>CM060566.1:20832500-21527500 GCA_030625065.1 Alectoris magna | reverse complement strand
CCAACAAAATATAATCTGACATTTCCACACCTGGGCAAAGAATTGAGTTAACTGAAGTGGTGCATTTGATATCCCGGGCAGCAATGGGGCAGCATTCAAGCACTGAACACACCCGGGCAGCCCACCTGGCACAAGGCACGGCTCCTGCTGCCCTGTGCTCTTCTGAGGGTGGGAAAACACACCTCTGTGCTCACAGACCATTGCACAGGAGCCTGGAAAGTGGCCCACAGGTGGGTTGGATTAAGAAGCCAGCTTCCCCTTGGGGAAAATGGACTTTCTCCCCTGCAGGAACTGTTCCGCCTGGGAGCAGCAAGGCAAGCACTGACAGCCAGAAGCAGCTGAAAGCAGACAGAGGCGATAAAGCAAAGTAGCACAAAGCCTTGACGTTCACTGCCACACAAAAACAAGCATAATTTACACATGGAGGGGTGGAACTGGCCTTGTAATGGGAAAAGCAATTAGCAGAAGTATGCAGAGGGAGGAAGAGGCCCTCTTTATATTATAGCCTTGCTGTCACTCGCCTTCCTTGCTTATATACTGCTTCTGGCAAGGCTGGCCTGAGGAGAAAGGGATGTGCTGACAGTGGTTTGTGAGCCAGCTGCTTGAAGTGAAGTTGAGACACTGGAGTTTTCTTTATTCATTCTCTTTTGGTGCAGCTCTCTTTGCTGTTAACCGTTTCAGCTTAGTGTATCCACAGACAGACACTCTGAACAGCAAAAAGCAATCACAGACCGATCAGTGCTCTGTTCCTTTTCCCCCAGTACATGGACATCTACTGAATGATTTCTCCCCGCTAGCCTGCCTTAGCAGTACAGAACATAAGTGCCTTTTCTTCTTATTTTTCCTAAGGAAATGCCACCACATGAGCAAGATTTCCTTATGCTTCTTTTTTCCAAGTTTATAAAACTCAATGGCATTAGCCAGGCTAGAAACAGAAAGCAAATGTGCAGAACTCTGCAGAAAAAGCATACTTTTGGAGAGGAAAGTCTTGCACATCACACCACTACCAAGGGAAATGTCATCGATTCACTAACAAGTTAAATGGATTTTATGTACCTATCCCACGCGTTAAATACCCAGCAGCCCAAGAGGACACTTCTCCTTCGGGGAGGGAGAGTCACACCCTTCAGAAAGGCACAAGCATACCTGCGAATATTTCATCGCGTTTTAATGTGAAATGCGTGTTGTTGCGAGTTATCCACAGGCTGCTGATGCCAACACAGAACCTGTTGCCCTCGTTGGCAGCCTCGCTGATGGCACAAGACCATCTCCTCGTTCCTCCCTTCCTCTCCATCAGCCCCGCCTCGAAGCACTGAGCTCTATGCTCAAACCTCATAGTTCAGGAACAGGTTAAAGATTTCTACTTCCAGTGAAAGCTCAGTAGAGGAGATGACACCAATGGTGAGAGATGACGTGATAAAAACATTACCTGTCTATCAGATAACAAGAAAATCATGGTATTACACCAAGCTTTAGCCATTCTTCATCACAGAAACTATTCCAGTTTGGAAGCTCTAGAGTCTTCCCCATCATCTGAATTTGCACTACACTGTGGTTGCCATTGCCAGAGGATTGATCATCAGTAAACCCCTCAGCAGCTGCAGAGCCAGCTCATTACTGAAATGTTTTACAGCTCTTCTGCACGTTGGAGTGGTGGGGTTCTCATGGCAAAGCCCAGAAATGGCCAGCTGCAGATAGAAGACACTTGGGAGGGCATATCACAATGCCACTGGACAGACAAGGGATTTCATCTCTTGTCTGCTGCTTTCTGCTTTGAGGGCTTTCTAAGGCAAGGGATTATATGCAGAATCCACCAATTCAGCTTTATTAAGCATAAAATATATGATCACTGATAAATTTCCACCCATTTATCATAGAATCATAGAATGGCCTGGGTTGAAAAGGACCACAACGCTCATCTGGTTTCAACCCTCCTGCTATGTGCAGGGTCGCCAACCACCAGACCAGGCTGCCCAGAGCCACATCCAGCCTGGCCTTGAATGCCTCCAAGGATGGGGCATCCACAGCCTCCTTGGGCAACCTGTTCCAGTACATCACCACCGTCTGAGTGAAAAGCTTTTATATGGTATTTATACTGTGATTCAGGTTGCTGTGGCACCAGCTCATTCCAATGAACAACCTGCAGTAGCAGAGCAAAGAAAAAGCAGGAAAGGAGAAAGGAAAGGGTCTCTGCCTTGGCATTCCAGCAGAAGATGCTTCTGAGAAGGAGCAAAAGTCATCTCTTCTCCCACATCCCAAGTACTAAGTACATCCTAACATTCAACTTCCACTGTCCTATCACATGATTTTTTAAGTCATGTTTTTGTCAAGCTTTTTTGAGCACAGGTGCATCATATTTGTTCTCTCAATGACCTCCAAGAAAAGAAAAGGTGCCCTGCAGCATCTTCTGACACCTGGTATAGAGACACCCCAGGAATTCAGGAGCAGTAACTACCCAAATCTGTTTGCAATACATTCCCTCTTCCTTAAAATCACCATTTCCAACACAGCCCTTGGTCCTTACAAGCGTCTGTAAACATTTGCACCTTGTAACCAAACCCCTCCAAAACGGTTTCACCACTCTGCATTTGATTTCTACCTCTAACCGTGCATTTCACTTAAGCCCTGGTCACATGCCAGCACCCATCTGTGTAAATATGCAATTTTTCTAGCTGAATTGCACATCCACAGCCACGACTCAACCACAGAAAGATCATGTAAATAATGGAAGCTGACAGCATAAGTAATTTTTTTCATGTCTCAGACGCCATGGTTGACTGCTGAACTGTGAGATCTGCTGTTTTTAGACAGTGCTAAGTTCTCCCCTTTCACCCCCAAAGGTTCGAGACTAACGGATGAATCTCGAATCACATGGTTCGCATGTTTTTCTTATCACACAGCTCAGTCAGTGCTCGCTCACACACATCCCATAACCTCCTCCTGCAGGAAGCAGTGTCCTTCTTTACCTTCCGTGGCCACTTAGGTTAACAGTAGGCAGTGTCACTGGGAGCAAAGGAGGCAACCACCACACACCGCAGCACCGGGGACCAGTGGAAGGGGCAGCTAGCAAGCACCCAAGCCCTTAAAGAAAGAGTTAAGGAGAGCTAAATAGCACAGAGCTTTTAGCATTTCTGTTTTCTGATGTTGCAAACATCTCATTAAGCCAAGAAATCTGTCTCGAAAACAAATACAAGAAATTAAAAATAGAGAGGCCAAAACCACAGAGGAGCACGAGGCTCTGCGCTTAAAAGAGAGCGCAGGTCTATAGCACAAGGGCCTGTGTAATTGGTTCTTCTGAAGTTTCTAATCACTTTTTGTAAGATCAAGTGGAAGTGACAAGCGAGGCTATCGGAACAGTGACTCCATACAATGGTGGCACATGGGACCCGAACCAGTTTGTGTGGTAATTGTTAATTGTTTGGGGGCTTCCTTTAAGAGCCAAACGTATCTGAAGAGTTACTATTGAAAATAAATATCCTTCCGGCATAAATTATCTGGTCAGTATTTCAGATCTCATACAAATCATTTGCCTGTGAAAATGTTATCAAAATATGAGCTACCCCTTTCAAATATATTTTAAACAATGTTAATGTATTTTCACATGTCATCAGCTGACAGCTCCACCATAGTCGCTCGTCAGCCACCAGGGAAATTTACATGCATTTGAATTCACCCTGCCAAGCACAGGCAGCCCGGACTGACAGCCCATTTAACTAGGTGATAAGTTAATCTGTACAACATTTGATAGATTTCTGTCTTTTACCTAAGCAATAGTTTGTGAAAATGATTCAGCTTCCAAATTTGCAAACCAGTCGTGTGCCTGCGCCCAGCCTCAGCAGGAGGCGTTGCATTTCTCCGTGTCTAATAAAGAGTCTCCACCCAAGCTGGCCACATCAAGCCAAACTAAACACTGTCCCAAAAACACTGGGATTCGTGGTTTCCATATTTTCCTCCACAAATGCAACTTGTTTTTTAGCCGAAGACGACTTTACTCGTGGAATTAGAGACGATTTTACAAGGATGGCCTCTGGTCTTAATTTCCCACCTCCTGGTGACTGCGTGCCGTTTTCTTCTTGCTACAACAGCTCCGTTGTGTGCAGCATGGCGTGTTTGATTTGTAATAGGCCTATCCTGTTACAACGCACAACGCACTATGATGCGGCCGTTGCACATTCCAGCACTGAAGATTCAAGCAGGAGATAACGCTTGCCAAAAGCCACCCACCCACAGAACCCCAAAAACACAGTCCTCTGATTCTCCCAATCAAAGAACAATTAAGTAATAAGGCAAACAGGTACTGCTAGGTCTTAGACAAATCGCTTGCATGGACAGGACTTTGCATTTAAAAAGACACCCTATCTCCACCAACAATGTGCGCCTCTTTGCGGTATCTATAACTATTGCACTATCTGTGATACTCATTCGCAAGGCCATCTAAACAGAAGTCTCAAGTCTTCTGATGGGGCTGTACATTTAACCACAACATAATGCACAATGCATTTTGCTGTTTGGAAATGCCCAGGAGTTTTCTATTTACTCTCTCTACGCAGTGCATTACCAAAGCCTGGAGAGTCACTAGTCAGCAAGCCATTATTTATTTATTCAAAACATCTTACATCCCCTGCGATGCAGTACGTTATTTACGGGGCACATACTGTCATTACATGAAGTAAACATCACCAGGCAGATTAAAACCAAGATACGCTGCCCATCGTGATAGATCCTGATAATGATACTTTTCAAAGCCCTGCTAAAATGTAAGTAAATATCCTACTGCTGTCAGTAGCAAACGCTCTGAAGGGGCAGTCAGGACAACAGAGATGCTGCCATTGGTAGGTGAGTTTGGTGAACGAAATTTCACGTATAGAGCCCCTGCACCAAACTTGCTGAAGGTGGAGATCTACAAAAAGCTCTGGAAACAGAAGTGATTTATGTGTGCTGAGCCATTTGTTCAGATGCAATTTCAAATAAAAGACATTTGCTGCATTTGGGAAGGATCTTTTCCTCTTCAAGGCAGAGGAGCAGCCTTAAAATATTAATTAAATAGAACTCAAGTCTATGTAAACCTTGAAAGCAGATGCCAAGAAACTAAATATATTGAACCTAAAGGTAGGCTAAAGCAGAAATACCCATGGGCAAGCTCCAGTGAAGAAATGTAGGTCACGAGCTTATTTCACAAAACGCATTGTCCGTAACATCCCCTGCTTAAAGTATGGGGTATTAGGTTAAGAGATGATCAGATTTTACATGCCTTTTGTGTATATAAAACCTTGATGTGAGCAACCAAGCTTTATCCCCTCTGCAGTATTGTCACAACTCCTTCCTGATCATTGCAAAGATATAAAAGCTGATCCAACCTAGAAAACCTTGCCTGAAGAATTTGCACTCTGGTCCCAAGTATGTGCTTACGCCAGTAATGCTCAGTGTTTCCTGCACCAACATAGAGACGTGAGTTAAACATCCATCCATCCGTTCTTCCCAAGTGTTGTGATATGAAGCAACAATCATTGTCACCTCTTGGCCACAAGACCAGACTTCACCTTTGGAGATGCCCAAGGGTCAAAGCTACTTGCAACACTTCACCCAAAGGGTTTGCCAACAACTCCTGAAGGAAAAGAAATACATCAATCTACTCCGCAGTATTTTCACCCAGGACCAAAAAGGTACAAAGTAAAACAAGCCACAAATGCTATGGCGTGAAAAAATGTGAGGGATGTATTAGGACAATTAAGGCTTCGCTCCTCTCATTTCTTTGAGAGAAAGAAAAACCGTTTCAAAATCCTTCCTTTTTCTCCTAACACTATTAAAAAACACCACTATAACATAAATCTGACACACGTATGCACACGCAGTGATATTTATAATGTTTTTTCAAATGAATAACCACCTTGATATTCAGGAAGGTGAAGAAAGCCCCTCTCTCCCACCCAACAAAATCCACTAGACCAAGCTGTTTTCTTCTGAAAGGCCGAGATTACGTGCACCACGCTCCCACATGGGTACAGGAGCACACACCCTCTGCACGGTGACTCCAGGCAGGCACGTGGCCCCGATCCCATATGGCACAGCCAGCCCTGCCAGCGCAGGTAGCAGAAGGGGCACAAAGAACACAGCCTGACTCAGAAGCACATGAAGCATGGAAGGGTCACACCGCGCCTCATCTGCTCCCTTTGCAAACTGCACAAAACCAGAAGCACTGGCATCTGCAATCCAGAACATCATTTGGCATGGTTTAAAATTTTAAAGTAATTTTCAATTTTTTATTTTTTCTCCCCCCCCCCCCTTACCCCTCCCCCCCCAGCACCACGTGGTGATTTTTGTCCTTTGGAGAGCCAAAGGCAAACACAGGCATGCTCAACAGACACTGTCAAAGGGAGAGGTTTCCTAGCAACAACACCAATATGAAAGGAGCTGAAGTTTCCTTTCCAATCCCTTACGTGACATTAGAGCAATTTGTACCTTAGAGGGAACTGGAAGAGAAGTATCTAAGAAATTTGGCCTTGCAGCATTACTCAAAGAGATAAGCAAATCAGCTGTCAAGCTTTGCCAGCTCCCATCAGGTTATGTCTGCACCCCAGTGCAATACAGGAGGAGTTGAGTGACAGCACTAGCATCTCACTGATGTGGTCTCACCCTAAACCCTGGCCATACACTGGCCATCCTCCTGCACAAGCCCGCACAGGCCACATGATGAGATTTGTAGTGATACCTGGTAACATCTTTGATACCACTCCTCTTTTCAAGAAGAGGAAAGAACGCCTCCCCACTCAAGGAGCTGTAATTGAGATGCCCACCCGTGGCCTTCAAAACTCTGGCTTTAATCAATTGCACGTGATAGGTTCCTAAGTTAATCCTCTCTTCACACAATTGAGGAGCTGAAGTGCTCAATGAAGAGACTGGTTTTAAACACTTAAATTTGTAGGTCTGAGTGTTGAGCACCACTCTTAGCAAGGAATCCTTGACCCCGCTTATCTACAGCAGGCGCAAGTGTCCCATACCCTACATCTAACAGTGTGATCCAGACTGTAACTCAAGGAGGGAACACCCTACACATGTGATTTCTGGAAGCAGATTTTGGACAGCGGATGCCCAGCTCCAGAATTCGTGGCCCATAGTGAGCCGCTGGAGGCAGCTTACTTACAGGGCACGGCACATGACATCTGCTCAGTCTGGCTTTGCAGCTAAAAGGGGATTTATCTTTGGCAAATCAGTTTTGTGGGTCAGAAGCCGGTTTCATTACGGTCCAAGCATTTGGCCAGCACTCGGTTTTGTACCTTCTCCCAAGCACTCTGCAGCAGAGAGACCGTGATCAACCATCCAAGGAGATGCACTGCTAGAAGCAATCCGATTAAATAGAAACAGCTATGTGAGCAGCGCTGATGCTTTTGGCAAATGCGTGTTAAAATGCTTTATACGAATTTAGCAGCGAGCAGGAAATCATCAGAAGTTTTGCAGGAGCAAGACCTGACCCCAGCTGGCAGAGTGGACCATGTCACCATTGCTGTATGTCACCAGCGCAAGGGCACATGGGCACAGCACAGGAGGAAACCCAAATGAAAATGTTGCTAAACCGGATGGAAAACTTAAGAGTCAGAAAGAAATCTGGAGGATTTGCATTTCATCTTTTCCGCACAATAGATGGCCATATTCCTCTTTATTGCTTATTTTCTGCACGTGTCCCTGAAAGAAGGGGCAATAGTCCCACTGTCTCATGCACCGCTGCACATCAACTCCTCCTCACCATGGCAGGAACCAAATCCAGTCAGATGTGAGACTGTACCACATGGCATACCATGGCACCAGAATCCCAGTAAGGGGAATCTTCAGGCATAGAGGCACTTATTTTTAAGTGAAAAACAAATGCAGTCAAAGAATCTAAACATTTACTTTAACTAAACACCCACATTCGTTATCAGGCGAGATGCTGCAGACAACACTGACTGACTGAATGTAGTTGAAGTTCTGAGCTGTGTCGTCTAATTGACTGTGCTGACCAGCTTCAAAACCACATTAAGACTACTGATTATTTGTCATAAAATGCCTGCACAGAGGGAGAGACCTAATTGTCTGATGAAGATCCCAACCCCTGTGGGTATCACAGCATACTGTACCTGTAAGAGTCAGGGCTCATTAGCCTAATCACAAAGAGTAATACTGGGAGCAGAGCTCTGCAAAGCTACCGATTCCTTTTTTAAAACTTCCTGCGAGTTTCACAGAAACATCCTTTTTCTTTTTTCCAGTTTGGTGGGGTTCTTTTTCTCGCTATTTCCATCTGGCAGCAGCTATCCTGCTGCCCCAGCCCTCGCCACAGACACCAGCATGGCCCAGCCCTGCAGGACCGCAAGCGTTCGGCGTCTCCCGCGGTACCTGATTGATCACAGCCTTCCTCCCACTGCACGCAGAGCCACGCAGAAGCCCGAGCAGAGGAGGGTGGTCAGCAGATGTGCGGGTGGCAGGGCTGGAAAGCGATCTTTTATTTTGCATTAATCTTCCACCTATAGGCACTGATGCAGCAGGGATTTCGCAGTCCCTGTAATATGCATCACAGATGAGAAGCTTCCCCGTTATGTTGCTTTGGAATACAGATACAAATCCATTCTGTCTGTGCCCCTCTGCATTAACTTCTGAGTTTTGCCTGCAGATTCATCCAGGATTGCATTCACACCCACACGTCTAATTTTCCTGCTCCCCTTTTCTGCTGTCCCCTCTCTCCTTTTACTCAGCCTTATTCCCTCACCTCCATGAGGCACTATTGAACCGAGGTGACAGTGACCTTTCACAGTAAGAAGTATTGAAAACATTGTCTAATCAGGCTGGTTATACATATCTGCAGAGGAAACCCAAGATCTCATTTTGCACCCTTTCCCTCTGCTCATTCACACCTTATGAATAAAAAAATGTCTATTTGCTCATCAGAACCACCAAAATATCACTGAAAGATCTCACCCATACAACAGATTTTAAATTTAGTTTCATCCACCACCCCTTTAAGAGGGGAAAAAAAAGAAAGCTTCATTTTAAACTGTACAAATGATCTACTCCCTTAAGAAACTACAAGTCATAGAAGATCGTGCGACCACCAAGTCATTTTTGACAGCCTACCAAGGCTTCTCCTGTTCTTCATCTCAGTAATTTCCAGGATTGCTGCTTTTACAGACTGATTGCATTTCCTTCGTGGTTGCACCTCTCAAACACTGCCCAAAAATTCTCACATCTCTCCATTTCTCGGTACTTATGTATCTTTGCAACCTGCTTCTATCTTCTTTAAACCCACGCAATCTATAGGAAGATTCCTAGATCCAGGCACAAAGCAAGTCCATCAGATGGGAACAAATCTCTCTCAGTTCACCGCTCCCACTTGAAATCCAACAAGAAAAACCTAGGTTGGAAACCAGACACAATTATGGCTCAAGTCCATTACGGCACAAGCAGCCTAAATGTGCCAGCAAACACCAGAACGTTGCTCAGGTCCTTCACACTAAAAGGACGGCCCAGATTTCATCAGCTGATTTTTGCCAGCTTCAGAGGCTTCTCACCAAACTTCCATCCTGTTCCAAAATCCTGAAAAACATGAATCAGCCAAGGGTCGCAGCAGAGCCACAGGTAACCACCATGAGATCCCTGAGCCCCCCTAAATTTGCAGAGCATTTTACTTGAAAACTTTGCCTGAATGAGACCGTCTTAAAATCAGGTACTTGGCTGCAGCAGAGATAAATATGACACAGAGCTCAAATGCACTTTATGAATGAGAACACAAGTCCACAGACTTGAAAAGCAGTAATTTACTGGAGTTCATGTGGCATATGGACATACAAAGTTTGTGCCAAGAAGACATGAGGACACCTGCAGACATACAGTGGCCTGATCCCGATCCTGTTTCTAGTAACTGAAGACTCCCATCAGTTTGGGCTGGGATCAGTGTGAAAACCACTATGAAAACGAATCGTTGATCAGTACAATGGTTCTAACAAGCAACTGTTTCTGTCTCCCCAGAAACTCATCCGCATTACAAAATAGGAGATGCAGTCACAGCAGATGTGTGTATCAGTGGGCACCAGCTGGCCCAGCCCATTCAGGACAGCAGGATGCTGATGGGGCAGACCTTAGCGAGGGCCCATGATATGCCTTGGGCACAAATGGCCTCTGCCACAACTTGTGCAGAGGGAGCAGATCCCTGGACAGGAGGGGGCACTTTGGGGACAGCCTGGCACTGCCTCAACTACCACAGAGGATGTGAGCCCAGATCCCCATTTTCTGTAGGGCCACGGTAAATGTCCTGTCTGTGGCTTCTGCTATTTCTTAGCCACTCACTTCCAAGCACTGTTTCATATTCAAAAGCAAAGGGAAGAGCTGGTGTGCTATTCATGTGGAATCTGGTGCTGTCATCTCTCTCAAGGCACATATACGTGCGCCAGGAGCACAAGGGCAGGCTGTTAGCCCAGCCCCTGGAGATGCAATGAGTACTTCATGCCAATGAGTATTACATTCTTCTAGCAGAACGGAGACCGCATAATGCTTGTTTAACTCCCAGTTAATCCCCAACAACGCTGTTGGTCCAGTTAAGTCCACAAAAATGAAGACGTGTGAAACTATAAAACTGAAGTTCCTTGGCTGGTGGCAGGGTTGGAAAGGGTTGAGAGAGACCATGTGCTTTTCAAGTTACATGCTTTCTGACCACGCGGTGTTCGCTGCTCACCGGGTTCCTTTGCAGAGGAGCCGACCTGGCCTCCCTGAAGCGTTAGCACAGAGCCAGTATGCTTCTGCCCTCCCTCTGAGAGCAGTTTGGCACTGCAACCACCCGGTGAGCCAAACCTCTCCCTAGCTGCATGTGCAGCCACGGCTGTTTCCTTTGACTTGCTCCAGAGCCGTCTCAGAGGCCCCGTACTCTTGCCAACAGTCCATGACATCACTCACATTATTATTAATTACCGTATATATGGACAGAAGGACACTCATATCGCAGAGTTGATTTTAACATCAACACCTCTCCTTTCTCATCCCTCCTCCTTACCCTCCATTTTTCCCCTTTTCACTTATCCATTCCCTCCCAATGAGGAGAAATCAAGGCTGGTAGTGCAGCGAGTTAAGAGTACTTTTCCTCTTAAATATACAAAACCAGGTTAACTCAGATGACCCTAAATTTCCCATGCCAAGCTCACATTTGCTCACTACACTGCCCGTATTAAAATAATGAAATTAAGTCATTGAGGAAACAAATAACAGATCCTTGTTCCTCGTCCTATTGCACTGCTTACAGAAGAAAGAATCTTCAGAGAAAGCCTTGCAAAGGGAAGCGCAGAGGAGCAGCTACACATAGCCCCAGTCTCTTCCCTTGTTGGTCTGAGATTTTTTTCCCAGTAGCCAGATGTACGCCGAGTCTTTGCAGAGCAAACAAGCAGAACGAGCTGACTCCTGCTGGGTCATAAAGAGTCTGGTTCCTATTTTTATGATGTGGAAAAACATGGGGAGCAGAGGGTTGGAAGAAGCAGGGAGCGATGGGGAGAACGTTACGCCATGATTCACAGCGAGAATACATGCTTGCTTTGAAAGTTACGTTCTTTTGCTTCCTACTTCTGTTTGGCCAGAAATACACTGGTTTCTAGGAGAGCCAAGAACAGTGGGGCTGTTGGTGGTTTCACAAATTGCTCAGAGTTTCTTTGCTGGATGTAGTAGAGGAATCAGCGCAGTTCAATCTCAGACTGTCACTTTCAGATGCATAAAGGCGTTTAGTAAAGAGAAGAGCATCAACTGATCTGAGGAGGCTTAATGCATCTCACACCACAGCATGCCCTGGATCTGGCTTGGAAGACATGAACTGAGCTCTGCTCTCCTGAGCACCCAGGAAATGCAGCTCCACTTGTGGCAGGAAAGGCGTTGCGAGTGCTGCCATTAAGTCCCAAGGGAGCAGGAGCAATAAGATGACACACCCTGACCCGGGAACAAATTCACTCATTACATGTACCATTTTTAGGTGGTGGGCAGTGCCACTCTAAGGAATTTAAACCTTGGGGGTTTTGTTTGTTTTTGTTGTTGTCCTTGTTGGTTGTTATTAGAACAATTGTTAGAAATGATGTAAATAGATACACAGTTAAATACACATCTTTTGCACAAGTGTTTTGTTTTTTTTTGCTGGCTCCTCAGACACTACAAACACGGAGATATCCCCTCCATAAGGCACAGATTAACTTTGTTATTCTATTTACAAAGCACCTCTCTGTGGCTTTATCTATGAAAATTGCAGGGTATGTACCAAAAAACAGCAGAAAGAAAGCACTGACAGGGCCTGTAAGTGGCAGCGTACAAAAACAACACTCTGAGCAAACACCTGCAGCCACCTCACTTATGACCTGGATCATGCATTAATGCAATCCTAGGACTCTTTGGAGAAAATCTCTCTACATCACTGCATAGCAATTGTAAACAGCTTTGAGTGTATCTGCAGACTCGCATCTCTATGTTCTGTCCACCTATTTGTTCCCAGGCGATGCTCCCAGCTCCCACAGCCTGCACAACACCAAGTCAGGTCCCACTCAGTCTTGTGCTGGCTCCTGGAGACCTGCATTTCTGGAAGATGATTAGAGGAAGCACGTAATGAATTAATGTCATCACTGCTCATTAACGAAAGAGAGTTCCTATAAACCTGTATGAGCTTAGCATAAAACAAATTGGTTATGTTTTTTCCTTCCCAGAGCAGCTTTTGCTCTGAAAAAAAAGAAAAAACCACCAAATCTTGCATACCTCAAAAATAAAGAAACAAACATCAGAGTCACCTTGGGTTTGGGGATGGGGTTTCTTGCCCTTTAGCTGCTGCTATCAGCCTTCCAATTTTCCCAAAGCATGAAAAGAAAATAATATTTTTCGTAAAAAGAAGTGGAGACAACTTCAGATTTGACAAAGCTCTTTTTCTTGGCATCGACAAGCAATCATCATCTATCTTACAAATGGGTACTTGCCTCACAGCACATTTGGGCGATCACTGGATTTCGAACCCTTTGAGAGCCAAGATAACAAACAAATCTTCACCTGCTCCAGCGATTTCAAAGCTAATCAGAAGATAAAAAGGCTGGCAGGACTGCTGACAATACATCAGGAACCAACAACTGATCTTTGCAGGACGTTCATGTATTCAGATTCCAAGCGTGGGGAAGCTCAGATACACATTTACAAATACTAGGTAGCTAGAGCCAAGTGAGGCCAAGCAAGCAATGGCACAGCACAGACAGCAGGAAGACATGTGAGTTCGTTGCCCAAACACCATACGGCCACACGATGCTGTGCCACAAGGATGGGACCCACAGCACAGCACCATGCACCCCAAAGGCCACAGTCTGCACCCATACTGGGGCTGTCCTCAGAGACAGGTTTCTCAATGCAGATTTATGCAGGAAGGCAAGAACAGTAGCAAGGAAGGCAAATCCCAAGAAGTTGCTGTAAGAGAGGAAGGATCTTAGGTCCAGCATATTTGCAAGTTGTATCAAAGGAATAAACCACGTAGACCTCCTCGCTGCCTAAGGGAAGAAGATTGTGAATAACAGCTTGGATAATTAATTGAGAACTTCACTGACTTCACGAGACACTTTCCTGATCCATAACTTGTTTACACAGATTATTTCTCATCATCTCAGGCCCAAAATTTCCCTGCTTGTTTTCTCCACAGGACACCCAAGATTTAACTTGAACGAGGATGGATGATAAAATCCTGATTCATAACCAAGCAATTCTTCGCACTTGTTGTGGAAGCACCAAACATCTTAGCATTAAGCCAAATTCCCATCAAACTGGCTCTATGAAAAACAGTGTGCTGAATCTCAACCTCTCTGCCAACACCAGTATATGGGACTCAATCCAGTTTTTGGTGCCAAAATGATCGAGCTAGCCGTTCCAAACAGAATACGAGGGACAATGGTACGAGCAGTTAAACCTCTGCATAATTTGGTGCTGTCTTCTGTGATGCATTTGGGAACCATGACAGCAATAGGTCAATAAACTGACCCTGGACATCTTGAGGAAATAAATGTACCTTCAAGCTCTTATCAGAAAAAATCTTCAGTCTACTGATAGCTCAGTCCTCTCCAGCTCAGTTTGTTCTCCCAAGCAAATGCCTACATACGGCTGACCTGAAATATGGTAATCTATATAGAGATACCAGCCACTGAAAGTAATGACTCAAGTCTCCATCCAAGAGAGGCCTTGCAAAAGAATTGCCTGTATTCCCCAGCAGCAGTGTCGAGAGGCTGATGATAATCCTCTTGACTCAGAAAGGGAGCCCAGAGAGAGGTGGTTAGGGCATTTGACTCTGCCTTTGATGAGGGAGCAGTTGCAGAAGAAGAACGACGATAACCTCCTGACTCCAGAAAAATGTTAAAATGTGGCTCTGCAAGTATCACTGATTGTTTTACTTTACCTCCTGACTCTCGAGTTCAAAGCAGCCAAGTCATTTCAAAGACAGATGAATATATTTAGATTTTGGTGACTGATCACAAGTTTCCAAAAAGCTTACATATTCATCTCAAGGGGGAAGAGATCGCCGAGGGCAGCTGTAATTGGTCCAGGGGCATTTTGATTATCTGCAGATTACCTGTTTCTCGATGCAAAGAAATAGCTGCCAATTTGCCGCGCGGGCCTTGGGAGGAGCTTCGGTGGGAGATCAGATGTCATTATAAGACCTTCTGACACAGACCTCCCCATCACGGCCACTCAGAGCCACTCCAAGGCGCCGTCATGGGGCTTCTCCACTCTTGACTAAATCTCAGCCACTGAAAGGAAAATAAATGGCATGTGAGCCATTTATTACCCAACGCAGCATCCCCACGGTTCTCCTCGCAAGGGTTGGCACCGCAAAACTGCCAAAAACATCTCTGGAAGCTGCAAGGGGGATCGGGGGGAAATCAGCCCTATCTTCTACCTAATGGCCACTCCAATTTGTTGCATTTCAGTCTTTGGTCAAGTTCGAGGAAATGACTGAGCAGTGAGCTTCCATTACTACATACATCATCTTATCAACCTTATTTTTTGTGATATTTTGTAAATTACAATAAATTTGCTTTCTTCTGAATATTCAGATGCTTCAAAAGGTACCCAAAGGATACAATTAGACCCAAGGGAAATATGCTATTATGTGCACATATCATGTTTTGCATAGGCTTTCCAGCATCTACATAATTTATGTTTTTCTGCATAATTTCCCCTTTTTATGTTTCCTATGTGTTTGTGAGATAATGCAGAAGTCAGTTCCCTACCACCAAAAATACAGAAAGAACTTAAGTCAGTATTCTTACTTCGCCCAATCTGCTTTACTTCCCCGCAAAACCCTTGGAAAAGCCCCTGGAGAAATCCTTTCATATGCACCAAACATCAATGCCCGAGGAAAAACCCAGAAGGTCGAGGCAGCTTTCTGAAAGGAACCAGAACCTTGTCCACTCCCGTATTCATCTGGGCATTCAGAGGGGCCTCTGATGGATAACATTGAAATGGGAAAGCTTTTAAACTGTTTATAATCCTCGCTTCATGTTTGAACCGTACAGAAATAATTCTCCAAAACTTTCAAGTTGCTTTTTAGCTTTCCATGCCAGTCGCTTGCATGCAAGTTTGCTTTTAATAAAAAAACAGGAATAATAATAAAAAGGAGAGCGCTCAGTTAGGATGTAGTTAAAGTTGATGCCTATGG
Organism: Alectoris magna; assembly: GCA_030625065.1. Classification (NCBI taxonomy): domain Eukaryota; kingdom Metazoa; phylum Chordata; class Aves; order Galliformes; family Phasianidae; genus Alectoris; species Alectoris magna. The sequence continues at coordinate 21,511,833 of CM060566.1, read as the reverse complement.
TTCCTTTTCAATTCCGTTGGCTGGAGGTTTTTTGCCAGTGGATTTTTAATTTCTTTTTCAATACAGGATTAAAATAAAGGTGCGAGGAAGACTTTGTGCAGGTGACCTCCCAGCCTGGCCGTGGGCTGAATCCTAGATTTCCTCAGCTCACATTCCCCTATTCCCTGGGATGTGATTAGCGCCTGCTGGGATGGAAGAAATGGCTGAAAGGGTCCTGTTCCATTTTTGCTGCCCCATCCCAAACAGCATGCAGGGACACCCCTTCCCCTGGAGGAGGTGGGCAAGCAGCAAGGGACCCCTCATATTGTTCTCCCTGAGCTTCCCTGCACCTCTCAGCTCACTCTCTGGCTCCCAGAGTCACAGGAAACAAGAAGTAGTAATAGTAAATAATATCTTGGCCTTCATCTTTGCACACATGCTCTCAGAAACTCGGAAGAGTGATCCCTTCCAACTCAAAAAAGAACTAAAAACACTTGTGAAACACAAAAGCTCATCAATCTCTTAAAAGCACCCCTCTTTTGGTAGAGAAGACAACGAGAGCACTGTCTTGCTCGTGCAGTCTGCATCTCTGCCTGGAGGGGAACGCAGAATCATAGAAACACCAAGGTTGAAAAAGACCTCCAAGACCATCCAGTCCAACCATCCACCTACCACCAATATTCCCCACTACCCCATGTCCCTCAGTACAACATCTAAATGTTCCTTGAACACCTCCAGGGTCGGTGACCCCATCACCCCCTGGGCAGCCCATTCCAGCACCTGACCACTCTGTTGGAGGTACAAATTTTCCCGGTGTCCCACCTGAAACAAAATCCCTTTGTTCTCTGAACAGAGAATGAGAAACGTTACGAAAACTTTCATCAGCACCAGAGGAACCTCCTCACCCCTTCACCTCCAGAAAACCACACCTGCTGCAAACGAACACTCCCCAACACAACACCCACCAGTGAAACTGGGAACCCAGAATATCACGGGGTAATCCACTTCTTTAAAACTCACTCCCGAGTCCATGTAAGATCAGCCATGGAGCAGCACAGAGACATTGCAAGCATGTTTTCCCCTCCGCAGACCACGACAGACTTTAAATCACCAACAAATATACGTCTCATGTGAATAAAACAATATTTATGTTGGGGAACCCGTGGCGTGAAACAGCAGGAATAAAATAATCTGGTAAAATTTAAAGTATAAGATACTTTGTAGAATACATAAGAGAACACCTGCTGCTTTCCTTATTTTTTATTTATTATAATTAATATGCTCAAACTAAGCAGTATGCAGATGTATAAAAACAAACAGTTGAAAAAAAAATAATGAATACTTTTCATTAAAAAGTTCATTTGAAGTCGAGAAAATGTATGATTAATTAATCACAACAGAATCTGCTTACTTAAAAGCCTATTGACATATGTTTTCAAATCATTCGTGCCATCCAAGCCAATCAGCATTGAGGAGCGCATCGTGCCCTGCTCTGGGACCAGCAGCATGCAGGCTCATTTTAAGGTTAGATACACAGAAAATGAGAAAAATTGGTAAAATATAGGCCTTAAATATGTGTAATTTAACTGTCAGAACAAAGTCAGCTGCAGGTTAGTTCTCATACTCTAGCTGTACAACACTGTTGAGCACAGATAACAAATTTATGAACATTCCAAATGATCATAGAATCATAGAATGGCCTGGGTTGGAAAGGACCACAATAATCATCTGGTTCCAACCCCCCTGCTATGTGCAAGGTCGCCAACCACCAGACCAGGCTGCCCAGAGCCACATCCAGTCTGGCCTTGAATGCCTCCAGGGATGGGGCATCCACAGCCTCCTTGGGCAGCCTGCTCCAGTGCGTCACCACCCTCTGGGTGAGAAGCTTCCTGCTCATATCCAACTTAAACCTCCTGTGTCTCAGTTTAAAACCATTCCCCCTTGTCCTATCACTGTCCATGCTCGTAAACAGCCGTTCCTCCTCCTGTTTATACACTCCCTTCAGGTACTGGAAGGCCACAATGAAGTCTCCCCAGAGCCTTCTCTTCTCCAAGTTAAACAAGCCCAGTTCCCTCAACCTTCCTTCATAGGAGAGATGCTCCAGCCCTCTGATGCATCCAGTCTCACCCAAAGGAAGACTGCCCAGCATACTGGGGGAGCATAGATTAGAGGGGTAGGATGAACTCTCAACCTCTCCAAAGGCTTTGTGAAGGAGATACTCTCACATCTCCCAGTCAGCGTGCAGAAGTTACCAGAGACTGATTTCTCATGACCAAACAGTATCTATAATAAATATCCTAATGACATGAAGGAGGTCTTGGAACCTAGCGGAAGGTTTCGAGAAGAACCTCTAAGAAGGCATGGATTTATTCCAATGGAAACTCAAATGTGTAAGGCCAGGCCTGGGTTTGATTGGGCTACAACAAAGACAAGAAAGATTAAATAGTTAAAATGAATTTATTAACAAACATGGCAGGCAGGCTGGGTGGAAGCAGGGTGTGAGAGCACCTTCATGCCCTTTTGCCCCCACCTTCCCACCCCCACCCCAGATTTTCTATGCTATTTTTTAAAATGCCTCTCTTCACACAGCATGCCGGAACAGCCTTCCTCACAGCCATGCCCAGCATCTCAGGAGAACAGAAAGCTGTTTATGCTAAAACTGTTTGGCCTCACCTTTGCACCCCTGTAAGATGCAGTGCCTGCTCATGAAAACATTGATCCCCTCTTGTTTCTATGATATTGCTCTAATCTAAGAACACAAAGAGGCTTGTGTCATACATATATTGTAGCATGTCTCCCTGTGGAGTAAAGAAATTAAAACAGAACCACAAGAACTCTGTGGGATAAAGAGCATCTGCCCCAGCGTTCACACAGAGAACGAAGGTGGGTGCCCATCACGGGACCCCCCCACCCACCAACCAGGATAATCTCTGCTCACCATCAGTCCCACAGCAAAGCCCAGCCAATCACAGCCTGACCCCAAAGGTGAATAAATTAGAATTAATTTTTTAGAACGGGGCAAAAAAAAAATAGAAACTACAAAGGAGAGCCCAAAAGGATGCTCTTGTTTCCATCCCTCCCCTTCTCAGAACATTTCATTTCCACTCCTCCTACTGCAGCGTCAGCATTCAAACCCAACCTCAACCACACCACTGTAATGCAAGAAAACAAACAAACAAAAAAACAACAACCCACCTTACAAATCCCTTTGCACAAAGTAACATGAATTTCAAAACAAACACTTTTGTTTTGTAAGCACCACCAACTTTACCAGAGTGTAAAACATCCCTGGAAGGAAAAAATAGACACAGTCAGCCCAGACAAAGCAAAACACGGCAGCAGAGCCCATCGTGCTCCCTGCTTCTCTAACATCAGCTCTTCGAGTGCCTGAAATGGCATTGTTATCCTGCAAATTGAGATGGGATGTTTGGCACCAAAGCCCATCTCAGTCCATTCCAACACATGGAAGATGCGCAGGATGTGCTTGGGATTTGCCTGTAAGATGAGGGGGATCTGCTTAAGACTTAATGTGCAATGTGCAGACCATTGCCCTGTCCCTGGAGTCATCCAAGGGCAGGCTGGATGTGGCTCTGGGCAGCCTGGTCTGGTGGTTGGTGACCCTGCACACAGCAGGGGAGTTAGAACTGGTTAATCACAGTGGTCCTTTTCAACCCAGGCTACTCTATGATTCTGTGATTACTGGGTTGTTTGATTTCTTATCATCTCAGCACACCTTATTAGCACCCCCTCTCTGAAATGCAATCTTAAGTAGCAGCATGTAAGCATGTACAGCATGAAACTTAGCAGCAAGAACTCTGTTAAAAATGAATGACCGAGAGCACGCGCTGTTCAAACACATCTTAATTAACTTCGCTGTATTGGGCACAATTCAGGAGAAGTTCAGTGCAAAGGGTGCCCAGAAGCAATGCTCTGCTCCAGTAGTACTGCTTCCTACACCATTCTGATGTTTTCCTAGTGTCACAATACTTTTCCCTTGGCAGGCTCTTGCTCTTTCTGTCCGGCATTGCCGCCTCCCTCACCTTCCCAATTTCTAAGTATTTTTTTAGGATTAAGTCGTTTTGAATCCAGAATTCTATTGAAACAAAAAAGAAAAACCTTCGGACAACTCCAATTCTCTCCGTAAGTGAGAAGATTTATCAAAACTGACCTTTTCCTTGAAAAATCCGCTTCAATAAACAGTAGAGTTTCAATCCAACAAAGCACTTGTCCAAACACTCCCAAGCAAAAAGAGTTAACCTTAAAGCACACATAGAGATACGTCAGTGTGGAAATTCAATAGCCAAAAACATTCATGGACTTTGTTTTTTGTTTTTTTTAAAATTATTTTTGGCATATCATGGTCAACAGAACTTACGATGCACGGAGGAATACTTCTGCATAAGTTACAGAATACACATATAAGAGCAGACCCGTTTGTGTCGGGCGGGTGGCGGAGCAATCCTAAGCAGTTCTGACCTCTGCTATTTACAGTGGCTGTGCTCCCGACTACAGCAAATAGATTGTTTTCTCACTCCAGTTTCTATTTAGAACATTACCAAAATAAATGCGACATGTTTGGGGTGTGCATCATGTCTTAGAAAGGTCAACCAAGATGTATTTTGGACTTGTTCTTTTTAAGGTTTGCCTTAATGGCTTTCTGTTTTCTACGTAGAAAAATCTACCCCAGCGCTCAGGTTTTATACAACTTGTGTTGGAATCTTCAGGAGGCAAACGCACATAAGCTTTTATGAATCCTGGGGATCCAAGAACAACGTTCGAATTCCCTTTTATAGTAAAGAATCATCTCAGCATCGCTGAACCAGACGTGGCCAACGCAGAAAGGTGATGAAGCAGTAAATGGATTATTTTGAATCAGATTCCTGAACACTGCCCCAGTTCCGAGCAGGCAGCAGTCAAAAACAAACCAACACAAAACAACATATCAGAGCTATTTAAGTAAGTACTTTCTGTTCTATAAGACAACATAGCTGCAACCAGCTCCTCTGCTCCATAAGGAAAAGCATCTCACCCCCAGGCCTCAAACTCAGCTTCAGCTTGCCGAGATGCAGCAGCTCCTAGATGGCACAGCAAATTTTACCTTCGTATTTAGGGCATTTTTTCCAGAGTTCCACCACAGCTGTGCGACAGCAAAGAACCAAAACGCATTTTGGAAACTGAATTTCCACGGTGCAGTGGGGGTAAATTCCCCACAAACTGAGACGAAAAGCCTCCTCATAAGCAGGCTGGACTGGAGCAGCCCTTTTATCTCCTAGCACATTTCCAGTAGTACCTCTTAACTAATGGCATATAAAAGGGAGGTCTATTTTTAAAATATTCATGTAAGAGAGGTCTACGATCAGGCTGTGCTAAACCCCAGGAGTGCAAGTGTCTGCTCCGCTCCCATCCCTGCCCTTTCTGCTCCTCTCTCGTCTTCAGAAGCCCCCAGTGTTGAGATTTTCCCTTCTCTCCTGGGGAGCGAGGGTGCTTTAACATCTCCCCAAATCAGTGCCAGCACAAACACACTGCAGGGGTTCTGGGAAAACCCTGCGCTGCCTCCCTGCCTCACGTCTCAGAAACCTGACGGGATGAATTGGGGAAGGAGCCGCTTTGTGGTGGTGGCTGTCAGCCCAGGTTATGCAGGCAGCACTGACGCATCACATAGGCACAACAACTGGTTACTCAGAGTTTTCTTAAGATAATAGTAATAATAGATCTACTTTCAGGAGAGAGCAGTGTCATTTATGTTCTAAAATGGACGTAAGGAAACTAGCATCATGACCTCCCCTGTTCATTCTCACTGGTGACAGGACGATGGAACACAGCCTCAAGTTGCACCAGGGTAAGTTATGTTGGATATCAGGAAAAACTTCTTCACAGAAAGGGTTGTTAAGCGCTGCCCAGGTTGGTGGTTGAGTCACCATCCCCAGATGTGTTCAAAAAACATTTGGAGTGGTGCTCAGGGACATGATTAAGCAGAGGGATGTTAGAGTTAGGGTAGCACGGTTAGGTTGGGGTTGGATTTTGATGATCTTTAAGGTCTTTTCCAACCTGAGCAATTCTAGGATTCTATGATTCCCTTTCAGGGATTCCAAATCAGCTGCTACCAAAAACAAGTTTCCCATTGGCTTTTCCCATCTGCCAGCCTCAAAACTTTGGGACAGGCAGCTCAGGCTCACCCATCACCACTGGTAATGATGCTGCAGCCACGTTCACTGCACCCAGTCCTTCAAGAAGAAATGTCACCTGCAGTCACCTGGTAACTTTTCATCTATAAATACGAGGTGGTTTGTAGCTGACAATGTGTGTGATGGAGAGCAGCCCCATGCACTTGGGTGCTGGGAAGCACACTGCCCACCGCTGGGCTCAAGACCTACCCTGCACAGAACAACCCACACACCCTCACTAGTGTCACCAGAATCCCTCACCTGAGCTGGCTAGAATAAGGGAGCAAATGTGTATGGAAAAACAGAATCTTATAATTGATTATTTAGTGCAAAAAGGGAGGGAAATTATCACAGGTGGTGATGGCAGATGCGACAGCCCAGGATACTTGGCAAAATGCAGAGCATATTTGATTACTGATATGGATGCTTGTATGGTGCTGACAGTCCTGCTCCTGCTAAGCCCTTTCATTACAGATGAAAATATAAAAAATAACAGTCAAAAAGTTTATTTCTCTCTCTCTTTTTTTTTTTTTTTAATTTATTCTTAAATCACTGTGATCAATAGCGACTGCTGTGTGATATTAGCTGGCTAAGTAAGGCTGTAAAACTCCTCCAGTAAAGCACTGTCAGCAATTGAATGTTTAAAAGCTGATCATCACTGTCAGAGTTGGAAACGGATGCAGAGCCGCATGAAAGACAGCAGCCATACTTATCATGGCATTGGGCCAAAGCTACTATATTTCTAGGCAGTGATTCTAAAAGATAATATTACAGTTAATTAGTGAATGATAATTAATGATGATGATTTTCTTTCCCCCCCTTCCCCAATATTCAAATATTTTTGCCTGGTTTGGGGGAAAACTGGCAGTGACTCAGTGGGAAGCCACCCCACGCAGCCCATCACTCCAGCCCCTGCCCAGCACTGCTCACGTGTGACATCAGAACTCCGCTCCCAGCATCACCCCTCTGCGGGACCTGCACTCGCAGAGAGATGCTATGGCACATACCCTTCAAGAGTGTGATTCCTACTGCCTATCTGCAAGCCATGCAATACCTGCACTGCTTCGTCTCCTGCAAACACATCAGAGAACGAGAGGGTGGATGTGTGGTGCAATAGCCGCAGGGAGAGCAGGGAGAAACCTCAGTCTCCCCAGCTAACCTCAGCATCCCCGCTCCCCAGTAGGAGCCTACTGCATTGAACAAGAAAAGATGAGCCAACCATGCCAACCTCTAAATACGACACGGAGTCCTTCATGGTAAGGAGCAAGGTACAGAGACAGTAGCTAAAAGAACATTGCCTTTTTCTTTTTTCTTTTGGACAGGAAAGTCTTCCTGTATAATCCTCAAGAGAAATCTGGGAAGACACCTTGCTTCATTCATGAGATTCCTCTTTATTGTGATGGACACTTAAAAAAAAAAAAGAAAAGTCAGTATCAACTGAGACAGTTGTTCAACCTTTCATAGGATGCATGGATGAAGAAGAATTATGAGGCAGAATGATGATACAAGTTAATTGCTTTCAGTAACAAGCATTTTTAAGGCTGTTGGTCCAGTCTAATTAATTTATCCTGTACTTTTTAATGTATCTGCAAATGAAGAGCATGTAATCATGAAGGATTTGTGTTCATAATGTATATATCATTGAACAACACCAGTGCAATTGCTCTGAAGGAAGCTTCAGTGATGCATGGAGGCAAGCACAGGAAGCATGGGGCATCCTGCAGTAGGAAAGATTGGAGCAAAGCAGGATGGGAGCTGAAGAGAGGCAACGGGCTGAGGAATGGATGCCATGTTTGCTTCCTTCATCTGTCTCTGCCACTATTAAGAGCAAACAAATTGTTCCTCATAAAGCTCCAGCTTCACCCTTCACCTCCTGAAAGATCAAGAAAGAAATATGCCCCCGGTACCCAGGACAACTCCCACGGCGGTTTATCCGTACTAGGTTCAGCATTTTATTTTTCATCTCTGAAATATAGTCCAGATATGAGACCTTTCCTCATACAAATCTTCTACAAATCTCCCTTTGTTCAGAGCCTTTAGACAAAACAGAAAATTTAATACTGTAAATCTCCTGGGAGAAAGGGAAGGTGGAACAGTTAGAAACAGGCAGAAAAAAACCCACAATTTCCAGACCACATTCCCAGGTCTGCGTCCCCATTAACACAGAGAGCTGCCTACCTGGCCCCAAAGGGCACTACTGGGCAAGACACGTGGACAAGAACAGACAAACAGCACTGCCATAAACCTACCAAGACATAACTGGCCCAGACATTGGATGTAGATGTAGTAACATTCTTATTCAGAAGAAATATTAATTCAATGAGCCATCCTTCCCCCTTCAAGCAACCAGGATGCTTTTTTATGATCCCCTTTTTTTTCATGCCACAAATTTACAGTCTGTAGTCTGTCTAATTCAAGGGCTCTTTCTGCTTTTAATTTGAAGTCTCTGTGGTTGGTGAAGCATCTGGAAAGGGAAGATACACTTCCCACCCTCCATGTGTGTTCAGCATCCTCGATTCTCTGAGGGGCAGATACCACCCGTCTCCTGACTTGCTACAGTTTTTCTTTATGGACAGAAATGAAGAGCTAGCCCAAATCCCTTACTTTTACAGCATCACTCATTTGACTCCAGCTGCGCTTTGTTTTACTGAATTTACTCAAACAGAAACACCCATACTCCAACCCATCACCCGCGCTCAGCAAGGAACCTGCCCTTCATTTTTACACCAACACTTCTTCAGTGAAGCAATGAAGGACACTTCCCAACCCCTCTTCCCCAGGCGCTGAATCTCAACTCCAGAGGGACAGTTGGCCAAGTTTGTTCCCTTCCACAGCCTGGCCCTGTGTGAGCCACCAGCAAAGCCTCACACTTGGTTCACTACAATGGTTTTCCCAAGCTGAGGTCAGCACAGGTGCGGGGAAGGTGGAAACTGGTGCTTGCTATTCCTTTACCCTTTTGAAACCAATATGAATATCCTTTACCCAATTGAATCCAAGTGGCAATGTGGTGGATGCTGGGGGCAAGCACAAGAGGGAAACACACAGAAAAAGGTACTTGCAACAAGGGCTCCAGTGCCACATTAGCTATTACATATCCCTTTATTTAAGCATATCTGGGAGGACTGTGTGTGTTTAATGACACCCTGTTCCCCTCTTTTCCCTGTTCCTGCCAATATCCCAGCTTGCAACTCCTTCTCACCCACGCACAATCACTCATTCAACAGGAAAGCACTCCATGACAAAAAAAAAAAAAAAAAAGCTGAGATTTTTGGGCAATTTGATAAATACTTTGAGCATTAAATAGATTGCCTGCATATAGGAACAGTCACATTTTCACCATTCACTCAGAAATGACTTCAAATAAACCATAATCTAATCAGTGCTTCAGCAAATCTTCTGTGTGATTTTTTTTCCCCTTATTGCTGAAGTCCATCAATGGTGTTTGTGAGCACCAAAGGGGCTCCGGAAGATTTGAGCAGAGAATAAGAACACCTCAAAGCTCCCCTGCTGCTGCCTGAAAGCAAAACTGAAGGGGAAAAAAAAATTGGCAAGAAAAATATTTGCAAATATTTTAAATGGTTGCCAATTTTCGTAGTGTTACAGCAAACCTGACAGCAGCCAGAGATTTTCTTAAAGCATCTGCTTTGTCAAGTAGAGATTAGAAGGAAGCAGTGATTAAATGAGTTGGAACTTTCCTTCAGCTAAGTGAGAAGAGTCACCAGTGCTCATAGCTCCAAAGTCCTTAAAAATGCATTCCATCTACAAAGCTGGATTCAAACGGAAAGAAACGAAAAGCAACGTTTCTCAATATTTTTAATACGTTATTTTTGACTTAAAAAAAAAAAAACCCACACCAAAACATCATGCCAAAGTTAGCAATTTTTTGGCCAAAAAGGTTGTCCTCAAGTGCCAGAAATTAGGCACTCACTTTCCCTTGTGTCGTCTGCGTCCAGGGCCTGCACTCTGCCTGTCGCGTGGCTTTCAGTGTCAATGTGGAGAAGAAGGGACAGGGCAGGGGCTTTCCCACAGAGACATGTCTAGAACTGAAAGAAGGAGAGCCCTCCACCTCCAGCTGCTTCTCTCCCATCCCCACTGGCATTGGAAGTGGGGTCAGTAAGCAGCTGGATTCGCATCTCATCGCCAACTGTCCAAATCCCTACTGGAGGCATTACACCTCAACATCACCTTCCTTGGATTATGCGGACTAAACCATCCTGAGATGGACCTTAGGAGTCACTGCACAGCCCAAGTCACCAAAAGCATAGCCCAGGTAATAAATACAGAATTTGATTTGAAAAGCACAATTCATCTGAAATGATGGATAGGTGGGGAAATAAAGCTAGTTCATTCTTCAGACAGCTTCAAATGCTGAGCATCTTTACCCAAAAGTTTTCCTCATACTGTGCAGGCATCAGGAAGCTGAGGTGAGGGCTGTGCTGTTCAGCAGTCACAACCGCCTGCTTGTGCTGTTAGCTGTCTGTCCACCCACCAGTCCATCTGTACACTGATACCACTGGACTGTTTCTATCCCTAGCAGCTCTGGGACTAGACACCAAGATTGCCCAATTCCATGTGTAGAGCAGACTTCTCAAACAGCATTATTTAATTACCTTGCCCTTTTCACTTTGCTTTTTGTTTCACGCTCATGTCTGTCTTTAAAATCACCCAAATTCCCCGACCACATGTTTTTGCAAGATGCAGTGACAACAGCGTGCAGAGTGGCACAGTTGGATGCAGGAGCAGCTCAGGGTTGCGACTGGAAGCCACGTCCTCCTGGGTGCCCTCCAGGATGCCACCCAAAATCAGGACGGGTGAAGCTCACCAAGGTGTTTTGCAAAGTATATGGGAGAACACATGAGAAACTGTATATCTGTAGGGAAGTGGTTTCATAAATGTTTAGGGGAAGGACTGCTCTCCAAATCCTGTTCTTTCCCATTGAACTGAGGTCTTGCTTAAGATTCTGTCATTGAGTTTATCTGCTCCAACACTGAAGAGGTTTCAATGCATTTGTCAGGACACACGTGCTGCTCGTGAATTCGTATTGTCCCGCATCAGCAACGTGCAGCCTTGCCACTGAACTCAAAGCCTCTGCAGCCCCTTTTCTCTGCTTCTCTGTGGCAAGCAAGAAAGCATTTTTAGCAAATGCCTTTATTTTCAAGTCAATTTGTGCTGAGCCAGCCTGATGACCCCATTCAAAATGCAAATGGATGAGTATTTTTGGAAACCCCTTTTACCGATTGCATTGGTCTCGTTGTTAGGCAGAGAAAGATGCTTTTAGTAGAAAACTTGAAAAGCACAACCTAGGGCTGGGAGCAGAGATCAGAGCTGCCCACCTCAGAGCAGTAAGCCACCCTGCTTCATGCAGAACTCCTGTTGTCCTTTGGCTCCTTTGTTCAAGTGTCATTCAAAGAGTAACAGAAATAGTAGCTCTGAACTAAAAGGCCTTCAACTTAGAATCATGGAATAGGAATAATTTATAGTGGAACAGACCCATAAGACCATCAAGTGCAACCAGCATCCTGACTTACCGGATCCCTTCATTACATCACATCCCTAAGCACAGCATTCACACATCTTTTTAGTACCTCTGGGAATGGGGACTCCGCCACACTCCCAGGCAGCCCATTCCAATGCCTACCACCTTTTCTACAAAGAAAACCAATCTAAACCTCCCGTGCTGCAACATGAGGGCATTTCCTCATGTTCTATCTTTCAACATCTAAGACTCATCCTTGTCACTTGAGGACTTACCCCTATACAATGATTATCTCTAGTTATAGCACCAACCCTAATGAACATTCTCCTGCCCTTTTAGCACTGGGGATGGGTTCTGGATTGCAGCTATAAGTGATTTTGCAGGTCAGAAAATGAAATATAGCCAAGGATAGAAGTATCTGGAAGTTATTTGCCTGCTGATAGTTGCGTAAGCTAGGAACTTCAGTCCTCTTTCAGCAAGTCTAGGTTGTAAACTAATATAGTTGGCACCCCTGGCTGGCAGCAGAGAGGTCAAAAATAGGGAATCTACCAACAGAGCCCTAACTCTTCAGAAACGATCATAACCAAATGTATTCATTCGTCTTCAAACATAAGAGGACCAATCGCCAAGCAGCAAAAATGACGTAAACGATTTCTTAGTTGACTACATGTGTATACATGTACATATATCTCAAAGACCTTCCATTACCAAGTATGAAATTGGTATCCTTGCAGCCAAGAGTTACTGGGGGCAAGTATTTGGAAACACCCCAAGAGATACGTAACTGCCTCTCCCAGAGGCGGCCTCCTCAACCCAACTCGGACCAAGAGGCAGAGGTCCCAGCCCAGATGTATCTGATAGATGCTTTAGGACTTCATCACCTCTCTGATTAGCTAACACGGCACACAGCATCTTTGACTTGCATAAAAGAATAAAGCAACGCTTGGAGCAAGTTGCGTATGACAAACACGAGAGAAAACTGACGGTAGTCCAGGAACGTGCAAACAGCACAGAAAAACATTTAACAGACTCAGAAAAAAAAATAGAAAAGTGAGATTTAGTACACAGATAATCATCAAGCTCTTGAATTTAAGAGTTGAGAAACTGTAATTGTAATTATTAGTGAGTTAAGCATTCATATATTTTCACGCTCATTTAGTACAATAACCTCAAAATGGCATGACACATTTTAATTAAAACACATTCATGTATTGACAATTAGAACTATTCAAACAGTGCCTTATTTCCAGTACCTTGAGCTGTTTTCTTCAGTGGTGAATGACAGATCAGAAACAGAAATTGGAATAGCTCAGATGTGTTGTGTCAATTCTTTCTGATACATGCTATGCACTATTTCCTTTTCTTCGCGAGTTTCCTTTCTTAAAACTGTCTCTTCCTCTATAGCTCCAGAATGATAAAATTTGCTCTGCAGAGTAACACAGCAATGATCTTCAACAGCCACTAAATAATACATGCTTCTCCTCTACTCTTTGTATAATTTTTGACTTTGTTTCCCTCCCTGCCAGCCACATAAGGGAAATTCACACCAGCCTTTCATTTTTTCATCAAACCAAATACGTGAGCTAAGACAAACTTTCCATAACCCTCATTACCCTTTTCCAGGTCAAGCTCACCATTCAGAAACAATACTTACAGGATGAAATGAGCAGAAGGAAAAAATCTTTCTTCAAAAAACACATAGCAGCACCCATGAAAAACATGAGCTCTCCTTAGTACAGCCCTGCTTAGAACATTTAATTCACGGGAAGCTTTGGGTAGGTGACGGAAAACATAGGGCCCACAGTCAGACACTATTCGTTAACAAGAGCTCCAGCAACCATGGCAGCCAAAATTACAAAGACACTCACCCACACAGCAATTGGTGATGCTGCTATAGTCAGGGGTTCACACAAACCTTACCCCTCTGTCAGCTGTCTGCCTTCAGAGGCTGGTTTTTTTAAACCTCAGTTTGAGGTTTCAATGGGGAATAGCTTTGACCCAAAGCAAAAGAACCGAGCTGAGCCTAGCAAGGAGTTTCTCTAGAGGTGTTCACACAGTCCCTGCTGCTTTCCCCTCCACCAGCTCCTTAGTGAGTTTCTCCCTCTCTCCAGGCAGGAATCTATTCTAGATTTTCTTCCAGAGCACACAAAGGAATAACTTTGACTTTTAGCAGAATAGCTAACCAAAGCAACTTTAACAATATATATAGGAAATCACAACTTCATCACGCCTTAGCTATAAATATGAGAAAAGGGAAGATCCAAAAGAATTTTTACCAGGTTTTTCCCAACACGCTACGAAGTGCTTAAAAGAACTTCAGCAAAAAACACGAGTCCACTTAAACAGACTTGAAAACCAGCACACACGCATAAGAATCCTCTTCAGTCCCCAAGGAAACGTAAGTTGACCTCAACATTGTCTCCCTTAACTTGAAGCCACAAACCCACGCTCAGATTTTAACAGAAAAAAAATAAAAATAAACATTATTTTCCAGCAAAAAATCATACATTCTCCTTGTGAACCAGAAAAGAGAACAGAAAAGGAATAAAAGTAACAACACCCTTACCAAATACGCATCGCAGCTGCAACAGAAACCTTCCATCTCTGTTCCTCCACTTCCACAGGTGGGTTTGGTCTCCTCTAATTAACTTTTTGCCCTTAATTAAGGCACCTGCTAGTTTGCCCTTCTAGGCATTCAAAGCCAATCATGGTAATGAGCAAATCCTATCCCTCTGCCTGGATGGTGGCACAAGAGCAGTACTGTTGTAGGACCATCGGCTCTGTGTTGCATTTCATTATGGAGCACTGGCAGCATGCGTTAGATCAGCAGATCCAGAACAAGCATCTCAGACTCATACATAAATGGCACAATTAAGTCCTGGTGGGCAAATGAGCTTCTCACAGCTAAACCAGCACATCTCATGTAGTTACCCTCATGTTTAGGAAGAGTTAATTGCAACCCTGCCTTGGCCTTCTAGTGTGTGCAAAAGCCCTGGACCTAGCAGTTGTATTCAAGTCTGATGTTAATAAAATTTACTCACAACCCACAATATTTTTCTAATAACAGAATTTTGATCACCTCAAAAACTTGCTTCGTTGTTTTCTTAACGTGCTAAAATATTAGTCTGACATAATGAACGGGGTGATCATGTTCATGAAAGTGTGACTATAAAAATTTCTGGTCTTACTGCTAGAATTCCAGATAAATTTCACCTGGGTTGCAAAAATCGTCTTTCTCTTTGGATTACGAGGTTGTTACACCTTGTATAATTCTTTGTACTACATGCATTCCCCTTTTACACGGTTATTTGCAGGGTGCTTTGGTGGCCCCAAGGAAGCCTCCACCCTTTGCCTTCCTCCTTCATGCCTTCCCCAGCAGCAGCAGTTGTGTGACCTTCCACGTAGACAGAAGGTTTATCCTGCAGGGAAAATGCTGATGAAATGGTAGAGCTATTCTGGGATAAAAGCTAAAATATAACTTCCCAGTGACTCATATAGTCTCAGCCAAACTTGTCCTAATTAGGAAGCAGGTAATTGTATTTGCTTGAGAGATGATAGCTGTGTTATAAGGCCGGAAATGCAGCTTTCTGCAGTAGCTGCAAACAGTTCTCCCTTTCTACCCCTGGAGAACACTTGGGAAGCCATAAAACAGGCATACATGTGGAACATATGCATGTTCCCAAGGCCCAAAAGGGGCCTTTCTCCAAGATGATCACAGGTCCACTGTGTACCTGGCAGTGAAAGCGTGCAAAGGGAGTGTGATGCTACAGAAGCCTCTAAAGACATCAAGGAGAAAAGCAGCAGTTTTCCAGGATGATTGGCAAGAGGTCAGTTCTCTTCAAGCTGTTGCCAAGGACCAGGGCATAATGAGATGTCAGGCACAATTCTGTGGCTGCCACCCACTCCCTGCTCTGCTCCAGTGCTGGGTGCATTGCTGGGGAGCATCAGGAGAGCAACATTGGAGTGAGATGGGAAATTCTGCCTCTAGGCACTCATTTCAATTTGCTCTTACTGGTCTTGTGTCCTGGGGGTAAATGCACAGAATTTAGGGCAAGGGTCCTTTTCAACCCAGGCCATTCTATGATTCTATGATTCTATACAAATGTTTCCTTCAACTTGTGAATGAAAATTATGATGCAGGACATGCTCTTCTCCAGGGCTTACTTCACGTTAGTGTCTCTGCAGTCACCAATGCAGACCTTCTCCAAACACCTTCACAGTGCTGAGTCACTTAGCTGGGATCTGCAAGGTTCTCCCATGCAGGCTCCAACTTCTGGCCCTTCTTTAAGACCTAAGTCTTCCCACAGCACTCCAGTGGGAGGTTGCAGCAGAATTTCCTATTCTTCAGGCAACGAACCTGTTCCACCTGCAACGAAAGGGTCACAGAAATGCCACCTGAGGGTGAAGGTCTGAGAGCAGCATGGGCAAACATCCTCCTGGTATTGCACGCAGCTGAGAATTAGTTTGGAAGCAATTCTCAACTTCACCAAGGAAAGAAAAGGGATTACTGAGAAGGATACTTTGTAGTTATTGGGGAGGAAAATATTTGTGTCAGTTGAGAGATTATATAGTAGACGTCCAGAAGGGATACAGTGTCACGCTTTGTCTTCATTATGCCATAGTACCGCCAGCAGTCCATGGTCTGCTCCTGTGAGTGCCTAAACTGCCCTTATTTTGCTGAAAGGGCCGAATATGTTTCCTTAAACACAAGATGGCCACAAAACTCTCAGCTTCTCAGTCCACCTTCTGACAATAATTACGGCTTGGCTGGAGGTTCACCCGAGGTTCCTTCATCTTTGCCCTGTTTTAATAGACATCTGAATTCCAATAACAGATCTGGGGTAATCCTCCCGCCCTGATCTCTAGAGCTATCGATGGTGACTGGGGGGCTCCTGCCGTACTGCTCCAGATAATATTAACTCCAGCGTGGATTAGACTCCATTTATATTCAAATGAAGAGGTTATTAAAGACACTGTTCTGCAGGGAAATGGAAACAGGAATTTCAGACCCACCGAAAGATGAGCTTACTGGGATTGCGCTGGACACGGAGCCAGGAGAACCGCCGTGGTTGCTGCCTGGCTCTGTGACCTGGGGGGAAAAGAAAAATAAGGAAAATAATAATAATAATAATTTAAAAGCACCATTCCTGCCTCAGCTGTGGCACTGATTAAAAGAAAAAGCGGATGTAACACTTCACGTGCAATGGACATCCACCATAGCACGGTGGGCAGGAGGCAGCCTGAGTGCTTGGGTGGTACAGAGACACACATGGAAAAAAAACAGAAGAGCCTGAAAGCACTGTTTTGGTTCCCTACTACTGTACCCTGCACTCCCCTTCAGAGTCAAGTTGTCAGCTGTGCAGTTCTGTGCCTGCTGGGGAAGGGACGTCACTCCCTTTCGGCCAAACGCTCTGCAAACACACTGGGAGTGTTTTACCTTAGCAACATCTTTACCAGAGCTCGGCGAGTATTCATGCTTTTTGGATTTTGTGCTGTGCAAACACAGGCTGGAGTGCAGCCCTTCTGCTGGTTAAAAGTTGTCTCCAAGCAACGAGCACTGAAATGTTTTTGAATCTTTTTTTACTTAACCCAGGATTTGTGCTGAGTTAGATGAGTAAATACTGGCATGATGTGACATTCTTGTTATTTATGTTACATCCAAATAAGTGGAAGATAACCTAGGCAAATTTCCATTATCTAATTATAAAAACCTTCTCATATTCCCATGAAACTAATTTTAATTTGATGAAAAACAGAAATCTTGGAAATGGATTTCCTATGATATGAGTGATAAGATTCTTTCTCAGTATGTTCTCGGTTTACCAAAGGCTCCAAAATTGGAGATCTCTATTAATAAACACTGCTGACTGCTCATGCAGTGACATTATGTTATCACAACAGGAAAAAAAGAAAGAAAAAAAGAAGGAAAGAAGGAAAGAAAGGAAGGAAGGAAGAACAAAAGGAGGAGGGAAAGAAAGGAAAGGAAGGAATGGAAGGAAGGGAGGGAGGGAAGGAAAATAGACATGGCTGGATTTAGCAGCGTTTGGGGAAAGGAGGGAGAGACTCCTTGATTTCTGGGAGAGAACTGAAGGGTCGTGCAGAAGGGTTGGATATCAAGAGAAATTTCTTCTTGGAAAGAGCGGTTGGGTGTTGGCACAGCTGCCCAGGGGATGCGAGATTCCCCATCCGTTGAGATGTTCAGACTAGCAGGGATGTGGCACTGAAGGACGTGGGCAGTGGGGATAGGGGGGATGGCTGGGGTTGGGCTGGGGGATCTCAGAGATCTTTTCCCTCTTCTTCTGCCATCACACAGTGCACAAAGTGGCCGTAACTACTGAGCAGAAGGAGGAACCTCAGCTCCATAGCTAACGTGCAGCTGTTCAGGCCCAGGTCTGACTGCTTTTCCTGAAATCTAAGCCATGCAACCCCCCGATTTCCTGCGAAATCTAAGAGGAAGATCAATTTAACTAATGATGTGGGGGTTCTGTGTCCCCACAGACCTCGCACATATTATTTATAGAATGCATTAATATTTCATTTTTCCCATCCCTAAACAGTCTTTGAGGACGAAAAAAAAGAGATAGCTTGAGACAGGTAACATTTTAATTGAAATTAATGGGATTGGTTTGATTTCACCTCTGAGAATATAAAAATCATTCATTTTTTTGTCATGAAAAGAACCTTAAATCTCTGCGGTACCCTGACAAGCACGACGAATGGTGGGTCACAGAGAGAATCCACCTCCCGCCTCTCCCTAACCTGTTCTATCCAGATCATCACCAATTAATAAGAAACCAGCACGAAGAAAAGAAATCGTGTAGATCATGAAAGCGTACGGCTAAACCCGTGTTTTCCCTTCCGTTTTTAATATTGGTTGTTGGTGGTGGGATCAGGTGGTGTGCGGGCAGCTGCACTGCAATCTTTTCAGTGCTGCCTGTCAACGGCTTTAGCCTTTGACCACGAGCAGTACATATAGGAGGTCTTTATGCCACCTCTGCGTTGAGATAGACCTGGGCAGCTCGACGTGCCAAATTAATGTGCGACACAGATTGCTGTTCTCCAAAGGCCTCGCTGAAGTGCTCTTGGACCGTTTACAAGAGGTTTGCCAAATCACTGCAAAACTGAAGTGCTACCAAAAACGAGAGTGGCGGCCAGCGGCAGGAATCGTTTCATTATGATCCTTTTATTCGTTCTCCAAAAAGTCACGCGCTGCCAAAGTAGGCACATGGATCTCTTTGCTTTAATTTATGTTATCGGTATTTATATTTCTCTATAAAGCACTTACTTAGAAAAGGGGATGGTGTTTTCTGCAGCACCTAAGTTGCTCACGAGCACACATGCACCGAGATCTTTGCTTTGAACACGTTTGTATGCTTGTAGACCTGAGCCAATGGACTGCACTCCTGGGTTACTTGAGAGCCTTGGAGGTCTCCCTAAATCCTCCCATAAGCTCCTAATGGAAGACAAATGGATCACCACCAGCAGCCCTGCGCACCCTCAGCTCGGCCCCAGCTCTCCGAGTGCCTTCCTCGCTGTCCATTATGAAATAATTGCCCTTTCTTCTTGAAAATCTGCTCTGTAAAAGCTTCTTAGCATACACTTTGTAATAATGTCTAACACAGAACTGGTGGCCAGTCTGCTTGGTCCCTTAGCTGAGGTGCACCGCAGATGGGAATTCAGTCCCAGCACCGAGGAAAGCCTTGGCATTATCTACCATCTACCAACGTGATGTGCAAAGTATAAAATGAGAATGAGAAAAGGCTGCTAGGGGAGAGTAGGCAGGCAAGTCAAATTCAGCATTCTTTTCTTAGGAAGTGTAGAAGGCAGCAAGATTTACTAAAAAATTATTTTTATTGCCAGCAAATGAACTGAGTAAAAGATAGAGTCCTATAGGATTTCCTTTAATCGCGCTTCAACCTTTTTCTGTTTGGGAAAGCCCTGGAAACATGCACGAAAGACCTTTCATCCCCTCAGTTACCCTAACGCAGCTCAGTCGGGCCAGAGCCGGGGCACACGGCCACCCCAGAAAGCAGGGTCAAACGATGGAACAAAGGCACTCTGCATATTTCTTCCAGTTTCAAGCCAGAGGTCAGGTCAGAAGAGTTACCTTCAACAAATTAATAGGGTATAACATCAATAAAGTGCCTGCTTCTTAAGAGGAAGCATGACCTATATTCCAGGTAGGGAAATACTCATCGCAGTGACGCACTGGAAGATCCCAGCATTGAAGGCTCTGCTAATAGCTGCACTTGTATTATTTTTCGTATTGGTGCCCAAAGGATCTTCGATTTCTATTCATGCCCTGTACGGGGGCCACCTTTTGTTACAACATTAAAACCTACTTAATATTTTTTTTTTTATCATTTCACATCACAGCCGCAGTAATTGTACCCTCAGGAGCAAGCCTTCTTCCTGTGTCTGCTTTTCAATATTATTGGCGTCTTCCTCATTTGGGGACCTGGAACAATCTTTTTTGCATTTTCACCGTGAAATGACAAACAGGGCTGGTGGTGGCTCAAGCACTATTTGGAGCATGACCCCCTCGGCTCCTGGTGTTATCCAAATTAGATTTTGATCTTTGTCAATTAGGCTTTGCCACTGTGGACCTGCTGTGCCATTATCAGGAGAATCACTGCCGGGGTTGGTAAGTCAGTGAACTTTGGAAGCCTTTCTGCCACCTTTCGGGGATGCAGCATTTACAATTAGCACCGTGGGTTTTTATTGTTATCGTTCTTATTTTTTCTGCCCACATTATTTCTGGCAACGCTTGCAGTGCTTGTTCCTATACCAAGAATCCCCTACAGCACACAGAGCTCTGCTTTTACATAGCAAAACAAAACAAAACAGAAGCAAATCAAGAAAAACAAAACAAAACAAAACCCATCATTGTTCCCTGTAAGCAATTCAAGCAATTTGTCTCTCCTTTTGCTCCTTTTAACGTTCCTAGCTTCGTAACTCTACCCTGCACTGGATTTGTCCAGAGGCCAGCTATGCTACTGGGGAAAGCTATATAAAAAAGCACCAAACCCAACAAAAAAGACCAACACCAAGAAACCTTCTCCTGTTGCCAAGCTGTGACGTTGCAGGCTCACCACCCTGAGACGCAGCACTCTTCTGCAAAGGCTTCTGCACCCCTGGCCTGGCTGCTGCCCGCTGTGCATCACCTCTGCAGGAGGTGCTGCCCTGCACACAGCTGCAGGTCCTGGGCAGCCTGCCTGGTGTCATCAGCATCAAAACTGTACAAAGAATGGATAGAAAGTAAATGCAGTGGGGAAAGAAGAACAATGGAATATGGGTACAAGCTAAAGTCTGGTAGGAGAGAAAACAGAAGTGCATGAAGGAATAAAATAAGAGAAAACATATCAAACTGTTTAAAAATAATATGATGGAAAGATAGCACTGCTAACACAGCAACTAGAAGCATTACAGCACAAAGAAAACATCTCCAGTAAGAAGAAAACAGTCATTTTCTAACTCCAGAAAGATATATGATTTTCCAAATCGATCAAACTTACTGTGAAACACTGGGAAAAATAGAAAACAGATATAGAAAAGTACATAAAACACTGCAGTATCGCAAACACATAAACCGTATAAAAATAAATATGTCATATTACTCTATTTACTTCCTTGTCCTTCTTGTGCTGGCTGGTTGAGTTACACATTGAATATGGATGAGGAAGAAGGTACCTCAGATTTCGCACATAAATATGTAGCTGTAAAACATGAACAGCCCATGAGCACATATGCCATCCACCTGTCTTCAAGAAGTGAGTATGTCCTACAAATATATGCTGTTTTTGCGTGACATTTCTATCTTGTGAGGGGAAATGGCCTGAGCCTTTCTTCAAAGGCTGGCTTTGGGGTGTTCAGGGGCAGGACACACACTTCTTCATATGCACTCAGATTGTCATCAGCTAGTTCTGAAACACTCAAGCTCGAGAAGGTGATACTTAGCATAATAACAAAGGCCACGCCAGGTCACATTTGGAAGAAACCTAGTTTCTAATTGAGTAGGGTATTAGGGTCAGATCCAATGCACTTTCCCACTGGAAAGTTTTGGACCAAGACCTTAAAACACATGCTGCTGATAGTTTTTTATTTCTCAGCTTACTGAGCATGTTTAAGTGCATGTACTAAACTGGCCTGACTGCAAATCAGCTCCACAGAGAAGGGCAGTACGAGATTTTTAGGATATTTTATTGTAGAGCTTGTCTAAGAAGTGAGGCTCAGATTATGAAGTTCATATATCATTTTTCAAGATTTATGTATTTTTTCTTGGCAACACAGCTCCAAAGTCCAGAGGCCAAATCCTAAAGTCCCTAGTTCCATCACTTCAGTGATGTCAGAATTTCAGGCTTGGAAACCAAGTTCTTGTTTGTGGTTTATTTTCTTCTTTTGGCTGCATTTTTAAAGCCCTTCCAAAAAAAAAATCTCTATAAAAAAAGCTATAATGAACATTCACATAAATGATATTCCCAACACATGAACTATCAACATATTCAACCCCAGCTTCATCTTGGTTTAAACATATTGCACTTCTTTGTTCAAACTGCCTACTTAATTACTGTAATACATGGCTCCATTTTGATTTATCTGGTTTTATCTGTTACCGACAATCATAAAATCACCAAGGTTGGAAAAGACCTCCAAGATCAATCAGTCCAATCATCCACCTACCGCCAATATTTCCCACTAACCCATGTCCAACTAATGTCCAGCCTGAACCTCCCCTGGTGCAACTTGAAGCCATAGATACGACATTGTGATGTCTATCACGCGATATGTGATATTAACAACCATTCTGTAAGATTACACTACTAAAAATTAAAGCATGTCCCGCCTTCACAGCTAGCTCCTGCCAACAAAAGCAATCACACAGGATACCAACACATGCCTCAAATGTTTACGGAAGGCTATTGGTGCCCCACATTGTGCTCTGAAGTGAACAAAGTGCCTCTTGGTGGCATTTTCTTAGGACCACAGTAGTCCATGTGCAGTGCAATCCCCACACAGCATCGTAGCCACAGTGGAATTAATGGGGTAAATGACTTTCCAGATATAGACATGGACAGATGAAAATAATAAATGCAGCATATGAGCCATTAAATGTAAAGCTTGTTTTCTCACACACCTGCAAATACTTCCATGATTAAGTTCTGGAGAATAAAGCCAAGTTAAAGGCAGCTTCCAAATAACCAAGTGGAACTAGTTAATGTTGAGGCCAAGACTTAGTCAGTGGTATGTAAATTGAAAGACAAGCACCTCATCTAATGGAAATAAAGTTTTATTTTCATTTCACATGTGTTTAAGATATGAACAGCTGAAAAGAGATTGCACTTCACATAACAGGCACAAGAAAAACGAATGTTAAGAAATTAAGCTTGGAGGTCATCGGCTACCGTGCTCTGCACTAAAACCCCTTCTGACCTGCTTTGATAAATGGTGTAGGAAGTTCTTTTAATTAGTTTTGATCTTAGATATTGAAATAGGCATCATTTTAATCTCCACCATACAGATCGTGGGTGACGGCGATTTGCAAGGACAAACAGGCCTCTCCATGCATGCATGTGTAACTCTGCTGGAGGCCCATGATGTTGTTATCTAAGTCTACTGCAGCTTGTACACAATCACACACTGCCTGTGACAACAGCTGAATTTTCCAGGAACGGCAGCTTCTGTCTGAATAAAAACACAGTTCGTCGTGGTAGAGTACCTTGAAATAATACCAGCACGGAACAGTGATGGATGAGTGCAGTAGCATCAAAATCCCCACTTCACCATTGCTGGTTCCACAGGCAATTTCCATTCTCTGATGCTGGCCATTTCCCACTGTCATCAGCCTCTTCTGTCAATTTGCCTCAGTTTTCTCATCCGTAGATGGGAAGGTGTAACATCATACTCAAAGAACGCTTTCAGTGCTCACTTATTAATATAAAGTGGTGGTTTTAGAAAAAGCAAAATATTATCCATCTATTTAAATCCCACATAGTGTCAATAATATGCTTCCTGACAGGGTGTTTATGCACTCGGATACAGGTACACACACGTTTGTGAATGCTTTCTATTCATACATGTATGTGCGTGCACGTGTCTACAAAAACATACTCCAGTCTCCATTAACCTAGGACTGCACTAAAACATAGGCGGAAGCTCTAGTTCTAATCCTTGATTAGCATTTTGCTGACAAACAGGGCTGAGTTCACTCATGACCAATCAAACTCAATGGTTGATCAGCACTGAAACCAGTTCTGGACCTGCAACACCGCTTGCAACAACAAACCTAAAATGACCCAGCGTTGCTCCCACTCACCTTCTGGCCCACTCTGGGTGAGCACTGACTGCAACGAAGCCCAAACGTCAGGGTAAGCCCTTGATCCTGCAACTGATTTGTGCGATGTACAGAACAAATTCCTCCTGAGAAGATAAGGAAAGCTGGTGGAATTTGAGACAAGCCGACTTCTGACTATGCTGACCTGCCAGCCTAATCAAAGCTCTGTAAGAAGAAATGTAATATTATACAAATATATATTTTCTCAAATGACTCTACAAACCCACAGGAAATTTTTTTTTTTTTCTTAAATAGAGAGGAGAAAATCTATATCTTGGAGAATGAAAAACAAATTAAAGGTTCTTGAAGAGTGTTTCTTAACATTTACCAGTGTTTTTCCCCATGGAAATGATGAAAAATTAGCTTGAACCCTAGAGCTTTTGGTCTTTTGTATTCCTTTCTCCCCCCCCCCCCCCCCCCCCGCAATGAATATAGATTTTTTAATCCTATATATAGAGATTTCACATATTTCACATATCTGAAAGCTCTCTTATCGCTCTATGAGAACGTTTAAAATTAAAAATGCATACGAGACTCACCTGTGCAACCAAAACATGCCAGCACACGGGCATCTGGAAACACCTATGGGTCTGAGGCGGTTTTGATCTGAGAGGTGTTGTGATCTCAAGGTCTAAGTAATGGACAGGGACACAAAAATCTGAGTTATCTATTTTTTTTTTAGTGAAAATTACTCTGTCTTGAAAACTCTTGGTTCTCTGCAGCCAGGCAGGAGGTGACATTTCCTTGCTCTCTCCCTTTTCCTGCTGAAATGCAAAAGACTGGGGGAAGCACCTCCATGATCTCTGTGTTTCTGAGCCCTCCAACTTGGCCCAATACTGATAGGAAGCCTAGCGATAGAAAGCAACTCATGTTAGCGAGATAGATTTTATGATACGCCTGACTAAAAAAGAAACAAAACTGATTACAGCAATTCAGATGGAAAGAGCAAAATTCGCCAAAAGAAAAGGCAAAATTCTTATTTAGGTTTTCAGAGTTTATGTTTTAAGGTATTCTTGAATATTCCTTTCGAATGTCTGTTTTGAAGAGGATTCCTCTTCAAAATGCTTCTGGACAACGAAGAGCAAAAGGGTTAAGAATTCATTTAGAAAGCCCTATGAACAAGCGTGAAAGTACTTTAATTACCGTATCTCAGGCACGAGTCAATAGCTGAAAGCCAAGTATGGCACAAGTAGTTAATGAAAGGATTGCTCACTTAGGAAAAAAAAAAAGTGGATTGTGACAATCCTCCCTCACCTGATTCATTCAAATACGTGTAGACTTCCCTGGGTTTGGCGCTTCCTTTTAACTTGGGTTTCGCGGTGCTCCTATTGCCATTAAATGACTGTTGTTGTGAATTCCACCCAATGGCTCAAATACTTGAAAAGAGCTACAGCACATCCTCCTCTAACCACCAGACATATCCTCTGAGCAATGTGTGTGTGCCTGGAGCTGCCTGGAGATGCTCCCCACCACATTCACTGGGAGCACATCACCAGCGTTGGTTGGAGTTAATGGGCAGTACTTGGGAGCCGATTGGCAATCCTGGAAAAAGATGCAAAATGAGACCCGTGCGAAAATAAAGCAGAATTTTCTTTTTTTCTTTTTTTTTCTTTTTTTTTTCTCGTGCATTATTAAAATTGAGATTTTAAAAATTAAAACTCGATTATTTATTTATTTATTTATTTATTTATTCCTTTAAAAATGCAACAGATGTGTGCAAAGAGAAAGCCGATGCCCGTGCTACCTTGTGGAAGCTGCTTTGTAGCTATGCTGAGCAGTTACTGGAGGAGAGCACAGTGAAATGACTGCGTCTATCTGTCATATGTTAATTAGGGGAATCTGTATAGAGCCAAGTTTTATAACCTTGCTCAATTTTAAGAGGTTTTTACAGTTACTGAATGCATTAAAAAACAGAAAACGTTAAGGGGATTGTCCACTGAATTCCACACACTGGAAAGCTCACTTGTTGGGCCTACAGGGAGAGCTGATTTAGTTTTGCTATATAGCCATATGAGTACAACAAGCAAAACAATGGTACAAAACTGCAAAGCAGAGTCAGCCTAAACCACCGGACACTATGCAATAAACCTTAATTTGACTGCAAAAAGCAATTTGTAAAAGAGAGCTCTTGAACATCTCCAGTTCCTCTAATCACATCTAATTAGGGATAGATACGTTCTGTATGTAGAGCATCGGGAGACACGTTGCAGCTCTCCAAGTTGCAGTGCTAAAGCCCTCACTTGTGTAAACTTCCCCGTGAAAGCAGTCTGTGTCCTGCCTCAGGAGGGCAGGTCAGGCCCTGAGAAACAGAGGTTTTGCTGAAATTTGATGGATAAGCAGAGAGATTGCCCTCCTAGAGATCAGCAGAGACCAAAATGAGGTATTTTTTGTGTGGTATTTAGTGGCTGCAGTAGAAGTGATCCCACCCACTTTATTTTACTCGTAGGAGCCATTCCCTAGTCAATGGGACCACTGCCCCCGCACACCTGCAAGGCATGCAAGTACCCATTCTCTTCCATCTGAGCTCCTCCCTGCGCAGTTTGGCTTTGCAAAGGACAGAAACACGCCACCGGCATCACCACCGCTACCACCAGCACCATGAACACCACCGGCACCACAATCACCACCACCATGCAGCATCACTGAATACCTCCCCGAATCACAGCTGAGTCAGTCAGACATCCAACATGAACATTTAACCCCTGTCTAGAAACAGGGGCTTTGGAGATCAGGGCAGAGGCAGGAGCTTCTCCCGGGTGTGAGCACAGAATGCTCTGACGAACTGTTGGGGGACAGCAAAGGGGGACCCTGCTCATGACCAACAAGGCTGGAGGAGGCAAGAAGAAGCAATCCCAAACCTTGAGACTCACTGCTCACTCCTGGAAGGTCCCAGATGCAGGGGACAAGCAGCATCACGCATTGCTAGCAAGGAAGGAAATGGACGCAGTGTGAATTATCACTGCTTAATTCCCAGAGTTAATAAAGCTGTGGCCTAATTAAACCTCATCCTTCGTTCCCTCCCTTCTTCTCAAGACAGTGTGAATCTGTGCAGCTTTTATATCTGGGCAGGGAAACCCACATCATTTTCCCAGAAAAAAAAAAATCCCGTTTAAGTCTTTCTGCATTTCTGCTAGACAGGCCCCACTCTACCTTCAGGTGAAATACTCTCATTAAGCAGAGAAGATAACAATAGGAAAGCCAACATGGGATCAAATTTTTTTGTCACGCAGTTATTCAGTAATTACATCAGAAACGGGCCAGGTTGCCACGCCTGCATTGTCCAATTAACTCCATTGAAACTGCTCATAGCAGAATGACAAACGAGATTTGGCTTAGCATAAATTTAAAAAAAAAAACAAACAAAAAACCACAAAAAAAAAGAGCAGGGTTGAATACACAAATCAAGATAGTGATATGTCATGGAAATTTCATATATATTCACACAACGCACACAACAAATACAACTAGGAGAGCTGGTGCACGGCCCTGAATTCAGGAGATTTAAAATGTAACAGCCACAAATGATACGTTTTCCACAAGGAAAATGTGAATGAGCAGCACGACCTGTTCCCAGTTTTCACAGGCAAAGTCACATCTATTATAATCTCACTTTTCTCAACCATAAAAATAGTGTGAAAAAAAAAAAAAGAAAAAGAAAATAAATGTATGTTGAATATGGTTATAGTTATTATTTCCCTTCCGGGGATTTATTAAGCACGTGTTAGGAGTTTAGGTATAAAATAAAATTGTTTTTTTGCTATGTGGATGTCTTCCGTGACTATCTGTAAAATTTCATTAAGGTGTTAGACTTGATATTGCAGATCAAAGTAATCCCAAGAGATTAAGGAGACCCTGCTAATTGACTAAGGTCATGTACTGCACTTCCCACTGGCACTTTGGCCTACACTGACAACAGAGGAGCAGTCCCATCTCAAAGGACCGTTCTATAAAAATACCCTTTTCTTTATCTGTAGTCCAGTTTTCACACTGCCACGATAACAAGGGATTTCGTAACTCCAGGTGGACTGATTAGAGTTTTGAGTATGTAACTTTCTGAGTAAAAAATATACATGATACTTTTGAACAATTTTGACATTTTATCTTACCCTTTAAAACTCACGGGAACATATTGCACATTAGGTGCTTAAGAACAAAAAGTGTCAGCATCTATAGCGAGTTCCATCATTCAAACTTGGCACTAAAGAGGATATTGAAAGTGTTGTTGCAGACCATTAAAACCAGCTAATTTACAACCACAGACTTTGTTGCATGAAGTGCCAACTTGGTCAATAATTAGGCCCTCGAATATATATATTCAGCTCTGACAAGAGAAAGTTTCTAAAACCCTTTCCCTGTTGATCAAAACATACAGTAATATATTGCTCTCAACTGCACAGTCAGTGTTAGTTCCGTATTGTGATATTATTGAAAATTATGGACTATCGAGGGGGTGTGGTAAGGAATTACTGCTGCTGTCAGCAAGATTTGTGAGCCCATTGCTGAGATGCGTGCTCCCTACTGGATCCTACACCTCGAAACGAGAGTGCTGGAAAAGTTCGAGGGAATTCAGAAAAGAACGATAGGAATACAGCGTGATCTGGAAAATATGCCTCTTTTCTGTCAGCATCATGGGAGAACTAAGGAACTCGTAGCCAATTGACCAGAAGATTAAGGGTAAGATTCACAGTTGCGTGGATACAAACAGGGGAGCTCGGATTATGCAGCTCATTAATTTAGCAGGCTATGAATAAGGACAACTGACAAGAGCAAGCTTGAGTGAGGAAGGTGAAAATGAGAAATTAGATGTCGTTTTCAGCTCCAAAAGTTATATACCAAATGATTCTGTCAATGCTCTTCCATGAAGTGCCTTAGAATCAAACGATTTTTTTTTTAATTGGTTTTTTTTTTTTTTTTTTTCATACTTCTCCATTTTTTAGAGTTTGATTAACTGCTTGTTTTTCCTCAAGTTTATCCAAGTTTTTCGCGAACAGAAGATTCAAACTTGGGGCAAAGTCATATGCAAAGTGTTTACTGGGTATATTTTAATGATGCCAGTGGATCAGCGGAACAAGCAGCCTTCCATTCACTGGATGAAATCCGCATCTATGCAGAAGGGTAGTAGAAGGCTTATGACATACATAAAATGTGTGTCGTTTGCATGGAGATGAATTTCAGACTTTAGAAGCCAACAGAATCACATTTTCCATTATGTTCACCCAGCAGAACGGATTTCATTAATCAGCCTATCATCAGTGGCTAAGTCCTACCACATTACTCATACTAAGTAATACCTAAGATGCAAATAGGTCCACTAAAGCAAAGGACGCATCTGGAGAAGTTGTGTCATTCTGGAAGTAAAGGTGCTTTAATGAACTTTGCAATATTCTTAGCTTCAAACCTGAGATTCTCATACCCTTCTAGCTCTTCAGAAAGGCCTTGAATAAATAAGCTATTCAACAGAAGTATTTAATCACCTACTGCACTAGAGAACTATTAAAAAGTTCGACTGTTGAATGATGTTTCTGATGAAAACAGATAAAATTTACCATATACTACTTTGTTAGCTCAAAGACATTCTTAATTCCCTTTCATTCAGCAATTGACATTGAACTCTTTAAGCCACCATTTTGAATAAAGTGCAGGCGACTGAAAGTCCCAGCAATATGAAAAGGCACGGCTTCCTTGACTCCTGATTCACTGGAATTCAACATGGACTCAATATTTTTAATGCTTCATACAGCCATATTTCTTACGTCGGCTGGCTATGTAGAGTGATAAGGGATATCAATTTTAATAGAAAATTAGATATTTGTTTTCTATCTACCTCCTTCAAGTTTTCCATTTTATTTGTTATGAAGTTTGAATGAGCAAACGTAAAGGGCAAAACACAGGAAACCTTGCCTTCGGCATCTGCATCCCATCGCCCTTTGGTAAATCCCACAAAGTTTTTCCTCCTGGCTTTTCTCCAAATGCAAATCAAAAGTAACAAAACTTATTCCTCCCAGAGAATTGAGTATTCGTGTATGATTGCAGACAAAATGCCTGATAGATGTTCTGTGCCATTTATTCCTTTTCATTTATTAAGGACACTAGCTGTGGCACGTGAATCTTCGAAAGACTCTTTGGGATAAAACGTGGAAAAATAATGATATATTTGCTAATTGTTGTTGCCTCTCTTGCTGTGATCTTTGGCAACACCTGCTGGTGGCAGCAAGCAGTGCTGTAGTCACTCTACATGAACACCTTCAACGTATAGACCTTCAAATGGCATCACAATTTCGATCCAACCGCGAAGAGCACAGACACCGTGAGTGCGCTTAAAATGATGATGCCAAGCTCATGAAAGCATTTACACGGGGTTTACAGGCTCGAGCATTATTTCATATTAAAATGCACCTGTTTTGTTTATCGGTGCATCTGCTGTGATTTATGAAAGTTGCAATTCTGCGCTAACTTAACCCAGAGAAAATTTTGTACAGATCTTCTGTGTACCTCCTAGTGGATGAGGTGTTTTGAATGGCAAGATTAATAGCAGTCATATGTCTACTAAAAAACTGTCTGGTTTGGTTTTGTTTTTGGTCTAAAATCCTTGTTTTTACATAGTA
Organism: Alectoris magna; assembly: GCA_030625065.1. Taxonomy (NCBI): domain Eukaryota; kingdom Metazoa; phylum Chordata; class Aves; order Galliformes; family Phasianidae; genus Alectoris; species Alectoris magna. The sequence continues at coordinate 21,481,278 of CM060566.1, read as the reverse complement.
CAGCAGCAAAGCCCTGCATTGTAGGTGAAAGTCTGTAAATCTGCAGTAACTGAAAAATAACAGAAGGCGCAGCAGCATTCTTTATGTTAGTCTATATTGATCGGCTCTAATGAGCACCAGTGGAGCTGTAGCTAATGGTGGTATGTCTGGTGTTAAGGGCAAATGTGGGAGAAGATTATCAACCCAAGGGGTTTAACAGTTGCTGGACTGCCCTCAGCCCTCAGGGCAATGATGCACTTGAGAGGTCACTGTATCAAATGAGGGAAAAGATTCAGCTTGTGCTGCTGGAAGAAATGCAGCAGGAGCTGTATTTTAGCCGAGACTACAGGCATCAACAAAACAGTTACCACTGCCATTCGCTTCTCCACTCTTCTTTCCCTCGACCACTGCCTACTTTGTGTTGCATCTCTAATTAAAAGCCATAACATCAGCGATCCGGTAATGAACAGCACAGAGCTGCTCCAAATTACTGAGGTTTAAGCACGCACATGGGCAAAGTGGGCACCTCAGCACCACCGTCGGCACAAGGGGCATGCACAAACCCAAAGAGAGTGACATGTGTCGGTGCAGAGTGCTCCTGCACCTGGAGCCTGTTCATTACCTGGGGGTCACACCGCTATTTGATGTGAATTTGCTTGATATTTCATTCACTGTGTTGCTTGCCACCCCCTTCCGAGATCTGAGAGGGGCGAGATGAGTGACCACCGGAGCCGAGGAGGCCACTGGGCTTCAAGGGGAAGTTAACTGGCAGATACGAGAGAGCGCTCGCAGTAAAATGTTAGTGCAGACAGGAAGCTACAGGTATTCAAAAAGATAAAAATGAGCTGAGAAATGCCTTGAGGTGTACGGCGTGTTGCACATTCTATGCTTTAATAGCGTAATGGAATAATTTTAACCGTGTGAGGCTCCAAAACATACCAACAAGGTCTGTAGAGAACTGAGCAGTGAGATTTCAAGTATTGATCAGAATAAATACTGCTAAAAAAAAAAAAAAAAAAGGAAGAAAGAAAGAAAGAAAAGAAGCATAATATTTACTTAATGCTGTAAATAAGCAAATTAAATATTACCTTAGCTCCATGATGCCATGGTACCCTGTGGTTATGGCAAATTATTTATTAGGTCTTTAAAAATTCTAAGACCTGGATTCCTGTTGTTCCTTAGAGACACATGATGGGTCAGATTATTAAGAAAATCCTCAAAGATGTAATTTTTTTTTTTGCAATGTTCATATGCAACACGGGTGAATCCAGCATTCTTTGTTCCAGTCCGGAATTTCGACCAGAGTTCTGCATCTGTGAGAATGGAGGAAGTCAAGACTTGGTCAAAGATGAAGAATATTTGCAAATACCATTACAAAAAATAAAATAAAATTCGGCTTTTGGCTGTTACGGGGTGCTGATGCAAAAATACCTGAAACAAGTGAAGCAGACACTGCAGCTGGCATTCACATTCACTGGGAGCAGTGATGCTGGAGACGATAGGTAACATTTTCTGCGAGGAAGCAGGAGCTGACAGATCAGACACTGGCTGCTGATGGGCTTCAGCTCAGGGGTTTGCCTTCTGCTGGCTCCCACACTGTCCTTTAGACAGGCACCCGTGCCAGGGATGCTGCAGCCACAAGTGACACTAATGTGCTCAACTGTCGACACTGGGAACCCATAGGAAAATGTGTTCATAGCCCCGGCTGCAGGCACAGCTGAGAAGTGAGCCCACCTGGCAAAACAGAGCAAGAGAGCTCACAGCCATCCCTGTCCTCATGCCTGGTTAGCGCTGGAATTTCCAAATATCCCAGCAAAAAATAACCCACAATATTTGTAATGTACATCCCGAGACGTGCTTTTGCATTGCATTGCAATGTAATGCTGTAGCTTGAATTTGTTCTTGGTTCAGGTAACACCATGCTGTTTGTGTACAGTATGAGCCTGTGAGTGGATTATGCACAGCAGATTCATGACAATGTGTTTTCTAGGGACTTGAGCTCATAAGCAGCTTCAGCAGGCTCTCTAAATTCCAACAACCATTGAGACTTCTTCCAGTCTGAAACACTCTGTTGCTACAAGTAGTATATAACACAAGCTGAAGACAGCCACCTGAGCTAAGGAATGTTACAGAAATGTTGTTGTTGAACAAGCCAGCCTTGTTCTCAGCAAGGCCAAGGCTGGATTTAGGTGCTGTAGAGAGAAGAAAACAAGATTCCCAACTCAAAATGAAGCAGGGAGCCACATAGTGTTTTTCATAGAATCACCAAGGTTGGAAAAGACCTCCAAGATCATCCAGTTCAAACATTCACCAATATTTCCCACTAAAACATATCCCTCAGTACAACACCTAAATGTTTCTTGAACACCTCCAGTGTCAGCGACTCCATCACCCCCTGAGCAGCCCATTCCAACACCTGACCACTCTTTCGGAGAAGTAGCATTTCTTGAGATCCAACCTGAATGTCCCCTGGCCCAACTTGAGGCCATTCCCTCTTGTCCTATTTCTTGTTACATGGGCAAAGAGGCCAACCCACATCGGCCTCTAATCGTGTAAAATTGAACACGCAGAAACACAGAGGGCTGCTGCAGCTGAAAGACGTAGACCTTATTTCCAGAATGGACTTTTCTGATACTCACAAGCAACTCAACCCTCTTTGTGATAGATTTTTAGTTTGGGGCACATATTCATATTAAGAAGAAGTCATCAGAAAACTTTCAGATGCCTTTTTCATTTTTCTAATGACAGAATCTCAATCGATTCCTACCCTTACAGTGGCAAACACCACATACAAGGACCAGTTTTGAAACATATGTTAAAAAACTGCTGTCTAGGCACTTGAGTGAAACATTCTGGCAAAATACCAAAAGAATACTTTGAATAACAGATTTAGAACAGTTCCATGATGACTTTTTTTCTTCGGTGGACTTTGCAGTCTTGTTATGCATCATTTATTTGTTTCATACGTTGTTCGACGTACTGTACCTTTGGACAGACAAAGGTGTGGGACTCTGCAGCAACGATTATTGGTTGAGCTAAAATATTAACTAATGTACAGATAAGAAAGAGATGTTGTTGAATCATTTGTCATTTGTCTTTCAACGTTTCTCTGTATCTCATTGGTTTTAGGCCAGTACCCCTTGAGCATGAGAGCGCTCCTCCCAGCCCATAGAAGAGTAAAGAGTAAAGCACCTTGCAGCACTGGCAGGACGGTGGGTCTACTTTGGGCTTACCTGGGACCCTGCCATATTTTCCCATATCGAGGATATTAATTTCAAAATCTCATTAATCCAAAATGCCCCTGCCAAAGCAAATAGAAAAACGTAAACAAACCCAATCATCAGCGTTACCACAAAGCCCAAACGTATGACTGGCTGATCATGACATTTAGCTGGCGCTTTTAGAAGTCATCGGTTTCCTGCCATTTCTTGCTGTGACAGGTGTGTAAGGGTAGGATCTTGCTCTGACATCTCTACAACAAAACTTCCTTGGAGTTTAATGATGTGGGAGCCCAGCTAAGGGACCTATCTTCTTCTTTTTTTTTTTTTAATAGTCAGTATTGACTAGTCATTTTGAAATGTTTGCTTTGAAAAGGACACGCTATTTATTCTTTCTTTCCATTTAAATATCAAAAATAAAAGACCACACTCGAGCTCTAAACAATAATCCATACAATGAATAACCACCCAGCAGCATAACAAGTCTCCTCATTCAAATGAAGAAATATTTTCAGCTCTGGAGATTAAGTAGCCACAAAGTCTGCCCCTTTATCCATCAATCCTGACAAATCCTACCAAGTCATTATAACCTAGGGAGTAAATAAAAATCTTCTAGTACATATTTTTTTTTTTCCACAAACATTTCAACCACTTACATGAAATGCAGCTATTTCAGGGGTTTATGGGAAGTGTACCTTATTTTCTTTGCACTGGAGGATTTCACTTTGCAGTATCCTCGCCTTCACCCCTTAAACACGACTAAATCCCATAAGTGATCCCACGATGATGCTGTTTAGCACAGTACTATTATTTTCAGTGAAGCAGCAAGTGCAGCTACGTGAGCATTTGAAAATACAGGAGTCTCGACTGCTTGTGAGAGGAACCCAAAAACTGAGCCTTGAGCATTTCAGAGGAAAACAAACAGACAAAAAAACCAACTCCAAAATAATAATGATAATAAAGTGCTTCTTTAAAACTACTTCAGAAATTAGCCTGTGTTATCATAATAAAGACTGCTTCGTGTGCACAGATATAAGGAAATCCCTTCCTAAGGAATCAAGCCCTTTGCTACTTACTAACATCCTCTCTGACTGCATTGGCTCCGCTCTGCATCCTAGCTGTCTTCCTGCCACCTCCTGGGGAATCTCGCTGCAAGGACCTTCCCATGCGCTTCCCTTCTGGAATCACATCCATCATCCACGTCAGCACTGGTGGGGTGAGAAAGCTCCCCGGTCCCAGCACTCCTACTTGAAGCATCTTGCTGATGGCTTGAAAAAAGTAAGGCGGCAATTAAGCCATTCAAATGCAAAACAGCCGTAACTAGCCGTAGCTTTGCAGGAAAGTGCTTCTGCCATTTACTACAAGAGGTGCTCGGCTGCATTTACAGCCCATCTCCCCATCATAAGACTGTCTGCGAGTTCACTGGGTGGTGAAAAGTATTCAGCCTTAAGAAGTTCTCAGAGCTTATTTGAAGAATATATACTAGCAAGTTTCTTTGTTTGCTATTAGCATGAAATATCTAAAAAATGCCTGATTCTCTCCGTGAAACACAACCCAAACAATACTTCTAATTCTTTGGCTTCATGGATTCTCTCCTCTCGTTTCAGTAATCGCGGGTCTTTAGATGTGTGCAGATCAAGTCCAAGCTCAGCACAGAAAAGAAGTCTTCCTGATATGGTATTTCCTAAGAATCTGAATATATTTATAGGAGCTCAGTGAGGTCTTTTCAGCCTTGCGAGCTCCTCTTTGGATGATGTTTTCAGTCCAGGTCTGCTGTGTGTCAGCTTTGCTGTCCTGAACAGAGCTTCACCAAATTATACGAGCAAAAGGCCTCTTGTTCAAACAGCATTCCTGACTTACTTGAGGACAAGATAATCACAGAAGAGAAGATGTATTTGCCTGTCACGATTCCTTTCCTTTTTTTTTAGGGTCAAAACATTGAATATTGCCTTAACTGAGGCTGCCAGAGCTTGCACTTTCCACAGACTGTCTTAGGGACCACAATTTTGGTCAGACAATGTGATACTCCTGTTTTCAGGAATTCCTTCCATTTGGATTTCACTCTCACGGCCAAAAGGACGAGGTTTGGTGTACGTATTAAATCTCATTGTTGATGACTTCTGCTAACAACCAGCTAAGTGAAACTATTCCTGCTGCATCCCTCCAATTGTTTTGACCAACAGCCTTCTATCTTAAGACTTAGTCCTATTTTTTTTCCTTCCAACCTGTTTCTCCCTGTTCAGTGGATCCATCTCTACAGTGCTTTTGTCTCCGCCTGTATCTCAGTTTCTGCCTTTGTCCTCCTTTTGTCCTCCATCACCCTTTTTCAGTAAATAACACTCCTGAGGCAATAATGGTGCTCTGTATTATTTACCTGCATTTCTTACCCGTTTCTTAATGCTCAGTCTCTGTTTTTGTGCCCACTGCCAAGTGGTTTGGTCACTGTGCCCCTGAGTTGAAGCAGCTCTTCATTCACCTGCATTTCCCAGAGAAAGAAAAGATTTTTTAAAATGATGTTTCCTTCAAAAAAATAACCTCACAAGGTTCAAGCATGTGCTCGACGCTCTTCCAGAATGCATACTTGATTCTCCAATATGGAAATGCTATGGTACCTAAAACTGAAGCGTGACTGTTTCCCGTCTGAAGAATTATCAACAGCGCTATCACTAACAGTGCATCGATGCAGAAAATAGCAGTAGCTAATTCAATGTGGAGAAAAAGTTTGTCGATGGAAAAACAAAGAAAAATATCTTTTATTTACCTGATCCTATAACATCGTTAGAGGGAAAAGGATGGCAAGGAAAGAAAAATCAAGTGCTGAATCATGAAAAGAGTCAGCAGATCAAGGTCTTTCTTCTACAAAATCTTTAGCAGGGAAAAGAAGAAACAGTGGATATTATTTCCAATTATTTCTCAAATTGGAACAGAGGAAGGAAAATAAAAAATACACACACACACACAGACACACACACACAAAAATCTCTGACTTGGTGCTACTGGAGTTTGTAGCTGGAAGGAAAGTCCTTGCTTATATTGAAGTAAAGTTCTGAAAATAAGCAAAGAACAGATTTATTGATTTTTGGTGAAGTCTGGGTGTAAAAAAGAGAAAGAATAAAGAAGTGCTCTTTGCCCGCTATGTCCAAATGACATCCCCAGTGGCCTTCTTAATGGTGGGGGAGGGGAGGGGGCAGGTGCCTACCCCGGCACATGGACACAACTGCCCTTAGGCTAGGGCTAATGGTATTGGCTGAGCCTGCTGTAAGCCTCTCTTTTCTAATAGCCAACTTTCTCTGTGCGAGAAGACAGACAGATATTGATTGGTCCAAATGCCCTTGAGTTGACAACATCTGAAATGAAAATCCACAAGGCTAGCACAAACTTTCTGCAAGTTCAATTTCTGGAATCTGATTATGAGCCTGGGCTGCGAAACCGTTCATACATGTAAAAGCTCTCCTTTTGTCGCAGGCTTTATACGTGCCATTATCGGGAGGTAAGCAAAGTCGTCAGATTTGCAAGACAAATGGCAGCTTTAAGAGGCAATTTATGGGTAATAGCCTTCTCGTTAAAAAGAGAGAGGGAACCATCTCCACTGCCATGTTTACCGACACTGGATCTAATTCGCAAAGACACAGGTCACATTCCCAAGCTCTAAGCAATAATTAGATATAAATAAATAACATAAGCATTCCCTTTTCATCTGCTGCGACAAAGGGTGCTTTCAGAAGTTCCTCAGCGATGACAGAGAAAGCCTTACCCACCTGAGAGAGTTCGCCTTCCAGTGAAGTTACTTCGTGCCAAGGTTCAGACTCACGTTGACTACGAGCAAGTCCCATTTTATTTTCTAATGACTTTGCTGTCCTGAATTAATATACTGAAGGCACAGTTTGCAAACACTAAGGATGGGGAGCGGAGAATGCTGGTGTTTATTTGTACCTTATTAAACATTCCTTTTTATTCTGCAAATTCCTCCTAAATCAATACATTGACAACTATTGTATAAAGCTTAAACAAAGCGTTATTAAACTGGAAGCCGTGTTCGTGTCTTAGTGGGCTATTTAGAAGCACAAAAGATACAGTCTTAAGAATCAGGCTGACGCCAGGTAAAGTACAGCTGGAATACACATTAAATTTATTCAGTCATTGATTTGTTATGTTGATCCTCCATGGCTTCATGTTTCTTTTCTCATTAATCTTAGTTAACCCTCTCAAAACAATGCCAACGCTGTTGTTTGATGTATTGAAGATCCAACACGCAGTGATGCTGCTTTCAAGACTACGATTCCTGCCATCGGTAGGGCTAACGTCACCGAACCAGAGAATATTTTTCTCTTATTATTGTGTTAAACTCAAAAAGGAAAGCCTCCCCTCAAATGGAGAAACAAAGAAGTTGCCCTGAGACAGGACGTCCGAATGATCTGGCTGTGGAGTACTAATAGATCTGCTGGAGGTCTTCTGCAGAGCAAGCAGCAAACTTCCTGGTGTTTTCACCAAAAGCCATCTCCAGAAGAAAGCCACTATAAAGGAAGGCAGAAAGCTGCAAAGAGTGATCTTAATTTCAAAATTAAGAGCACTGCCTACAAGCGGCCACACTTCGATTTGAAATGACTCTTGCTAAAGTATTTCCACATTCTGCCTGCAGCTCCTTCCTCTCCACACTATAGGGGCACTTCTGTAGAGAAGATGGACAAAGAGGAGAAGAAGAGGTTGTTTTTGGAGGAACCAACAGCAAATGTGCACCAGTATGCAGAGCACAACCACTCTGCAAGAGGTGGCACTTGCCATAAAACCCCATCTTTTCCCAGGGGCCTGATCCAGGCTTAGCCCAACGCTCCTGTGGACTTCAAGTTGGACAGGCAGAAAGTGAAGCATTAGCATTACTAGCCATTTCTGGAAATCTTTTCTGGTCTCCCTTGTCAAGTACAATATATTTGCCACCATATGTCATAAGATGTGACCAATACCAGCTGTTCAAACTATATGGCCTACCTCAATCGTTTCTCTTGCTGCAAAGTCATAGCTGGGTTCATTCCTGAGGATGCAAACAATTCTTTTGCTGCACATCAGCTCTATGGGCTTTCATTTTTTCATCCTCCTTTATTTAAAATCTGTCTTTTAATTATCAGGTTCAAACTTCTCCCTCCTATTTTTCAACAGTCTTTGATTCCCAACCATGCGCTGTCAATACGAGACAAAAATGAAATGATGACCCAGGCTTCCATTTTGCTGATAATTATTTATAGACAGTAGGAGATCAGGACACAGATGGAGAATGCATCTCCGCATTCACATCCATGGTAGTTGCTCTTAGCATCAAGGGGGAAGTGTTTTAGCCGAGGACAGACTATGGAGTAAACATTAGCAGCAAATGCGAGTCTTGTTTCTGTAAATCCATCCCTTGAAACTGTTTCTTCCTTCGCCACCAGTCTTTCTCATCTTTTGTCTTTTCAAAATAGCTGTGATAATATTAAAACCATGCTTCACGGTAAACAGCGTTTCTGGGATTTTCCTAAGAGATGTGGCTTTGGATAAGAAAGTGCAATTGAGTTAAAGCAGTAGGAGAGCCCGGAGTCCGTGGGGTTTGTTGTGATCAGTTGACCACTTCCCAGTAGGCATCTCTGCAGTTGTTGAGAATTACTAAACACCATTTCAAGGAATATAGGTAATTCATTCAACCAAAAAAAAACAAACCCAAAACCCAAACAAAATAACCCCGGCATAAAATACATTTTAAAAAACCCTACTGGCTTCTGAAAAGTGGAAATCTGTTAAGCTTGCTTTGAATTGTTCCCGGTGTACTCAGCTAAGTGAAAGTCAGACGGACAAAATTTCTTCATGTGTGCGTGGATTACAAAATTAGTGTTTCTGTGAGTACCGAAATATTTTCTAGGTAGAGAAAAGACAAAGCTGGTTTTATTTATTTCCCCCAAAATACGTAGAACTTATCGCTGCTTTCATGCACTTCTGTCACAGCACGTTAGGGAGTAAATAAGAATTCACTATTTGACACAACAATTCGGAACAGACACTGCAGCTGAAGCACTTCCTTGCTGTCAGATAAAAGTGTGTCAGGTTTGCCCTGCATTAAGCATAGCTCTCTGAGGCCTGGCTGTGATTTTTGCTGGATTGCCTACAAAAACTTCCTAATCCCTGCCACATTTTCTCCTAATTTTTCACGCTGACTTGAAGCGAGCCGATAGGAGCCAGGACAAACAGCTGAGGAGCCCTCAGGTACAGCTCTCGCCATTCTCACTCCCCTGTCTTTTCACTTAAAGAGTCTCTGAACTAACACCAAAAACAAACAAACAAACAAAAACCTCTTAAAAATTTCTCTGCAGGACTTCCACAGCCACTGCTGACTCGTAAATGCATTCATATACGTCCATACAGATGCCACACGCTTTCCTAAAATACCAGGGCATGCAAAACGGACCGAGCACTCTCTGCTCTTATTTTACCATTATTGCACTTCTAAGACAATACCGTGCTACCTCTACAAAGAACGATAGGGCAGGCAGGCTGGAGTAGCTGCAGGGGATCCTATGCCTGTTGACTGCCAAAGCTGCTTACTACTTAACAACTGATCAACTGGCCCCCAAGGCAACAGCTTAACAAGCCCCAGTAGAAGTGGACTCAAGATTTCTTCCTCAGCAAAGAAAATGAAACCATTTACCAGGTATGACCAATATCTAGGAATCAAGGCTAGCCACACCAACAGCACTTCAGCTCCTAAGCTCTTTAGGAACAGCAAGGTATTCTCAGTCTGAATTTCTAAAGCCAGGCGTGGATTACTGATATCATAGCAGGTTGGGGGGCTGCTGTCCACACCGTACCCCTGACCCAGGGGGGCCAGGAGGGCAGCTTGGGGCAGTGCTGTGCCTCTGTGTCTCTCAGCAGAGAGACAGAAAGGGGGGAATTCGGCACCACAATGAGGCCATTCCTCTGGGGTGAGATGTGGCAGCTGTTTACCAGCGCAAAGCAATTCTGTGCAGCAGTTCTGGAGAGGAAATGAAGAATGCTGTACTCGGCTGGAACTACAGGGGGGATTTTAGGAAGGCAGAATTTAATTACCCAAGCTGGATTTTGGCCAGGACACCAGGGCTCACACCTCTGCTCTCACAAAAAGTGCCAAGGGGTCTTTAACAGCAACAAACAGTCAAGATTTGGGGGTAGTGTTTCACCTCAACAACAGCGTCCTCAATAACATATTCTCCTTCACAGAGTGCTAACAAAACTTTATCCAAAAGTCACTGGTCGTGCAGTTCTGAAGCAGAGATACTACGAAGGACAACTTTTCGTATGAAATTTCTGTTAATCTCAGGTTCTTCTAAGAAAAGCAGCCTTCTAACACTTCTTTAGGGCCACTGCAGGAAATGAAAGCAGTATTTGCCACTTTCAGTCAGGGTAGGCCTCAGAGACAGGCACCTAATATATCCAGATTAGCTGCATCAGCCTCATAATCTACCCATAGCCCAACACATTTCCTAAAGCACCTACATCCCAGTTCTTCCGCCCCTCGAGTCACCAACATTCTTCTGATGAGAATTCTTTTGGAATGTTTCAAAAGGGAATGGGAAGGTGGAAGAGGGTTGGTATTTCTCAATTTATTTCCTTTTATAACTTTAATCCCGCAACCGTCAGGAGAGGTGTGAAGAAAACCTGCAAGGACAAACTGCATTTGCAAATTGGAGTGATTTGTTGACAGCCCTCCATCCTGCACACAGATTTATTAGCATACGTTACTCGGTATGCTCAGCGCAGTGTTACTGCATGACTAAGCAAGAGTCCTCCACTTCAGATCTGCTCTGTTTTCTACCATTTCTTACTTAGCCCTGCTCTGCAAATCAAGCCTGCAGCTTTTATAATGCAGTTTGATTCATTCTTCCTGCTCTTCATTTCTAGATCATTATTCACCGTCTCCCTTTATGAAGCGAGCTAAAAAACTTGGCAATAACAAGTCTGCAGACTGCCGAAATGTCTGTATTAAGTTAACCAGTAAGTGTCAAACAAACCTCTCTGTGCTAAGATTGGAGCAGGAGCTGGTTTCCATTCCATGCTGCCTTCTACAGAAGTACTCATAAACATTTTTGTGAAAATCAAATTGTTACTAACGATGTTTATAATGAACAGGACACCAATACTACAAGCCCAGGAAGTGCCCAAAGACTCTTCCATTAATAAAGCCTGCTTCGAAATAGTGAGGTTTTGAAATTCTGGCTAAGTTGAAAATGCTTGTGATGACTTCTGAGAAGGTCAGAGTCCTCCAGAAGGGAAAAAGCCACGTAACTCTGGGGCTTTACACGCTCGGGAACTGCTGAGCCAGGTTTCAGAGGCAGCTTTTTGTTGTTCAATAGCAATCTCCAGCTTTTCTTACGTATGTTCAAACTTAAGTATCCTAATCAAGTTTGCAAGTAGCAAACCGTATCCCAACACTCAACCTGCAGGGAGATGTAAGGATCTTTAGGATCCTTCTTAGTAGGATCCAATAAGCAAAAACAGAGCCTTAAAAGCAAGAAACTTGTTTCTTATAATACTCAGTATCACATTCAACTCATGGGAAAATGGATGATATGCTATGTACACACAATCTCAGTGAAAGAAGAAGGACAAAAAGTCTTACACAGCAGAAGCATAAATGAAATCCTTAACTCTAAATTCTAGGTATGACTGCAGTGATGCTGTACCACCATGTGAAATGTGAGCTGCACGTCTGCCTGCACCAAGAGGATTTCAATATCACAAGTTTTAATGATTTCTATTGCCTCATTGTAGAATCCTCTGAAAGCAAACACAGGACTGGATCAATGTAGTCATTGACTGACTCTGTGTATGTATAACTGATGCACATTAATACTGTCTGTATTCAACTGGAGTGTTCTTCAGAATTGAGACTAGTAGTATAACAATGCGACATTCACCTTAACCTGAGCAACAGCTGAATTGACTTTTCCAGCTCTGTTTTCAGTAAAAAACTGCTGGCTCCATTGCAAGGCAGTGTTGCAAGCCCCCAAGCACCCTCCCCATAAAACATGCTGAATCTTTGGGTGAATTAACCCCGCTAAACAAACCTTCATAGAATGCATGTGCACCATTTAAAAGTACTTTGCACTTCTAAAGCACCTCTGCAGAGCATACTGATCTATAGGTGCTTTATATAAACTTTTAAACCTCACAGGAGATGCTATGAGATAAGAATCAATATTCACAGTTTATAGACAAGCAAGCAGATTAAACGACATACCAAAGGCTACAGATTTTTGTATCACGTGGCCACAAACTGCAATGCTATTCCGTTGTTGGAATGCATACAGGATAGCCTTCTGAGCTATAAAACCCATCCTCCTCTCAGGCAACATGAACCTGCCTGTAGCATGTAACTACTCTCCAACTTTCCAGCCTGCTTCTTTTCATCTGTTTGTTTTACTGACCCTCTGTCTCACCTCTGTAACATGGAAACCCAGACAGACCATCAAGTCCTGCTTTCTGACATGGCTGAGCGTGGGGATTAGAGAATAACAGTTGAGCCTGTAAAAGTAAATTACACATACTGTACACACCATAGTGCATTTTATGTGCTGCAGAAGAGATCTTGTCAGTGCAGCTGAGGGCTGAACAGGGTCCTAGGTGTTACGCTGTTTATTTCGATGGAAAAGTGACCAGACGGAGGAAATCCCTATGACCAATAAAATTAACACCACAGTTCACTGGTACCCAGAGGGCAGAGCGAGCCTGGGGGATGGATACCTGGCAATGAAGGTTCCATCAAGCCAGGATAACTACTCAGAGCAAACAAATACAGAATCTCAAACACAACTGTGAATAGAAGTGAAACGCTAAGTACCTTCGTGAGTGCTCCTCTTGAAGTTAGATTGGTTCAGAGTTTGGCCCATTTTTATTTTCTTTTGCACAGAAAAACAAGCAAAAGCTACTTCTGTGCCAGGGGAGTATTTGTAAAGGGCAATAAGAGTAAAGGTACAGAGAATGTTTAACCTTCGAACATCCGGAATACAGAAAATAGGATTGCAAATTGTGCTTCCATGCACATCGTGATCGAGGCACAGCTTTGGAAGTTAGTTTGGTATGCTTCAATAGCAAAACTTCCTTTCCAATGGGTGGAGGGAGTAAATTGACAGGGTGATGTAAAATGCCTGTGTTAGTACCTGTGGTGCAGCTACTAACGAAGATACTGCTGCAGAATGTCATCTTTGGTATATTCCCTCTATATTGATCGATGATGTCTTTTAACAAATAATTAATAAGTACGTGCATCAAAATAACGTTAAGCCTTGAATATGAAAAATCTGCACTTTTTTTTTTTGCTTGCTTCTCCTTTATTGAGAAAACTAATTCTCTAATTAGCTTGAAACTAATCATTCTAATGTTACCTTTGGAAACCAGATCAATCACGGGAGTCATTTCTGCCATTTGGGGTTATTCAGGAATTTAAAGCAGAGATCATTGCTTTTTGGTGCAACGTCACACAAGATCTACCAGGTTTAAGCAAAAAAAAAAATATATGGGCCCTAACTGTGACTTCTGTGAGATACATACAAACTTTCCCCACGTTCACATATCCAGCACACAGCCACCAAAACTCTTTGGGGTATCATGTTTGCATGCAGGTACCCCATAGCCAGAGATTTACCTGGTATCGCTACATACACAGCACAAACATCGGTGTCATTTTTCTTTCAGAAGAACAACACTCAAGCGAGACAAAATGTTATCTCACATACATAATTACGGTATCTACACACCTGAAACCGAGCTAAAAAATATATACCTAAAATTCAGTATCTAGCTATTTGCGTGTATGCTTGTGCTTTTGCCTCTGTCTCTCACTTCAGAATGAAAAATTTTGGAAATACTCGCTAGGTTGTCTAGGCTGAGGTTTAGATACCTTGAAACCTTTTTGAAGGTTTTAATTCTAGCCACCAAAATGGAGTTCACAAATATTTTCCTGTCTACGAGTATCCACATTTTTTTTCTTTTCCAGTGAAAGAATTTCGCTTAACATCATGGGTCAATCAAGTGTTTCAGTCTCAGGAGAAAGTGGAAGAAATCACTTGAAAATGGCTGGAAAAAATCTTAGTTCCAGAAGGAGTTTTGAAAAGGTGGACTCAAGGTCAGCAAAGTGCTAAACGCTGTTCCCGACTCTTGCCAATCCCTTGGTGCTCCCGTTCATACAGCAAGTTGATTAGAACAAGCAGAGCCGGCTGCCTTAAAGATGCCCTATAATTGGCCACAGTGCATCTGTTAGACTTGTAAAAATAAGGTATGTCTTATGGAAAAGGAAGGCACACGTCTTTATGTTTTAGAAGAGGAAGAGCGTACGTACGGCCTGTGTATTAAAAGATATAAATATATAAGCTGTGATTCAAGTCATCAGGATTCATAAATACGTGGGGTTTTTTGATCCCTCTCAGTTCCCCTTAAATATCTGGAAAATGATGCAACTTATTTGCCCCGTCAAAGGAAATAGCGGCTTTTCTATGACTAAACTATTTTTCCAAGGAGAATTTAACCATAGAACAGAAGCATTTCTGAGTTTTGTTAATCTTATTCTGTTAAGTACGTATGCATAAAGTACAATGATCGCATTAATGAATGTCATAGTATTTTGGAGGTGACTCTCCTATCCAGAAAGCAAATACTGCTATTGACCTGAATCCCAATAACTGACATTATTATGTGCCAACCAGTCATTTTTATTTTAAGAATTAGCTAGTACATGCAGAATTGATTATAAAAGCCAAATGCTCTTGGGATCCCCTACACTGAAAATAAACTCAACAAGCTCCCAGGAAAGCTAAACAAACTCTACAATATATTTGTACTCTTTGATAACATTGTCTGAGTTTCACAAGGAACTCATTTTGTCTCAAACAGAAGAAAACCAACAATCTAACGCTCACCCCTTTAGCAGCACTAAAGATCACCGAAACTGCAAATGATTGGGCAATAACTCTGTTCCAAATGTACCTGTGCCAAATTTATTTTTTCCATGCTCAACTGGAGCTTCTGTATTTCTATAGATTTTCTATCTAACAAGATTTTAAAACTACCAAGTTACCTGTAAGCTTTTTAGTTTGTATGGATTTCTTCTGAAAAAGCATGAATTACTGTGCTGGAATTCCATGACTGCTCACGCAGAAGGCCAGACTGGATGACCACAATAGTAGGTCTTAAAATCTGCGAGTCAATTAATATATGAATCTGATACAGTGGACAGGCTTGTCTTCATAGATTCACTTGAGATTAAATATAAACGCTAAATCTTTAATTATTTTAACATCCGATATCTGTCAAGCAAATTATCTCAAAATCAAACCATGACTTTCCATCCTGGTGAAAACATTTAATTACACTAATTGCTAGTAAAATTACAGTAACTACTAGTTCAGTGTGGTCTGAAATGCCTTTGGTTGGCGTTAAATACTGACATGTCTACTGATCATCCCCCTGGGCTCCAGCACTCAGGAATGTTTTGCAGCTCTACCAAGGAAAATGCCAAGGCATTCACCTGTAACAGAGATACTACCACCACCAGCCTGTGCCTTGTGATCCCAGAAACATCTCCAAAGAGCTGAAGAGTAATGAACGTGAACATTAAGAATGCAAGGACCTTTCACAAGAGCTACCGCAGAGTTTATTTTCATAAGCTTAAGAAGTTCCCTGAAATGCCCTCAAAAGAAAAGGTCTGAATCAATAAAACAGCTGCCAGTGACAATATACCTACAAATCCAGTGCTCAAATAAAAAGAAGCAACACCCCAACACACCACCAACAGGAGGTATTCTGATTCTTGATAAAGCCACCATTCTGCTGAGGACCTGAAAGCTTTTCAGTACCATGACTGACAAGGAGGTGTTAGGACCAAGAGAACCCCATTTTCTTTAGATGTCCATTTTCTTATGGTTAGGGATAGAGTTAATGTTATGGTTAGGCATCAGCACTCCTTCAATCTGTTTTCCTAGCTGCATCCGATAATTTCTTCAGGAAAATCCTTCTGCATTGCGAAGAATTTTTTTGGATGTGGTCTCACAGTAAAGTGAGCCAAGAAATAGAAGACTGTAATTGTCTGCAGGGAAGCAGTGTTGTTCTAAAATGAGCCATTTGCAAACATCAGTGCTAAGTTTCACTTCCAGTTATTAAGGTGAGAGTGATCACAATAAGCTGAGGTAGCATTATGTTGTTCTCATTTGCTCGTGTTCTACATTTTCGTCATGACAGTGAACACACTGGAACTGTTCTAACTCTGCATATCTGGGAGTAGGAAGGTGAAAAACAGCAGCAAAAATAACATTCAGCCTCACAATGTGTTACTGAACACTGTGATAAAAACTGGCTTTTTATTTCAACAAGTTCACATATTTAAGTATCACACATTCCGCATGCATAACTCATTCTTACGCTCTGGGTCTCACTTATGCAGGAAGGCAGCTAAAGCCCTGTTTTGAATGCACATTGGGACAAAAACGAGTGTCTTTGCTTTAACGTGAAGAATTCAGCAGCCCCTGGTCCTGCTCAGAGTCTATTACTGCCTGAGTTGCTGGCTCCAGCTAAGGTGAGCAAGATACAGAGATAAATTAATTTATACCTATTTAGAACTGATTCTGTGAAAAATCTTAAACGTGATTTCAAAAAAAAAAAAAAAAGAAAAGAAAAGAAAAAAGAAAAAAAATGCATTGTGTTTGTCCAAAAATCACTATGAGATGGCTTAGTTAGAATTTAGAAGGGGAGAGCTCAGGCTGCAGATGTAACCTTACCTGGAGGACTTCTCCCTGCAGAGATTTCAGCAGAAAAACATGCTGGTGGAAAGGCGTAGTCAAATGCAAAGCGCTTTTCAGGCTGATAGTTCTGATCTCCTCTAATCTCCCCCTCTTGATTAACAGTAAGGGCTTCTGCAAAGGACAATTGACACGGTGCAATAGGTCATTTTCCGGTCCCAACCTTGACAGAGTAATCAGATACATGGCATGCTTAATAGAGGTCAGTTAATGCAAAGATTAAAATTAACTAGAAGTCAATAAGGGAATAATAAAGGGAAATGATCATCCTGTTGCTCCTACTTTGAAAGAGTAAACCTTACATTGCAGACCAGTAGTAAAAAATGTAGTCACAAGTGATCCGATAGGCCTTCATAAGCCCTCCAGCAAACAATTTAATGATTTGAGGTACCTTTTAAACTAAGTGGCCAATCACTGTTAAATCCTTTGGTATTCGTTGTAATAACATTGATCATGATGAACTCTTTTGGTATTAATGTGGATGTAATATATACCTTTTTAATTATAGAACAAGAAAATCCAATTACCCCTTTGCCTCATCAAAGTTCTTTGCTAGCTGTGACTATTTAAACATACATTATGAAACATTCAAACTGAGAGATTTTTGTGCAAAGCAAGGGCTAGATCCTGCTGGATACCAACCATGGGCATTTCAGCGCCAAGCACCCCAAAAAGGTGCATGGTCCCTGACAGCATCAGGCCTCCACAGTACATGGGAGGATGGAGAGAGTAAGGAGCAGCTCCAGGGAGATCCTGGTTGAAAGAGCAGAAAGCATTTGTTTATGTAAAGGAACGGGAGCTGTTCTGAATAGTTAATACAGCTGGTTAGGACACAATTTGTTCTGCAGGAAAGGATGCTCAGGGACATGATTTAGCTGTGGGTTGTTGGGGTAGCACGGTTGGGTTGCGGTTGGAATTGATGATCTTGAAGGTCTTTTCCAACCTGAGCAATTCTGTGACTCTGATTCTATTCTATCTCAGTACAAGAATATTGGTGTTGTTTTATTCCATGTGCTATGGGCAGAATGCTCCATGTTTTTGACCCGGCTGCAGGAAATCATCTGTGTTCCAGCCCAGGTCAGTGGGAAGCAGCAGCTCCCATCCCGGATGACTCTAACCCAATGCACAGCCCAGCAGACCACGTGAACTCATCCATCTTCCCGGACAGAGATCTGCTCAACCACCTACCTTGCTGTGTGGGCAGGGACTGCTTACATGTGTAAGACCTCCAGGACTCTCCCCTCAATCAATAACCAGAAAGAAATATCCAGAGAAAAACATATAGATATCCCTTCCCAAGAGATCAAGTGCTGTTTTGTTATTCACTTCCTACTTTTGGGAAAACCGACAAGCTGAGCACGGAGTTCAAAATGGAACTGTTGGGAAATAGGAGCAGAATACATAACATTCTGGAATTAAATATCTCCTTTTTCAGTTGATCCTCCACTGTAAATAAAGCTAGCTTCAGAAATGTGTAATTACACCGTGTATCACTCAAGTTCCCATACACTGTGGGAATGAACCCTTTTGAAGCATGAGATCACTCCGTGTCTAATGATTACTCTTCATTAGTTGATTAAAAAAACACAGGGGTTTGTTGAAATACATTTAGAATTGTCCCTTCCTAGCAACTGGCTAATCAAAACTCAACTCCGAGAATTCCTATTTTAACGTTTTGTGACCAACCTATTATTTCAGCCCCATAGAAGCCATGTTTTATCGGATCAGGTCCAATAGAACTTTTTGCTTCGTGGAATCCCCAGGGCAGAGTATGAAACATTGCAGGAATCTGCTACGGAAATGAGCAGTTTGATATTTTCTCTTTGTTCAGTTCAAAACCAATCCAGAATCAAGCAAACAAGAAAATATCGTGGCACCAGTAGATTAACTAATATAACATAATCATCTCCAAAATGGTGAGTTGCGATGGAGGAGGCAAAACACAGTGCCTGTAGGTACGCTACCTGGCTGGGGATCGAGTGAGTTGAGTCCTACGACATAAACGTACCTGAATATACAATGCATACCTTAACATACCTAAACAATACGTGCTTTTACAGCGAAAAGTCTTTTCATCGTGTCTGACTGTAATTTGCAACTTATCACTGAACATTTATGAGCTCCTTTGCAGCTAGAACACACTAATCCCGAAAGCAGCATTCAATACCAGATTTTCACAATGCTTTAGTGCTACATGAGGCAGTATAGGATTAATAAAGATATTTTCAACGTAGAAAACCTCGCTCTTTCTTTAAAAATTACATTCTATACTCTTTTCCTAAAGATTATTTGAATAAAGCCTCATTACTCACAGTCCAAAGAAGTTCATTAGGAGGAGATCACTTTGGAAAGCATTCAACTAACTAGCCTTTCTTCTCAGCAGTGAATTACATTAGCTACTTCCTAGTTATTTAAATCTTGAAATAAAAGATGTAAACGCTACAGTGACATCTTAAGATCATTGGTAAGGCAGGTCTTGCATGCACAAAAATGCCCAGCTGGTCTGGAGATAAAACAGATTGATAATTAGTTGCAAAATGTAACATTTCATCAGGAATATTTTGAGTAATCCAATTTATCTTTGTCAGATATGCGGCAATTTTTTTTTTTTTTTCTTTTTTTTCCTTTTTTCCTTCGGAGACTCTTTGTTCTTTAACATAATATTATAATTCCAGCCTCCTAATTAAAGCTCCGGTCGGCCGGCCCTGCCTTGGTGCCCCGCCGTGGATGGCAGGCTGGCGGCACGGCGCGCAGGGAAGGTGCGTGCCCCGAGCCACGCGCACCCGCTGCCTCCACCGCCCCGCAGAGCCGGAGCCGGTGTGATACCAGGAGATCAAAGCAGGCTGGGTGGCAGGGAAGAGGCCCGGCTCTGCGGCTGGGCTGTGCAAGCGGGGCTGGAGTGCAGCAGCTGGGACTGCTGCTTCTTTGCGCTCCTAAAGCCCGGCAGTATGGGATCCTACTGCCACGGGTTTTCTAATTAACTGATGGAAATGCTCTGTCCCTCCTGGCTGCCTGCAGCGGTGCTGGGGTCCCGTGGGATGTGCCCCAGCAGGGATGTCCCCCCCTCTAAAGGGTGAGGACTGCCTGGGTCTGCCAATGCCCTCTCCAAGTTGCCTGCAGGTCTCACGGCCCCAACCTTTAGCCCCGGTGCAGTGAAGGGTGTTCCCTAAGCAAACACCACTCTTTGATGCACTGTAGATGTGGCAAAGACATGGCAGGAGTCCCGCAGAGGTTCTCACAGAGCCACCAAGTGCCTGTTGGGAAGCCCTGCCCAGCTCATTTCCCAGCCATGAACCGCGAGTGACAGAGAACAGCTTGCAAATGCCAGGATGCATTTTCAGCCACGTTTTAGCAAAGCTGTTTTCTCAGAAGCAATCCAGCAATCTCACCTGCTATAAACAAGGCTGAAAGGTTTTCTGTCGGCTCTTACAAGCAGTGTGAGATTTCCCTCCACGAGTGCCCACATAATGCACAATGCTTGTGACCTGCAACAAGAACTCACACCTATCTCGTGCTCTTGGCTATTCCTTGTACAATTCCTGAAACAAACTCTTTTTCGCAGGCAAGATTTTGACTTTCCTAATTTCAACTCATATTTATGAAAATAAAATTAATCTGGGGACCTAGATTAAAGTTTCTTGCTCATCCTTTCCCAAACTACCTTCAAGAAATGATGGAAGTCATGTAGCCTTATCAAGCTGCACCTCTGATATGATAATGATAGCTGTACCGCCCAGAAAGTAGGTCACAGTAATTCTTCGTAGCAGTTTTTGTAACCTACTCAGGGACTACAAGGCCAGCTATTTTAAAGATAATTCTGAATTTCTGTAATAAGATTTTATTGGATTCAGATAATTGATCCGATTATTGAAACCTGGGGAAAGTGCTATTGACCTGAATATATAAATCAGTAGTTCTATTTCTTAAATGAATGTAGGTCATTAAAAACTTATTGCCTCTGCTTAGCTTTAAGAAAGGTGCCCACTGCAGAGCCAACAAAAGGGCACAGGTCTCACTCCCAGACAAGTCCCACAGCCCATCCTGTGTCTGCCCACAGCCTCCCAGTCACATGGGCAGCTCCTTCCACTCAATCTCACCATGGAATGGGGGACTCATTGCCTGAACCAAGCTCATTACAACTGGTTTCATTTATGACAATGACAATCATGGGGTTTGCTTTCTTTAAATCTTTTCTCATTTATAGTTTTGGCAGGCGACACCAGATGTCCAAACCTCCACAGCTCCTTGTCATCTTGTTTCCAGCACAGCATCTATTTCTCACAATTCAGTGCTAGAAAAATCCACTTTCTTTTCCACTTTGCTCTTTGCTTACTTTCCGTACTCATATCTATGAGATTTTTCTCCGTCATTTTTGAAATATTTGTTTCCACAGAATCTAGCCCTATCATCCTTCCACTTGCATGATGCTCTGCGGCCTTGAACACACACAGACAAAGGCTTTGCCTAGGTGTTGCGGAAGGAAAAAAATCCCATTTCTCCACTTCTTGCAGTTTATCAAGCCTCGATGTGGAGTGACCGGGTGCTCTGATTGCCAGAGTATGCCCTGCTGGCCGGGCCATTGCTCACCCTATTTCCTTGCTTTAATGCAATGCACTTGATTAGATCTCACACACCAGATACAGCACTGATGGCCATGATAGAAATACGCACGGAGACAGAAAGCTGGAACATCCTCATTCCCACTGGTCATATATAACGTTACTGAAATTATTTGTACAGCGTGCCGGGGACATGCCTCTATCATCCTGGATCAGTTCCTGATGACTGACCTGCTGCAGGAGAAGTGGATTGCATTCACGAGAAGTCAGAAAGAAAGACACAATTTTTTTTTTCCCCAACTATAATTAGCTGTATAGTTGCAGAAATAAAACTTTTCTTTGACCTTAATAACCTCACATTTAATTTGGCGATGCAGAGTAACTTTTTTGTTTGGCTTGGATTTTGCTTTTTACATTATCTTTTTCTCTCTTACAAACTCCAGGCACCACTTCTGCTGCCCTAAGACTTTTCTCTTCTGTCCTGAAGCAAAAGTCTATCTCCGAACACTGCCACGTCAGCTCCAAGCCTATGGCAATAATACCCGTTCTTCAGTAACCAACCCCTTGGAATCATTTGAGGCACTGAAATGACAAGACTGTCCATGTGGGAAAGGACACAAGGACATCAAATATTGAGCAATTATAAAGTGTAAAACCAAGGGAACGAGCATGGCTTGAATTGCACATCATCAGTATGTTCTCGATCCTGTGCTAAGGCCTCCTCCATTCCTGGTGCCTGGCTCTACTCAAGAATAGCCCTAAAGACCACTTGGGAAGAGTGGCCATTCTGACCTCACAACCCGGGTAGCTCCCGGGGCTTTCTTCTATTCCTCAATAACCAATCTGTTCAGCAGCGCTTTGCTGTGATTTCCCCTTGTTGCCACTGTTTATTTTGTTGTGGAATTACATGCTCTAATTGCGTAAATAAACAGTCAGAAACCAACCCAAACCGCTGGGCATCCTGAGGGCTTTCCCTTCCCTGCAGACTCACTGCCCATTTCCAGGTTCCCGCTATCTTTGCTTTTCTCCTTTTGTTCCTTCTTGTACTGCCTAGAGGGGAGAATTTGTCACCGAGCGTGAGGAACGCTCCAACTCCTGAGAAAATCATAAACAGGCTGCAGTCCCTCATGAAAGAGAGGAAAACAAATGTGTGAAAGGCAAAATCCAACATCTTTAATTTATTTTTCACTGAAAAGCTGATTGCACTCATCCTCAGAATCATCAGAAATGCCTCAAAGTGTCGCAAAGCACGCAGGTGCTCAGGCCAACCCCTGGGACTCGCAGGCAGGTTTGTTACCTGCATTCAATGCCAATGGAGATGATGACCCTACCTGCTCCATTCCCAGTGCAGCCCCAGGTAGGGGTGCAATTCCCCATCCCAAAGGTAGGGAGCAACACGCAAACACGGCCCAGGACATCATTTCCAAGACATGGTCAGGTAAGATGTGAGAAAAACAACTTCCCACAGGGTCACGTTTTTTTCTAAAGCCTTTGAGAAGAAAAACAAACAAACAAACAAAAAAACTTGGGAAGAGCCCTGTAGCATTCAATAGATGCAACTCCTTAACGCATCTAAATAGAAGTATGGATAATTCCTAATAGACATTGCTTTAAAAACAAACAAGCGAAAGAAACCAACAAAACCCACCAAGCTAAATGAATATAAATGATAATCTTACCTGGGATTTGTATTAAAAAATAATAATAAAAAAAAAAATTGGGAAAAAAAAAAAACAACACTCAAATTTCTACAGTAAGATAAAACCCTCGATTAAATTTTACAGTCTGGTATAACAGCGCTGCATAAAGGTTGTTATTTTCTATTAACAATCTTCTTTTTCTTTAGGGCTCTAGCCAGCTCAGCAGGGTTTTTCTCAGACCTGATTTAAGACAGCCAGAGCTCAGCCCGAGCCAGAGAGGCAGATCTCCTGAAAGCCAAGGGAAACACCGGGTCAGAGCAGGAGCACGGGCACGGCACGGGTGATTGTTTTCCCTTTCCCTATTCCCAGTCAGACAACACAAGGACACATAGAAGCTGGCCCTGGCTGTGGCAGCTCCCAAAGGAAAAAGCAGTTTGCCCAACATTAGATCAACTTCGAAAATGCAATAAAATGCTGGTAGCGTCTTCTACAAATGGTGGCGTCCAACCAGGAGAATGTATAGGAAAAAAAAAAAAAACTACCCAAATGGGAAGATAGATGGGAAAAAAAGAGTGAGGAATTGCAGAGGATGGATGAGATGGTGAGGAGGGAGGAGGCAGCAAACACGCAGTCCCTGCCAGTTGCTCCATGGTCATGTCCCAGGGCTTGGTGCCCATCCTATGCCTTCAAGCTCCTGAATGTGAACAAAGACTTCTTGGGTTGCATGAGTTCACAAAATTTCTGTGTTAATTTGCACAGGTTGGTTGGTAAAAATGTGTTAATAATATTCTGTACCTCAATCTCAAGCACATTCAACACAAAAATTAGTCTCTTGTCTGCTTTGTCTATATATTATTCGGCTGTAGCTTTCTTAAGTATTTACAAATACCTGATTCTGAAACATGGGTTTTCCTTTCTTTTTCTCTGTCCTTTCTAGTGAAATAATTGCAAGTATAGTTAAGTGTGTGTGTAATCAATATCCTCCTGCTGAGTTATGGGGACGGGCGATAGCATGAAGACAGTCCCTCTCCGAAACAAATCACTGACACTCACTATTAATCATTTCTGAAGGCGAATTTTTTTTCTTTACCAAACCCAATACAAGCAAGGAGTATGATTTTTGTACACACCACCATAAGGTGATCGTTTGAGAGAGCTACAGATTCTCTGCGTATAACACAATCTTTCATCTCAGGATTATGCTGGATGAGCCACCGTGTTTTAAGCAAACTGTAAATGGTATAAAGCTCAGCTGCACGTAGAGACGTATCGGTGAGTTTGCAGATTAGCAAAGTCAGTGCATGGGCAGAGGAAAAGACTGCGTTCTCGTCAGATAGAAGCCATCATCTTTCCACAGGCTGAGTAAACATGCTATTTCCAACCTGAAAACCACCTTTTCAGCAAGAGCACAAATAACAAGGTGCCACTAAAGAGGTGCCTGCAGTATTGGGATGTCTCAGCATCCCTTTCAAAGTCCTTTTGCTGCCCATTTAGGAAACAAGAAAAAACACTGCTTTTGCCCAACGGAGGTGACGTATAGATTGTAATACATATTAAACTTGCACTCTTGCATTAATCGTAAGCCGCAAGTAAGATAAAGCCAGGGTAAAAATGAAAAAGTAATAAGGAAAGGAATACCTGAACTGAAGAACTCTTTCTCTCCAGCAACTCGGTCAGCAACCGACTGTCATCAGGGGATAAATCAATTTGCAGCAGCTGTGGATCACTGTTTAAGTGTGAGCCCTGAATAGCTTAAGTGGAGAAGTGTGTTAAAAGTTGAAGGCACAGTCACCTGCAGTTCACATTATACTTACAGGCATCTGTGTGAGCATGGTACTCGCATGTGGTCTTCAGAAAGGTTCGGTCCTGCAGTCACGGCACACTCATCTCTGCTGAGCTGTGAAGACCCCAAATATAGCCGTTAATTTATTTGCAGAACTTTCTCAAACGAGAAGGGAAAACAATGATGCTGAGAGGATTGTGGAACAGACTTAAAAGTGAAACTGTAACTTCCAAGCAGAACTGGGCCTGTTTTCTCCTTTGAAGACAGTGCAGGAGATGGAAGGGCTGTTGGTGTGGGGCAGGTCCAAGTCAGACAGACGGAAAATAGCGTTGGGAAAGATCCAGGTGATCCTGCAAAGACCCTAGGAAACACCTCCCTCAATCCGGGCAGCTCATGCACAACGAGATTGTACACCCATAGCTTATCTAAGGCAAGTATTGCTAGCCAAGTCTCTAATTGTTCACTTTTAAACGCCTGACTCCCCAGACTTCAGGAAATCTTGTGGCAATGCATCCCGCATCCATCCTAAAGAACCCCTCTCCTTTCATCAGTTTGTGACAATGGCCCCTGTCACCTCCTTTGACCATTCCTGTGTTCTTGCATCAGCAAAAAGGGAGAAAAAAAAAAGGGCATCCTCAGCAATGTCCTGAGTGCTACTTATTATTTGATACCTCTTCACCATTTTCATTCTTGTTAGCCACATAACTCATCTCCCGATCTTGACAGCCTCTCATCACGCACGAATCTCGCTCTGTGTCTAATCATTTCCATCAACTGTCTACAAACTTTTATATTTCAGCTGTATGGTTTTTGAAATGGAAATGAATACAGCGTTCAAGGCAAAGGCACGTCACCCCTTTATGTAACAGCATTCAAATACTTCAGTGCTATTTTCTCTCCTGTATTTGCATGCATCCTATACATTTTTATCAGCGGGGCTACATACAGAAAAAGGTTTCAAATAAGGGAATGCAGTGTGCCGCCAGCCACTTGGACTTGGTGGGTAGGGGTCATCTGGTTCTCGCTCTCGCCACCGAGAGGCGGGTCATTCATTTTCTCCATACCACAAATCTGTCCCCAGAATGATAAATCTTGATAGAAAAGAATTCTGGGCACTTCAGGGTACACTTACCACCTGTCCTAAAGAGAATTAAGTTGCTTTCTGCAACACCAGCACCTACCTTGACGTTCTTCACAGTCCCTCTTGGGATCACAAGCCATGACTGTGCTATTCCTAGATTCAAAAACTCACATGACTTCAGCATCCCAAGGACCGGCTTGTATCAGGCACTGCATCAGGGGCTGCCCAGGGGCTGAGGGGCTCCCCATCCCTGGAAGTGGTCCAGAACCATGGGGATGTGGCACTGAGGTGTGTGGGCAGCGGGCACAGTGCAGGTGGGCTGGGCTTGGGGGTCTCAGAGGTCTCTTCCAACCTGAACAACTCTGTGGTACGACGAAAGAGGTACTTGGCTTTCTCACCAGGCCTAACTGTACCTCATAAATAACAGTACTTTTTCTTGTGGGGAGACCATGCCTGCTCTGCCTACATGCATTTGCTTCTGAACGCTTAATGGCGTTCAAAGTTGCTTCTTTACTCATGAATGGAAGTAACAAAACAGTATTATTTCTCCAAATATTGGAATCTCAATAATATATCACACTAATCTCCTAGCCACAAAGGTATTTTATAACTAAAGCAGGGTGTTTTTTATGGGTCAGATGTTGTTGTCCTACCGTACCGCAGCTTGTATCCTCCTGACACCACACATGTTTGTTCTCTACTTAATTTTTAATGTATGAATTTGTTTTTATATTAAAATTCAATAAAATTTTAATTATAAAACATAATATATCATGCTGAAGTATATATATCTGCAGAGACACACATCTGCAGTTTTACAACAGGCGCGTGTATCTCTGCAAATATTTAAGATGCAGATTTTACTAGCAAAACGAGCACTGATCCAGCATGATTACAGCTGAACGTTTCAGGTAGGCCCGGGTTGAAGGCCCCTAAACCATTTCTGATCTCCCTGAAGCTGATAGGTGATAATTGAGTATCACAGGGGAGCAGGAGGGAAAGGCCACAAGAAACCAAAAGCCATGGAGAAACTCTCAACAAGCTCCAAGTTTTGCACAAATGTGTTTTTGCAGACTGAACGCCTTCTAATCTGGTTAGGTTAAACTCTTTCTAGAGAAGAGCATCTTTCAGCCTGCTTTTCGGAGCCACACACCCACCTTCTGGCATTCACCAGCACAGGATACACCAGCCTGAAGGTACACGTGCAGTGTATCTGGTGCTGCTTGCACCCTGGCAGGACTCAGAATAATCCACATTCTCAATTTTCTGCTGCCTTCAAAATGAATGGGTGTCCCTATCTGCCACGTCTGCCATACTTTCTATGTTATTTCCTGTGTCACAGATGCAAGATCGGACTCTGTCGTGCACTTCAGAAGGCGTGTGGGGTGAGAGAGAGGTGGAAAGTAATGCCGAATGGTCAAAATTTAGAGTTGGTTTCGACTCTTAGTTAAAGCGGTCCAAAGCTTTTTGCAATGGTCGTGTAGGCATGAAGCAAAAGGAGTCCCACAGTAAAAAATACACGATGGGAGAAGAGTGGGGCCCTGCGGAGAGCAGGAACACAGGATTTTTCAGAGCAAGACGTTTTAGCATTAAACCTTTATGTTCCCAGTTTTGCTGGTGCAATTCTGGTGCAGATGGAGTGCTCTAGATTTGCACTGAGTAAGTAGGTGCTAAATTGGGCTCACGACATGCAGGAAGGTTGGATGGGAGGCAACCCAAACCTGCCCCACAACAGAGCCTGCCCACACCACTGCCACTGGGGCTTGGCCGGGACTGAGGGGCCTCCGAGAGGTCCTCGTTCAGCTCCTTCATCTTCCTTATCTCACAGCCAACTTTCAGCTTCTCAACTTACGCTTTCAAATTAGATCGCAGAATATTTAAATCCTCATCTGAATAATAAATATAAATAAATCCCAATGAATCATCCGGAGGAGCCTACAACAGCGCATGACGGCTTGCTCTGCGGGGCCTCTTAAATTGGCATCTCACACTTTGCTGCTCCAAGCGTTACCAGCCTCTTCTTTAAGGACATATAAAATTCAGTTCCTGAAATGCAGTGTATTTTCCCATTCATTGCCCACATCATAAGGCTGACCCACAAAATTTTAAGTGCGAAACAGAAATCTTAACCAAACCCCGCAGAGATTACATGGGATATTGTTTTAACTGTTTGCTGAACTCTGCCTATTATTATTATTTGTGCTTCATTTTGGGGAAAGAAAGTGAATAAATAATGGTGTTTCACCCGGGAGCACGAAATTCTAGCAACGAAAACCATTTTTCGGGAGGGATAAGGGAGAAATCCGAGTCTGCGAGCGAGGTCTGCAGGTTGTCTACATGCTTAAAATATTAATCAGTTGGCAACCTTTCTCCTCAGGAAGAGAAAAAAAAAAACTGAAAAGAAAAGAAGAGGAATAATAAGAAAAAAAAAGGCACATTACATGGAGCCAGTAACACTCACAACTTGAGAAACTGTAAGATGATCCTTTCCTCAGAAAAAAATCCATCACCAGTTTAACTCCTAACTAAAGCGGAGCGCGTTCTCGAGGTTGCTGTTTTCAAACAAATGGAATGAGCTGTTCGTTTTCTTACAAGTACGAAACGGCTGATGCTAATGATGAGTTTCTGCCATAATTACCCCAATCTGTCATCTACGAGAGCTTGCAGCTCAGAGCCCGCGTTGGCAGAGCAGTCGGACAGTGCAGCACAAGAGTAAAACCTTCTGTGGCAAACTTCTGCAGATGATGCAGATCTGTGCTGTCTATTAGACTCCAATATCATGAGCCATCTTTCACCTTTTTCTTCCTTTCTTAAAAAAAACAAACAACAACACTTACATTAAGAATCTCCTTGGCGTCATTTTCTTTTTAAAATGATGACTGAAACGGAAGTATTTAGCACTATAAATAAACTTAACCCTTTCTGCTTCAGGAATTTCTGTGCTGTATGTGGGGAGCTTTCCCTTTCTTCTTGCCTTCCTTCGGAGAGAACCTAAACCCACCATCTTCTTAGACTTTTAAATACGACATACAGATCTATTTTTAAGTAACTATTTTCAGACACAGAAATAAACTCCTTCCTTATTCGTGACCCTTTTCTTTGCAGATATTATGGGAAAAAAAGCCCAACATGACATTCCCCTCCTTCTCAGCACTCTCAACAGTTCATTTGCTGCCCATACTGGGGATGGTGGGAGCTCCAAATGCTCAACCACAGCTCACCGGGCCCAAAGTTCAGCCTTGCTCTGCCATGATGGCATACCGGGCTTTGGCACATTGCTCAGTCCTGGGCAAATCACTGTCTGATAGGTGCCACACTTTGATAAACCATAATTTTTATATCTCTTTTGCTTATAAGAATGAAAACTGGACCCTCAAAACCCTTTGTAATTCAGCCTGGCAGCCATGCAATACAAATATTTCCATAATCCAAGTAAGAATTAAAAGTCAAATTACTTTATGGATTTATTTATATTTGTACACCAGGGACATCATCAAAACAGACCTCCAGAGCTGAAAAACAATTTTTTTTCTTAAGCACAGTTTTTCTCCTTCAGTGTTAGGTTAACAGGTTCAACTTTGAGATATCGCAAGCCAAGAAGGGAAAAGCGAGTGTACTCAGTGAATTTAATGAATCTGATACTTGTGGAACAAGGCATCTAAATGCGTGTGAAAGAAGCGTGAACGTGTTACAACGCAGCTGTAGTGAAAAAGCACTTATTGGACTCATCGGGACAAGCGCGTCGGTGAGATTTGCATGCGCTGTGCCGTAGCCCTGGCTCTGCTCAAGCTGGTGGTGATGTGCCCAGTGAGCTCCATCCCTATGCCATGGGGACTGAGGGGCCTGGATGAGTTCCCCTTTTCTACTGCATACCTTCTGCACGGCTTTCTGGTGAGCTTGCTTCTTTTCAATAGCTCGCCTTTCGTATTCGGGGCCATCTCGTCTTTGTGCCAATTGAAATTTGGGATTCTGCTAAAAAAAAATAAAATATATTGACCTTTGGATGCAGTCTACAAAGTACTCCCACTAAACAGGCAATAAGTGAATCTAATAGACACCCCAACCCACGCCAAGTCCCATAAAATCAGGGTGTGAAGCATAAGGGAGAGAGGGATTCATATTAATAATTCATTCCAAGCAACCCCCTGGAGCAGTTTTACTATGATATGCTATGCAGAATGCTTCAACACACTAATTAATATTTTCAAAGTGTTCCACGAGCCCCTTTTAAAAGCACTTTTGCCATTCATTGAGCATTCTGCATTTTCTAAAGGCAAGATGAGTTCTGCCCCCCAAACCAACTGACGAACTGCCCCCTTCAGCTGAGACTTTCAGAGCAGAGGAAAGCACTGCAAAGACAAACATCCACGCCAAACCTCTTACATTCACTGGATTAACAGCCTGTGCCTCTTTGCTCTTCAAATCCAAAATTAACTGGAATAAATTATGCTCCCTTTGCAATGCGCGTAACCGAAAATGCAGGTGACCTCAAGAGATATCTCATAATTGCAGTGAAGAGTCCCTGCCGCATTCCCCTTCCTCACTAATATGGAAATAAAAGCAGTGTAAATAACTTGGTATTGATACAGCCCTAACTTCTTCTTGGGCACAGCGTCGATTGCTTTTTTGCAACGAGTTAAAGCGTATCTGCCGCTTATTTACGAAGCAGCACAGTTCCCAACTCCAGGTAACGAGGAAGTATAACAAGGTATTATTCTATGACCAAAAAAAAAAAGGGAGTTTTGTGAAGAACGGACTCAACCCACTATTTGCACATCAGGAGATAAATCCGTCTGAAGCAGCGCAGCAACAGCAGGGCAGGTCTCCCTATCATATTTCTATTAAATGCACTGTAACACATAATTAATAATAATAATAATAACAATAATAATAATAATACAAGCTTGGGATGACACATGACCTGCTCATGCTTAAAAATCGTAACAAAAGAATTTCGTCAGCAAAAACGAGGCAGAGCATGCCGTGTGAGCAAACTCTGCCCAAATGGTTCGTTCCCATTTTGTACGAATAATCTCTGTTTTAATTAAACACCGAGGACTCAACCAGCAAATTATTTTTAACCCCCGGCATGCCAGAGAGTATTTTGAAAAGGCTGGGGGTGATCCTTATAAAAAATGAGACACTAATCTGGCACTGGGTTAAGTTTCTTCAAAAACTGATTGGCTTTAGATGGACAAAGTTGAGAATTAAGCCAGCTAAGGCACCTAGGGTTGCAGGCAACACACGCACAACTCTCCCACATCCATGCAAAATTCAGGCCCTCTGACATTTGAAGATCCAAATCCATGGAATCACAGAATCCTTGAGGTTGGAAAAGATCTCTGAGACCCCCAGGTCCAAGCCCAACCCATTCCCACCACGTCCACTGACCACGTCCCTCAGTGCCACATCTCCCATTCAGACACACAGCCCCTTAATTTGGCGAAGCAGCGACCCATTGCTGTGTAGGTCTTAGTAAAGGGTTGGGCAGAGAGTGGTGAGATGAAATCTGAGCACATGGTTGACGTGGGGACAGGGGACACAAGGTCTGTGGTGAGAGCTCACTGAGCTGCTGCGCTGTCAGGTCCTGATTTCATAGAATCAGAGAACCAGGGAGACATAGAACAACAGAAACATAGAATGGTTGGGTTGGAAGGGACCCCACAGCCCCACCCAGCCCCATCCCCTGCCACGCGCCGGCTGTCCCCCCAGCTCAGGCTGCCCAGGGCCCATCCATGGCCTTTGGCATCTCCAGGGATGGGGCAGCACAGCTCTGGGGGCAGCGCCAGGGCCTCACCACCCTCTGAGAGTGGGTTCCTCCATCAGGGAAATGGTAAAGTGAAAGCCACATCTTCTGAAAACAGGGTTGCCTAACCCAGCAGGAACAGGGGCACTGTGCTGGCGGTAAGACCTACCGGAGAAGTTTAGAGTTCTGCACCCAGTTGGTAGATGATACCTTCAGGTGAAGAATGGAACAAAGGAGCAAGATCTAGTGCTTTCCCTGCCAGGAAAACACAGCAGGTCAGTGACCTGTACACAAACCCAGGGCAAGCTGCTGGCTGAGCAAGCACCGGGAGGCTGCAG
This sequence comes from Alectoris magna, assembly GCA_030625065.1. Lineage (NCBI taxonomy): Eukaryota > Metazoa > Chordata > Aves > Galliformes > Phasianidae > Alectoris > Alectoris magna. The sequence goes on along the minus strand of CM060566.1, from coordinate 21,449,147 downwards.
ACCCAGAAAATCCTTCCAGCCCCCGACCACAGCCCCAAACCCACCTGGCAGGCAGGGGGAAAGGAGCAGAAATTGCTTCCATGGCTGTGCTGGTGTGCAGTGATGTGCTGACTTTTCAGACAGGCACACACATACCTCCCAGACAGGGTGATATAGCCATCAGGGTAACTGCGCAGCGCAGAACGGGATCTGCCCCCACCACCCCTCCACCTCCCTTCCCTCCCACACGCACTTTAATATGGAGCAAATTTAGCACTGTGAGAAGTTGCCAGATTGATAGCGATGGATTCTTGTTTTTAAAAGACACTTCATAGCTAAAGCTGTGCAAGAAAGCAGCCCACGCTGTGACTTTTGTACAGCTTAGGCAGCACAGAACAAGCTATGACACAAGCAGTGTGACCTTTTTCCCCCATAAGCATCCAAATAGCAGCCAGCTCTGGGGCTGCTGAGTTTGTGGCCCCTTTGCCACACAGAAGGGTGTTTTTGTTTTTACCAATTCTTTGAGTGCATCCAAACTCACGTTCCTGTCACCTTTCAGCCATGCCAGGGCTGTGTCCCCGTGTGGAGCTGTGGGCCCGGGATGAGGGGCTCTGGGGACAGCACAGGACATGTGCACTCCAAGGGGACTCGGCGTTGCGTGCCGCGTCCCCCCCAGCTCCCTCTTCTCCGCTTTTGGCAGGGGAAAAAAACCCACTAGATTTCACATTGGATGCAGTTAAATGAAATTGTTTGAAAGCTTAAGAGTGCCATCATGTGGATGCGTGGCTGGCAGGGCCGGCAACGGGGTCGGGTGCTCGCCCCCAGCCCCAATTATGGGGAGCAGCAGTGAGAGCCTTTCCGGCACTGCCAGGCTGAGCCCAGGCCCCAAGCTCACCATCCCACATGTGACAAAGCCCCTGCCAGGGTCCCCCCAGCATCCCGAGGCCGTACAGCTCAGGGAGGAAGGGATGTGAGCGCCAGCAAAAAAACCCCCCCAGGAGCAGAAGGGATCAGGGCAGAAAGTACTCACAGTCTGCCAAAGTGCAAAAAGCGATTTGGGAGCACCAATGCAGCAATTTCCGTAGAAGCAGCTGGGCCTAAGGGACACAGAACTGTTCCCAAGCCCCCTCTTCCCCCACCAAACAGAGCAGTCCTTAATTTCCCCATGAACCTGCTTTGGGGTCCCACTGACTCGCCCTTCCTGCACTTGTAATACTCCTCACTCCTTTTTATTAATATTATTATTATTTTTCCTATATGGCCATCATTATTTTTTATTGTCATTGCACTTCATTACCAGTTTAACCTTTTCCCTTTTTTGTTTATAGAACACACTTTGTCCTGGCACAAATCACATGAAGCTAAATAAACCACGTTACAGGGAAGCAAGAAGAAAACAAATGTCTTCATTCTGAGGCCATTTCCTTTGTGCTCTCAGACTCTACTTTTGCACCGCAGAGTTCCACGTTGTGCTGTGACTTTACCACCCAATTAGAAAACAAAAGGATAGGCTACTATTTGTGCCTTTGGTCTGGTTATGTAAGAACAATTATACTTCTGATATCTGTGAGGTTTTAAATTCCCCACGTCTTTCGGAAACCTTTGTTATTTCCATTCTTTACTGAAAACAGACCACACTCGCACAAAGATATAAAAGAAGCAGAAAGACCTTTTCTCCTTCAGGTTTGAACAGTCAAAGGCAACAAAAGTCTGTTCCTTTTGTCAGAGGGACTGCTATTAATTAATGAAATACTGTTAACAAGATATTGACGTGCATGGGACTGATCCATCTCTGAACTTAATGGTCCAATTCCTTCTCTATTCAGTAGGTCCGGGATAAGTATCTGTGTTTTTGTGCCAGGGAAGGTTGAATCCAAGCCCACTGAAGTCAATGTGGTACCTCAGGCTGCCCCGAGGGGCAGGAGAACACACTGTCCTTACAGATCCACTATTAAGCAGCCAGGCCCCATAGTTGACTTACCACAAAACCACTGCATTCTGGCCAAGAGCAGCCCCTGGATTCCAAGTATTTCCTTCTTTCTTAGAGAACTTCCAAATTCAAACACCGTGGGGGGGTTGCTAAAAAATCAACTCACTTGTCATGGGGGCACACAGAAGCAGCGCCATGTGGACAGCAGTCCACCTGCTGCCCATCTCCTGGGCGTGATCCCACCTTCCGTGCTTCACCTTGGGGGAAAAAAAAAAGCAAAATGCATTTAGGAAAACATGCGGCACTTTGCCCAAAATGCTTCCTGGGGGTCGGCAGGCACCCACTGACCTCTCCTCCCCATCACCTGGTGAGAACTGCCCTCCTCCCTGCTCACCCCTCTGCTCTCATCCAAACCTTCCTGCAGCCCAACACCTCTGAGGTGCCACATCCATCCCCCCGCCCCAGCACCGGGAGCAGCACAGCCCAGCACCCAGCCTCAGAGCTGGGGGTCCCCAGGGGCTGAAATCTCAGCTCCCCACCTCCCTGCACTGCGCTGCGACGACGCCGAGCAGAATGGAAATGGAGAATATCAGGGTGGAAAACTGCATCTAATTTGTTTTAAATCCACAGAAGCCTTAATCTTTTGGGACGTATTTTTACTTTACATATTTGTTAATGCAAAATGTTCTCATTGCCAAATACGGTTAATATGCAAGTGGAAACCAATTCTGCCTTCACCTCCTTACTCTTCCTAAAACGAGAATAAATCTGCCCTCGCATTGCACAGATTTCCCTCATCCACCCATCCTTTGGGCTGCCAGCTGAGAAAGTACGAGCACGAATGTCACCGGGAGGGTGGGATTTTCCTTTGTTATAAGAAATGTTGTGTCAGAACATTCCTGCACTCTGCTTTTCTAAACAGATATTGTTGTGGCTTCGGAAGGCACAGTACAAAGCTTTCAGCGCGGCGCGCGTTTCCTTCGAGTGTTAAATCTCAGCAGCTGAACGCGGCTCCTACAAACTTCATTTTAAAAGCAGCGCAGAACGCGGGCTATCGCAGCCCCGAAATTGAATAATTCATATTATTTGCCATCATTTAGGCAAGCTGCCGAGCGCCAATGAATAAATATTTTGAAAAGTGCTGAAACCCGTCCTTCAACAAGAGGGGAAGAGAGACGCGCCAGCAGGGAAGGAGAGAAGCGTCTCTGCGTCACACAAACGCGTTGTGCTGCACGGAGGACTGAGTTGGGGAGCATCTGCCCAGCACTGCCAGCTGGAAATCCTCGACGGACAGCAGCACACGAGGCGCCGTCCCAGCAGCACAAATGAGCCCACCTGGCACCCAGGCCAGCGGTAGACCCAAAAAGCAGAGCCCGAAATTACGGGACTCACCGTGCCCCATCCACAGCACAGCGCTGCTTGGGGGCTGGAAGGAGCCCTGCCTCACCTCCATTGCTTCTCACGCTGCATTTGTCATCAGTCATATGATGGTAATAAAATTTGTAACTGTTTCGCTCACACCAGCGCTGCGATTTACCTAGTCTAATAGACAATGCAAATGCTAAAAGGCACATATACATCTTCATTATATAAGCTGGTGCCTGAGTCATTTGCCTCCAGAGACAGTTTTATTCATTTTTATACAATTTGCCTACTGTACAGTGCAGATGGTTTCTATTAAGTCAAATATCTGTTTGCTTCCAAATTTTTAGTTTTTGTCATTAAATTCCTCCAAAATGATGGTACGTTGCATTATCCTCTTCCATGACTTAATTTTGTTGCTTCGGCTCGAGTCAAAACTCTAAAACCCAGCTCCCCCCGCTCAGAAAATGGGTATTTCTGACCACACGCTGAGAATTTCTTAGGTCTGGTTTGCACTTGCTGCAGCATTCTCCCATCAGCCTGAAGTGTTAAGGATTATTTACTGCCTGTGTGTCTTAACAGGGGATTTAAACCAAAGCGCCAGGCAATGTCACGGGGAGAAAAGGAAAAAAAAAAAAAAGAGAAAATTAAAAGAAGGGAAAAAAAGGGAAATGAGGGGGGAAAAGGGGAAAAAAAAAGGAAAACACAAGGAAAGGAGCCGCGGCGTGTGGCGGTGCTGCCACCGGGTGGTCGCGGGGACGCGCTGCACGCCGCCGAGCTGCCATCCACCGCCCTGTCGCGATGTCGCGACAGCCCCAAGCCTGCCATTCACCGACACCGGTGAGTTCCGAGTGCTCGGAGCAGCTGGGTTCAGCGCTGGGGCTCATATCACCTCCACCTAATCTTCTCTTTTATTTTGCTTGAGTCTCTGTCTTCACCAAACCAGTGCCCATTCCCGGGGCAGGGATGGGGAGCGCTGAGCTCCGGCAGGGGTCCCCCCCAGTGAACCTGCTGAGATGGCTTTGGGGCAGCAGAAAACCTGCTGGGATGAGAGACTGGCAGGGAGAAATAAATAAAACAAAGTGCAGCATGCCTACAGCCAGCCCTCGGTGCCAAACGTGAGCTAAAAACAAGCTAACAGCGCTTTCAGGCGTGTGTACAGCTCTGCTAAATGCCAGAAGAGTGGGTAAGGCAACGTGGTAAGGGAATAAGTGATCCAATTTCGTGATCTACAGTGTCAATAAAAGCTCCCTCCCGGGGACTGGAGGATGGAAGCAAATCCTAAACAAGTGGCAACCCCCAGGAAAGCTGAAACAGCTCTGGTGGCTCACACAAAGGGCAGCGTAAGCCCGTTCTGTTCCCTGCCCAACCCAAATCTTCCAGGATGAACAAATTTCTGGAGGAAGATAAAAGGAAGAAACGCACATCTGTAACAAGTCTCCACGACGCCAAGTAAAAATCCATTATCAGTCCAGATAATCTACTGGCAACGGCAACACATAGCCATAAATCAGACAAAGCAAAATGTTACTTTCGTATCCATTTGAGATGGTCACGGAAATAAGGATCTCATCTCCTTAACTGACACCAGAATTATCTGTTACATCAGAGATGACAAGCTTTGAATGTCAGCAAAAGCAACAAGGATGTCCATTACACACAGCTTGTCCACAGCCCTTGTCCTCAATAGCATCCAGAGGAGAAAACCCTACAGGAAAAAAAAGCAGCTTCTGCCCCAGTCAGGGTAGGGCACATAACAACCATTGCCTCCCAAAAGGTCCCTGGACAAGCACTCCACACCCCCAGACGACGTCTCAAAGGATCTCGGTCACCAACAGCACCAGCTCAAAGCCCCACCAGTGTCTGCTTACAGAACCCAAATCTGGAAGTCCAGCACCACTCGTATCTCAAACCGGCACCAAAGAATGGCAGCAAAAATGCTCCACCGAGCATGGGTAATGCCTGCACACGCATACAAGAATGGGAAGCAACCACTGGCACAGATTCTTGCTACAGGTTTTAATGTGGCACTGTTTGCTCTCTAAACTTCGAGATTTGTTGAAGATCGGAAGCAGCACATTAACATGAACAACATGCTGGGTATCAATGAAACGTAAGATTCTTGTTTTCCCATCTGCCACTTCTCAGCAGGGTAAAGAAATTCCTCTTACAACATACGAGCGGTCTTCTCTTTTATAGCTTTTCTATGGAAAACAAATAAAACCTCCCCAACTTTGGATTTATCGCAACCATCTTGAAGCAGCCCTTGGAAAGCCACCCTTCCTGAGAGCTGCACCAGCTGCACTGAGCGATGCCAAATCACTCATTCACAGATAGCCAGGAGGTTCAGGAGGTAACTGGAGCACCTGCCATCCAACTCCACACGATGACTACATGTGGTGGATAACACAGGGAAACGCGGTTGCCAACTGAAACAATACTGCAAATGAATTGCAGGTAACCAATTTAAGCAAAGCCAACATTTTTTCAGGATTAAATCCCACCGTATGATAACCACAGAATAAAATCATTTCCTGGCTCCAACATTCTCTGCACTGGGTGTTTTGTGCGCACCATGCCTAAAATACATAACCATTAAATTGCCATCAGAAGGATGACATCAGGCTTACAACCAATGTCCAGCGTGAACCACAACACTAAAAAGGAGCAGACTATGCTGAAGGAGGATTCGTATGCGGTTAGCAAGAAAAAACTTTGGCCTGAAATTCAGAAAATACCACTCAAAGGTTTCCATTTTTGAGCTTAGCAAACGAGTGCTCACTCAGGACAGGCTGGAACTGTGGGGCCTTTGAATGTTTCTGGTCCCCAGAGTCAGCAGCAGATTGGATTTAAGTTCAGCAGAAGTGTTGAACACACAGAAGAACGCAAACTGCAGTCTAAAAGGAACACACTGAAGTGCCAAAGTGAAAGTACTAAAGCAAGTTAAAAGTTGAAACAGCACCATAAAGCGTAAACGGGATCAAAATCTTAGTAGATGGAACTCTTGGAGAAACATTCAATAATGCAAAGGAGAGGAAAGCAATGAAGCACTTGAAAAGATGCACTGACGCAGCTCATAAGCAAAATGACGACGAACGGAAGACAAAGCCCCATCAATAAATGGATTATGGTCATCCATAGGGTGTCAGCTCCTCCAGCCCAGCATCACCGTTCTCTCTGGGTAAGGGATACCACAGAAGCGAGACCTAAGAGCACAAAATCAGCAGTGTACATCGAGAACAGAAATATTACATCTCTTCTGGAACCTACTCCTCTCTGAAATACAGCAGTAGAGAATAAACTCTGATGGCAAAAGGGAATCACGCTATCGGATGCTTCCAAAGATGGGAAAGACCAAAAAAGTCAAACAGCCCATCATCTCCCTTCCCCAGAGAGAAAAGAGAGGCTCACAGCATGCCAAAACCTGTGCAGAAACAAGTTCTTACCTTGAAAATGCACTGGGCTTCTGAGCAGAAAGTCTGTAAGACAGGCAGTCTGTAAGAAAGGCAGCAACCAACTGAGCTTTACATGGACCAAAGCAGAAACGATTCCTCCTGTTCAGATCAAAGGGCAGAAAGTAGAGTAGCTGGCCAAGTGTTAGTGATATAAACCACGGTCACATCAACAAAAACTCTTCCCAACAGAAGCACTTTACCCAAAGTTGCCTGTAACATTACTGTCATTTCATCTCAAGCATTTTCAACACACAATAGTTACTTCAGAGGAACAGGAAAGAGAAGGAGTGCTCTGATTTAATGCCACTCAGAACAGATCACATCAGAGTGACAGCCCATCTTCTAATGAAGACCAACACTTGTCCCAAAGAACATTCATTACACTGAAACTGTACCGTGAGATGCTACACCACGATAAAGGTTTGGGGTAATAATGCACAGATTGGAATGTAAATCCGATATTCCAGTGGTGGAGGAGAAAAACTGAAGAAGAGAAGGAGGAAAAAGGAAAACAAATCTCTTTGTGGGGAAATTGAAAAGAAATAAAGGGAAAAAAAAAAGGGTTTCGAAGAACTTTAGTAGAATCCACGTTTGAAGTCAGTGGTACCCAATGACATGCCCCTCTGCAGGTGGCAAGGCAGCGAGGTTAGTCCTCAGTTCAGAAAAACACCTACACCATCACCTCGAAAAGACCATCTGCATGCCTTTGAGACCGAGTTCTGAAAGAGAAATCGAGTCTTGATCACAAAGCCTTGGAGTGCCAATCAAAACGAATACTCTTCAGGCTCTGCTTCAGCATATGTCTCGAGCAAGTACTCAGGCACCCTGTGCATTACAGCCACAAAAAGCAGCTCACTGCTTCTGTATTTAAAGTTAAAACTGCCTAATCACTAAAATGGTCTCTCAGTAGGTTTGTAAGGCACCTTAACCATGGAGAACCCTTCGTGGCTGAGACTGCACTACAGAGCAGAGCTGCTCAAAGATGTCCCCAGGGCAAGGCCTGTGACCACATCCAGGAGAGTAAATACGCACCTTTGTTCACTGAGGTTAACCCAGATGTGCATCTCCCGCCACGGGGCTTTGCCTTCAGCCAGGTGGCCGGTCCTGAACAAGGAGCATACTTCTGCATGTCAGCAGTAGCCATCAGACCTGATAACAGGCTAACACTTCCAGCAGTCAGGAACTTGCCAAGAAACTCAGGTTCCAGCTAAATGAGCGGATCCACCCTGGCTGTGGGCCAGCTGAGAAGTAGAAAGATTTATGAAAACGCTCAAGAAAACGTTTCGAACAGCTGCAACAGAAAGGAAATCCATGCAGCCTCTGAATCACAGAGTTATTACCCTGCCGCTCCGTACAGTGTTACCGGGGTCCCTCCAGCAACTACATTATTTAATAGACCATTTAATAGACTATTACGAATCCAGTTGTCTTCATTACAGCAAACAGGCAAAAATGCACAGATAGCTGAGCTGTTTTGTGAGGGGAACAACTGCTTGGAACAAAAGGTGAAACAGCACCAACAGAGAAAGCCCACAACTGGCAGAAGCCAGTGCGCATTACACAGGCGGAAAAGCATAAAGCTTCAGATGCTAAACAGCTTCATTCTTATGCTATCTTAGAGAGCGAGCAAATATAAATAAATCAATTAATATGAATGGGAAGGGGGAAGCATGTGGTGCTAATTACCTGATATACATCACGTTTTAAAGTGCTTGCACAGATGTTGACCATTTTTTAGGATGAGTCTGCTTCTTCAGGACAACCCCAACATCTGCAAACAATCAAGAAGGAGACGAGGCCCGGCGCTTCATGTTGCTCTTACCAAACGTGGTGATTTAATATTTGTAGGGTCATGATTCAATCCTGAAACTGAGCGTGGATGAGCCAGGCCGCATCTGATATGAGGCGGTACCAAACGCATGTGGGAGAACAGAGAGAAGCATGTTGGGGAACACACCGAGCACTCAGCACATGACAACACCAGCTCCTAAATCAGCCCCACTACGGGCAGGGCTGGAGTTGGCCACACAGAGCTCAACCAAAATGCTTTTCCATGACGCAAAAGCTATTGAGATTAAATTAAAGAGTCCTTTTCGGAACTTTCAGCACTTTCCACGTTTCTAAGAGTTCCTAGTTAAGAAAATACATACTGAAATTAAAAAATGTATAAAAAAAGTAATTTCTTTTTTCAACATTTCCTTGACTTTCATAACCAACAAACCCAGGGGAGATGAAGCTGACCCAAAGCTGCAGTGCATTCCTTGCCTCCTCCCAGTGATTACACCAGAAAGTGGATTTCTCCCCCATTTCGGGTCAACAGCACCCTCCTCTGTGACACTGCCATGGTGGCCATCCGGAGTACAGACAGGGTTCCTCAGGGTGTTATTTGCCTTCTCTGTGAGCAGCCAGCTCAGAGGCATGGCACCAACTCATCCCAATCTCTACATCCATGTGGCCGTCCATCCCTTACGTAGACCCTGAGCATCTGCCACAGAATATCTGACACTTTTCTAAACATCACAGTAATTCACCCAAAATGTTTCCTGGTTTACTTCCTCACCAAGCAAATTCAAGACTATTTCACTAATCTCTGCATTTATTAAGCAAAATTCAGGGAACTTTGACTTGTCCTTACAACACAACGCTGTTAACAGTCTGACGCTTGCAGAATCCTCTCGTAGTAATCCTAAGCAAATAAGACATCCCAAATAAAAGCAGAAAGGTGAAAATAAAGCATGCTTAATACTCTTACACAAGTCAGGGAAATAGGTGCCCCATTTAGGGGTCAGAAAAAAACACAGGTAAGATAACTTATTTCCCCAGACGTAAAACAGTTATTCATTTTAAGCCTAAATTGCAATGCTTCCCAAGCCTTGGGGTGAAGGCTGGGTTCTACAGCATCCCTGTAGCGGTGGGTGCAGATATCCGCCATCCCACACCTGGGCACAGAGGAGGGTTTTTCATTGGTGTTGTTTTTACAAACAGCCTTTCCAAACAGTTCCAGGTGGTTCTGTATTGCTGGGAGAAAAGTAGCCACTAATCTTGCCTTCCTGCTCTCCGTGGTGTAAATTAAAGGTCCTCCAGGACGGCTCGCTCCAGAAAGACAACTTGTGGTAGTAACAAGCCATTTACAGCAATGAACCCGAAATAAACAATTTGGACATTTTGATTCTCCACACACTTCAGCTTGAAAGGGAAGTAAAATAAGCATGTGGACTTGCGGCTCTGCCCATGTGCAAACAATTTTAAAGACAATTAACCTTTCAGTTGTTAGGCTAAAATATAGCACTGTGTTGGAGCCATCTATCGTGCTTCTGCTTACATCCAGTAGCTCTCCCTTCTGAAGATAACTTAGAGAATGAGTAAATCCACTCTTCCAGAGCTCCTGCTGTGTCCTGAAACAAACAGGAATCTGCTATTATTCGCATTAAGCATGCTAATGGAACCTGAACAGAAAATTGGATCACTAGGAAAAATAAATTCATCTATGAAAATTTTACCAGAGCCATCATTAACACAGATCAGCATGTCTAATGTAAAGCGTGTGCTCCAGTGGTCTTAAATACAAGAAAAAAGTATGTCTTGGTAAATTAGTTCTCTGGAGGCCAAAGTTGAGCACGGAATAAGAGCATATCTTCATTTTCAGCAAACATCAATTCTTTTTCATGGTAATATCATTAAACAATCCTGTCAGCACTAAATTTCTCAGGGAGCATTCCAGGGCAAATGTCCCCTTTCCTCTGGGCTTTTTCTCATGCCAACCCATTGACTTTTCATCAATGTTTCACCCATTAAAACGTGAGCCTCGCTGCAGTGAGCGGAGGATAACGTGCTCCGGGTTGTTGTCATCTGGTGCATCACCACCTTGCAGCAAGGGTTTTGCTTTGTCCTGGTCACCAGAAGATAAAACGTTTGAGAGGAGTGCATAAACAGGAAGGGGAACGGCTGTTTACGAGGGTGGATAGTGACAGGACGAGGGGGAATGGTTTTAAACTGACAAAGGGGAGGCTCAGGTTGGATACGAGGAGGAAGTTTTTCACCCAGAGGGTGGTGACGCACTGGAACAGGTTGCCCAAGGAGGCTGTGGATGCCCCATCCCTGCAGGCATTCAAGGCCAGGCTGGATGTGGCTCTGGGCAGCCTGGTCTGCCGGTTGGCGACCCTGCACATAGCAGGGGGTTGGAACTGGATGAGCACTGTGGTCCTTTTCAACCCAGGCCATTCTGTGGTTCTATGATTACGATATGAAAATTACCGATTCAAAACTGTAACCCCAGAGCTGATGACAAAGCTCCGAAGTTTCTGAGGATAACCACGTTTCTTCAGCACAACTTAAAACCCGGGAAGTGTAACGTTTGTACCAGCATTTACAGCAGCACCCAGAGAGGAAAAAGGAGAAAGGGAGGTTATCCTACTTCGTAGTGGAGATTCAGTCTGCCCTGGTTGTATGCGACTCCTCACCGCACAAAAGAACTTCAAGAGGTGGGTTCTGAACAACATTTACATTAAAAGGTGTCACCACCTGCGCGTAACTAAATGAACTTCCTTACCTTGTGGCGCCCAATAAACGTTGAAACTTTGGCTTTTATTTGTCCCAGTTGCACTCCATGGAGTGCTACCACGTTTCTGGAACATCTGGGACTCATCTTATCTCCGCTAATGACTCACTGGTCTGCAGAAAGGCATGCTGAGGCGCAGATGTGCGGCGTCACACGGGCTTAATGGCATGCAAAGGGAACAAATAAAAAGGTACGTGTTAACGATGAGGGGGGCGAGTGCACGCAGTTCAAGAGGTAGAAGATTTACATGGCGAGAGGGAGGCAAGCAGCAAAGCGCTGCAATGGGGAGCACTCTGGGCTGCTCCCTCACTTAGGCACGGTTGTTGGGCTGGGGAATGGGCTGCCGCCGCCATCCAAAGCGACGGGATGCAAGGGACACATCAGTTGAATTCTATTTTTGCTAAAGAAGACGATGACTTTTCACAAGTGGTTCATTAATACAAATTTGACTTTGTCAAAGACGTGCATCTTTAAACTGCACTGCTGAAGAAAAGCTATTTCAGCAAGTGCTTCTATGCTAAATACAAGGGGATTCACAACCAGAAAGGAAATTGTATTTCGGAATAAATTCGTGTTAGGATTTTATTACTAATTCATTACATTCTTAATCTGAAAAATCCTGAAGCAGCACAACTACTTTAGAATTATCATTAATAATTACACTGATACTGAATTCTTTTATGCAAATAGTACGGTAGACTTAGAGATAGGACCCTTTGTAAACCTCCTGAGTGTTTGCAGGAAGTTTAATTCATTTCATATCTCCTCCAGTTTGCAAATGAGGTGTGAAACAATTGTCTGTTTCTAGGAGGTGTCAGCATTAGAGTACACACACAGCGCCGTTAAGTTAATGGATCGGTATACAGTGCCACCCAATATATCCAATGTCACGCAGCCATTGGGTGAGGTCAGCCACATACTATTAATTACAATCGTTGACTGAGTGCTGACAGTGTGCACAGCCCGGTTTGGCACCTTGCAGCGAGCCCAAGCTCTCCCAGCTGCCCACTGTCCCCACGGGGACTGGCGTTGAGGTGCACATCACCATGGGATGGAGACTGGGACAGTGCCAACGAGACAGGAATCACTCACTCCCATCATTAGGAACTCCCCCGCTTTCCCCAAGGAGCTCCTGAGCTCATACACATCAGGATGACTGATTAATGAGCGGCTGCAACCAGCCTCCCAGATACCCGTGGTGGCTTTTTTTTTTTTAAAGGAAGACATCCTGTTGCCAAATATTTCTGCGAAAGAAACAAAACAATTTTGCTGAAGATGTTTCATTTGAATATGTTGCGCCTGAGCCTCATCCTGGACTATCTCAGCTTTTGCATCAGTCTCTGCTAATGAGTTTATCTCCCTGGGTAATATGTGTCTGGTAAATTTTTCAAGAACTGATCATTAGCAATGTTTTGTATATTTTATTTTCTTGTTTTCACTGTATATAGAGTTGTCATTTTTAATTCATTGCCCACTGGAATTTTATGAAGGAAAACTTACATTCTTTTAAAAATAATATGAGCGTGCTGGCACAGATTGTAAGAGAAGCATGCTGTGCTGCAGGTGAAATTTTCTGGTTCTCCTGCAAACGTATGAGAAACCAGGCACCGAGAGCAGGACCCTGCTGAGAAACTGCAACCGTTGCAGAGAGGAGCAATGTGCTCATATTGCCACGCCAGGTCAGGAAAGAGTCCTTACCCTCCTATGGCCACGGCAGCTCCTGAAGCACATTGCTGCTTCTGCCCTTTGCCATCAAATTACCTCCCTCCCCATAAATCAGGTCTCTATCAGTCTTCTTCCTGTACGGTATTTAAAAGCACGTAGTAGAATCATCAGGCAGTTTAACCTAATGTAGCTCTTTGTCTATTAAATTTCTAAGTTGAGACTAAATACGCTTTTGGGCATAAGGGTTCAAGAAAAACTGAGGCAAAGAGTTGCAACGTAGTGTTACAGCGCAATACGGCACTCCCTGTTAACACATTCCTACTACACCACCGCATCAGAGCACTGACTTCTTTATGTATTTCATCACACAGACCCTACGTTTGATTTCCAATGCATTCTCCCAGGTTGCAGCTAAGTCCCTGCGGTGCCCAATGGGATCAGCCCTCCACTGCCACCCGGTGAACTTTCAGTTCAGCACAGGCTGCACGTCCCAGAAGGAAAACTACCTATTAGAATCCTAGAATGGCCTGGGTTGAAAAGGACCACAGTGCTCATCCAGTTCCCCCTGCTGTGCGCAGGGTCACCAACCACCGGACCACAGGCTGCCCAGCGCCACATCCAGCCTGGCCGTGAATCCCTCCAGGGATGGGGCATCCACAGCATCCTTGGGCAACCTGTTCCAATTATCAGCTTTCTTCACCCATTTTTGCCATGGAAAAACACTGAGCTCCATGGAAGCACCACGCCCTCCAACACCTTTCCATAATATGGAAGACCAGAGAGGTCCCACCAAGGAATTCCAAGTCTACAACTACAAAGCTGAGCGGCTGGCAGGACTCAATCAGCTCTTCCTTCCCCTGAATAAACGCCGCAACCACAAAGCTCAGAGCCAGCAGCTCCTTCCTTCAGCTCTCAGAGCACAAAGCACCTGCAGGACGTTTCCAAACTGCCTCCAGAACGCAGCGACGAAGTTTGCTCAGACACAGCTGAACTGAAAAATCCCAGGCTCAGAGTTCAGCACGGAAGGCAGAGCGCACAGACAGGGCTGCCCTCCACACACTTGAGTAGGCATTTTAGTAAACATTTCCTCTCTCTATCTCTTCCACAGCCTGGCTTGGGGATTTCACTGTCTCAAGCATTCCAGCAGAGCAATGCAAATCAGCAGCTAAAGCATCCGCCCCAAGCCTCCTCCACACATAAAGAATCCGGTGTTCACGTCTCGGGATGTGTCACAGATTAGAAAGAAAGCAACCAGAGCACCTCCCGAATTTCTGCTGGCGATCACAAGATGCTGTGACGCTCATTGATGGTGAGGCCGAGCATTTAAAACACAGCAGCAAAACATACTGACAACCGCAGCGCCTCTCAAGGAACAGAACGACGCGGCCACGTTGCTGAGAACTGTGCATATTATATGACAGCATATTTATCTGCTTTTGTTCATCCTTTGAAAACACGTTTTTATTGTGATTAAAGAAGATGGATAGTCAGAATAAGTTATTGGGTAACCGAGCCCAGATAGCGGAGGACAAGGAAATATTTGACATCTTAGTGGTAATTTTTAATCAGAAGGCCTGCTCAAAAAAGAAATGAATGCATAATAAAATGATTCCACAAGAGAAAAATGTATGACTTCAGTCTTACCCAAAACATTATAAATGGATTTTGTCAGCCTACAGTCTTACAAAGCTCACCGATAGTAAATTAAATTTGGTCAGTTTATAAAGGTATTGCTTTCATGTTTCTCTCATAAGATCTCACATTCCTCTGAGGTTTGGAATCACCTTGCTTCTCCTAGCTTGTCTCCTGTCTTCTATTCTTCATTACACAACAGATGACCTATCAGATATTCTTCTTCTACTCCAACAGATTTCCCGTTGCCAACCTTCAATGAGAATAAAGCCTGCAAGCCTTTTTATCTTCATTCTGCTGCTGTTTCCATCCTGGGTTTGTTGTTTTTGTTTTTTTTTTCTTGTGGGGTTTTTTTTTTTTTCCTAAAGATCGTTTGCCAGCATTGCTTTCTCCGTTTTACCCAGTGGAACAAGCAGCGCCTTCTGAACTGACAATCCTGACTTTTTGCAGCTTGTGATTTTTCTAAAGCATGACAACTTCTTGCATGAAGACACGGCAAACCTTTTCAGATAAGGAACTCTTTAAAAAAAAAAAAAAAGAAAAAAAAAAAAAAGAAAGAAAAGAAAGAACAGCCTTTCAAAGAACAGCGGTGGTTACCGCGGAATGAAACAAGTCTCTCATGTATTAATTTAATTCAGTCATACCTTTTCCATGACAAGAACAATTAGACTCGTGGTGCGGGTGTGTGCTTTTCTTTTTTAGCTCTCTGTGTTAAACTGTTTTTTTTCTTCTGTTAGGAAAAGTGCATTCTGACACACAGCGCTTTCTCTTTTTTTCCTGGCGAAATATAAAATTTTAATATTGTTTGATATACTTTATTCTGTACGAGAAACATCGTGGAATGGCCTGGGTGGAAAAGGACCACAATGCTCATCCAGTTTCAACCCCCTGCTATGTGCCAGGGTCTCCAACCAGCAGACCAGGCTGCCCAGAGCCACATCCAGCCTGGCCTTGAATGCCTGCAGGGATGGGGCATCCACAGCCTCCTTGGGCAACATGTTCCAGTGCGTCACCACCCTCTGGGTGAAAAACTTCCCCCTCGTATCCAACCTAAACCTCCCCTGATTAGTATAAAACCTGAACATGCATTAAAATAAATAGGATATGGATTACTGCCACTACATTGCAAGCACAGGCAGGTGTGGGGCAACATTTATTAAAGTATTACCCACTGTGGATAGCTCCTCTGACACTTGGCACGTTAATTATTGGTCCATCAGCAGTCACAGGAGGGCAGGGATGGATGCCACTGTTTATTTTTGGTAATTAAGCATAAAAGGATTGGAAGAGACCCAGAAGCAAGAAGAGGTGATGCTGCAGAAGAGAGATGCACCCTCCCTGTGCCCCTGGTGCCCTGGCTTTGCTCATGCAGAATACAGTTACTCCTGAATGCCCACGAGGCCAAGTCGGAGAGGCCAGGGGAGGGCAGTTTGCAAAAGAATTCCTAGCAGGGATGGCAGAGATGGTGTTTGCTTTGCACGATTCTCAATGCAGTTGATAGAAGTTAGTTAGAGGAAAAATGCCGGATTCTTTGTGCAGAGAACGGCATTACCCACACCTTTATCTCTGCTCTTCAGAGGGATTCTCATCGATACTCCACCTGGGCGGAACACTATTAAGACGTACGGAAGTGAGGACAGTAGCTGCTACAAATGCAGCTGAAGGAAGGTAAGTCAATAGATCCTTACCTACAGAAACAAAACTATTTTATCCTTCTTCCATAATGGGCTGGGAGAGCAGCTATCAGGTTATATTATCTTATTGTAAATGTGAATGGAGGCAAATAGCCTTCTCCAGCTCTAATTTAACAGGAAGATTGAATCAGCGTATGTCAGAAGATGAATCAAGTGTCCATTTCCCCTAACTGATAGCAAAAATAATGTGATAAAGCAGGAAAAGCCCTACTCCACCAGTACTGGCATTTAGCTATGAGGTTTTCACTCGGCACCAGAGGACAGTGAGGCTCTTCTGACGTGCGAAGCCCAAAAACGAGAGCTGATGTAAAAGGCACTGCAAAAAGAAACGAGAGCTGTGATTTCAACTGTTCACCAATAACTTCAGCTCGGTAGCAAATACGTCAGCTGGTTTGCTTTTCCCCCTTCTGCCAGATTGGAAGTAGTGCAAAACAGATACCTTAAAAACATTTATTATCATACCTGCTATTGCCTGTTCACACTGGCAGCATCTCCCCCATAAGCACCGGCCCTGTACCAGTTCCTAAATGACTTTAGGAGCAATTTTGGAAAACTACAGAGCAGCAGTCAGTAATACATCACCTGCTCTCTGCTGACTTGCCTGGGGCCAGGCAAAACAGTTCATAAGTGAGAGAACATGCAATGTGACTTGATCGCACCGTACCTCCTCACCGAGCTTCTTCCCGTTAATGCCATCAGCACCGCTCGCTGCCTTAAATGTTAGAGAAAATTAAACTATAACTGCAAAATGGTGCCACTGCCACAGCTGTTACATTTTCAGCAGTAATGACCAACCTCCCAAGCTTTTATACAACATAGCGAGTTCCTCAGTGAGACAACATGCAAAGGAGAAAGATGAAGTCAGGTGATTTTTGGCATTATGAATGTATTGATTCTGGAAAAAACAAGCCTCAATTCTGTTTCCAGCTCTGGCAGAGATTTTGGAAGCGTCCTTGAAATTCTCACTTTCTTCACCCCATTTCCCTACCTGTATTGAGACAACAATAATTCCTCACTCTTCACTTTTGCGCTGCGATGGCAACACAGATTTTCTTCTGACAGCACATTGAAGAACCTTTCCTGAACACACCAACATACAATATAGTATAGATATGACCTTTTCCTTGCACTTAAGGTTAGCTTTCCTTAAAAATACAAAGAGAAGAAAAAAAAATACCTATATGAGTAAGCCTTAGAGTCTGTTTAGCCTTCCAAATAGCTTTATCACGCACCTATTGAGACCTGCAATACCACCATGCAAGAAGTGAGGTTGGGTGGTATCTCTGGAGGCCACCTAATTCACCCAGAATAACAGTTTCAAGCTTTTATTCACACTAATACAACTGCACAGTACATTTGCTGCTGGTTACTCTGAAACACCGCCCAGAACAGCTCAAGTCAGGTCTATTCTGCCATACACCAGAGAGAAGACCTTTTCTGTCTCCTCTCTAGTTCTGTCAGCAATTTTCATCTTTGTTTCAACCCCCATCATCCTTTGAAATAATATCCCTACATCCACGGTCCTGTCTGAAAACTTATCTTCTTTTTCTTCCACTTCATTTATCACTTTCTTCTTTTGCCCTCTTCACCCGAGCGCTGCATATCCCACAATGGACGCTGACTTCTCCTGACACTGAGGTCAGTGGCTGAGCAGCCATCCCACAAAGACCGTGCAATGTCCATCTTTACACAAACGACTCTCAGAACTACCTCTCCGGTCACATTTTGTCTCTTCCGTTGACCCTTGCCTTTCACTCTCTATCTGACACCTATTCGTGAAGATCTCCATGCAAATTCTAATTTAAAGTGACCAAAATCGGACTCCTGATTTGACCTAGGACAAGCTCCTTCCACAAATTCACTGTCAGCTTTGTCAATACTCTCACCCGCCACTCAGAACTGTAACTGAAGTGGTCATCGATGATAACATCACACCTTTAACATTTGTGCCAGCTAACAGTGACTGGAATGACAGAGACAGGAGGACAAAGAGTATCTCTGCTATTATTTGTAAGTGCATTCATGCTCAGCAAGAACTTCAGTTTTTATCTGCGAACAGTACTATTTTAATATACATTTAACAGGCTGCTCATGGAGCGGTGGAGTCCCGGGGACCTGGAGAAATTCAGAAGCCATGAAATGTTGCACTGAGGGGCGTGGTGGGATGGGTTGGGGGTTGGACTTGGGAATCTGAGAGGTCTTTCCAACAATAATGACCCTATGGCTCCATTTAGGAACATAGTGGGCATGGTAGTGGCAGTTTGGAATTAGGCTTGTGGATCTTAGTGGTGTTTTCCAACCTTAATGATTCTCTGATCAGATGATATGTCCATAGTACCTAGCCTGGATGTGCTAAATCTAAAATCTGGCAATACAGCCCTGCTAGCTGTTACAGATTTTCTATAACTCATCTGAAAAAAAAAAAAATATTAAATATTAGCAAGAAGTATTTAAAAGGATCGCTAATGAGAAGAGGATGCTAAATATAAAGCTTATATTACATTATATTGGCTTATAAAGTGAAAAATGGAAGTATATGCTATGTCTGGGATTCTAGAAAGGCAGAGCGTTCATATTGCCCCAATGCATATCTAATTTCTTCCCAGCCCCAGTAAGGCCTTACAGAGGAAATAATTTGCACAATGCATTACGGGTGAGAATGAAAATCCTGTACATCCATACACCCTCCAGCAACACAGACCCAGCAGAGGCCACCTGAGAGCACCCACAGTACCAAATGAACACAAGTACGCTTGCCCAGGCTCTGGCCATCAGCATTTGGAAAGAGCAGTCAGCCCTGGCTGTTGGCACGGAGCTCAGTGGGTAGCTGAGCCTCACAGATCAGCATCACAGGATCTCAGCAGCCCTTGTGTTGTTCCCTGATCCATTACCATGTGGTACTGTTAGACAGAGATGGGAAAACTAATAAATAAGCAAACGGTTGCTGCAGGATGCAAGTACCTGAAGCGCTCCACTGCCTTCCCCTATGCAACAAAAGTGGTGCTCCATACTATTAAGACAGAACAAACGAGCAGAAAACTCAAATTTCTTTTAAAAACCAGAGATACTGCAGTACCTCCCAAGTTTTCTGCTTCCTTTCCTCCTTGCTACAACAGTTTTTTCAACATAACAGTTACTGACTTCGACTGCCAGACTCTGTCATGTGGAGAAGCGACACGGCTCTCCTCCCGCCGCACGGCCTGCCGCAGCTCACACATGCCTTCTGGCTGTAGACGCTTTCAAGATCCCCCAAAGGCTTCCTCGCTCTGTCAGAAAATAAGTGAGCATCTTGTTTCTGTGCAAGATGTTGGGGTTTTTTTTTTTTTTTTTAACTTCTTTTGGGTTTTTTTTTTTTTTTGTTTGTTTGTATTCCTTTTCTTTAATTTAGGCTCTGGAACAAACAAGGGCATTGTCTTCAAATGGAAAAAGCATGCACTGCTGTCTGCCAGGTCCTGAAGCTGTTTGAGGAGCAACGAAAGTTGTCCTGGCTGAGCACTCAGTGCTCACGGTGGGCAGATTCCCCCCACGAAGGCACTAATGGCAAGTTCACAGAGATTGTATCATTCCTGCAAAGGTACTTAATGTAGATCAGGCAAAATTAAAGCCTTACTCAACCTCAGCTAGCCCATTTATTTTGATGTAAATTCACCTAGGATGATCCAACTGATCCTAAGTGCTTGCACGCTAAAATGTAGGTCTTCCTAGATGACACAAAGGAAGTTCAAAGTAGAGATGAATAATTTTTCCAGTCAAAGATTCATTTGGGATTTTGGCATTGTTACCAGCGCAAATGAAAGCAAGACTTCAGGAGGAAATTTGTTCCCCAGAGGGTGGTAAGGCCCTGACGCTGCTCCCAAAGAGCTATGCTGCCCCATCCCTGGAGGTGCCCAAGGCCAAGGATGGGCCCTGGGAGCATGAGACGGCATTCAGCCCACAGCAGGGGTTGAAGGTCATAGAATCATTAGGTTGGAAAGGACCTACAAGATCATCTGTCCAACCGTCCTCCTATAGCCATTGCTACCACAAGCCACTAAACCATATCTCGTAGCTCCTTATCCAGATGCTTCTTGAACACTGCCAGGGACAGCAACTCCACCACCTCCCTGGGCAGCCATTCCAGTGCCCGACGGAATGGCAGCGCCATTCCAACTCAAGCCATGCCATGATTCTATGATTCCATGACTAGCCATATTTCTTATTAAAGAGTGCATCCCGCACTGCCTACTGTTAACTGATCAGGACTTGCATCTGGGCACAGGGACTCCAGCCTATCCCTGTGATCTGCTTGATTCAGATGAAAAAGCACAATGGTGACATTTGCTAGATTGAGACAAATAATCTGAGCACACTGGTGTTCTTGAACTCTCATACCTCAAGTAGAGAAGTTTCAGCAGAATTGGAATTTCTGGCCTTTCTTGCAGGTGGGCCTTTACCACAGGGACAGGGAGCAGGCAGTAAAACAACGTCGGGCGAGTCAATTTCAGGAGATCTACATAAAGAAATAAATCCACTTTCAGGCTTAATTGCCTTCTGCCAATATGCAGTTGGCCTCCGCTGCCCCCAAGGCTCATCCCCTTCAGTCCTACACAGACAGGGGTGAGGATTGCTTGTTCTGACTTTGCTGGCACCCAGCAGTGCTGTCAGGCTCCCAGCAGCAGAAGCTGGAAGCCAGACCCAGAGCCTGTGTGCTAAGGAGCCCTTGCACTGGGTTGCAGTAGGGCTGGTTGCTTGTATGCCCTGGGGTGGGTCTGATGTTGGAGCAGAGCAGCCCATAAATTCACGCTTGCAGTTTGTTCCATATCAAAGCTCTTTGATTTACTTACGAAATAAAGTATCTTCTGTTGCTCCATTCAAATGTTATATACAGATTTAATCACAAGCCCCATGATACTTTGTGTTATTCACAAAGCTGCGCCTCTGTACATCTCAGATTCCTTTCTTTTTTTTTTTTTTTTAAGTACCCATAAGGTTAAGAAGAAGAAGAAAAAAATACACCATCGACAGAAGAAAAATACAGGGACGCCAATGACATTTTTCTTTTTACAGTCTTATTCTTAAGCCAAATGACACGATCCAGGGGACTCACCTCAACTCCTGAGTGCCTGGGATTGCTCGTGCATCATGAGACATGCTCTGTCACTGGTGTACAGCACATCATAAGGACTAGAACACCACAGGCAGCTTCATACTGCAGTAACAAAAAGGTACACAGTCTGCTGGGGAGGGGGAAAGGGTAAAACGAGGAAAGGAACAGAAGCAAGCACCTGGATTCAATTTAGGAGAAGAAAAGGGTCCCTTGAAAGCAGGAAGAGCTTAGGAAAAAGAGTAAGGAGAAAAATCTTAAAAGATTAAGAGGGAAAAAAAAATAAAAGTTGAAAATAAAGACTTGAAAGGGTCATACTTGTATAAAGATGCTTATCTAAACCACCAAAGCTTTGTCAAGGCTGAACTTCTCAACCTCCTGACACACCAAACCCAGCATCCACTTCCCTGACCCCAGCCACAAGCCCGTGCTCCCCCTCACACCTTCCCAGTTCTCCCTCACACCACCTGCTCCCCAAAGCATTTCTCA
The DNA here is from genome assembly GCA_030625065.1 of Alectoris magna. Taxonomy (NCBI): domain Eukaryota; kingdom Metazoa; phylum Chordata; class Aves; order Galliformes; family Phasianidae; genus Alectoris; species Alectoris magna. Next base: position 21,427,300 of record CM060566.1, on the reverse strand, counting down.
GCTCCCAGGTATGGGACCCAGCTTACCCCTGGCCAGTAGGTCTCCAGGATTCATTGGGCCCTCCTGCAGCAGAACCGCAGTTGGGGCACACAGGGGACGTGGGTTGGAAGGCAGCACCACGAGCAAAGGCAGGTGTAGCAGCCGGGCAGTTCTGTTTGGCCAACCCTGCCTCTTTGGACAAAGCTCCCAGACATTGGGTCTGGATTTGAGGAGGTCCTGTCTGGAGCCAGGAGTTAGACCCGATGGTCCTTGTGCGTCCCCTTCCAGTTCGGGATGTTCTGTGGTTCTACAGTTCCATGCTGGAGGCTGGTGAGCAGAAGCAAGATGGACAGCAGCACAATGTGGGTAATAGGCTATGATTAAAGAGAGAACTGCTCAGCAACCCACAGAGAGAAAGGCAGACGTAGCCTTTGTTCCTAAGTGGAAGTAACACACACTGCATGTTATTTTAAACAGCTTTGTCTTTCTTCAGTGTCTGGCCATAGCCAAATTCAGCCCTGCTCTCATTAGCACATCATTTACCCATACATTTTTTCCACTGTAAGCAATTCTTCCTGCCAAACGTCTACTCCTAATCCAGTAATGACAACCATGAAGAAAGAAAAATAGATTTGTGGCACGTACCCTGTCGTACTGACTTTTCCCAGGGCAGATTTGTAACCCAAAGTCCATTTCCTTTATGTGGCAACAATAATCCTCACCTTCATGCATTTGGGGAAGACTGCATCTGGATCACCAAATTTGCAGGTCAGCTCTGTACCCATTAGAGAGAGATGGACACCCACACTTCCATCAAAAATCAAAGCCAGCAGCAGGCAGGTGGGTGAAACCAAAGCTGTCTGGGAAGAACAGGAGAAGGGGAGAGGCTGATCTGGTGCCAGAGGGCGTTGCTGGGAGTTTCCACACTTGCTCTGGAAGCCAGCTGGGTCAAGCATTAGCGACCACGTGCATGCCATGCTCAGCTGCCTCGTGGAGAGCTACAGCCGAGCTCTGATGGAAGGACACAGTCAGCTTTAGAAAAATTACTGCATCCTTCAGCAAAAGCATCACGGGAACAAAGTCTGGCTACTGGGCTTCAGTAACTGTGTAAAACAAATCAGAGCAGACGCACAACTTGGGCTGTTACTGCTTAAGTGTCTTCTCTGTTTCTCCTGGAACCACAGCTACACCCCCCTGCACGAAAGCACAGTGCAGGACAGACAGAAAAGAAGCCGGGAATCCCTCTGTGCTCGCAGAGGTGTCTGGTTAGAACAGGGCCACATGACCGAACCAGGTTCAAGGTATAAAAACCAAGGATTGAAAACTTTGCTCATATATATTCTTCAAGTGGTGTTTAATACAGCTCCTTTTGTTTGTTTTGACAATGGATCTTATCTTTTGGTAAGGGCTGTGTTCAGGGCTATTATTACCCTATATAAAAGCCTCATAGTCTTTCTTTCCACTTGTTCAGCACACCAGAGTGGCATAGCAAATTTAATCGAAGAACGCAGCTCCAGGGAGAGCCTTTTGAGACTCTCCCCTTTTTCATAATGCTGTTATCTCCTCTTCCTTGTGTTGGGGATGCATAAAAATCACAAAAAAGTCATTCTGAGTATATTCTTCCCGATAATTATTGTCAGACTCCGAGATAAGTACCCTACGTGATGTAATGTGTGTTAGAACCGACTCTCTGAATGCAAATCCTGCGACTCTTATAGGCCCAAACAATGGTCGCCCTAAACACTAGGGCCTAGTATTTTGCCACAGACAAGAGAGAGCTTTGATTTTTTGTGTTTTGATAAGGCACAATCTGGGTGCCTTTATCTCAGCTGTTATATTTAAAGATGACATTCTAGCCTTGCCGCCTCGCCTATTGTTTTGACCCTGATTATCTCCAAATGTTGTTGTTTAGTCAAACTCACCCGTTTAATGAAAGGCCTGCTCCCAATTTAAGGAAAATTATTTAAATGCAGAGTATCCTATACACGGCGGTTTCGAAAAGAACTAGGCGGTTAATCAAAAGTTAATTGTATAATTCTCATGCAGATTAGGGCCTCCTGCAAATGAATCCCAGGTTGTGATTATTAAAAAAGGGGAAAGTGCTGGAGTAATGCACAAGGGTCTTCAGTCTGGTAAACAATCAGCTAAGGTTTAATTTGTGGTAAACAAAGTGCTGATACACTGGGGGTCTCCAAAGGAGACAAAAAGGTGAAAATAAATTAAAAAACAACATACAGATATGATCTTTTTGTTGTTGTTTTTTTTTTTTTTAGGCATCTTGCAAAAACACCAGCTAAATGAATAAAAAGTAACCCATTAATATTGACTGGCAGCATCCTGGCAATACACAAATGGTAGCAGTACGTATAATTATACCCCAGCCCTCGGACAGGGATCCTGGCCACAAAATGCTCACGCCACCTCCAATAAATACCTATGTGGTGCTCCCAGGTACAATAAATAGCTGTAATGAACAGTCTGATTAATCACAAACTGTTTCTCTATATGCCAATGAACTGCGCTGGCAGAAAAGAGCACAAGCAGTGTGTTTACAGCCCACGCGTGTGCTCTGAAGGTATCTGTGGTAAGGAATGAGCCAGCAATGCATCCAGTGGCAACAAATCCTTCCTAAGTTAAAAGAAAAAGAGCTGCTGAAGTCGGTCTTTGAAGCCTTTTAGACTGAAGTGGTGAAAATGATGCTGACCGAATGGTTTTTACAAGTTGGATCCATTCGTGGCAGAAAGTAAGCAGTGTGAACAGTTATGGGAAGGCCATGCGACTGCAAAGCCTGCTGCTGTAGTGCTGTCGAGTGGGATGCTAGGAAACAACGCCTGCCTGCCAACAATTGCCAAGAACTACTCTGTCACAAGCCTATCTGTCTCCGGGTGTCAGCGTGCTGGTCCTGTCGAGGCCACACCAGGAGCATCCCCTGCCCAGGCACTGCCAGCACAGCTTTCACCCTGGACAGCCCCGCAGCAGACATGGGCACATGATGCTCACCTCAGTTTTTGGTTGGCAGAAGCAACCCAACTCATGTTTCTTCTCCGTAGTGAAGAGACTCACCCTCTGCTTTCAGATCTACCGCATCCTCATCCAGATGCTTGGCGAACCAAGCAAAAACTTCAATACCTCCTTAGCCGGCCACACTCAGGTAGGCAAAAGTCTCCTGGAGGAGGAGAAGAGGCTTATGTATGTTTGGATAAATGTATTTCTATACACACAAGCTCACAAATGTAAATAGATGTACATCTCTGTTCATACACATTTAGGTATAAAACCATAACCACTTTCTCGTATTCCACACCAAGCAGGAAGGAGTGACAACTGTTACGGCAGCAGTCGGACAGATTGGCAGCGAAACCACTAGCAGAAAACACGCAGAGGTTTCGATGGAGTTTGGCACAGTTTCTGAATGCAGGAGATCAGGTACGGAAGGAGGAAGATAAACTAAGCAGAGAAAACTGTCATTCCACTTTCAGTACCAAAACGCTATGGTTCACTGCAGTTTCAAGGAGGAACGGGTGAAACACCTTTCTAAACACTTAACAATTCAAAAGATTACAGCAGTCTGCAAAAATATGATGATTGCACAGAAACCACGGCAATATTTTAGAGAATGTTTTATATAAAAGACAACCACCAAAGGCAGCAAAGCCTCCTATAATTTGTGCCTTCTGGAGGTGAAGGAAACGCTATCTGACATTAATTACTAATTAAAGCGCCCGCGTATTTGCCAGTAAATTGAAAAAGATTGCTAACAATCAAGAAAAATTTGTCTCAGAAGGGGGTTTTATCTCTTTTTTTTTTTCCCCCCCATTATTATTCACACTTACCTACACTGTTTTATTTGGAGCGGAAAGCATGAAAAATGTTGCCTTACAAATAAAAACCAGGCAGTTATCAACGGCCCACTTTTACCTAAAAAAAAACACCCAAAAACCAACAATTTCAGTTCCATACACGTGTTCCACTGGCATTAGAATAATTTCCCGGGGAGCTGAAGTCTGCCTGCAAACACCTCAGAACTCCACCGTGGCACTGACCCTCGCAGCTGGCGGTACCCCATAACCAAACAGCTGTAGCAGAACTCCGCTGCGCAGGCCCTGTGCTGCCATCTGACCTCCCCGTTATCAGCATCGTTTTGCAGCACATTTGTAAGAGGGAAAGCAAACGGTGAAGCTGCAAACCTGGAGCGCCTCAAGACCACGACACAGAGTTTGAGATCACTGTTTCTTTTAACAGAGGAGCTTCGGAATAGCAGAGACCTCTAAATAGAAATGCCCGGGGTGCAGGTGAGTAACGCTGACTTTCCACATGTTTCAATCAGACCATTGCAGTTACCTAATGAATCTTGCATCAGAGGAAGACTTTTAAAACTAAATTGTTTGGTAATATGCATTTTCAATCAAAACACGGGGGAGACTTTAAAAATTCACCGTGCATAAATAAAATATTTGATCTCTCTGACTCTTATTTTCCAAACTCTTATGGACGCTTCATACTAATATTGACATTAAACTTCAATATTGATGTAGGAACGATGAAACGGAGCGGGGTGGTGTAAATATTTTAGGAGGATGCAATGGGTCATTTTCTCAAAAATAGGTGTTTTTCAAGGTGTTCTCAGGCTCACTGCCCACCCAGCATGGGGTGAGGCCAGCACAGCCCCACTGCAGGCAAGGCAAGAGCCATCCATGTGGTGGAATTGTCCTCTCAATCAAAACCCACGTTTTACATTTAGGTATGTTCTCTCTTTGTGGAGGAAAAGGCACGCGATCAGTGCCAATGTAACCAAAAAAAAAAAAAAAAGGTATTTAATCTGCTTTAAAAACAGCAACAAAATTCTAGTAATTAGAGCCAGGTTGCTGGGGAATCATTACAGAAGTCAATATCCAGCATCAGGAAAACATCTACAAAGTACCAGATGGTCACCAGTAAAATAAAGAACATGAGAACTAAAATACTATGTTTCAGGGAAAAGAAAAAAAAAAAGAATAATTTTCCTTAGGGGAAAACAGGACTAATCAAAATTAAACTCTTTCATTTTGTTGTGAGCTTGTTATGCTACCCAATATCCGAAATCAAAGCTCCTCCTCATCGGACAGGAGAACGAACTTTGAGCTACACAAACAATGAACTCAAGGTGAGATTTCTCAAAATCCATGGTTGAATGGGACAAGCAAGTACTTGTGGCACCTGGCAGTTTTTCTTTGTAAAGAACTCCTCAGTCTTATGCAGTCATTTCAAGTGAAGCTCAAGAAGTTTGTTCCCCAATTAACCTTGCATAACAAAATTAACCCAAGAGAACTCCTCCCCATCCTCCTGAGAACTTGCTCTTCACACCATGCCTTTAGGTACCCCACGGCATCCAGCAAAAGAGTTGTGTTTTACTGAAGAAACAGGAGCCAAGAACAGCCAAAGAAAAGCAGAGGGTCATTTTGAATCCCCTGATGCCTATTGGCGACGTAGGGCTGAGGCCTTTTGCAATCTCTAGCTTCATATACACTGAACCACAAACAAGCGTACTGAGTTGGGCATGAATTTTGCTTTGGCTTGGATGGTATCTAGATGTCACTTGAGCAATCCGAAGCAGCCCATACTACTGGTATTCCAGCTATGGGATAATTTCATTACCTGGTAATTAACAGCTGGACAAAAACAGAGGAATGCTAAGCACTCTGCCCCATACCAAACGGTTGTACCTATAAAGGACTGAAGTAATTGTCATGATTTTATATTTACCTCAGGTGTTAAGGCACTGAGGTCACCTATGCAAACTCCCCCCCCTACTATGAGCATAAGTGCAGATGCATTGACCTGGTAATTTATACTCTTCCATGAATCAGTCACAGAAACAGTCAATGGCTACACTGAGGAATGCCAAGTCTGCAGAAAAACAGGAGAGACAGCAAATATAAATTAAAATTATAAAGCTTTCAGTGATTAATATCTCTAAGATCCCGTTCTGGCTTGCATACTACTTCCCCCATTGATTAGATAACAGGTCACTATTGCAACAAAACCTGAAATACTTCTAAACTCACACATAATGAAGTCAGCCGTATTAACATCATGGATGCTCCGTTTTGAGTAACAACAAACAGAGGAGCCATATTTCATCTTTAGTTCACTTAAAGTAAAGTAACTCCATGACATCACGGTGACTTTTCCTGAGATGTTAACAGCCAGCTGACGTCACACGCATTTTAAGTAAATACATTGAAATATACAAGCTAATATTTTTATCTGGGCAGCGATCAAATGAAGCCAACAGAAAACAAAGTAAGACGAAAGCAAACATTTCCGTTTCTTAAAGTCACTCTCAAAAAGGAAAGAAGAAATTATTCATAACGCTGCAAATTTTACATGCGGGCAAGACCTTCTCTTTAGACTGCAGGAAAAAAAGAAAACAAGGAAAGTATTACAAGCAAGTTTTATGTTCAAACCTTGCACAAATCCAAACTTCATAGGTGTACGAGCCAACGTTCCCAGAGGACCGTGATTCATAATTCTATCTAGAAATGGGCTAAGGATCACTTCTTGTTCCAATGTGAACACCACAAGAGCCTGGGAACAATACCAATGACTTTCTCTGTTGCTGTTTTCACAGAGGCAGACACCGTTCCTGTCTCTCATCCCAGTCCCACTGTGAATCACATAGACAAATGCTGGCACTTCTCTGAATTGCATTCCACCCAAGCCTAAAAGGCAAATGGCAGTGACTTTGCAAACCTACAGAGACTCGTTCAGCGCTTTGAATCTCTGTCAAACAGCTTGCTGCAGCTTTAAATAATAAATAACATTTTCCACATTATTGACACATTTGTCACACGAACAAACGATGGCAGAGAGCGGTGCCCATCTCCATCCCCACAGCCTGGAGGTTCCCAGCCCTCACCTGTTGCACAGCAGTGAGGTCAAAAGCCAAACTGGCAGCCAGTGGAAAGCTGCCGAGCCTTCATCTCCCTTTTTGTGTTGGCTTCGTGCCCAATTTTGCTTTCAAAGATAAAGCATACCACAGCCCTCACACGCCTTCGCAGCAATAGCTGATGCTGTGCAGATTGCAGCGACAGTGATCGTGGCAGCTCAAGCTGAAGCACAACTGTGATTACAGCCCTCCTAACTCAGTTGCTCTTAATTTTCTCAAATTCCTGTGGGGCCGAAATGTTCCATGTTTGCTCTCTGCCCAGGGGCAAACAGTTTGTTGCTGAAAGAGTCAACAGAACCTGTTTTGCTTTCTGCAAATGGTTAGGAAAAAAAAAAATAAAGAGTTGTCTTCAGCTCTGCAATCAGGAGATGTTCCCTTGCAGCTCAGGGATGGTGTTTGTGACCATTCCCCGGGTATTAATGGCTATGAGGAATAAATGACATTTGAAGAATATAGAGTTCATTTGGACTTTTCAGCTGAGATCTTTGTTTAAACCAGAGCTGTGAGCTGCGGTTATTTGGAGATCTGCTTTAATTACTGCTGATAGCAAAATACAGAATACACAGGCCCTTCAGGTAACAACCAGAGGAAGAAGTGGGAAGTATTACCACTGTTTTAAGGTGCCCAAAACAGGCTACCAAGAAGCATAGAGACCTGGTGGCACACGGAAGCTCCTTCCTGTGACAGGCATCCTAGAACAAGCTGCTGATTGAGATAAGACAATGCCAAAGCCAAGATCGCAGTGACAGCTCTTGGGCAACATCCAGAGTGCTGACCTGGGTCACACCTTCCCGTGAGCAAGTTTGCCACCTATAAAACGGATAAAATAATCTACCTTTACTGCTGTCTTGTTAGTTGAAGACGACAACCTTCCCTCCATGTACTCTGCTGCCCAACCTGCAGACAGGGAAGAGGTGGGTGAGCTCTTACAGCCTGTAAAGGCTGATTCCCCTTTTTCAGAAGGGTACAGATTTGCAGATGCAAAATGATATCAGTGTGCATTCTATGATTCTATGCAGAAGTATCTTCTACAAAAGCAACAAAGACAACGCGTGGGTTGGCAACCACGAGTTTTACAACGGGTGCCAAGTTATCCAGGTATTAAATACGCAGAAACGATGCAGTCTTCACACAGATTAAGAGATATCATAGAGATTCAAACAGAGACTGGTGACCGGGAACCAAGCATGAGAAATATCAAACCAAACAGCTCTGGAAGGTCCAGAGTCAGCTCTTTCTTTTCTCTTGGATCAGAACCAAAAGAAACATGCTAAGCAAGCATGCAACTCTGTTTGCATTTTGTATAGCTTGCTGTATTTCTTGCAGCTGTTTTCGTCTAGCTCTGCTTGTGTTGGACATCTCCAGCGGTGGCTTCTTGCATGGGACAATGCATAGCAATGCTCTGACACACTGCTATTCTCTAGCTAGTCCTATCTATCAGGATATACCACCAGGATCTCAGTTTACACCAGGGCGTGGAGACAGTATGTATGGAAACAACTACAGAGTTTAATTCAATGACTGCAATTGTCCACATTTCACAGCCATGCAGAGGAGCAGTGATGACAGTTTCCCTGTAGATATTTATTGTTTGAAGGTGGCTACCACTTCCATCCCGTGTATTCCTTTTGTGTCCCGCATCTGCTCTGGTTTTCCTATTTTCTGCCCAGTTTTATCACCCGCTGTGCCATCCTTTGAGATAACAGCATTTATCTACAGGTCTTACTCCTGCATGACCAACCCATGAGATCATTCGAGGTTCTTTTCATCTGGGAGAACCTGAAACAAGATTTTATTGTATTCTTTTAAGCTAAATTCAGCCAACCTCCCATCAACTTCAAGACTCTAATTTTTGCCTACGTCAGATCTGATGGTCACTCACCTGGCATAATGGAGTATGCCAACAACCTTTTCCACTCTTCCTGAGCATACCTTTATGCGGAGGTTTGCAAACACATTTTAACCTATTGATAATGTAGATTTGCTTGGATACAGACAAACTCACAATTCAGACCAGGAGCCAAAGTAACTTTCGTGATGCATCTTTACAGGCAGCCTCACTAACAAATGAACAAGCTGATTTTAGTGCAGGGAGAAGTTTTCCATCAGTGAAAAGCTATGGGACTCATTGGCGGCCGAAAAACATCAAGTGTAATAGCTCCACTAAACATACATTGTTCCTAATCTCTAAGGAACTCTGCTTATAATGGCATACATACAATATACACACGCACACACACACAAAGTTTTGAGCTTCGCTGCACATCGGCACACGTTTCAAAGACAAATATTTTGGAGTGTTTAAGGATACGTAGCATACAGATAAAACAAAGTGATCAAAACTCATGTTCTGGCCACAAAAAGCACCGCACACTTGGCTTTTCTACTGCTTTTGAACAAGCACCACGGTGCACCTCTCTGGAGATGTGTACTCAATACGTGCTCAGAACCAATCTGTAGTACATGGCAGTGATGGACTGGAGCAGCTCCAGTCTATCGTGTCAACACGCGTTTTGGACAAGCTTTAATCTGAAGAGCCACTCGAGTGTTGCGTAAATCAGGTACGTTAAACTCATTACATTTTGGATAAAATGCAGTTACTCCCTATCCACAGAAGCCACTTACGACTTTGTGACTCGACTATTTGAATTGTTATTTTTTTTAAGTGGAAAAGACATCGTCTGCATCAGTAACAGACAGTAATCAAGACCATTATATAGAATGAAGTCATTTAAAATGGCAGCGGTGCTCTAGAAGGAATCCGTAGCCTGAAAATACCATACACAACACCATGAGTTCATTTACCATTTACATAACCATTTCAGAAATAAATACCATAGGTAACAGGATGTAGTTTATATTTAGTTAAACCAATTTGTTTTGCATTTGTACTTTCAAAGGTCAAACATTTCAAAATGTTACCAAATAAGAACAACAGAGAGAAGGACTGACTTTGAAAGAGGAAAATTAAGAGAACTTCAGTGACTTTCCCCATCTTCACACTATCCAAGGCAGCAGCTGATGCCTGCATGCTCTTTGGCTTCTGAACGTACGACTGCCTTTCTCCTAGGATTCCACTTTGCACAAATTGAGCCCTAAAAGTAATGCAAGCAAAGTGAAGGATGCACTTCTTTGCCCACCCTCACAAAGACAACTCTTCCTTCCCATTTCCCCAGGGTTATTATCTTGTTCACAGAATTCCTTCCTTCTCTAAACGATCCTTTGCCCCCACAGCCACAAAGAGAACCATCTCTCTGTGAATACCCATCTCTCTGTGAATACCCATGCCCGCAGTGACTGCCACTAATAGTCTTCAGCCATTATTGACTTCTAAAAGCAAGGCTAGGGAGGGGACACTGCAACCATCGTTCAAATCCTGTTACCAAAATAAAAACCTATCTGCAGAAATCCCATTTAGAATGGATAAAAGATAGCTAGCAGGAGCTCTATTAGCAATGCCATTCAACTGCAGCTCTGGGTTTTCTCTTCCTCTGAACTCTAACCCATCCTGAACCGTAGACAAGGCGCCCGAAGAGCAGAGCTGGCTTTGACCTGGATAAACCAGGCTTGGAACCAGGCTCAATGTGCCTGGCTTTGTGATGGAGCTCTCAGCCTTTTCCCAAAAGTAGACCTGAAAGAAAAACCTGCTAGGAATACGCAGCTGATGTTCTCATACCAGCAAATTGCGTGCTCCTCAAAGAAAGCACGCGGCCAAACATCGACAGTTACTCAGGAAAGCTAAAGATGCATGCAAAAATAAATTAAGAAAGCTTTAGTCCACTTGAATCAAAGGTCAGGGAAGACTAAACGCAATCAAGATATCACAAAGGAGATGGAAATAAGCACAGAGGAGGTAATAGCAAGGACACGAGCTTAGAAGATAAAAGATAACATTACAAGCTACTCATTCTCCACACTCTCTTTTGCTGGGCACCTCAGAGGAAGCAGAGCATGAGACACTGGTAATACATCTCTGTTAAATATAAACAGAGGCAATATGTCATCATACTACATGTACAGCAACGATTAAAAAATTACCTAGCAAAAATGCTCACAGCATGCAGAAATTTCAGATGTTTGTATCTGTACCTTGAGCATCTGGGTGATGGAAAACGAAGATTTACAGATAGCCAGAAATGTACATAACATCTAGATGCACATGAAATAGAATGACGTTACATACCATTGGATACCATCCTGTCGGTGGCAATGCTGACCGAATCAGCACCCTCCGATTTCCAGCAAGGTGAAAAAATGCCCTCTAAACATTGGTAGAAAAAAATCCTGCCAAGTAGTAACATTTGACCATAGCTATTGCTGACAATGCTTTGAAACTGAAAAGTTTTACCTAGTAAGTCACAAAGAGCAAGGGACCAATAAGGCCCCAAGTATTGATGGGATATATGAATCTTTGACTGAAAGATCACAGAATCATAGAAACACCAAGGTGGGAAAAGACCTCTAAGTTCATCCAGTCCAACCGTCCACCTTTCACCAGTACTTCCTAATAAACCACAAATCCTATTTCTAAGTGTAGAAGCTTCACGAGCTCATTTCTGAATGTGGGCAGCACTGTTTTGATTTTGTTTGAAAAAGGATGCCGATGCTCTGCACAGGGCAAAATTACACAGGAAGAAGCTGCTGGACTTGTGCTAAACCAACACACATGGCCAGGGCAGCTGGCAATCCTTATCCCGTGATGCTAAAAGAACCAGATTTAAATCAAAAACTACTGCTACAGAGTAGGGAATAAACATCAGGAGAGCAGTAATGCAATCCCTAGAGATGACTCCAAAGTAATGCTTCTTTCTGCACGTGCTTTCTTTTGCCCCTCCAATCACACTTTCAGTAAACCAGAGCATTTATTTGAGTTCTTTCAATCCCAGTCTCTGATTTTACTGCTACTATGACTTCGGGCTTTGGCTTTAATTGCTGGTTATGTACTAGCGGTTAGTAGAAGGGCAACTCTCATGCCTATTGTGTATCCAAAAATAATTAAAATGCTAATGGTTGGGTATTTACAAAAAGGAGCAGGAGGCGGTATGCAACAACTATTGATGGCAGAAAATAACCTGAAATGGGAAGAAGAGGGGTCTTGGGAAAAGAAGATTATGAAAGAGCTAAGCCTGAGAGCAGCAAAGTAAGGCATCCAGTGCTGTACTTTTCAAGGTATTCCCCTACGACAAGACCACCTATTTCTTCTACCTCTCAATTACATTTTCAGCCCTCTTCACAGACAAATATTTACTTCCCTGCCTTGACATCATTTCTTCTCGCTCGGAAAAGCCTTTCACATTCAAACACATAAAAACATTTGTACCGATAGCACGCAGAGCCACTTGTTCACCAACTGCTTTCCACCCCTACAGTACAGCAGCACCTGTGCTAACAGCATCATCTCAATATTAAACATGAGCAATAACCCGGCCGCCTGCTGCCGGAGCCTGCTACACACCCAAAGCCACAATGTGAGCAGGCACCAGGAAACAAACTTCCCTCCTGCACCCCTCAGCTCTGCATGCTAATTGTCACGCTTGTGCAGCTGAGCAATTACATCACGCTCCTCCACGCTGCTCTGGCAGCACGCGCCAGCCCTGCCCTCCCGCAGCCCTGCTCCTCCAGCCTTTGCCCTCTCTTGAGCAGACGCTGCCAGTTGAGCTAAATTGGGTAGTGGTTTTGGAAGTGAACAAATTGGGACTAGAGAAAGACCCCAAGCTCATTTTCAATTTTGTTCTGAGCTCCTGTTTGAACTCGAGTAGTTAGGAAAGCAATAAATAGGCCAGGGCCATAGGGGAACAGCACTGGATGTACATGTGGGTCAGGGGCTACCACTAGGATTTCTTTAGGAATTCAGATGATATTATATTAGAAAAAAAAATAATAAAATCCAAGCCACAAAAAAAGTTTTGCATGGAACGTTTTGGCTATTTGTAGGCACCGGTACTGCAACAACAGCACAATCAGCACCTGAAAATAAATAAGAATGGTATTTAGAGTAACGCTTGTTTTACTGTCATTTCCACATTGTAAATGGAGCTTCCCACATGCCACAGCTTCCACTTCAAAATGGGCGTTGGACACTGATGACACACAATTGCTATGGGCAGGCAGTCGCTGACGGAGGCCCTACTCTTAGATCTGACTTCAGAAAAAAGCGTAGTTTAATCTGTAATGCATCAGTGATTTCTTTATAGCAAAGCATCGGTCTCTACCATTATAAAATAGATGATTAAATGACTCTTATTATACAGCCCAAGGTTCCTATAGCTACATCGTTCAGCAAAACCACAGGCCTGCCCATACGCTGTTTGTTCTTCTCCCTGGTCCTTCAGGTGATCAAAAGAAAATAAATGCTGATGTCAGTTAGGTGGTTTACTGTTAGTGGAGTTGTTGTTATGCCTGCTTAGCGCTTTGTTGGCTATTCAGTTGGATTTTGCCATACTATCCTAATGCAGAAGTACCCTCATGACCACAGAGGACAACATGCGGCGTGAACCGCATGTTCCACGTATTCCAGATGTGGAGTCATCCAGAAAAGAGGATTTCTGTTTTAATTGTATCTTTGCAGACAGACTATAATTATTTTATAGGGCTCCACCTGCTCCTTCTTTAAGGAATTTTAGAGTGTAATGCAGAACTAATACTGCACGAACCCTCTTATATCCATTGCTGCTATTATTTTGAAATCATGAAGGGGATATTTCAGTTTTCACATGAATAGTTTTGATTAATGCTAACACTGAGCAACTGGAGTTTGCATTGACGTCTCATTCCTCCAGCATTGGACAATGATTATGACTGCTTGTTTCTGAGTGAAAGGATAAAATAGTTCTTCCAATGGAAGGAATCATTCAAAGAAATGACCAAAGTACTCAAAATCCAGAAATATCCATCTTTGCTAGCACGGAGAAAACCCCCTTTCCCTTTACCCTTGGGGATACCGTGGTGCATTTCGATGCATACTGGGTTGCACAATAGTTTGCCGCAATGGTTTGTGCAAAGGGAGAAAGTCACATACAGACAGCAGTGAGGGGACATAAGCAGAGTACTGCAGTCAGTACACCATCACACTTACACATCTGGATGAATCACACGAGCCTTGGAACAACAAAGATGCTGTCTGTTGAGGAATTGATGACTTCTTCAAAAAGAGGCACGGATTTGGAAGTGCATGTCAGTATCTGCATCAGTGTAATTCGCTGGTATTCAAAGGGGATCCTGAAAAACGTGGGCATCTCTCGTCCGTACTGTGCCAAACCCCGAGGCAGACTGCCACTTTGGTTCCAGGCCTGGGCACAATCCTTTCATCTAAGAAGGAATGGCATTCATTACAGTGAGTGCAGGGCAGCACTAGGTGATAAAGCCTACAAGGTCTACTTAATGAAAGGCTTTTCAGCCCTGCTCATTATAGTGAAAAAAAGACCTCGAAGTTGTGATTTATTCTATTTACTTGGTCAGAAAAGTAAGCCAGAACTATCCGACCAGGTTCTGAGTAGTTCCTGAATGACACATAAAAGCACAACAAAAGACTTTCAGGTCTACCTCCAACCCAAACCATCCTATGACTGTATGAATATGGCAATATCTCAGCACTTGGTAATCAAGCAGTTCTCCAAAGGAGCCTTAAGATTAATGTCAACTGCCTGCTACGTGCTTTCCACCAGCCATGCAGCACTTGGGCCCTCCCATATCCCCATCCTAAGCCAAGAAGAAAAATCTGGAGCCTGGAACATGATGGACAGGCATTCAGCTTATATCACAGCCGCACAGCACCGGAGGTCTGACAGCTAGCTGGGCTGCCAAAAATCACCTTTCTTGCAGTCCTTCTCAAAAACTTACTTGACATTAAGGGCTGTGCGAGGTACAGAGTCCTAACAAGCAGACAACGAGCAACAGAGCAAACACACAAAGTGTTGGCCAGGGCTGGCAGCCAGAGGGAGCACAGAAGCTTCCCCACAGGGCGATACGGTCCTCCTAGCGATGGTCATAGAACAGCAGTGCAGCACACACACACACGCCTGCAAAGAGATCCAGTGCACACTGCACTTGTAACAAAACACAAATACAAACATTTACAACCATTTACAACCAGCATTTACAACCAGCAGAACTAAAACACCATAATGATGCGAAACACAGAATCATAGAATCATTAAGGGCTGGAAAAGGCCACTAAGATCAACCAGACCAACCCCTACCCGCCCCCGCCATGCCCACATCCCTATGTTTAAGTGGAAATACTCCAAAGATGGCACCACTGAACGACTAGGAGCACACAGGATGCATTAAACGCATTAGAGGGGTACTACTCCAGATTCAATAACAGGACAAAAACTTTCAGAGGAGAATAGGATACACGACAACTTTTCCAAGTCTTCCTACAGTTGCTTATCAACTTTGTATCTCTTCATTTAAGCTTCAGTGGCAGCCAATAAAAAGAAAAAAAAAAAAAAATCAGACAAAAATTAGCTGCTGCTTAACAAACTGAACACAGACATCCATTATTTGAAACTAACGCACTCGCGTGTAGGTGATGTTGGTGACCGTCCCGCTCTCAATGCAGGCATTGGGAATTGGAGGATTTCAGTTTAACAAACCAATGCCCGGAGCACCCGCTGTGTGCAGGTACTGTCTACAAGTCTAGGTGACTTGGACAGAACTAGTTCTCGTTATTCAATCTCGTCTTCAATCTGATCTGTGAGCTGATTTCAGGATCCTGAACTAATTCAATATACATGTGTTTTGTACACCAAGAAAGACTTTTCTGTCTCCATTCCCCAAGGCGAGCGTACTTCCCTTCTCCTTCTCCTTTTTCCCAAGGGAACAGGTCTTTCCAAAACATTAAGATTATAAAAAAAAAAATTGGATATCAATTTCAGAGAGGTATCAGAATGCTCTTCACACGTGCGCTGTCACGGCGTGTCCTCATTCCTAGCTCTGCTCTGTCATCGTTTCGCTCTGCGTACAAGGCAAGGCGGGAGAGCACAAAAAAGGTGGAGAACAAAGTAACAAAGAACGACCCCAGAAGTGCATCAAAAGCGCATCTCAGGGCACGGGTGTCACCCAGCAGGCAGGCAGGCGCTCTGCTCTGCGCAGCAGCGTTGAACTCACCATCATAAGGGATGGTCCTGGCAAACGCGGTTCGGCCGCGCGTTCGATTCTGCCCAACTACTGGTGTGAAATTTTAATCAGAAAAACCCAACCAAAAACCCACACAACCAGAGAGCTCATTCAAAAAAGAAATTAGTGAAAAAAAAAAAAAAAACAAAAAAAAAAAACCAACTTTGGTCGTCTCTCATCAGTGAAAACTGATTTAGTTATGCAAATTACTGCTATGAATATTAAACCACTGATGAAAGGTTTTTAATGAAGGGATCTTTTGTTTTGGAAATGCAAGGGTATATGCTTTAATTTCTTGCTAATTTACTGTTCTTTGATAATGTTCGCATTTTCCCCAAAGTGACTTCACTGATGGGTTTAATACTGTGAATAGAACTACAGGCCAACAATACTGGTTTTGACAAGCCTTCCCCTGTGTAACTATAGATCATGATTTGCAGCCCCTTATGCACAATTCTATTAGGGTGAATTTTGTCTACAGGGCTTTCCATGAAATGAATTCTCATTTTAATGTTAGCCTCCTGCAGTTTTTAATTTTTAATCTGTAATATGAAATTGCAAATTCTACAAACATCATTTGAAAAAGCCACTAGGACAGAACCGAATGCCAAAGTTTACATATTGCCTAATTAGACTGTTATGAGAAGCAGCTTATCAATGTCAAGCCAAAGATCATCAAAAAATCCAATTACTAATTTGAAAAACACATATATTTATAGGTTCATTTTGTTTAATTTGCATCCGATTAGCTTAATAATTGTTTAAAAATTGTATTAAGGTTAATGATTGTGGTGCAGCTCGCAGCACACCTGGGCTGGGAAGGCGGCGTAGCAAATTAGCCGGCTGCCCTACCTAAAATAAAACTCAGCTGCAATCTTTTCCATCATAAAGCACAGTGAATTCATTACTCAAATGACAAGGCAGTTTTAAATACGAGAAGATATTAAAGCACTTGCCGGCTGTCTCTGTACAGCTGCGGTGCTGGTCAGGTGCTAAGGAAGGAAATACCCATCCGTACGGGCACTTCTGAGCCTTGCTGAGGAGTGCATCTTATTTACAACACAGCGTGCCATGCCCTGGGAAGGACAGCCCGAGATCAGCTTTGTTATACTAACGCAGCACGGGGGGGGGGGGGGGGTCTGGGCTCTTAACAGATGGGATTAAAAGCAGACAGCCAGCACGCAACACTGAGCGTTTGGTTGGGCTTTATGAGGCTGAAGAGAAACTTTACAAGTTTTGGGTTTATAATTATGGCAGTGGATTAGTCTGCAGAAAAGAAGCCCGCTCGATATTGCACAGCGGTTTTGATTTGGAGCTCATCACTCTGCCACTTCTGAGCTTGCCTGGGTGAAGCACCCTGTGAACAAACGCAAATACGCCAAGAGGGAACGGCCACAGGCACTGCCAATGCCATGGATGGGGCTGGGGGGCTCTGAGCTCCACGGGGTGACTTGAAGGGCCCCATTGCATGGCTGCCCACAAACTGCCTTTGCCCTGAAATTCAGAAGTCAAGCTCAGCCTGCGACTTCTTCTATTCAAACGGGAGCACGGTTCCGAAGGGCCATCTTTTGCCCGGGGACGCCTGGCTTTCCCTTTAGTTAATGGAAAAGAGGAGGCTTCTCTAGAGGGCGAATGAGAGCTGAAGCCTCATCCAAAGTGCCCTGCAGGCAGAGCTGGGTCTCCGCTGACTGCGTGGGGCTGTGGGAGGCAGGTCTCCAGGTGATCAAATTAGTCTTTGTGGCTGCCTCACTCCCTAATTGCCATTAGATACACCAAGTAATGAACAATGTGCAACGTAACAAAGGGAGCACAGATAGAAAAATCAGCCAGCGCTAATTGGTAGTCTTGGCCAACTGTAATCACACACCTTTTAAAAGGAAGGCTACAAAAGAATACCCAGCTCCAAAAGACACTGCAGAACCTAACAGTGAAATGGCCTTATCTTAGTAGTGAGCATCAGATGAATGCTGATGGTATTTCACCTGGTCCAGCTCCCAGACCATTGAGAGTCCCAGTGATGGCTGCAAACCCAGTGGGTGGCAGGTTAGGACCTGAGTGGTGCTCTCAGTGGCTCAGTTAAAATGAGTTTGGCCCATCTCACACATGAGTTCTGACTGAACCACCCCTTGCACCTCTGAGAGGGTTTTGCTATTTCCCTTTATTTAAAAACAGGTCATTTGGAGCTTTATGAGTGGGTGCCAAATGTTATTAACCACAAATTTCCTGCAACGTGCTCATCTGGTGAGCTTGTGGAGCAGCTCTCTCAATGAAAAGCAAGGAGTGACAGCAATGTGCTCTGCCTTACACCTCTGCATTGTCAGTGTACCTTTAGGCAGTTAAGAGCCCAACCTTTAAATATATTTTACAGCTTTAAGTGGGAAATTTTTTGGACTTTCTGAAGGCCAATGACACCTACATTTTTTCTAGCTTTCAGAGACACCGCACGTTAAATACTCGGACAGTTCCAAAACTAAATCTAAGCAATGAAGAGGTGGGTGCAGCTCCCTCTGGAAGAAGCAGAAAAGTACACGAGCTCATTTCTCAGGCACCCGGCAACAACCCAGATTCCCCCACACCCTCCCACAGCCTGGGGAGGGCTCTGAGTTGCAGAACACCCCAATCTCCACTCCACCACAACAGCACTTCTTAAACTGTCTTTTCCTACAAAATACGGTCCTCTCACTGAAGGAAACAGGAAGAAAAGAATGAAATATAAACGTTTATCACACCTTTATCAGTAAAAGTTTTTCTTGGAAGGGGCATGTTGAGGGCTGAAAGAAGCGCTTTGTAGAAGCATATAACTGCAACAGGATTCAAATTCTATTCGAGCTGGTTAGATACCAACACACTTTTTATCTGTTTTCTAGTTAGATTAAATACTTACAGTGAAAGACAGTTGGAAGTTTCACTCACACTGCTGCCATCTGAGCTGAAGAAACCCCAAGCATCTGTTTCTATGTTCATTATCATAGAAGAGTCCTAGAGGAGAAGTGGCAATGATAGCAGTGGTCACAGGCTGGCAGCTATTAGGGACCTGCTGGGTACAGGTGCTCAAGTGAGCCAGAAAAGTGCATTAGTATCTACCTGGAGTGCCATCGAGAGCTATCAGATGACCCGACATACCTAGCAGCTAATATTCTAGCTGGATTTTTGTTACCTTTTTAATCCTACAAAAGGATGTGTTACTTCATGAAATGTTCTTCAACTGTATTGCCTTCCAAGTGCACATACCTTCAATCACCACCTGAGAACATTTATCAGGAAGGACTTCTGGAGCTGCAAATAACCTCATACACAAGTTCTTAACAAGGGCCTTTTTTTTCTCTCCAAGGAACCTGGCCACTCTTCAAAGAAGAAATTGTCCCTGTGAGAACAGCAACACCACATCAAAACTAAACCTCTCTGTTTCCAAGCTCTGAAGAGGAAAACTTCAAAACAGACACACAGAGCACTTTGGTTTAAAATCCTGTTTAAAACCTTGAAAGTGGTATGTGGAATTACTGCTTCTGCTACAATGAAGCAGTCACAGGTAACGCCTTAAATCCATCCCGAGATAGACACAGCCTAGCATGGCATTGCTTCTGTTAGAGTCAGGACTAGGCTGGTTTTGGAATAAATGTGAGGAACAAAACCAACAGTAATCCTCACAAGGGCATTTCTTGGACTCTCCTCAAAGGTTGATAGGACATCTTTTGGTAAGTGACATTGTTTTCTGTTGGCTCTCAACAGACATAGCCAGTTGTTCTTTATGGACTACAAACAGAGGTCCATTTCTTTACGGTGGGCATTAGCTGCTCTGCAGAAAACAAACACAAAGCAGTTACTCTGCTGCAGCCCGGAGCTCAAATTAATAAGCCTGAGCAGCTGCACACACAGAAAGCTCAGCTAGACATTGTTACAACATCCAGGTACCTTATTTTTTCCACTAACTAAAATATCCCCAAATTTCATTGCCTCACTGATACAAACACCCTCTGAAGGGAAGTCCCACATCCACTTGCTCCAGCTAGTCAAGAACAGGAAGCAGTTTCTCATCCAACTATCACACAAGCAGAGTGCCACTGCAGGATTAGATGAAGACGTAACTGAGTGCAAGCATATTCTGACATTGCTCTGCTCTATCTATTGCCATAGGAAAGCTTCTGCTCTGGATGTATATCCATCTGCAGGTCTGTTATCTAAGTAACTAGCTAAGAGCTCAGCCCCGTTGGTTTCTGCTATTCCAGAAAAAGCAGCATTGGTGTTTACCTCAGGACTTTGACATATCCTCAGGCCACAAATTACTGCCTTGAGTAACAGCAGAATGATACTAAAGATGGAAAAGAGGTACAGACACTTACAGGCACTGGATCTCTAACGCAGTTGAAAATTTTCAGGTAGGAGCACAAAAAAACCCACAGGACTGCGTGGCTCACCTGGAAGGTACAGCAAAAGCCTCAAGAGCTTAAAGCATTCTCTCCTTCCTCTTCATTCACGTTTCACACTGAAGGCCATCAAGCCAAACCAGCAGAGCTTGCTGCGATCATGCAGTCAGGACAGGCAGTAGGAAAAACTTTATGGCACACTAAGGTATGTGTGAAAGCCAAGCAGCAGCTGTGCAGAAATGTGAAGGTCTAAGCAGAAGCATTCCTTCAGATGGATCAATAGCAAGCAGGATACCACAAGCACGTAAGTGATCTCTGCAGGAGTATAATGCCAAAGAAAATGACAGTACTCCACACAAGCGTCCTCTGCAACACAAGATACATGCATTAATGCAATGGCACATACATAAGCAGAGCACAGCAGTGCCCTCCAACCTTGCTACCACGTTCAGCATTTCCCTCTTTGCACATTGTCTTTTACTAGTGTGCACCATCTCCCCCCTCCTCCACTGAGATCTACTCATCTTCAGCAGACAATCGAGCTAGAAGATAACCGTTCCCATTAGAACATCCAATGCTAGGAAAAAACAGGACAGGAAGTGATACCACATCAACACCATCAAGAAAATCTTCCTTTTAGCACAACTTTCAAATAGCACAGCATATAAACCTACAGCAGTGCCTGCACTACTTCAGTTTTTTTTTTCTCCAAACCTCAAAACACGCACCACTACGGTTATGGGTTTTCGACCAACTGATCCACTCTACGCCAACTTCAGGGGGTTACAAACATTCAATTACTTTGTCCTGTTTCCCTTCTGCGAATAGCTTCAAAACAAACAAGTAAATAAATAAATAAAACGGGGAATACTTCTAAGCAGCAGCCAGTAGGGGCTGACACAGGATTACGTTAGTGAAATTCACATTTCCAAGTCTGTTTTGCAGTCAGGTAGACTGAGAGCCAAGCAGAAGAGCCGGGACCCAACGCAGATGAGGTAAAATTGGTACAGATCTGAACAACTCTGAGATCAGTAGCCCAGATCTAATGATTCAGTTGTTGCTGGGACAACACAAGGCTGCATGAGCTGGAATTCTGGATGATCCCAAGTGCTTCACCAAAAAACCCAGCTGACGCATTTTGTGAGAGGTTCCTCACATCTGGGAGGCTAAAACTGAAACTGCAGGAAACACATCTCAGTCCCGCAGTGATAAATGCAATGGGCAACACGTCTCACAAACAAGAACTCACCCAAAGGGTCGTTTTCATCCTCAAAGTGCTACCAAAGGTCAGAGCACGGAATCCACTTGCCCCTCCCATTCCATTTGTCCATAGAAATGCCTGTAACTCCTCAAAAACTACATAAAGATGCATTAAAAATGCAGTTAGATGCTGAAACTGGATTTCCTTTCCGCGTGTAATACGGTAACAGAAGTAAATGCACATTCTTAATTATTTCTAAGAATACAAAGCACAGAAGACTCAAATTGTTCACAAATTTAATGAATCACAAATCTTCTCCGAAAAATGAACTTCTTTTAAAAAACATTTCAACATCGCAGTTCCGCTAATAAATCTATGGTTCTTTTTTAAAGAATATTTACAGAACTTTAATGAAAAATAAGACTTAAGCACATGAAACTACGCAGAAAATAGCCTACAATTAAATGGACAGTAAAGTAGCATGGCTTCCTGATCGCTGTACTGATCAACAGAAGAAGGGGATAAATACTGTTAGAAAGGATTAATTCTTGTATTAGCCATTCTGGACAAGCACCCCATGGTTCAAAACTGCTACACAGACAAATCTACTAAGAACAGGTATCTATGCTGTATCTGTAAATGCATCAAGAGAAGCACTTCTGTAACATCATGATTGCTTTACAAAACCTGAAGTTTAAATCCGAGTGCAAATCAATTCCTGTTAAAAACTTGTTCAATTACTGAATTGTTTTAAAAACTCCTTCTGAAACTGTGAAGGCTATTTTTCGGTTCTTGCACTTGCTCTTGTGCTTGATCTTGTTCTCCTGACTGTTCCTCCAGGATTCTGAGTTGCCTTTACGCCCCCTCCGTCAAGTTCTTCTTTGGCTTTGTTTCTTCTTCCTCTTTTGGGTGATCTATTTTCATCATTATCTATTTGTAGACAGAAATATCAATTGTAAATTTATATCATAAATGAAACATTTCATACAAAGTCAGTCTTCGGTCACGTTGTTTTTCAAGATGTCCCCAGTGACCACGTTCCAAAGATTACATCCATGAATTCAACAAACCAGCTACAAAACCCACACTTCTGCACATCCAATATCCTTTAAGACAGATCCCCGAGGACCTACAGCTATTTCGGAAAGTAGGTTAGCATTAATGAGAGCACCAAAACCAATTAGCTACCATTTCAGCTAAAATTCCTTCCACCGATATGTAAAACTAAAATATACCCAATGCTGGAGAAAAATCCAGCAAAAATGAATATATAGGAAGAGTTGTATGGTACACCTACAGCTAAGTCAGGCTTTTAACTATAAACAAAAGACTGGATACCTATGTAAGAATCCAGAGAGCAGAGAACAACAAAGCTACTCCAAGAGATGAGCATCAAGCCAAGCACGACACAAGGAAACCATCATTAAATCCACATGGGAAAAGACAATCTCCCCACAAAAGAAGCTATCCAGGCAGGTAGAAAAGCACCAGAACCGATCTCTCATTTGGGAAGTAGGTATGGCAGGAAGTGGAAACTAGCAAATATGTAAAGGGAAACAAAAATTTATAAGCCAAGAGAGAAAGATGGCTAAATTGGTAAGCATGTTACACAAAGGTAACCCAGAACCTACAGACGTAGGAGCAGGAGCTCAGACGGTATTTAGGAGAATATAAGCATGAACAATTGGTCCTAAAGATGCAATGCTCATGTCATGTCATTACCACCTACTCCTGCAGGTCAGTTAATTGCTGTATTACTCTAAATTCTAAGTTGCACATTGAGAGAGAACATGCACGAGGGCATTTGAATATCCCAGAGGAGGAATACAAGCGTCATGTACCATAAACATCAATTCATTCCGCTTAGGAAAAGCATCTTGTTTGAACAGGGTACCATATCTGCTCTTCACTTAAGTCTTCCTACCGTATTAAAGAACTACTCTTTACCTACGTTAGCCTGTGGCAGTCTTCAGTAAAATTAGATCTTTGCTCACATTGTTCTATCTATTCCTAACTTACCCACGCATACAAAATAGAAAGTAAATTGTTGCCTCACCTGATTTTAACTTTTTGGGTGCTAAGACATCTGCTGGCAATTGACATTTTCTTCGACGAGTACTGGAAGTTGGCTGCTGAGCAGGGCTAACCTCTTTTCCAGACTGCTTATTTTTTTCAGACCCAATGGATGCCAAACACTTATTCTGAGTTTCTGAACTGTTATCACTTTCTGGCAAGTTGCCCTTATCATGGAGAGAAGTAGAAGTAGCTGCCTTTGATTTGAATTCTACCTTTTCCCTCTTATTTCTCAGCTGCCTACGGTTTTCCTGGGATGAATTATTTTCCAGAGATGTACCTTCACCTTCATTAAGGTTTCCCTTTTGACCTCCGTTGTTGCAGAAGACGCGTCGTTCCCTGAGAAAACTGGAACTGGTATCCTCAGATTTGAAAGAAACTGTTTTTTTCCTGCCCAATCTTGATGGTTTCTCTTCTGAAGATGGAGTTATTTCCAGAAGCACACTCTGCTGTTCCTCTGGAGATTCATTCTTACCATCTTCTGGCAAACCCTGAAGAGACCTAGAGCTAACAGGCTGTGAAGTGCTATTTTTTTTCCTGGAGTAGCCTTCTGAAAGGTCCATTTTTTCTTGGGAAACTGATTTTTCAGAAATCAGGTTTTTAGTTTCCCTACGATTATTCTTCCTACCGCTTTCCTTTGATAAGCTTTGTGTTCCCTGAGCAGAACTTGTGGCTTCTGACAAGAAGGCCGCTTGATTCCTCCTGCCTCTTCTCAGCTGATTTTCTTTCGGAGATGAAGCAACAGTTTCTAATGGAACATTATCCTCTTCAGGAGCCTCTTCCCTAACACTGCCTGCTGGCAAGCCACGTTTTCCTCTAAGAGAAATTGAATTAGTTGTGTGTGACACCAGAGCTTCTTTCCTTCTGCCCCTTCCTAATGGGTTCACTTTTGTGAGGGACACTGGTTCCAAAGGCGTATTTTGTTCTTCATTAGTATTCGCCTCATTATCACCGTTTTGTGACAAGCCACACTTCCTCTGGAGAGAAGATGAACTTTTTGCCTCTGCTGCTAGATCGATCTTTTTTCTTTTGTCCCTTGCTGATGCATTTGTCTCTGCCTGCAAAGTTTTATTTCCCAAAGCTGGATTTTGATCTTCCTTCACAGTCATCTTTTTATCATCACCTTCTTGCAACCCACGTTTTTTTCTGATAGAAAGAGAACTCGTTGCTTGTGATGCTACAGCAACCTCTCGTCTTTTTCCCCGTCTCAGTGGATTGTCTTCTGTTGAAGAGGGAGCAGCTTCCAAAGCTGGATCATGGTCTTTTACAGAACTCTCATCTTTACTATGATCTTCAATTAAGGTCTGCTGTTTTGTAAAGGTAGAACCAGCCGCTTGTGGAATGGAATTAACTTGCTTTCTTCTGCTCCTCCTTACTTGAGAAGAAGGATTTTCTGAAGTCTCTTGTTGACCAACTTTGTAAGTCATTCCTTCCTCGTCCTCAGGTGAACTCCTTTTTTGCCCAAGTGCTTTGGAACTGGTTGGTTCAAGTTCAAAATTGACTTTTCTAATTCTACCTCTTCTGCACGTCGCTCCATTGTTTTGTGTTTGATTCTCTCGCAGAATTTCTACTTGCTTTAATTTTTGCACCTGTTCATTTTCTGTCTGCTTTTGATTGTTATGAGCACCACTGTCACTGCTTACAGCACTAACTGTTCTGGCAGACGCGCTGTTCTGGTCTTCCATTATTTTGTCTATCTTCTTTTCATCAATACAGCCTGAAGGTTCTTTGGGAGCAGATTCCTCTGTTTCTGACTTAAATTTGAGTGTTATTAGCTCTGAGCAGTTTACATTTTTAGCAGATTCATCGGTCTTTTGCTCTGAAGAGCCCTTCTTGCCTCTCCTGCACCTAGTTCTGTTTGTTTCTTGCACTGTGCTGTTTGATTCCAAGACTAGAACAGTAGTTGGTATTTTGTTTGTTCCTCCAGAACGTGACCGTGATTTTAATCTCCGAGATGCTTCTGTTGTGTTTGCCTGAGTATTTCCAGCTTCATCTCCCAGAGATGCTTCCCTCTCATTTTTGGTGGGTGATCGTGTTTCAGCAACAGTTTCATCCAAAGTTTCCTTGATTTTCTGAATGTTCCGTGTATTTTCAGGTGCCATCCCATAGATGTCCGATTTTTCTTCTGCCAAGTGTTTGCTAGCAATTCTTGAAGAATTAACTCTTTTTTGTGTTACCTTCGTTTCAACTTTGGTTCTGCTTCCAGATTCTCCTGCTGGAGCAGTCTCAAAAGTCTGCTCATCCTCTTGTATTATCTTTGCAGACTGTTGTTTGCGAAGCCTCCTTGTTGTTGCGTGAAGCTCCTCTGAAGAAGCTTGCTTAACTTGGTCATTCTTGGCTCTCCTTCCTCTTTTAGGTGCAATCGGTTCTTCTGTGTTTTCTACTTTTCTCATTTCTCTAGCCCTCTTCCTAGGCAGAAGCATTTCTGCACTGTCTCCTGGACTGGCTTCGTTAGGTGTATCTTCAGAGTTTTTAAAATCTGTCTGCAGTTGACAATTTTCATTTTGGCTGTTACTAGATAAACTTTCTGCCTTCACATTTTGAACATCGTCTTTTATTAGTATGTCATTGATGATAAAATCCCGCAAAGCCAGCTTCATAGTTGCAGGTTCTTTTTGTAACACTGAAGAATCTTTACCACAAGACTCAAGGTTCTCATCTGGAAGTTTCAACTCCTTCGCTTCTTTCCTTTTACCTCTTTTTGGTCTTTGAGTAGCAACACACATTTCCAAAGTAGAAACAGTTTCAACTTTTTTCTCACCATTATGTTTTGAAATGTTTTCTTCTACCACGCAAGCATTTGTTCTCCTTCCTCTTCCTAGATTTTTAGCTACCAAAGTTGAAGTTCTGACCTCTCCCATCTCTTCTTGGAAGCTCTTTTTCTCCAGACCTTGCAATTCTTTTAAATTTAAATCCTTTTCAGTCTGCTTTATTGAAGCAGGATGTACAGTCTTCCTCAATCTGCCCCTGTTTGGTCTCTGGGTAGACTGGTCTTCACTAGTTGACTTCCTCGGCTGCAGATCTTCACCTTGTGAAGTATCTCCTTTGTCTTCTAAAACAGTTTTTTCACCCCGTACAAAGTTTTTACATAGAAAAGAGCACAAGTAAAAGTTACTCATTACTACATCTGATAAAAGCATTTGTGAGTTTTCCTAGCAGAGTGGTCTTGTACATTTAATATTCTTAATTAAAAAAAGGAGAGTGTGGTGGTATTTTAACAGATTCCAGCCAGCTTGCTGCAGAAGGTGTTTTATTTGATACCGATAGCATTCATAGCTTTCAGATGAGTTATTGAAAGCCTTTGCTAAGAAAGGTGATTTTAAATGGAGACATTTTCATTAGTGTTTTTTATATGCTGGTATGTTTGGAGATGATACTATCACTACAGCAGAACAGTACTACACCGTTACCTCTCCACCAATAGAATTTCAGCACTAGGAATTAATGTACAAATTTCACGAGCTACCTGAACTTCGTATACCATATAATTTGGAGTTTTTAAAGCAAACGTTAAAACTTCCTAATAGCAAGTATATTCTGAACAACTATTTTTAAAATAAAAGTATTTATACCTACCATATTCACAACTGCAATTAGTAGAAGGATGTACAGTATCTTCTTGCTTAGGTTCCATAACACTTACTGGCTTGACCTGGGGGAATAAACCATAATCAATAAATTCGTGTCTGACAGGACTGGAAATAGTAAAGCCAGCCAATATAAAATTAAAGCACTTGGGGAAAAAAAAGGTCTTGTTGAGTATTCTTCTCATAAAAGAAGTTAATTTAGTTTAACAACTGTAT
Source organism: Alectoris magna (assembly GCA_030625065.1). Taxonomy (NCBI): domain Eukaryota; kingdom Metazoa; phylum Chordata; class Aves; order Galliformes; family Phasianidae; genus Alectoris; species Alectoris magna. Next base: position 21,399,832 of record CM060566.1, on the reverse strand, counting down.
CCATATACAATACCAGCACACGAACCGAACTTAATATTTGTCATCTGAGTTAACGTAGCAGTTTTTAAAGTGAAAGACAACACTGTACAGTTGTTGTTTTTTTAAAATTCATTCACTAACTTGGCTGAAAAGTGTCAAAATAAAATCACAAAAGAAGGGATATTGAAGCTGAGTCATTTGATGTTTCGTAGTGTTTCACTGCAGTTCAGCACAGACAAGCACTCAGCCCAGTGATGCTCGGTGTTTTATCAATGGATTTGGGAGCTTACACAGAAATCAATGCTAGTAAAATGCACAAACAACAAGAGTGATGAAGCTGTGTAAAATCGGAATGGTAACTAAACATTATTTCAGTAAACACGTGGACAGAGCTCCTTCAAACAAAACATATGCTAACACAAGCAAACGTATAGCACTGTAGTTCTCTCTCTATAAAATAGGTGTCCATTCAGCAAGCAATGAATGAAAGACTAACGGGAACAACGAGCTACCAAACGACCAAGAGGTATCACAGTATTTTGACAAGAGCTCAATACTATTTCATGTTCAAAGAAAAAAGGGCTTTAATATTTAATCTAGAGGCAACGAAGAAGCTGAAGAACAAACAAAGCAGCATATACGCTTTACTTCTGAAAAGGAAGGCATAGTAAGAACTTGACTATAATTTGTAAGTAATTTAAGGGTGATATAAAAAGGAAAAAAAAAAAAACTCCTTCAGATTTGTACTAAGCTACATCTTGTAGAAGGGGGTCATCTGCCTGTAAGAAGCTTCCAAGGAAAACATCGGTTGCAATCTTTACTCTTCCCAAATCACCATGGTATTTTTCACCTAGAGGTTGTGTGCACGAGATGAAAACATGATGCAATAAACCATGAGGTAGTATTAGATGGCCTAAGGGTTCATTTCAGCCACAGACTCCAAGTCTAAATAAATTCCTTCCCCTTCCCCACCCTCCCTAAGAAAAAAAGCTTTACCTTCATTTTCTCCGGTGTATCAAATATTTCCTTAACTCCAACATAGTCCAATTCAAACTCAGAGTTCTTCTGTCTAGGTTCTGCCATAAGCCTATTCAAACCCACAAAATCATCAACTGGGTGATATTTCTCTCTGGGAGTCTTCATTAATCTACTAATACCAAATACATCTTCTATGGGTTTAACTTTTTCCTTTGGTGTCTTGAAAATACGGCTGATTCCAATCATGTCTTCTACTGGTTGGGATTTGAATTTTGGAGTTTTCTTGATTAAATTAACTCGTGTAACATCTTTTAATACTTCTTTATTTTCTATTGGAATCTCCAGCAACTTTTCAGAGGCATATTCATCTGTAATGGGTTCTGACTTTTGCTGTGGGCCCAACAGGACCTCTGCTGGCTTCAGCTTCTCTTCTGGGGTCTTCATGAGCTGCTTGATGCCCGACAAGGACTCCACAGGCTCTATCTTCTGCTTTGGGGTTTTCATGAGCTGCTTGATGCCTGACAGGGCCTCTGCTGGTTCCGACTTCTGCTTTGGCATCCTCAAAAGCTGCTTGATGCCTGACAAGGACTCCACAGGCTCCAACTTCTCCCTTGGAGTCTTCATGAGCTGTTTGATGCCTGATAGAACCTCTGCTGGTTCTGACTTCTGCTTTGGGGTCCTCAAAAGCTGTTTGATGCCTGACAGGACCTCCGCTGGTTCTGATTTCTGCTTTGGTGTCCTCAAAAGCTGCTTGATGCCTGACAAGGACTCCACAGGCTCCAACTTCTCCCTTGGAGTCTTCATGAGCTGTTTGATGCCTGATAGAACCTCTGCTGGTTCTGACTTCTGCTTTGGGGTCTTCAAAAGCTGCTTGATGCCCGACAGGACCTCTGCTGGTTCCGACTTCTGTTTTGGTGTCTTCATGAGCTGCTTAATGCCTGACAAGGACTCTACCGGCTCTAACTTCTGCTTTGGTGTCTTCATGAGCTGTTTGATGCCCGACAGGACCTCTGCTGGTTCCGACTTCTGCTTTGGGGTCTTCATGAGCTGCTTGATGTTTGATACAACTTCAACTGGCTCCAACTTCTGACTTGGAGTTTTCCTTTTGCTTGGTGACCTCACTTGAGATGCTTGTTTCTCTGGATTTACTGACATACTATCCGTGCCAGTACTTTCTTTCAGCACACTTTTTCTCTTTTCAGGAGTTTTTGGGGATATTGCGTCAAATGCAGACTTTAGAGACTCTCTCTCTCTCAGAAAGTAAGAGATGTCTTGACAATCCCTTTCCTGTTCTGAAACATCTGAAGCATTTAATGGTGACACCATCATCTCTCCTGAAATTAACAGTAGGTTTATACAATTTAGAAGAGACAAGAACTGAACAACCAAAAAAAACCAATAAATCTAAGCATGCTCACTGCTGTATGACTAAGCAGAAAGCAGACTCAGTCAGTCCAAGCAACCCAATAAGCTAAAATCCGACAGCATGCTTCAACAATCAATTTGGTAATTAGCAACAAGATAATCAGCTCCTACAAGGCACAGCATAAATCTAAAACAGTAATTATAAATTATTAAAAAAACCAAGGTTTTTCAATCTGATATAAAAAAGGATTTTATTAGTGCCTCTACTATAAAAATCGGATTATTTATTCTTAACTTTTTTTTTTTTCCCTTTCTAGATGCTTATCTCTACTACATAGAAAACAGAATTGATCAGAACTGTGAAAAACTCGAAGTTATACAGGGACACAATGACTGGTACACAATTACAAAACACACCTACTGCCTGCGGCAAGATGTCACCACTGGACAAAATCAAATCCACAAACAACTGCCATGCTTTAACAAAAGATTTGCCTGAAACTGTGCTTCATCATATAGAAACGTCACACCAAATCCAAATGCTAAAAAAATTAAAGCCTACAAAAAATTACTGAAGCTACAAAATGTTTTTTATACACTACAGATACTAAAAAATGGTTGCAAGATATTTTCTCTCTATATCAAGTCTGTCTAGCTCAAGACCGTTCGCTGTCTCAAATAACTGTAGACACTATTACCTTACATGTACACATAAGTCTTCCTTTCCAAACAACGTACCAGATTCCTCAGGAGTATGTAGATCAGAAATCTCCATTGCAGCGAGTGTTGGTGTAAAATTATGAGCAGTGGTCAAAGCTAATGTTTTTCCAACTTTATTGTCTGGAGTTTGAAACATCTCGGTCAGTCCTATAAAACACACTTCTTTTAATTAAAAAAAAAAAAAAAACACACAGAAAACCACGCATGCTTTGAAAACAAAACAAAACACATGAAACCAAACCAAACCAGTAACAAAAAACCCCACACAGTTGACAGAAGCAGTAACAGATGTTAAGGTTTCACAACTTACCTGTGAAGTTTTCATCCGTGCTCATGTTTCTTTTCAGGATGGGATTTTTTACCACTTTAGGGACCTTCCCAACTGTTGGGACTGTGGTGGAGTAAGCTCTACCTACAACTATTGTCGCAGGAGACTCCGCATGACCTGTACTAAAATGACCTTTTATTTTTCTTTCTGGTGTCTACAGCAAGGGAAAAAAAACAAACAACCAAAAACATTAGTAAATAAAGATTCTTTGTATTTACAATCTAATGAGAATCGTTCAAAACTGCCACAAATTTGTTGGTCTTGTTTAGTTAATACATACCGTTCAGCATACAGAAGTGGTTAAATTGCAGCTAATTTAAAGGGTTGGCTGTTTGTGAAATACATAGCTTGTATCTTCTTTTAAAACTTGAAGGACTGTGCTCAATGAGCCGTGTGACAAGCACTCTTAGCTTTAAGGAACACTCAGAGATTATCCCAAGAGTACTTCAATCCTACTCCTTTTCATCTTCACAGAATCATCTATCTAGGTGATCTATTCAAGATCATCAAGTCCAATCATCAATCTCATCAACAAGTGTTCAAACTAAAACAGACACTCGTTGAAATCTCAATACAGTTGGACTGTAGAAAACGGACAAATACTTTATCCATCTACCCAGTGCATCTGGTTATTTAGATACACTCTTAAGATGCTTTGATTACACTAAGTTCACTTGCAGTTAATGAAACCGGTTACTTATTTCACATGCTCAACACAGCACAGTATCCAGACACTTACGTAGCCCTTAACTACTGCTAGCACCCAATGGAGTTCACCAAAAGGAATAACTAGACATGATTCTTGAGCGCTTCTTATAGGTCACGATATTCTTACACATCATGAAAAAGACACCATTTAACATCTTCCTTAAGACTTAAAAGTTTCCGGCTTCTGTAGCAAAACACCTACAAGCCGCTTGTAGTTCAGCAAACCCCAAACCCTCTAAATAGTAGTTTAATAACATACCTTAGGTGACCGTGCGATTTTCCTTGCTGGTCTTCCTTTTTGAACACATTTTTTGACAGCCTTTGCCTGTGGTCTTGCAACGCCTAATTTAACCACTTCTGCCCAAGTTTTTGCAACTAGAAAACAAAACAGGAATAGCAACCTGAATTGTCAGCTGTGTGAATGGGAGTTCATAACTATTTCTTTACAATACCAGAGGATTCGCTGCAGTCAAACATCAGACATTAGTAGTTGTACCATCTGATGGCACCTATACTCAAGCGCTGTGTGAGAACACTTTCAAATGAAGATGCTATTTCAAGCTGAAGTTTAACAAGCATCCAGTATAGTTTTGTTTCCACAACCAAAGAACAAAACGACTTACACAATGTCATCACTACAGAACCTGAAACTGAAGGCTGACCCAATTCTGTCTTCACACTTTTCGTCAAGGAAATACTTTCCCCAATAGAAATTCGCCATCAGCTTCTCAGCCCTGCTCTTTATTACAGCTGAACTTTTCTTTGGCAGAACGTGAGGTTTAAAGTCAGAGAAATGATTTTTAAGAGAAACGTCCTGACTTTTTCTTTCATCACCTATCTGAGGAACTGTGTCGTCATGAAATTATGTATTTATACTGCTTAGAGCATTTAGGTATACATAGAATTCCTGTAACCTTTCCTACACCGTCTTCATCGCACGCCTCTGAAAACTGCCACGGTGCAGCTATCATTCCGTACGGTGATCAGGAAATTAATCACAGCTGTGTAATAAAGCTGTCAGCTGACAGGACACCTGCCCCATTTACTGCAGAAATAGCAAGGAGAAGACGCATAAAATAAATGGTTCTTTTTATAAGAAAAGATAAAATACGGGAATGCCAGTTCTGAAGATATTCTGCAGCTATTATTGTTTTCCTGTCAGAGTTACTGTGCAAGTTAGGGAAAGCTGGCAAAACAAAAATCAAAAGCTGTCATTACTAGATGTGCAGAATATAAAGAAGAAAGCCAACCATGCAGGGAATTATCTAGAAAAAGAACTGGGGAGACAAAAATTTTCCCAAATTAGACATCCAAAATTAAAAGAAATAATTGAAGATAATGGTGTTATTTTCGTTTTGCACAAGAAACTGATGCACAGGTACTACAAACCACTCACGTACCAGAGATGGAGTGAAAAAGCGTCAAATGTTTGTGAAGAACTCTTGTTGATAAGTGAAGAAAACAGACAAAGCAACTAAAAAACACCCCACATTTTGCTAAAAGAATTGATAAGGCTTTCAGCTGCATTGACAAGGAAGGCCTGTGATTGTATCTCTCCATTCAGTGTGACAATCGCCAGGATACTGCATGGAGCATGTAGTTCAAGCTCTAAAAATGGCACTGCATAAAAATATAGAAGAGAATAGCTACCAAATGAATGTTGGTGAGAAACTTTAAATTTCACCTTGAGAGAGCCATCTGGACCTATGTCCTTAAATTAAAAAGACACTCTGTCTTAAAGTGTCCTCACAAAACTTTTTCAAGAGCGAGTCTCAATTTTTCCATTGGCACCAAAACTGTTTCAAGCAACATTCAAATGTGAAGGACTCGAAGGCTCATTACAATTAACCTATCAAACAAAACCTTAACTCTACCATTTATAAACTTTGGAATATTAAGATTTACATCCTATAGCATTTACTGCTTTAGTAATTTCTTTTTTATATGCAAGAGAATGCAAGATTTTGCAGTTTTTTGGACGTCTCAGAACATCCAAAATCAGAATACATGACAATCATTGATGTTAAGGGTGTAATGAACTAACAACAGGTCTAATTCAGTCTTGCCACTACTTTTCACAGTGCTTAAATTCATATTAAAAACTGCAGAAACGAACCTAGTAAATTGGCACTAGAAGCACCACTTCTTCTTTTTGCACTGAGTACTGCCACTGCCCCACTCCTCCTCTTCATGGGAGTCTTCTTCAAAGCATGCTGTGATCTTCTGGTTAATTTGGTAGGTGTAGTCATCAAAAAGGTTTTCTCATCTTCGTTAACATGAGCAGATTTAGGTGTTTCCACTTGGCCAGCGTTTTTCTCCTTCGTATTCATACCTTTCATACCTGCATTCTGCTCTTCTGCAATGGGGGATGGAGTCGTTATTTGAGAAACAGAGAAACGTCCTTTTGTGTAAGGTGGTGGAGAGCTTAAAGTAAATGTGGGTGTTGCTTTTCCAGAGGCAGGAGATGAGGCAGGTGAGGACTTCTGGGCCGACACACTTTTCGGTGACGTGTTTTCTTTCTGCAAATGTACGCTAAGTTCCTGGTTGGAAATAGTAGAAGTGAAAGACAAGTTACTGCACAAAGCTTAACTACAAACGCTCCTCTATGTACCTGAAAAGTAAATACAGCCCTACAAAATTTCAATCACTTGAAAACCTTTAGACGTTACTTCTGGCCAAGCCACGTGACTTGGCCAGAATTCCATCCGCATTAATTAGCTTAGCAACTTGACGAGCTTTAGCATTTGACGTTTACCTGGATTGCAAAGTGCTTCAGCCCCTGCCCCTTTTTCAGGACTGCACGTGGCGAGTTTCCAAATGGTAAGCTCAGTCTGGCGGGAATGGCTCCTCTTTTAATGGGTGAGTTGGGAGGCAAACTTTTATCAAAGAGTTCTGGACTCAGATGACCACCAAAAGACACTCGTTTTCTTTTTCCCAAAGGCTGAGGTAACAAATCACCACTTGTCCTCTTCTGAGATATCCTTCTGGTCTTACCTATAATCAATAACAATAGCTGAAAATAACCAAGAATCAAGGAAGTCACCCTTTTAAACAGCATAGAAAACAGTGCTCAATTGTGGATTCTGGATTTGGAAACTTATCAGATGGTAAGTAATTCAGATACCAAAGTTTACCCAGTTGAATAACTTACTGTGCAATTTTAGGGTCAAGTACAACTATGTGATAAACACCTTAGAATCAATGTGCCAGCAATTAACTCTATATTTTGCTTAAGCAAAGAAATTCTCACTAACACTAGGGGAATTTCTCCAATTCCGTTCTTAAACCTTTTACCTGGTTGCTCTTCAGTTGACAGGCCAGAAGTATTTATTTCTGAAGGAGTCTCATTGTCTTTCGGTACAGTAGCACTTCCAGAAGACCTTTTTGATGATAATCTATGAGGTCTTAGAATGCGGGTATCTTCCACATCCAGTTTCGTTTCACATCCTTCTCTGGCTAGCTCTTGTTTAGCTTCACTGTCTTTTCTGTCTGCAGTCTCATCGTGGTGTTCTTGAACTGCGTTTGTCTCCAATGCTTTTTCAGTTAACTGTCCAGAGGTCCTTGTGCTTCTCCTTTTTCTTCCAGAGCCAGATTTCTGACTAGCAGGAGATACCAGTTCTGATGTGAACTCTTCCGAAGCTGATGTTTCTGAATGGACGCTTTTGTTTGTTAACTCATTACTTCGCCTGCTTTTTCTTCTGGGACTCTTAGACACTGCAGGAGACCCAGAATCTCTCTTTTCCAAGCTAACGTTCGTCTGATCACAAAGTTCTGTCTGCGCTTCTTCTTTCACCGATTTTCCTGGTGTAAATTGTTTACTATTTCGTCTCTGTTTTAAGCATTTATTTTCTGCCAAAGGCAGCTGTTGGAGGCTACCATTTCTGCACACTGCATTTTCCCCTCGAGTATCAGCTGAAATTGCTGAAAAAGACTCATGTTTCAACAACACATCTCCTCGAGTTGCTGGAGTCCCAGTACTTACAGAATCTGTACCACGTGCTTCTTTGGCAGGTGATGCGAAGCCAGACCGAAGACTCTTCCTTCTGGGCCTTGGTGTAGACAGAACACATTTATCACCTCCTGAAACATTTGTCATGTTAGCTGCTTGTGTTACCTTATCTACTATTTCTGCAGAGCTGTCGATTTTATCTGCATAACTCAAGCACGGCTTCAGTGACGCAGCATTTCTATCGCTCTCCTCGTGGGGCTTGGGTGTAACTTCAGGACCTCTCAATTTCCCTGATGTACTTAACTCCTTATGATCTTGCAGACGACTTCCCTTACCACTATCTTTTGTCACCTCCTTTGAAACAGAAGTTTGAGGAGTTTTGGTAAGACTCTTCCTGGTAGCACCTCCTACAGTTGAGCTCTGACTCAGCTCTGAACTGATCCCATCTTGATTACTTATACGTTCTTCTGTACTTTCATTTATACCTATTTCTTTTCCTTTAGTTGTGCTTCCCAGTTCATAAACACAACTTGAAGGAATTTGAGCATTTGGTTCCACCAGAACACTCTTCCCATCTTCTTTTCCAGCTTTTTGAAGTAAATTTCCTTCTTGTAGAATTTTTCTCCCTTTAACCTCATGTTTCAGCTTTTCATAGAGTTTACTAAAAGGAGACATTTCATTTTCCTTTTTAGCAGTTTCTTGTATTTTGCAAGACTTGATTGTTTGTAGCTTAGCTGGCATAGCTTTGGAAAAGTTTTCCAGTGTAATTTGTTCATTTTCATCGGTGTTCTTTTCTTTGCACTCAGCATTATCTACGGTTTAAGCAAAGCACAACAAGGAGTTACATAGAAGTTGCAGAAACACAACCCCAAGTTCCTTAAATACAGATGATGATAAAACCCCTTCCTTTCCTCCACCAAGAATATCAACCAGGCTCCAGAACACAGGACTGCAAATAAAGCTCTCTTCACAATAACAATTCCCTGATAATGAAAATCGCTATTGAAATGTTTAACAAATTTTCAGCTGTAATCTGGACCTTATTCCATATACAGATAAGGCAATCTATAGTTTCTCTTCGGTAGTTCATACACACAGCTTTCATGGCTGCCACACGACATATCTCCGAGTGCAGAATAAAAGCATCATTTTGATTGGCTTACTGCTATTCACTGATTACTCTGTCTTGCGTTTACTAAGGCGCTGTATCACTTCAGTTGTACCAACGCTCTTCTGGGGTAAAGCAAGATAATAAAGGAGAGCTAGAAGTTCCCAGATGAGACACAGCAAGCAGCTTGCTACTTCAAGCTTCCAGCAAGCATGCATGATTCCACAGTGGATTCCTTTGAACGTGGGACATTCTAGATTCTACAAAACCTTCTATCTTCTCATGGAAGTGTCTTTACTGAACACAGGGAGGACGGGAGGTTCTGGCATTTGACCTACTTAAGGGCTATCATTACTCCAAATGAGCACCTCTAGAATACGGTTTCTTTGTACTACACCTACATAAAATAGGCACTGTGAACTATGATTTCAATCAGCAGAGCTGTCTCTCTAGAATTACACCATTTACAAACTCTTTTTAAGAAAGAACACCCGACATCATTCCTTTGCAACAATATTTGCTCAAAAGCAATCTGTTAACACATTTTAACCACAAAAGTGACTGTGATGTTATAGTTGTCACTGGAAATTAAATGTAGTAGCTGTAGTAGCCATCCAGCCTGGCCTTGAACGCCTCCAGGGATGGGGCATCCACAACGTCCTTGGGCAACCTGTTCCAGCGCATCACCACCCTCCACATAAAGAACAGTATAACCATCCCCCTCCAATACAGGTACAAACCTGAAGAACAAAGACCTTTAGATCCTGAAGTTTGTTTGGATAACAGCTCCACTTCTGCCACCTGCTGAACATGAAGAACCTGTAAATTTGCACAATATTACAGCAGAGCAACAAATATTTATACTTCACCTTTCTACAACACATGGAAAAACCCTGGATTTATAAACATGTAAGCACTGTTTACTGAACAGCTTGAAAAGGATTCAGTTGGAATCGCTGAGTACTGAACTGGTTAAGAACACTGATAGTTGGTACAGTGAGAGTTCAAGTGCTGTCTTACCACTATCAGCTCTGAATGCACCTGTAGCAGATGAATACATACAGCACGTTCTAAGCTCACTTTCTTACCAGATGTTGTAAAATAATTTTATTTAAATAGGAGAAAGATGAGAGAAAAGTCTTTCAATCACCCCAGTATTCACAGAGCAATGCTATCTCCCCAAAGGGATAAAAACAGTAAAAAAAAAAATGAAAAAGAAGGAAACAAATGAAAATAAATTATTCAAAAATAGACTTATTTTGACACAAACTCCAACACTACGGTACTGAAACAGCACACAGAACAACACATGATTTCTGAAGAAAAGCGTGCTTAGGCTCTATGGCAAACCTCCCCATTTAATGTGCAAGGACACTGAACGCCACCCTCCTCATTTCCTGCATCCCAAGAGCTCCTCGAAAATGCTAAGGATTAATTTTTAATAGCTTACCTGTATCACTGACATCACAGTTCATTAAGTACTACCAGAAGCTGGCAACTCTAAAATTGATTAACTACATGTATTTTAGAAAGTGTTTCTCTAAAGGACTTCATTTGCATTTCCAAACAGAAAGCTTGCCAACAACTGAAAAAGGAGTCCTAATTTTCAAAAAATAAACACAAAAGCCCACAACAAAATGAGGACACAGAGCACCACAGCAATACTAATACTTATACTTGCATGAAGCAACCTACTGCCACAAGAATTACCTGCAGCTTTTCATCTTTCGGAGATCTAGATCGTCTCTTCTTTGGAGTTGATTGGAGAGGATATTCAAATCTAGAGAAAGTATTTAAAAGTAAAATAGAATCATAGAATGGCCTGGGTTGAAAAGGACCACAATGATCATCTGGTTTCAACCCCCCTGCTATGTGCAGGGTCGCCAACCAGGCTGCCCAGAGCCACATCCAGCCTGACCTTGAATGCCTGCGTGGATGGGGCATCCACAACCTGATGCCCCACCAGCAACAGCCTGTTCCATAGAGCTCTCAGCACTGCTGGCCTGCAGAGCACCCTCGAGGACCAAGGCATTCACAGCAGGTCTTTGACACTCACCTGAAAGAACGATCGATAATTGTTAGCACATCCCCATGTTTCAGAAGCACGGGCTGCTGGAAATAACCACCGTTCAGCTGTGTGGGATTTACTGTACTTAAATTAGTCAATATGGCCTAAAAATAAAGCAGACATGTCAGAACCACAGTGAGGTGCAACGACACAGTGCAAATGTCATTAATACACGTGTAACTCACCTCCTTGTTCTCGTTTACTTCAATTTTACAATGTTCTTTTGAGACCTGAGGCAAATGGATGCGAATATCACATTCTGTTCTCCTACAGGATAAAAGGAGAAAAAAACAGAAAAATGGGATAGCTGTGGAATTAGGATGTCCCAAATTTCAGCTAATAACCCAAACAGCTTAACGTTTGTGCTAGGCACTCTGCACACAGAACAGGTAAATCCTCTATTTAGTGCCAACTTCGGTGATGCAAAGTAGCATGGAAAAACAACACTGAACTAAAAAGGATAGAAAAAGAAATAAAGCAGAGAGAAAAAACACACAATCTAAAGCTGTCTAAATCATCTTCATAGCAAAACACACCATTTCCAAAATCTGTCCAAGTGCTAACAGTACAAAGATCCAAAAAAGAGGGACTGAGCATGGCATGGCTGAGCACAAGCCAAGTGTTACCCAACTGGCACCAATGTGAAACTAGAGATTACCGTCAGCATCATGGAATCACAGAACAGCCTGGGTTCAAAAGGACCACAGTGCTCATCCAGTTCCAGCCCCCTGCTATGTGCAGGGTCACCAACCACCAGCCCAGGCTGCCCAGAGCCACATCCAGCCTGGCCTCGAATGCCTCCAGGGATGGGCATAATCCAGGATGTTGCCTCCTTGGGCAACCTGTTCCAGTGCGTCACCACCCTCTGGGTGAAAAACTTCCTCCTAAGATCCAACCTAAACCTCCCCTGTCTCAATTTAAAACCAGTCCCCCTTGCCTTATCAGTTATCTCTGCTAATAGTGTTAAACTCATTCATCTTAATTGACACTGGACATTTCGCCGTAGACTTTCATCAAGGAATCTGATTTGGGTCTGAATAATACTTATTTAAAACATTAGCCAGTCAGTAAAGCGCTGACCAAATACTTCCAAAGAAACGAAAACATTTTATTCATCAGGTCTAGACCAGCTCCTCTATTCCGTAACCAAGGTCTCAGAGAACCAATCAAAAACACTATTAGTGCTGGCACGGCAGACATGGTTGAATGCAAGGCATGTACTTCACTTCCAGAGATAAGAATTGCACTGCTTGCTTCTCGAGTGCATCCTACTTTCAAACTCAGATTTGTCAAACTCATTTGCCTCACTTCCCCTGGCAAGAAACTTAGGGAAAAAAAAACAGTTTTAGTGAGGAAAGGACACAGAGCAGTGACAGTGAATTCAGCCCCAGCCCCGTAGCACCGCCCCTCCCTCGAACATCACCCACAAATATATAAACATTGATTTTTGATAACAAGCATCGAGGAGATTCGATCCGCAGGCGATATGCTATTAGTACTATTCTGATGCATTCCAGCACTCAAAACGTGCTCACCTTCCAAACAAACACGAGCTGGCGGTGAGCGGAAAATAAATGCCGTCGGTCCCATTCCGTTTGATGATAATTATTTTCCCAAAGAGCGGCATCTTCACACAAAAGGAACCTTACCTATGGGAGAACGTCAAGATAACTCATCTGTGCAACGCCCTACGTATTTAGGAAAGGAAATCGATGTTGTTATCACAGGGCTATTGAAGAGAGGTCCTGGAGTATGCGCTTACTGAAGTAACTCACAGAACGGCCAGGGTTGAAGAGGACCACAATAATCACCTGGTTTCAACCCTCTGCTGTGTGCAGGGTCGAAAACCACCAGACCGGGCTGCCCAAAGCCACATCCAGCCATAGCAGCACTGCCTAGCAGGGTTCTAAAGAGGCGCACAACGTACCCACAGGACTGAACAGCGACACACGATAACAAGTGCATGCACACAACGCAAAGACAACCCGGCGAGCACACGCACCGTGCCGCTCAGCCTTCCAAGCAGGCTGTTTCTTTCCCTCTCCGGTCCGAACACGCAGAAGCACTCACTGCCCGGGCTGGAAGGGCCTCCCGGGCCGCAGACCCAGCTCGCAGCTTTCCCAGCCGCTGACAGCCGTGACGCACAGCGCGGTGCTGCCCGCCTCCCCGTTCGGGACACGCAGCCGTTACACGCACGCGAGCTCACGGCGTTAAGCACGGCCCGCCCGGAACGCGCGTTAGGAGACGCTTAGAAGAGCTATTAGAACAGACCTGCCCCGAGGGCCCCTACCTGCGCCTCGCAGAAGCGGCGCTCCGGCTCTCCTTCCCCAGCTGCAGCCCGCGGGTGCGACAGAACCGCGCGGAGCGGCGCCGCAGAGCCGAGCGCGGCACTTCCGCCACCGCAGCTCACTGCGTATTCCCGCGCGCGCCAGCGCCGCCGCGTCGGGCCATCGCACAGCCGCGCGTATCCCTGCGCCGCGCACCAACGGGGCACAAGAGCGGCGCGGAGGGCTCTGGAAGCAGCTTACCGTCTCGCCGCCCTCAGCTGCCGGCAGCCGCCATAGCCGGCGGGAATCACCCAGGCCGGCCGGTTGAGGCAGTCGCCCCGCGGGGGTGGGACTCTTTTAGCTTTACCGGGTGCCGGTCCGGCGGAAGGAGAAAATAAAAACGCGGTCAAACTTCTGAAACGACTTTCGAAAAGGCGCGCGGCCGCCCGCGATTGGTAGAGCGGAGGTCACGTGGCGGCGCGGAGTACCCAATGGGAAGCGCGGAAACGGTTTGATTTCAAACGGGCTCTCCCGAGGCTCCACCTCCCCCACACCCGACAGTTCCCCTCCTCAAGGCCGCCCCGCTCTCGGGTCGGTCCCTATGCGCCCCCGCACAACGGGCACCTCCGTAACCGTGCGGCTGCTGAGCCTCACAGGGCAGCGGAGCAGGACCAAGAGCAGTTTGAATCAGTAAAACAGATTAAAAATAAGTAATCGGTGGAAGATCCAATAATAAAAGAGAGTCCTAATCATGAAAACACGCTGGGTCTGAAGGCCGCAGCCAAGAGCACCATGACAACAGCAACAAAATGAAAACAATTAGAGAAATCAGCATCTCAATCCCTCATCAGTAAGTCCTCATACATGGCCGTTTGGTCCTGATTCTGAACAGGTGGTTTGGAAGCACTTGAACGAATGATGCTTATTTCTCACACATTTGTACAATTAATGCCAATCAGCCCAAAGCCTCAGAAAGCAGAAATTCCAGTTAAAGGTTTTCCTGCACTGGGGCTTTCACATGAAATAGATACAGTACATGAGGTACTAAACTCAGGCAGCAGTTTTAGCATTAATGAGATCAGCCCCGTTGTAGAGAAGCGAGTTACCTTGGGATACGGCACAGCATCCTCAGGGCGGCTGCAGCTTGGGCAGCAGATCCAGAACACGCAGTTGGGAGTTGAAGGGAGACAACGAAGATGGTCACGGTGCCCAGCTTCTACACCTGCCAGCACTAAAAAAGCAGAGAATCACAGAATGGCCCGGGTTGGAAGGGACCTCAAGGATCACAAACCTCCAACCCCGCTGCCACAGGCAGGGCCACCAACCTCCACATTAAATACCAGACCAGAGGAACTGCCAGCTTCTCAAACAGCATTAAAGCAGATGTGATTGGCGTCAGTTGAGTTGCAGCTGTCATCACGGATCGGTTCTCAATTTGTGAACTTTTCTCAGGCAGACTGAAGCACTTCAGTCTATTCACACCATAACACACAGCTTAGTGATAAAGTAAGTTATTTTAAGACAAATCTGTTTGCAGTAGATAAAATGATGGTATATTACACTGACACTATTGCACCTAAGATTTTCAAATGTGTGCATTCATACACAGAACCCAATTATTTACTCTTAATTCTTAGGAGAGGATTCGGCAGAAGTGTATTAACAAACAGGACACGTTTTCTGAAATGGCTCTTATCACAGGCAGCTGCTATTAGTGTAAAGGTTCCCGACTTGCACACCTGTTTATGGAGGACAAGGCAGGATTCTGTTCACAGATTGATAGCCAACAGCAGAGGAGCCACCTCCACAGGCAGACTCACACCCAGGAGCAGAGCCGTTCCACCTTGCTGCTCCCTCACAGCAGCTCACACTCGAGCCTCCCACTTACCACAAAACCTAAACTAGAAAACACCCCTGTCCAATTCTGAAACAAAATCGCTTGAAAGCAGAAGGTACGTGACTTCAGAAGCGGAGGCAGCTTGCAGGAAGAGAAGAACAACCCTTCTCTGGTAGAGACTGAGAGCAGGAATGACACAGCCCCCTGCTGCTCACTGCCTGAAGCAGGGATGTGCTAAATAATTCCACCTGGAGCTCCTCAGAAGCGCTACAGTTTTGTTTCTACCCGGAAGCAACCTGGATCTGTAGTTCGGTGTTTACAAATAAGTTTGAGTGGCGTCCATGAAAACGGGGGAACAATCGTGAAGCAGAGGAAACGGGGAGGAAGATTTGTGAAAAGAGCTTCTCTGGCCAAGTCTGAGCCCAATTAATTAATTGGGTAGAAATTCTCACAGTCTGAGTGAAGCGGCACAGCAAAAGCATCAAAATCGTTAGAATAAAGGTCTTATTAAAATACCTAAATTACAAAATAAACCTTCAATGTGCAAGATGAGGAACATTCACACCGAAGTTCAATTGCTCGAAAAATTCTCAGAGGCACCAAACAATTTCTGTACGAAGGAAAGCTTCGCGTGTGCCCTACACAGAACAAATACGCCTTTGATCTTGCTTAGCCTGCATTGTTTAACAGCCCACCGAAATCAATATTTGGTGGGCAGTTTGCAACCATAGTTTGTTCCTTCTAACAGTTCGGTTTCTCCAAACGCAACCTTCAGGCCTCACAGGTTGTAAAATGCAAAACCTTCATCAAGAAGCACGAGGTCAAGGAAACAAAAAGAAAGCACAAAACAAAGCAGGAAGCGCAGAGGAGCGTTTGTACCACTGGAAGCCTTCTTGAAGAACCACAGGGTCAGGCTTTGAGTCATTACCTCAATCCTCACAAAGGAAGGATGCAGTGGGACTTGGCACGTCAGAGCTCCGCATCGTCACCTCTCCTTTGTTAACAGTGTGGGAAGGCTTGACCTTCTCATTGCTGTCATGAGTTTAAGTGCACTTTTTATGCACAGTGCTTCAGTTAGGACATGAATCAGAGCACCGCTTGCAAACAACGGCAGATGATAAGTACTGTGAAGTTACTGATGTAGATAATGGATTTTCAGTCCTTTAGGATACTTCATTTAAATGAACGCACATACAGGAATGAAATTAAAAGATTTAAAGAGAGTAATGCAGTTTGAGAATAAAAACAAAGCTTTGTTCTGGCATCAGAATGTATTGGATCTTGCAATTTGCATATACAAATAATTCAGCAACATTCACCGGCATTAAAAACACAGCAAGATCAAATTATAAACGTAATAAAAGAAAACAATAATAGCCGAAACGGTATGATACATACATATATTATAAAGATTTGACAAATTACGTACAATTTGGTTACACAGAAGAGTTTCAGTAGCTTTACATTACAAATGGTACTAGGGAAATGGAAACGTTTCTGAAGATTGAACGCAGGCGGTCAGGCTGGTTTTAAAAGTTTAAAAAACCGATACGTAAAAATACCCTAAAAAACACTGGTAATTACAGTAAGCATTCTTCATTAAGGCCCAATTCAGCAAAGCACTTAAGGGATTGCTCCAGGAGCAAAGAGCCAATGGGACCGCGTGTTTTGTGGGAGAGATGTCGGCAAGCAAATGCTTAAATGCTCAGGTGAACTGGAACCTATCTTAACACATGAGAACAGTCAGTCAAGTCACACAGTGACCAAAACCACGTACAGATCAGAATGGACGACTTCTAATCAACTATTTGGCATTTCAAAGTCATTCCATGCAACGTAGGAAAATTTCCAACAAAACTCAGGTATGTCCCATGTTGAGCCAAGGCTCCCCTGCTACAGGGCTGCTGCAACAGGCAGCCTCTCCATTACTCATCACAAGAACCGGAAAGCAAGCTTTTCAAATCATTAAGAAAATAAACCTAAGAATCACTACGTAGCTATAGTTGTGACTTCTGAACTATATTATTGGTGTGGGTTTTTTTTTTCCTGTTTCCTCACAGATAACACAGTTAGCAACTACAATCCGAGTACCCACTGAACAGCCGATGTTTCAGCTGAGCTCTGCCCTGCTCCCATTTGTCACCCGCAGCCTAAATGTTTGCAATGCTCCTGGGGACAAATGGGACCATAAGATACATTTCTTTGGAGAGCAGCAAACACTTCTTGGACTTATGTTCTATCATCACCGAATGCCTGGAGGCATTCAAGGCCGGGCTGGATGTGGATCTGGGCAGCATGGTCTGGTGATTGGCGACCCTGCAGGTAGCAGCGGGTTTGGGACCAGATGATCATTGTGGTCCTTTGCAACCCAGGCCGTTCTATGATCATTTAAGCTCTCTGACTCCACACTGAAAGCCCCACTGTGTCAGACCAAGTTCATTTGGTGGCTGCTTGAAATCTGATAAAATTCTAGCACTCAGCAGTCATGTCAACTCTGCATTCTTCTCATCTAGTCAACACTTTGCGTTCGGAGCGCATCTCCCAACAGCAAGTCACAGCGAATACCTACTCCTCAAACAATCTCTAAGCGCATAACTGCACAAATACTGTGCAAATAAACACAGAAGTGCATCAGCGGGAAGACAAGAAGCAGGAGATGGCAGCGTTCGGAGCAGTGTCCTTACAAGCTCTTAACCACACCTCTTCCATTCAGCGTGAAAGTGAGGAGAGGCAGAAGGCGCTCCCGTCTCCTTGCGGCGCTGCAATGCGTGATGCTCCTTGTTAGCAGCTGGGAGAAATGCTCACAGGAGTGGTGAAAGGATCCACTTCAGTTGCTTAATTTTAAGTAAGGCTTTTACATTTGCATTGATAAAACCCAGCCAACCGGACAAGACAGGACTATTGCATATTAGTTAGGTAACTGAAATACATATTCACCTATTTTGTGCTCATTGATTCCTATGCGCGTTCTAAAGAGCGGAAAATATAGACTTTCCATTTGTTCAACATTCAGATGCCCTGCGAGTTTTGGACTTTCTAACCTCCAGCACATCCCGTCCAGGGATATAATAAAGACTTCGAAAACGTATTTCCCCAATTATATTATCAGTAGTACTTTCATTAAAAATACATCTCTACACAAAAACGTATCCCCCTTCTAGATAAAGGAAGCACTCCTTTGCTGATACTACACACAGGAAGGTAAGAACACAAAGGAGTTTTCTTCACGTTGCTCGTGCTACGCTGTTCTTCTGCTGCTTTCCAGTCCTTTAACAAATACTCTTGTTGAATCTAAGAGTTCATCTTTATTACTGTCCTCTGCCTCTTCTCATAGTAGCTGGAAATTATGCACATGTATACAGTAAAGCTCTATATCCATGGCCAACCAGGGCTGCAATGCCTCTTGAGTTAGACAAATGCTAGATACACACTCCTGATACGCAAGATATTGTTCAACAGCGACAAACTGACATTACTGTACTTCTAGATTGATTCAAGCTGGTGCAATATTTAGGAAAGAACAAAATAAGTGAACTTTGGAAGGCATATTCAATCAGCAATTCCAATCTGCGTTTCTAATGGTTGTATCCTATTGACAGCAGAACTCAAAACAGAGCTGCCATCCATGGGGAGGTTCTTACAAACAGCCTTTAGAAGCAAGAGTATTTTTCAGCTGCACTGCACACTGTTACGCACAGAGGGCCGTATTCTGACACCTGGAACAGTTCCTTTGCCTTTCAGTGAGGCCGCGAAATCAATTCCAAGTAAGCAGCAGCAGGTTATCAGAACACGGCCCCAAATAAACATCCCTTTTCATTTGCTATCGACTACTGTGAAGGAAGGTTTATGGCCAAAACACGGCTCCTTTACACAGATGTACCACAGCTCGCCATCTTAGTATGAAACATAAAGGTAAAGATGAACGAACCGGGCAATGGCACTGCTGATTAATATCTGTAAGAGGAGAAGGAAATAATCAAAGAAATAAATCTTCAAGAATTAATTTACCGTTATTTAGAATAAAGATTTCTCTACCATCTGATACTGATATACTCTATATGAACATTATACTTTGCTTTAGAAGATATTTCTCTTTCAGAAATAATTTTGTACAGCAAACGCAACTTTTAGAGCAAACAAGAGTCCTATTTACAGTCGAAGTCAACAAACAAAACGACGTGGAATAAATTAATACCATATACAACTATTTATACAGACAAATTAAAAAAAAAAAAATAAGGCAGAAGGTTTTCATTTGAAGTTAGCATAATCGGAAAATATGTCGATGAAATCTTGTACCACTCTGTAGCAGAACTCATACTGTTCCTGAAAAACAAGAAGACAGCACAATGTACTCGGGTTGCATCACATCTTACGAGTCACTGTTACGTAAATCCGAGTGCTAACGGCAGCGTGTTCCAACTTGAAGCTCACAGCAACACCCATCAGTTCAACCTCACCTCCCCCCCATGTCTGCTCACTGCCCCACAGTTCCGTGGGTCTGTTCTCTCCCAGTCCAGCTCTGCTCACGCTCCCTCCTGTCACTGTGAGGAGTGCTGTCACCACGGACAGGTGACCAGAGGAACCTCAGCAGCAGCAGAGCCCAGGTTCAAGCACTGACCCACGGCAGTGCTGACACGGGAGGCTTCTCTCATCTCACATACAACCAACTTCTTGTAACGGGCAAATGAGAACACCCTGACCCCACAGAACCACAGACCCGGCAGCACAGCATCCTCTTCAAAGCTGTCAGCTTCCCCTTTATGTGCAGAAGCAGCTGAGGATGAATCCATTCAGTTTTTTTTCTTTAATAAAAGCAGCGGTACCTCTCTTTTGTCAAACAGGCTGATTCTTGCCTGTCAGTTAACACGATTTCAGCTTTCTAGGGGATAATTCTTCAAATGAACATCACTTCTTAAACCTGTCTTCTCATTCAGGCTGAGCTGCTGACGGCACCGGGCTGTTCCCATCGCGCTTCCCGGGCACCCCAGGGAGCCTGCCTGCTTAACTCCGGGCTTTAACAGCTTCACAGCAGAAACCGTGTGACAACACAACTTCAAATGGAAAGAACATAAGAAAAAAAAAAAACCCACCAACTTTCCAGTTCGTTTTTTTTTCCCCTGAAATGCACCTCCATCAGTAAATGCTGTCGGTATGTATCTACACACACAGCTATCCACTGGCGACGTGAGCCTGCCGCCTAGCGCTGCGTGTCCCAATGATGGGACACAGCCCGAGCCTGCAGGCATGCCCACAGCCTTCAGCGTGATCTGCTGGACTGTCCCATGCCTAATACCTGATCAGAGATGGAACGGGCATCTGCTGGAAAGCAGCACTGAGCAGAAGCCGGTCTACAGCTGCAGCTCAGCTGGGGATATCCCTGGCAATTACACAGCATTACTAAATCACAGAGCCAGAAGCCCAAAAGAAAGATTTTCTCTCCCTGCAGATAACCCAGGAGGAGCTCTCCAGCCTCTTCCCGGGTCCGTAACAGGGAGAAGGTTTCTACCTGGGAAAGCTGCTCTCAGGTAACTGTTTCTAAGTTCCTAATGGAAACTGTTACCAATAGACAAAGTATCAGCATTTCTATGTATTCTCCAAGCCAATGTATCCAAAAAGTTTCTCCTGTTTATTCAGTAAGGAAAACCCCCAGACCAAGTCAGCATTTCTCGGTGTAACTGACAACTGCAAGCCCACTAAGCCCAGACACTTGGATTTAAGAAAGAGAAAAAAACTGAGCTATGGAGATAGAGCTTAAAAGCCATTTACTTCTTGAGCTTTGTCATCCACCACACACACAAGATTTTGGTTCATTTAACCATCACCGGCTCCTCACAAAGCACGGAACGTTTCGCCAAGCTCTGTTTTCAGAAAGGCTATAAAAAAAAAAAATAATCTGGAAAAGATACAGATTTCTGATACCTTGTACACACACAGCCGTCATACATTATTTATTTCAACCTGCAACAAACCCTCTTTGTTCTCCTCCCACAAGGATATTTACAAACATACATCCTTTGAGAAAGATTTGGATTGTTAAATACCATACCAGTGTTTGCACCATATGTGGCCTCTGCAGTCTTAAGCTCTTCACAGCTTGAAATACATCTAAGAGCCCTTCAGCCTTCACTCGCTCCAGAATATTGCTGAGTGCAATGAATGTACCTGTCCTTCCAGCGCCGGCACTGCAACACAAACACATCAGCTCAGCATACAACAGGATAAAAACTGCTAAGACAATATTGATAGAGAATACCCAAATACGAATAGCAGCCGATTTTGTCACATCAGCCACGCTGAAAAGGAGCCACAATGAATCCAAATAAATTTTGAGCCAGGCAGGAATGGGAGTCCCTGTTCTAAACAAGAGGGGGAACAGCTGCTTACGAGGGTGGACAGTGATAGGACAAAGGGGAATGGTTTTAAACTGAGACGGGAGGTTTAGGTTGGATATGAGGAGGAAGTTTTTCACCCAGAGGGTGGTGACGCACTGGAACAGGTTGCCCAAGGAGGCTGTGGATGCTCCATCCCTGGAGGCATTCAAGGCCAGGCTGGACGTGGCTCTGGGCAGCCTGGTCTGCTGGTTGGTGACACTGCACACAGCAGGGGGTTGGAACTGGATGAGCACTGTGGTCCTTTTCCACCCAGGCCATTCTATGATTCTATGGTTCATTCTATGATTCACAGGAATTATTACTCCAAAGCAATGTGAGGGACAGTGTCTAACCCAACAAAAAGATTGTAACTGCTCTTATGAGCTAAATGTTTCCTTTTCAAACAGGTAAGTTAATATAAGGAAAATCCAAACAAGTCTGCATGCAGGATGATATTACATACAACTAAATGGAAGCGACTGCTCTGCCTCTAACCTGATTACAGCAAGCAACAAAATATAGTCCCCGGTCACCGAGGTTCTTTTTGTTCTGGCATGCTTCACTCAGGATATTTTGCCCTTTTATTCCCTTCAGACCACAATTCCATGCCAGCAAAATAGATTCGAGTGACTATTAGCTGACTTATGATACCTAACATCAGAGCCAAAAAAAAAAGAAGTGCTTTCTCTCTCCTAATTGAACTGTGGCCCACGTGACACACAAACACAACCAAAACAATCCATCAGCAATCAACAGTGGCTGTGCACTGCCAGGCCAAGCCACTGCCACAGCTGAAGTAGAAGGAAGGTTCACTGGATTGCAGAACAAGGAGAAAGACAAAATAATTTATTGAATTTAAAAATTTAATGTTTTTTAATAATTTATAAGCAGGTGAAATGTAATCAAGTGTCGATGCTTCTACTTTATTACCATCAAATGGAAAAACATCTGATAAGCACAGCCTTATGAAAAGATTCAGCGCAAGTGCACGTATCCTCAGCTGGAGGAAAAACAAACAGGAATGCTGCATGGGATGCGTCCTCCCCTTCAGATGATTACCTTTATCAGACTAAAGACAAATGCGAAATCTCACAGGGCTGAGGTTAATTTGTCCTTAGCTAATCTGCAGTAACCGTATGTGGCTTCTGGCATCGTGAGCGATGCCCTTCATCTACAGCTCCAAAAACAGGAGGAAAAAGATACGGAGTAAGCCGGGACGCACAGCGTGCTCAACCACACACTGCTCTCCCTGCGTTAACATCTGTACGCCTCATGCTAAACACTCGCCTTCTTTCTTCCCAAAACACATCCTCAGCATCTCTTTAAACAGTTTCTTTCACGTTGGCTTGAGAATTTTTTTGTATGGAGAACTGCATTTGAAATACCACAAAGAAGCAGATTTGTTTCATGGGAACGTGGCGCTGCTCTTTTTGTACCTGCTTCTCTCCCTGCGCTTCTTCCAACCATTATCTCAAGGAAAGATAACTTTTCACTTTGACTCTCAAATTTCTTTTCTTGAGACAAGTTCCAAAGCCAAGGATGCTCCAAAAGGACACGGACTGAGCAACAGCTAGGAGGAAGGGGCCTTCAAACAACCCTACAGTCCAGTGTTGTTTATTACAGAGCAGAAAGAGACAGTGAAGAGAGGAAAGCATGGGGAGGCTGTGTGCTAAACAGAAGGCAGTGGGAGACACACACTGGAAGTGAAGGAGTTAGGATTCAGCACAGATTGGCTTTGAATTCTGTCGGCAACTTGGTCAGCAAATCCCTTCTAATCCACTTAGGGCTGTGCCTCCATCCCACTGAAGAATCACTGTTTTCTGCTGCTTCTGAAAGGGTTCAGTAATAATTGGAAAAAATGGAGTTTTCACAAGTTTAAGTGAGCACTCGCATAAACCAGTCTTTGACTTGAAATGTGTTTACTTACTCCTAAGTTTACATTCATTTACATCTGAAGCCTCAGGTATGACTTCATAGAGCAGTTCAAGTACGCTGTGTAGGGATGTCAAAACAGATGCAGCAGAAAATTCTCAGTGTGATAAAACCTGGGGTGCATTGCATGGTTAGAATCACAGAATAGGACAGAACCATAGAATTGCTCAGGTTGGAAAAGACCTTAAAGATCATCGAGCCCAACAGCAACCTAGCCATCATACCCTCACTAACAACCCTCTGCTAAATCACGTCCCTAAGCACCACATCCAAATGGTTTTTAAACATTCAGGGATGGTGACTCAACCACCTCCCTGGGGAGCCCATTCCAGTGCTTACAGAAAGGGTTGTTAAAGAAGTTTGTCCTGATATCCAACCTAAACTTACCCTGGTGCAGCTTGAGGCCATTTCCCCTCGTCCTGTCACCAGTGAGAAGAGACCAACCCCACCTTGCTGTAAGCACCTTTCAGATATTGGAAGTGAAGGACAAGGTCTCCTCCTCTCAGCCTCTTTTTCCCCAGACTGAACAGCCCCAGTTCCTTCAGTCACTCCTCACAGGGAAATTGGTTTCATCTTTCTTTTCTTTTTCCCCCCGGATTTTCTAATTGTTACAGTAAGTATTGAAAAATCCAGGAAAAATTCACATCAAATGATTAAGCCAATGTTTCAGAAGGGTTGAAATTCTACAAGCTCAAAGTAGCAGCAGCAGTGCATACCCCAGATAGATCTTAGAATCAAAGAATGGCTTGGGTTGGAAGGGACCTCAAGCATCATGAAGCTCCAACCCCCTCCACAGGCAGGGCCACCAACCTCCACATTTAATAGCAGCCCAGGCTGCCCAGGGCCCCATCCAACCTGGCCTTGAGTACCTCCAGGGATGGACAGGGTATCCACAGCCTCTCTGGGCAGCTGTTCCAGCACCTCACCTTCTTTCGTATCTAATTCATGTACATCAAAGACAACAACTGCTTTTACCCCTTATTTTCTTGGTTAGAACTATTTGATATTTTACCCACTGTCACTATTGCTCAGAATTTTACCTCCCCAGCTTTTCAGTAAAAAGTGGCTGTTCAAACTGGTCAAATGGAAGAATCAAACTTAAAATATCGTTGCTGCCATTGAGTTCAGCCACCACAGGGCTGGGGAACACACAGTGCCCCAGGAAATAAAAACAGCAGAACAGCAAAGAGCAAAACACTGCATAAGCAAGAAAGAGGAGAAAGCTTTGGCAATTAAACACACGCTACTGTAAGATCCCTATGTCCAAAAAAACTCCAGCAAAACTGAGGTTCCAGGATCTTTTTGCTTCAGCAGCACCAGATAGCCAAAACACAGACCATACTTCTCAGCCTGAGACTCTTCAGAAACTCTTTAAAACTCACACCAGAACAAAACAGAAGTCAGCATACACTGCAGAGAACAGCTCCAACAAAGCCAGTCCTAATTCTAACTCTTGCAGCACTCGGGTTCATCCATCAAAACACTTCCAGGAATTAAACAATCAATTTTGAGGTCAGAGACACACTAATTTTTCCTTTTCTCTATCTTCACCTTATATTTCTTCATTTTTTAGGATGCAGCCCACTGGCTCACAAAGGAGAGCTGCCCTAACAGCAGCCAGGCAGGAGAAGAAGAAAGCCTAGCACTTAGCTGACTGCGGGAAGGAGAGGGAGCCTCACCTGCAGTGCACCGTGATCGGGTGATTCCCCGTCTGCTGCTGCTGCTTTTGAACAGCTGCAATCAGGTCAATCATCCCTTTTCCTTCGGCAGGAATTCCGATTTCCGGCCACCCATGGAAGTGGAACTGCCGAACCAGCCTGCTTTGCTTCTCTTGGTTACCCTACGTGCATGCAAAGAAAAAAGGTAAAGGGGGTTATTTCCTGTAACACGTTGCTAAGAGCTCTGCTTCTACATTCCCAGTGCTGGTAAGCTGCCTCTAATTATCTTTTCCATTTGCACAGCTGTTTCATCCGGGTAGTTCTAAGGATGTACTTGAAGATTATGCACCCTGAGTGCCAATGGCTGAAAACTTTTACCATGTATCAAAGCTAAATTGTCCAAAAGTAAGAAGAGCTTAATGAAATTCATTCCTCTTTGCACAACACTAATTCTTAGCTTGAAACTAACATTATTTGTCTTGCCTTTACGTCTGCTGATTAAAAGCAGCCCTAAAAGTTCAAGGGAGTTTTACCACCCTGCCAATTTTACCAGGCAAGCTGAATGTTCCATCATTATTCCATACGTAATTAAATAGGATGTTTGGGAATAGACTTCACACGAAGCACTGCAGTTCCAAAGGAAATGAAGGAGCAAGTGAAGAGATGCATGCAAGTTCAATAACAGGTTTGTGTAGAGCTCGCCTATAGCAGAGGTGCATGAAGGGGCAGCTGCTAGGCAGAGGTAAGCATGTGTGCTCTAAAATGCTTCAGAGGACTTCAATATCTCAAACCAAGCTTTCAGTAATAGATACATGAGAGATGGTAGAAAAGGCAAGAACAAAAGCAACAGCAAAATGCTACCAAAAAACCCACACCTTGCTCTGATCAAAGGCATGTTTTACTGACCGAGATTTTCATGACACTTTATGCAAGTGTTCCATACAAGCTTCCTCTTGGCTGATCACATGCCAGATGACAATAGCAGTTGTCTTTAGACAGCGATTCCAGCATTTAAGTTACATCGTCACATTTATGAATGCCTTAAAACAAACAAACAACTCAAGTAAATTAGAACAGTACCTGATTATATGTAACTACGAAGTCTCTTACGCTTATGGCATCTAAAAGGCTGTCATTCTTTATTTCTACAGTTATCTCTCCGTGAGTTACTGAGCCCTCTGATGGCCAGTACTGGAAGCACTTCTCCTGCAAAATGGGAGAGAGAATTGTAAGCATTCCTTGATTCGTTTTTTTCCAGTTATCCACACCACCATCAACCTCTGATACAGGATGTGACAAAGCATAACGTGTTCTGGACAGTTTGCAATGAAAAGGCTAAAGCCCAAAAACATAGTAGTAAAACATTTCTGTAACATAAAGCATTAACATTAAAAGGGAGTAAAAGTCATAGCTGATAAATGCTGCTTTATAAATAGACCAGAAGAAAACTAAGAAATTCTTACAAGCAGTGCAGGGTTGTTAAAAACACACAACAAAAATACAATAACAGAAATCATTTAATGGCACTGAAGTATGAGGTGAACACTGCAGAGAAGAGGGGGATGCTGTTCTCTTCATTAATGAATGGCAGAGGATGCAGAGAAGAGGTTCAGAAGCTTACAGAGACATAACAGGGAGGGAAGTTTTCAAGAAAGCATTGTCTGGCTCTTCTCAGAGCCCAGAGAGCTCTTTCAGAGGTATCCACATCAAGCATCCCCCTAAGAGTTGTGCTTTAAAAAGCAAACCGGGCCCTCTGAAAAACGTTTCTGTAGCTTAGGTGTTTTTGTCTGACAAATGAAGCAACAGCAGCAACACTGGCCTACACCTTCTAAACGAGCTCTTGCTTCACTAGCATCAAAGAATGGCCTGGGTTGCAAAGGCCCACAATGCTCATCCAGTTCCAACCCTCTGCTATGTGCAGGGTCGCCAACCAGCAGACCAGGCTGCCCAGAGCCACACCCAGCCTGGCTTTGAATGCCTGCAGGGATGGAGCATCCACAGCCTCCTTGGGCAACCTGTTTCAGTGCGTCACCACCCTCTGGGTGAAAAACTTCCTCCCGATATCTACAGAATCACAGAAACTTCAGATAAGGCAACAAGTCTTATATTGCTAGAATTTGCAGGCAAAGCGTTAACCTCATGAGAAGACTCCTATGTACTGCATTTGTAAAATGGAGCCGTGGGACACACACCTGCTCCCTCTCCTGCACCTCCGTGAGCATCACAATGGTGTGGCACTTCCACTCCCACACCATCCGCCAGAAATCCTCCACGGTGTGGGGCAGCGGTCCTTGCGTGGCAATGAAATAATCCTTCTGGCGATAGCCCTGCAGAGAAAGGCCAGGGTGTGTGTATGTCATTGGCAGCAGAGACAGACATCGGTGTTTGGAGAGAGGAGCACCAGCTTCTCTTCAGCTGCTGTCCACACAAGACGTGCTGTTGCACGACATGAGCATCACCCAAATCCTTCAGATGCTCTGGGGACACACAGCCCACCTGATTCTTGCTCATCCCCCCAGCACTGAAATGCACACGTGCAGACATGAGATGTGAAAACTGGCGTTCTCAATGCTTTTGTCTATGGGTCACAGCAGTAACACAGAAGCAGCCCCAGAGACATCAGGGGCCTGATACAGGTTCTGCTTTAAAGAGAACCATCAGCTCCTGCTGCTCGCTGTCCTCATTAGTTCACCTTGTCTCAGAAATAAAGATTCATGATCCTAAGTCTTACTTTATGACTTCTTACAGTCATGGCTGAAGGAATGAAGTTCTGCTGTGAGCGCTGAAGGTTTTCACAAGGAGATTATTAACAACTGCAGTCATCACCTTTACTGTGGAATGAACATTAGACACATTTTTTGAGCTACAGTTCTATTTCCATACTGATGTGACCACACTGCAGAGTATCCACAATCCTCAGTCACTGATGGGCTTTTACTGCTTTAGGACATAATTAATTCTCATATTTAAACAAACTTAAGAATGGAAAGTGTTGCCCAGGTTCCATCAGGAAGCCAGGAACGAAGCTGGGAATTAATGTAGGTGCCCTCAGTAAATGCTGGCTCCCGAACACTATGAGAGCTGTGCTCCATGACAGAAGTGGAGAGGGGCAAGTACATATTTGAGTTAGAAAGCCACACGGTCAGACTCCTTATTAAGCTGGATACAGGCAAGAGAACTGCTGGATGTTTGCTGCTTAGCGAGTCTGGTTCTCTGCCCGCTTTTCTTAGGATTTAGGACGAACCTCAGTTTATAAATCTAACAACAACAACAACAGGAACGTTTAAATTACACATTTCAACTGGAATTCAGAACACTGAATAAGATCAGAAATTCATTTGGGAACTCTCATAAGCCAAGCCCAAACAAAACTAATGCTCTCCGTAAGCCAACTTGGCTGAAGCTCTATAAAAAGACTTGCAAGAAACAGTAAAATATTTGACTTGTAGCTTAAATACATTGAAAATATTTACACTTACGTCTATGAAGGAAGCATTGATGTAGTCTGTGTACTCTTGCCCTCTCTTCATTGACAGAATCACTCTATTAAAATCATCTGGAAGGAGAAAAAACACAAACATTCACTCTTTTTTTTATTGCTAACTGTACGTTAACCGTTCCACTATTACACGTGTGGAAGAAGGACAGATTGC
Source organism: Alectoris magna (assembly GCA_030625065.1). Lineage (NCBI taxonomy): Eukaryota > Metazoa > Chordata > Aves > Galliformes > Phasianidae > Alectoris > Alectoris magna. The sequence goes on along the minus strand of CM060566.1, from coordinate 21,370,908 downwards.
TCGTCCAAAAGCCAGACAAGGTGCCTTAAAGACTTTACTCAGGATCTACTGAGTGCATGGAGGAAGGCAGTGGTTTTTCTGTGGATTATTTTTGCATTCACGCAGCAAGCAAGGTGTAACACTTACACTCATGTGCAGGCATTGCAGCACTGCTCCAGAGGAGGCAAGGAATCGTACAGAAGGTACGTTGGTGCAGCAGGTGGAATGGCTTAATCATTTCATTCTGTTCTTAAAACTATCTGATGATGACGTATTTTGTGCAGACACCCTATAAGGACATCACTCCGGCCCTGACTTACCTAACAGGGCCACATTCTGATACGAGGTGCACTGCCATCAGCATACAGGCATAACTCACGTTTATGACAACCTTAGGATAACTACACATTTGCAGCACCTCTTTCTATACATACAAAGTCGATCATCTTACACGGGATAATCTGGATGACTCTAGCTTTCTTCATATTTGCTGGAAGATTGCCAGTTCTCATGTTCTCTTTCATTATTCGAACATTCGTTAATTTCTGTAATTAAGCACACAAACAAGGACGAGGATTAATTAAAACAGAAATGGCTTTATTTCATTATATTCTTCACAACCTGTACCCAGAGGATTGCTCATTGGGTATAGACCAATAGTGAAGCCATAGTTAGCCGACCATTTATGAGTGGTGAGGTGCTGACACAGCTGCCCAGAGAGGCTGTGGATGCCCCGTCCACCCCTGGAGGTGTTCAAGGCCAGGTTGGATGAGGCCCTGGGTAGCCTGGACTGATATTAAATGTGGAGGTTGGTGGCTCTGACTGTGGCAGGGGGGCTGGAGATTCCTTATCCTTGAGGTCCCTTCCAACCCAAGCTATTCAGTGATTCTATAAAAGCCTCTTTGCTACCCTGCGTGTACAAATGTAATCATAAGAATAACAGAAAAGACCACTAAGATCACCATGTCCAACCAGCCGCTCCACACGCCCAGCATGACCCAGCAGTCTGCTCACTCACACGCTCTTCTCAAGTTCTACGCCACTTCCCTTTGTAAAACCTCCACTTCCCCTATCACTGAAACGCACACTGAACTCATAGGTGCTCATATTCCTTCCGTTCCTACTAGCAATCTTTTCTTTGTTTTATTAACGATCTTTTTTATAGATTATTATTTAGAACTCTGTGACACACCGCCGGGCACGAGAAGGCCGCATGAGCTCAGGGGCTGCTGTACACCAAATAACCTAATTGGGCTCCACGTATCTGTGCCTTTGCTGCTGCAGTGACCAATGCCCTCTACGTACTCAGCGATGAGAGCACACACGGGACACAGAAGACAAGCACTGCCCTTGCCCCACTGATCTGTAATAGCAGAACTTACACACTTGAACGGTTGTGCCAACTGATCTGACAGCAACCAGCTGCTTCTGCTGGGGGGATTTGCCAGGTAACCACCACAGTGACAGGGCTGTGTTTCAGCAGCTATTTAACATGACTTCAGTTTACATTAATTTTAATTTAATCTGCAAACTGCAAGCAGTTTTTCAGGCAGTTCTCTATATTCGCCAGGTGGTTCCGTTTCAGAAGCACATCCTAATTCCAGTAAAAACCCAAGTACCACCAACAAACCATTGAAAAGAAATTCCCACATCTCGGAAATGACTTTTCAGCTACTGTTTAACACTGTGGTTAACAGAGTGCGTGTCAGAGGGTCCCACACAGGTTAAGGCACTCTTCTGTTCCTCACTGTGGATGAGCTCCATGCCCCTGGGCCATCTTAATGCCTTCAGAACACACAGCAGAACCGACCATTGCTCTGTAAGCTTTCTGCAAAGCCTTTCTAGCACAGTGCACAGCAAATAACACTGAGAATTCTAGTTTTTCCAGAATTCCTACATGTTTGCTTGCCTGTTTCCCCTCAGTGTCAGACTTCTGAATCCTGAGCTTGTTACAACTACAAGTTGTACAAGTCTTGCTACAACTCTTACTTCATTTTCTTCTCCTGCTTCCCAATTTCTGATTAAATTAATCCTTTAAAAGAGAAATGCAGCAAACACTGAATTCACCTGATTGAATAACTGAAGTGATTTAATGCTTTAGATCTAGAGTAAATACGTCAGCATCCTAAACATCACAGAAAAGTTCTATTTCCTCAGCATAATTAAAGTCTGTTTTAAACAGCCATCACAAAAATCCAGCATCATTTGTTTCTCCATTAGGGGTTTCTCCACAAAGCATTTCTTCTTTGCCCCCTGGAAGCTGTGAGCGTTCAGCACAAGATGTGAAAACTCTCCATAATTCACTCTGCCAGCAGCAGTGACTGAGTTAACATTTCTGCTGACACGTCAGTTAGGTCAATGTAATCCAGCTCCATCCTCCAGCTTTATCTGATCTGGCACCCAGTTCAAGACCAAAAGAATAATTCCATTTTTCTTTTTATAAGGAAACCAAATGCATAGAGGAAAATGCCCATCAAACGACGTAGGCCTGAACGCGTCCCCATCACTGAGTCCACTGAACCGATTCACAGCAAGCAGAAAATACAACTGGCATCTCAGTTTGGACAGCCCTTTTCGTTTAAGACTGCACTTGTTCTGCTTCTAAAGTACCTTTTTGTCGTGAATATTTCGACACTTGAAAGTCTCAGAACAAAGACCTTTCCTACTCACCTTAAATTCTTCTTCCAGCCCTATTTTGACAAGGTTTGGTGCTGCACTGTGTGATGTTTGTAGATGTTTTTCCAAGGACGACACATCTAGCTCTGTGTCACCGTAGAGGTAGTATTCAAGTAAGGCTTGATAAATGAAGGAGTACTGCATCTGGAACAAGCAATAGGCATATAAGCATCCCGTGAGGCAATGGAGCAAAACAATCTCACGCCTGGCACTTTCATCTGTCTCATTCAGTCCACAGGCTACCGATCACCAACACACACCTAAGGCTAAAACTGAGTTCCTGTTACATCATTCATGTTCTCTACAATTCCACTCAATCACGCAAGGGGAAAGCCTGGACATACCACAAAACAACATGCCTCATAGTGTGGTCTTTACTGCCAAGACCTTTATTTCCTTTCCCAATGCTACCTTCCATAGAATGGTTGGGTTGGAGTAGACTTTAAAGATCAGCCAGTTTCAATCCTCTGCTGCAGGCAAAGCTGCCACCCTCCAGATCAAGGAGACTTGGCTCCTGTTCCAGTCATCCAGGTGTGCGGTGGAACAGGACACACTCACACACACACCACAGTGGAGATGTACATTATTTGTGTTGATGACGGCTTGAAGCTTGGAAAGCTGTAATTCCAACCAATGACTACTTACATCAGTCTGAACCATCTGCGGGCGCTGATTACGTATCCTTGAAACAAACTCAAAGACATCAACTTTCTGCTCAGCGTGCATCATGTCTATCATGGCATCTATAACGATAAACGTGCCCGTTCGGCCCACACCAGCGCTTCAAAAGGAAACAAAAGACAAAAAAAAGCCCCCTCAGTTGAATAACAAAGTCTGCAGGAATCGCTACACCGACGACAGAGGTAGAACTTGTGCTGCTCCCAGTGCACTGAAATACTCACTGCAGATCACAGGGTTTCATTTTTTATTTTAGTTGTGGCAATAACAACAAAGAACTAAATTTTAGCATTAAAAATACCTCTTCTAGCAGCTCAGAAGCTGATCAAAACTATACTAGTCTAAGACCATTGGAAAAAAACTTGTCCTTTTTCTTTTTTAGCTGTTTTCTGCATGGTTGCTATCCCGCCCTCCTTACATACAGTAACTTGCTACGACTTCTACACTTCCTAACACTGCTATTCAGATTTGGGTTTTTTTCCAGACATCCTCCAAAAGCCACGAGAGGGAGCAAGATTCCCACAAATTACATCACTCCAGCGACTTCCAGTTCTTCCTTTCAGAGGAAAAGGGCATGGCATCCTGTGCTAGGCATTCATAGCTCTCCTTTGACCTTCTGCTAGCTTACTTCATACAGCACCGCTGCAAGGTCCCAACTGATGACACGCATCTCTCCCTCCATCCCCACGTGCCCAAAGATACAGCTCAACTCTCAGCAAGGACAAGTCAGGTTTTAAATAATATCAGGGAGCAAGAAAACAAACAACATCCCACCAACAATCTCTGCCCGTGGCTGCTTTCTACCGCCAAGCCTCCCTTCCCTCTTGCTTCCTTTCACTCACATGTGACCCCACCGTGCTGCCGACAAGCCCACCACATTCCCACAAAGGCCGCTCACTCTACTGACCCCCATGTTTGCCCTGAAAGTCCTCTGCTTTTCCCCGCATGACCCCCTCTGAGGCTCCCCTCACTCAGTTACAGCTTAGGATGACTGGATGGTATTCTTGTAAAAGCTCACTGAAAAAAAAGCAAAAAAAAAAAGCACGGTTGCTCACTATCGATGAGTTTCCATTTCCTTTTCCCAACAATTCAATAGTGTCATATCCTGGCTGTGACGGAAATCAAGTGTCACCTTCCTCACTCGTCACCTCGAGCACACACTGAAGCTCTGCACTATCACCCAGCCCACACGTCGTGGCATTGCTGTGCTGTGCTGGACTGGCCGACTGAAATCTCTGAAGACCTTAATGAGATATTTTACACTTCTCTCTATTTTGGCTCAACTTCGGTCGATTAAGTTAAAGGACAGGATTTCCAGCTTGTGAAAATAATGCTTAAACCCAGCACTGGTCTCCACAGAACATCACTGCAAAAGGGTTTCCCAAAGGAAAGGCTGTGTGGCACTACTAAAAACCTCACTCCTTCTAAGAGTTTTCCTCAAGACTCCTACGTCGTACACGAGGGAGAAGACAAATTCTAGCCCAGAAAGGTCAATAGAAAAAACCAAGAACCAGAAGCTGGGCCAGGCAGGACAAACAGGCTGCTTCCAACAGCACACAGTGACTCTCCAATGTCCTCTGGATATCCAACATGAGCAACAGAAAAGAAAGAAATATCAATCTACAATCATTGCCTTGAAAACAAAACCCAGAAACACAAAGCCACCATTCTTCTCTTCTTACTTCAACCTCGATATCATAATTGTTCCTAAAAAGACACTTTTAAAACCCTTTTTTATTTTTGATTGTGGTTTCATTAGCACCCAATTTCAAACACTTTGCAGATTCTAATGCAACAAGTTCATGTGCTGGCAACTGAAGGAGTGGGAGTATGTTCTGCATCGGTATGTGGTACATTTCTTACATTGCAGCATTTAAACCTAAATGCAAGCCTTTATTTCAAGATTTCTCGGCATTTAACAATTTACACAACAAACTGATTTTGCTGTGGGAAAAGTGGAGGATGAATTCTCAGAGGAGCAGTTAATGGCGAAGGTCACCGATTTGTAATGACGAGGCTGTATTCTGACAAAGGACATATTTATACCAAAGATCACTCACGGATAAAATAAAACCTTCTGTCTGAATATTAAAGTGACAGCAAAAGCAGAACTTTTGGAATTGTTCTTATCCCCAGCTCTAAGAAAGCTCGGCATAGTATTATATACACATAAGCACGCACAAACTTCACAGCCTGCTAACAGGGAATACATCTTTAGGCTCCATACTCTGCCCCCAACTCCAGGCCAGACAAGCAGAACAGCCTGAAGAACACCGACCTACCTGCAGTGAACCACAATTGGCCCAGCCAGGGCAGGATTCAACGCTTTGACTTTCTTCAGGAATTTCAGCATCCCAATAGGTGTGAAAGGCACCCCGAAATCAGGCCAGCTGGTGAAGTGGAGCTGCGTCACGAGCCTCAGCGCCTTACAGCCATCGTGGAGCTGCAGGGAACACATGGACTCTGAGTTTGACTTCCATTCTCTACGCAGAGATTTAGAAACAAACAACACCTGGATCCTGACTTTACAGCGCATGTTCAATAGAAACATCCATTACCACACATCCTCGTAATGCATCTTGGCAGAGAAAAGGAGTGATCCCAAAACAGGGTATGTGAAGAAGAGATTCACAATTTATGGTAACAATGGATCAAATCTTAAGTCCTTTTTCTGTCATAAAATCTTCATGACTCTCCTTTTAGCAACTTCACAGGGAACTCAGAAAATGCGATCTAAATGTGCAGGATCTGCATTGCCATGAGGTACCAAATGCCAGCTTTTGCAAACTGTCTTATTAGGAAATGGAGAAAGATGGGGACAAATTCTTTGGATCAACGCAGTAGAGGACAACAGCAGGTATCCTGCAGTACTAAACGAGGCCTGCGCTGAGTATTAGCACTCTGTATCACACGTGAGAAGTGAAATTAAAGTATTACTATAAGGCTGTGCACAGCTTATCACCTCTCACTGGACACACTGGCTGAAATTAACATTACGGTTGAACCTGATGACTTCAATCTGGATCAGATTATCACTGCATTAGGAACAGCACAGCCTTTTCTTTAAGGAGCGAGATCCACAGGAACTTGTACCCATGCAAGGCAACACACTGTATACGTGTATGGAGCCGTCATCACTGTATGCCTCTCTCCTGTGATCCAAGGACTCAGCACTCTGCTCCTGTTCTCCCTCCCTGACAATCCAAACAAGAAACTTTCCGTGGCATCTGACTACATAGAATGGCCTGGGTTGAAAAAAAGACCACAATGCTCACCCAGTTTCAACCCCCTGCTATGTGCAGGGTCACCAACAAGCAGACCAGGCTGCCCAGAGCCACATCCAGCCTGGCCTTGAATGCCTGCAGGGATGGGGCATCCATAACTTCCTTGGGCAAGAGCAACACTAAGCAGAGCCTCCTGCAGTTCATCGATCGGCTGCAGACACAAGGTGCGCTGACCCCCAGTGCCCACCACCCTGCCAGGCCTGGCACTGCGCCCTTCTTGATTTGCAAACACGCTGAACTGATCTTCCTCATCGAACTTTGCAACCCCTTGCTTGAAAAACTCAAATGCAGATGGAGCACAAGGACTGCGCCTTACCGACTGGATGCAGAACTTGCGAATGGTGTAGTCCACGAGCACAATGCAATCTTCCACTGACACACGAATGTTCCCGTAAGTCCAGCACCCTTGGTCGGGCCAGTACTGATAACATTTATCCTGCACAAACACACAGTGCATTTTATAATGCTGAGCCTGACTTCATTGCTGGTCACATATAGAACAAGGAAGTTACTTGAAAACAGCACATGTAAGTATCCACAAGAGTATGTGGAGTTGATCATCTGACAGAAGACAGCTTTAACGCTTCGCCAGTGCTATCAACGATTAAATTTATGCACAGAAGGCTCTGAGTATGGCTTGGAAATGTTTTGTGTTGTTTTTTTTTTTTTAAACTATCCAAATCTGAACAGCATGAGAGAAAGGCTTTCTGGTAATAAAGAGGGAACTTGATGTCTTGACCCTTTAATTTTAACCTTTAGGTGCTCTTGGTGAGAAACGTGAGGGTGTCCTCACATAGGAGTCAGCAGGAGCATCGAGTTTTAACAGTTCTGGCTGCAAGAATGTGCCTTTGGCTATGGGCTACACAGGACAACAGTTATCAGGTTTCTTCCTTGAGATCTACTTGTACAAAGTCATATTTTCAGAAATTAAAGCTACATTTATTAGCAGGCATTCATGTGCTAAGAAGGGCTAGAAAAGAAAGCAGATGCTGAGCGGCCACGGGTGCTTTTGGAGCACACCTCCACACATCCTCGGTTGTGCTGGAAGCATTTTACCTCTTTCCTTTCTTTCAAGTTTGTTAACATGACAATAACTGCAGACTTCTGCTCCCATATCATCCTCCAGAAGTCATTGACTGTTTCTTGCTTGGGTCCTGCACACAGAACACAGATCTGGTCAAGAGATGTGGCAGAGTGCTTACAACACGCTTCTTAACAAGCAAAACAATAATAATTATTTAAAAAAAAAAAACCAACTTAATTCTTTTTATCGAATTACTTTTCCTCCCCCAGCTCCCCAGATCAGATAAAAGAAGAGAAGCAAAGTGGAAATGGAAGTGGTAGAAGCGAGTCTCCAAGCTGAGAGCAGTATTTGTGGGTGGAAAGGCAGTGGCTTCCCTCACGCTCATCTTCCTTTCATTTACACTCTAACCTTTAAAGCTCGCTTTGCATTTGGCCACCACCTGCACCTGAAAATGACCCTCAGAACACTTCTAAAATTAAGTACTTCTAGCCACAAAAAAAGAGATGAGAATAAACTGGTTACCTTGTGCAGCTATAAACTTATTCTTTTCTTTATAACCCTGAGGAAATAAATATCACAGTTAACAAATGAAATGCCAATGTGTGCTAGCATAAAAATATCTATTTAACATTAATTTACAGACAAAGTTAGCAGTTTGACTAGCAGAGAAAAACTGAGCTTACGTCTATATATGACGCGTTAATGTAGTCTGAAGGTGGAACTCCATCTACTTGGGTCAAAATCACTCTGGAATGATCATCTGAAAGAAGCAGCATTACAAGAAGGTTTGCATTTGAATCACCTGCGCTAGATTTCCTCCTTGCAAACACGGTGCTAAGCCCATCCTAAAACGCAGGCTGGACACCAGCTGGCTCAGAGGGGCTCTGATCAGCTCCAGCCCAACCCACTGACAACACGGATGGGTTTTGGTGGCCCTCCACCTCCTGCTGCCAGAGCCTGGAATGGCGAAAGCTGCAAGGGGCAGCAGCTGCCTAAAGGTTTGTGGCTGTGAGACCTGCAGCTGGAGGAAGAGCACAGCGCTGCCTGGTCCTGTGCTCTTTCCAGCTCTCACTAAGAAATTTCCCCCACAGAAGCACTGTTCCTCACACCTAAGGGTTACCAGGACCGCATCTCTACAACAGCTGAAGCTCAAACTGCACTGCGCTGTCTCACCCAACGCCAACCTAGACTATCAGTTGGATGTATTGTCATTTGGTAGAACACCAGCTGCTAAGGCTTTCTATAACAACACCTGATCAGCATTACACAAAAGCATCATATAAAATGATCAACAGCTAGAGAGACACCATGGCAAAACAAGCAGGTTTTACACAGAGATATGAAGAACATCTGCAACCAATGAAATCATATATGAACACCATCAGCGCGCTCCATGCCAGACAGACAGCTAAGGCTTAGAAGGAAAGGTAACATCTTACATGGCAGGATGTTAGGATATCTGTTTTTCTCCCTGTTTTCTTCCTTATTTGCCATTTCAAATGTTCCCTGCACGTATCCAGGTGTTAAAGACTGAAAAAAAAAAAAAAAAGAAGATAGAAAGAATCAGTGTGTTACATCAGCCAAGGGCTGACTGCACGTGGCACAGGACGAAGCTGCGTTTATACATCACGCCTCTCAGCCAACAGAATCAAACGTATTTGACTTCTTTCAAAAATAACTTTCATTACTCTAAAACAGGAAACCGTGCCCTGGCAGATTTCACATCAGAAAACGAGTTCAGCACTTATAAAAAAAAAAATAAAAATAAGTAATTTCCCCACCAGCGATCGCAGTTATTTAGAAGGCTGTTACAATCCGAGCTGCTGCCTGAAGATGCCATCTGCCACCGTGATTCACAGCACCGCGACCCAGCCCCGCCGATGCACCGCTCCGCTCCGAGAGCTACTTTTAGCAAGAGCAGTTGGTTAATAACGGGAACAGAGTTTGACTGTTAATAGCTCAGCGCTATCCAACTACGTTAGATAACTACGTTTAGCTACGTTCAATATCAAATATCTTTCCAAAAATCTATAGGTGAGGACCCAACTCTGGTAGGAAAGGAGGTAAAAAAGCAGCGGTTCCTTTCTGTTGAAGCTCGCTGTAAGAACACAAGTCAAAATTCTGCTCGTAATCAGTAAGATCTCAGACTGCAGGTCTGAGAGAAAAAAAAAACAGTCTTACACAGCAATCAAATCAAGAAAAGAAATAGAGCGGGTGAGGATGAAAGCAAGGAGGTGGGACTGCTGCACCCCCACAGGCAGAGCTGCTGAGCTGCACCTGCCAACAGGTCACGAGAGAGGGATGCTACGGTAGGGGCCCATGGAAAAAAGTAAGGAATGCTGCTCATTCAGAGGCACGGGCTTGTGTCCTGTATGCACTGAGACGCCCCGCTCACAGCCAAAGGTGTGAATGCGAATGGAGCTTCTTCAAGGTTCTTCTATTGAACATCTAGAACAGTGTTAAGGTGTTGGGTAAAACCACCGCTGTCTGGGAGTCAGAGCTGCCTTCTCCCACCCACCATCTTCCTTCTCCACTTCCCCCAAACCTGCTCCATCTGCTCTGAATCACAAAGAGGAAAGGAAAATTGGGAAATGACTGTATTTTAAGAGGCACCTTAAAGAAACTGCCCCTGCCTGCCTGCCAGAAAGCACTGTTCAGTATTTCTCCTTAGAAACAAATTGGTGCTGCCAGGTTAAAAAGGAGTAAAGGGGCAGAGGGGAAGGACTTCACCACCACCACCACAGAAAGAATAGCAACTTGCATTCGTGGCTTTTTTTTTTTTTTTCCACTATCACTTAAACTTTTGAAGGTAAGGAAGAGAAAGGAGAGATAAGGTTAAAATAAGAGCTAGGAGTTAAAAAATGAAAGCCACTTTCGGTAAGCTGCTTGATTCCTTATTTGATTGAAACCAGCATCTTTGCTAATTAAACTTATTAAAATACATTTACAATTAAAAAAAAAAACCAACACATCTCCCTGCCCCTTCCCCATGCGCTGAAGGAGAACCCCCATCCCACTGCTCCCACCCACCCATCCCCGGAGCAGAGGATGTGATTCACCACAGCTGCATTGTGGCCACTCCATCCCCCGCACCCCACGAGGAGCTGACGAGTCAGGGTGGCACTGGGTCAGCTGCCACAGCACAGCCTTATCTGCTTCCCCTTCCACTTCTGTGAAGCGATGGAGGGCTACGGCCTATCCCAGCATCAATGTGTATTCTCAGCTTTCCACCATGCAAACCATAGGGACATCTGACAGCAACAATAAAATTTCACAAGGAAATTCCAGTCAAAAATCTTCCTTTCATCAATCTGAAGATTGAGGCAATGACCAGGCCAGGACACACTTCAACAAACAACACGCTTATTTTACCCTATGGACAATAAGCAGAGCCAAGGCTAATCTGAGGGGCCTACGCTGGAAGGAATATATTTGGGTTCTGGCACCGTGTGTTGCTTGGTTTTGCTGTGAAGAAAACAACGCTCCCCCTAGTGCCCCATTTTCACCAAAAAATGAAGAAGTTGCTACTTTGGTTACTGTACAAGTGCAGCACGTGCAATTTAGGGAAATATAGGCTTTAAGAGTAAAACAGAAAGCACTGACATCACAACCAGGACCGCAACTCTCAGAGAACCATCCATCTTATCCACAAGGGTGGACAGTGACAGGACAAGAGGGAATGGTTTTAAACTGGGACAGGGGAGGTTTAGGTTGGATATGAGGAGGAAGTTTCTCACCCAGAGGGTGGTGACGCACTGGAACAGGTTGCCCAAGGAGGCTGTGGATGCCCCATCCCTGCAGGCATTCAAGGCCAGGCTGGATGTGGCTCTGGGCAGCCTGGTCTGCTGGTTGGTGACCCTGCACATAGCAGGGGGTTGAAACGAGATGGATGAGCACTGTGGTCCTTTTGAACCCAGGCCATTCTGTGATTCTATCAATTGCTGTGTGTCTTTGCAGAAAGGTGCTCGCTTGGTTTTCCTTTTCCCAGAAACACCCAGCTTCTGTGTGGGCAGTGCTGGATCACAGGACTGCCAAAACAATTTCAGCCTAAATCTACCTCAAATCTGCAAGACAGAGCAGGTACTTGTGCTCTCCAAAGCGCCACAGCGCACCTCGACACCGCTGGGTGCTGCTGATGGGTCAGGGCCAAATTTGGGCCCTTCTGTCTCCACTGGGCTCTGAGGGGCACACAGGTTCTCACCCACACAAGCAACCACAGGCAATACAAGGGGAAACTAAGTGCAAACTCCACTAAGCAGATGTTACAAGCCATCACCCTCAGCCACCTCCAGGCCTGCTCTGTGGATGTCTGTTCACTTATGGGTGCCGGAGCAGGGCCTTCAGACATGGAGCTTGTGTGCAGGCAAGCTCACCCGCTCACAGCACGGTGCAGAAAGCAATCCAAGCAGAGCAGGTTTTAAAATGAAAACAGATTGCTTGTTTCAATCCTGACTGGTGAACATATTAATCAGGAGAGTCAAAATTCACAAGCGTGCATCTTGTCAAACGAGTTTTCCCATTCATTTTGTCGACTTAGATAAATATCTCCACAATCCTCTCCCTCTCGCAAGGAAAAGAAATTATAACTTTTAAACATATCGTCAAATAAATCACAGCTATAAATATGCTACCAATTAAGAAGGTAACATAACAGACTGTCTAATCAACGCGTGTATTGGCTTTCAGAACTCCGTATTTGACATTTAAGCTACCGCTCTGTGCAACTGGCTTCTGCTGCTATGGGAAGTGAAGAGAAATAACAAAAGTTTGGAAAAGGCCCCTGAAGTTGCAGGAGTGCGGTTCTATGTCTGTCCATGGGCACCGGCTCTGCAGCAGCTCACCTCAGGCTCTGGGTAAGACTCATCACCACGACCACATGCAGCTGAAGTTGGGTTGAGCACAGGAAACAAAATCCCCTGTCTGACCAAGGCAGTGCTTCAAAGAAAAACCCTCACAGTTGAGACGCTCAATGGAAATGCTAGGGCACCAAGCCCTACGAAAAGGGAAGTGACGGGATGATAAAGTGCAGAAGGTCATATCGCCAGAAAACCCCCAAACCTCATTAGGGTGATATTAAGGCCGCTCTCTCCTCCTACCTTAAGTACTTCCCATAGTGGTGAAGCACTCGCTAGTAAAAATAAATAAATAAATAAATAAAAATGCTCCTTCCACCCAAAGCATGAAAAAAATCAATGCTAAAGGTATCCCACTTTCCCCCCTTCCAGCTTTCAGGCAAACATTAAAGATCTTTATATGCTAGCGAGTGGCAAAGAGTCTATATATTACACATTTGGCATTGCAGTGTCACACAGCTGTTAACCTTCCAGATTACTGCCAGAAAATGGGATACTACACATGACAGCAGGAGCAGGCATGCAGAGGTATATATGAGCACTAAGGGATGTGAGCACTGGGCTGGAACATCTCCTTGTCCAAATGCCTCAAGCAACCTACCACAGACAGCAGTTCTGCCTCACAGCTGACCCAGCTTAAGTGAAAGAGTGTTAAAGGATGACAAACTGTACCAGGACACTCACAGAACATGCGTTAAGGCTCTGAGACATCAGCATCACACACACAACGTTTAACAAATGGGTTTCGATTTGCCCCCTCTTTTTCACACGCTGCTTTTCTCTCCAAATCTGAGGACTTACATTAAACTCTTCCCGGAACAGCTTCCCTTCATCTGCTGATCGTATCCTTATTTCCTCTTCGAGATGCTCTACTGGAATAGGGAAATACTTCTTGGGGCCCGAAGGAGACCTGCTGAGCAGCATCACCCGTTGCTGTTCTGTCAGTTGAAGGGAAAAAAATCAATGTTAAAACCACGTTCAGAAGGCAATGATAAACTGTTTAAAATAGCGAATTCGTATGCCGAAAGATGCCAAAACGCACCTCTCAAATGAAACTCCTATTAGTTATAAAGCTGATTTTAAATGAAATAAAAAACAAAACCACAAGCCAGGCGACCTCTTCAGGAATGTACGAGGCTCAAGGGGAACCACTATTGGTAAAAACAATGGGTTTTGCACCTACATCAGATAAAGGGGCAACCGAGCTTTGTTTACAAAAGGAGAAGGTTCCCTTCTCCCTGCTGAGGGAGGCTGCAGAAGCCAAGAGCTGCTTTGCTGCACAGCAGGGACCAGAGGAACCATTTTTGGTATTTTTCACCTGTCAGAACCCCAGAGTGGGGCAGGTTCTGGCATGGCCTCGGCAAGCCAGGCAAGGTGCTCAGGATAGGCCAGGCCTGCAAAGGCATCACAGGGCCAGGATTGGGATCCCTGCTGTCACCCTCATCTTACAGCCACAGGCATCAGCCCGGCCCCCAGGAACTCAAGCATTTGTCTCTCAATAGGGCTGGGAGATGAGGAGGAATCAAGACCCTGCTCCACTAAGACAACAAGTTTCACTTGTGACCAATGGCAAGCACAAAACTGGATGATCACCCAAACGCTCCCTGCACATAGCAGGGGGGTTGAAACTAGATGATCATTACGGTCCTTTTCAACCCAGGCCATTCTACGATATGCTGGTACAACTTCCAAGCAGCCAGGGTCCAACACAGCCATACCAGCAAGTCAGGACCCCATATGGATGGGGCACAGGAAGCTCCTGGCAGGTTGCCCTGAGCTCATGCACAGAGCAGGAAGTCTGGGCTATGTATATTTAGCAGCCTGACTTTCTCAATGACTGCTGTGTCACTTTTAACCAACTCTTCCATTCAGATGTAGCATCACGGAGTTGACTGAAAGCACCAAAATAATTCTCTCACATTATTTTTTTCCCCCTTTGTTTTGGTAAAAAGAATTTCTAAGCAAGAAATGAACAGCTCCTACACACGTGCTGGGCTTGAACTTCCTGAGCCCCACTGAGCAACCAGCCCTGAGGGCTCTGCGCTCAAGGAAGTAAAAGCAGCACATTCAAAGCAGCGACAGGAACGTGTTGATCAGTTCCTAGGAGTAATTTCTTTTGGCACGACTGCTTTGCACCACTTCTCTATCCCATCCTCTTGCTTCTCTCTGCTTATGCGCTGGGACCAGCTGGTACTTTCATGCAGTGAATGAGGGGTTTGTCCCCACTTTGAAGAAGAATCTTTGCAATCCTTTCTCCAAATCCAAAGATCACAGTGCCAGCAACTCGCATCTCAGCATCCTAACAAAACATTTCTACACAGCTCAAAGAATGTTGACAAAGAAATATTTGCTGCATCACAACATAAAGCGAAAGGCGCTTCAATCCTACAACTGGAAGTTAACAGATAGATTAACAAGTAAGACAGATTAACGTGGACTTCTGTTGTTTCTTGTTGTCGCTGGTTTTACTGTTTTTTCTTCGCTAAAAACCCTGGAATTTACATTATGCAATAAGCAGCAAACACAACTAACGACTGAAAAACTGAATTCTTGACTACCTAAGGAACGTCTGCACACAAACACAACTCCCATAGAAAAGAAAAGCAAACCCCCTCCTTACCTTGCTCCTCTAAGATTCCATTCGGCATCTTCTTGTCACCAGAGCTCACCACAGCCTTCCTATGTCTTCGGAACCTTAAACACACACACCAGGTTAATCTGAGAAACTACATTTAAAGGTAACCGGTGTTTTCCCAGCCCAGCCTTTACCAACCAGGTAAGCCTGGAGAAGCTGCTCCTGTTCATCCTCCCGCTACCAGCAGCCACGAGCAGCACCGCTCGCTCCCTGCTGCAATGAAGGCTGTGCACCCCACGCACGCGTGCTTTCACTTCCTCATTAAGATCAACCCAATGCGAGGCTGAGCAATGTGCACACAGCTCCACACAGACACACCTGAAAAAATAGCCGGCCAACAGGATGAAGATGATGAACACCAGGAGCAGGATCAGCATGGAGGTCAGCAGGTCCTTGTGTAAGCTGTTCTCCTCTGTAGAGTCTGCAAATTGAAACACGGCTGATGTGAAGCGCTGCAGATGCAGGCTGCCTCGTGCAGCACAGGCAGAGTCAGCTCGGGATATCAGCAATCTCTGGTTCTACACAATCATGTCCTGCGCTTACTAAAAGCATCACAGATTATTTAATAGAAGCCAATCTGAAATACAACATTGGGGGAATTTTTTTTCTTTCTTCCAAGGCGCGTGTGCATAGAGCACAAACTGCTGCTGTGTCATGGAGATTTCTGGCTAGCAAAATCATAGAATCACAGAATGGCCTGGGTTGAAAAGGAGCACAGTGATCATCCAGTTCCAACCCCCTGCTATGTGCAGGGTCGCCAACCACCAGACCAGGCTGCCCAGAGCCACATCCAGCCTGGCCTTGAATGCCTGCAGGGATGGGGCATCCACAGCCTTCTTGGGCAACCTGTTCCAGTGCGTCACAAGCTTAAGGAGTGCATGACACTAAAAGATGCTTGAAGCCCATTCAGGAGGTTTCCCTGTGCAAGCATCCTGTGCAGAGCAGCTGCTGCTCAGCCAGCCAGAAATCACCCAGGCGTTACCTACTCCACAGACACAGCGCCTACTTAAAGCACACGGAGCACATCCAGTCTGACACACCACAACAGATGTGGGAACAGGCAGGAATTTTTACACATGCCCAGAATGGAGACTACAAAAGAAATCTGTTATATGTAACACGTACTGCAAGTCTCATCCTGCTGTTTACAGAGGCAGTTTGCATTTCAGTTTCACTGTATTCACGCTTACCAAAACTCTTTCATCCTGCTTACTTGCAGCGAACACTTTTTGAACAGTCCCAGCCACCAGCCTTGACATAGACTGCCACCACAACACAGGACTACAGTAACCACGTATGCCCACAGAACGGGTCCTCCTAATGACAGCAGCCCTGCACACAAGGGTGCTTTTCCACACGTTGAATGAACACCAAAAGGAAGCAGTCAGATTTAAGATATGGGTGAGAGAACAGGAGGCAAGTCAGAGTGTTCAAAAAAAAAAACAACACCAAAAAGAGGGGGAATGTAAAACCCAGAGAGATGTGAGGTTGCACTACAGCACACGAGGGCCTGGAGTCACTTGCTTTAAACCCACGGGGCACACAAGGAAAGCCTTTACCGCAGTCAGAGTAACAGGATGAAGAAATGAAAGGCTACAAAACCTGACGTTTCACTGGTACACAGAGACCAAACAGATGGTGGTGACAGCAGTGCCATCAGGAAGCAGCACTCGAGAGCCTTTCAGAACCACTGTGGCAGGGAGTGCCTGGATGAAGCACAGCATACAGGGCATGTCCCAGCTGCCGCACGGTGTGCCGCAATGCTGAGCCCTGTACAGAAACGGCACTCTAACAAAGACAGAAACAGAAAGTACGGACCGGTCCTTCGCAGTCAAAAGAAGCCACATCTGCTGCTTCCGACCGACAATCTCAGATCCTCTACAGCCAGGGCTCGGGGATTTCATCGGTTCTTATAACCAGTTCAGTTGCAAGGCACCCGAGACGAAGAGAAATCCAGCACAACGTCTGAGTCACGGGGAATTACATTTTCCCTCAGTCCCTCACGCAGTGCAAAATCCCCTGGCTCCTTTCTGAGGAGCTGACACATCTCACACCCCATTTCTGAGGCAACTCCCAGATGCACCCCCAGGCAGCAGAGCCCGGGGCAGCCCTGCCAGCTGCTGCAGGAGCACCAGTGGGTGCTCAGCACCTTTCCTATGGGGAGCTGAGCTCTGACACCACCACATCCTTCCTCCTGGTACAAGGGCACATTTACTGAGGTTCTTTGGCCTTGCAGGGGCTTCATGCAGCAGAGGCTTGTTTTCAAGCAGTTGCATTTATTACTTGTGTTTTCTTCCATATTTGCCTAGGCTATCTTATAAGCATAATCCAAAAGTTGTAAGAGGAAGCTCTGATGGGGCTTAGGCCGCTATTGATTCACAGACAAAAAGCCCTTTGGCCTACAAAACCCCCTATATATCCAATCAGATTTTAAAGGGAAACTGACTCAAAGACCTGAAATATTTCTTTAATCAGTTCTGCCTCGGAAGCTGACAATTGAAGCATCAGTCAGAACACGGAAGAAAAGCTGATGGCTTCTGAAGCTGCTCTGTCCTGCAGCCACCGCCACGGAAATGTCCCACCACCCCACCACGAGGAGACAGCAGCCCCAACCCACACGGCTTCCTGCCCACAGCAAACAGTGCTTTCCAGAAATGCACCGAGCTGGTGGCCGGCATCCCAGCAAGGGGTGAGAAGGGCCACCAGAAGGACAGTGACACCCTCGTGCTTCCCCCACCACCCACAGCTCTGCCCCACATGCCCCCCGCCCCACTATCACAGCTCTTTGCTGGCAATGTGTCACCACTTCCTCCAGGCTTAGGATGCTCCCAGTTTTAGTGTGCCAGCACCGAAAACAAAAACAACCACAACAAAAGGGAACTAACAGCAGCGCCTACACAGCACAAAGCATCCCACCCTCCTCCTTCCCTGCTCCCCCCAGACTTCTCCCTTCCTCATCCCTGGATCAGTTCCTTCATATGTAGCACCGGGGCTGTAAAGCAGCCCTTAAAAGTGTGATTAAAACTCTTATTTTTTGTTTCCATTCCACAAAGGCTCAGCTACATGACTTGCTTTAGATTAGCAAGTCAGGAAACTGAAATAACTTGGGGATTGGACAAAGAGCAAGCAGGACATCATTCACCTGAGAGCGGGCTCCAATTATCCACAGCTCTCAACATACAGACAAGAAAATACAGATATAATCCTCAGCTTTCCACAGCTCAAAGTTAACCACTCTCACCAACTTGCGTTACATTTCAAGTGCCTCTTCTTGCTGTTTTTCAGGCTGTGTCAGAGATCCACAACACAGACCTTACCCATCCCACGGTGTACAGAGCGCACAGCCTGAATACCACAGAACAAGCACATGATTAGGGATGAAATTTCTGGTCGAATTTTAACAGAGCTGCTTTGTCACCTGCAGGTACAGCAGCATAAGCACACAGGCACTGCTCCCACCAGGGACACTTCCATCAGGAGCTCCCGGACACAGCTCTGCTGCAGGTTTCAGCCCAGCTTGCACCAGATTGTGCACCCAGCTTGCCTGGTGACTGTGCAAACCTCAAGCAATAATTTAGGGGCAATTTCAGACCAGAGGATCTACCAGGTGGGAGTGCTGAGCATCTTTCACCTCACTGCCAAGCTGCAGGCACTGGGCATGCTGCCTGCATTGCTGTCCTCAGCTGCTGTTTGGGCTGATTTTGAGCTGAAGACACGCCTGAGTGGCATACTAGGGCAGAACTCAGCACTTATCATGGACGCAGGCAGTTCTGATATCATGGAATCATAGAATAGCCTGGGTTGAAAAGGACCACAATGATCAGCCAGTTCAACCCCCTGCTATGTGCAGGGTCACCAACCAGCAGACCAGGCTGCCCAGAGCCACGTCCAGCCTGGCCTTGAATGCCTGCAGGGATGGGGCATCCACAGCCTCCTTGGGCAACCTGTTCCAGTGCGTCACCACCCTCTGGGTGAAAAACTTGCTCCTCACATCCAACCTAAACCTCCCCTGTCTCAGTTTAAAACCCTTGTCCTATCACTATCCACCATTCCCCCTCCTGTTTATATGCTCCCTTCAAGTACTGGAAGGCCGCAATGAGGTCTCCCCACAGCCTTCTCTTCTCCAAGCTAAACAAGACAATTTCCTTAACCTTTCTGCATAGGAGAAATGCTCCAGCCCTCTGATCATCTTAGCGGCCCTCCTCTGGACTCTCTGGATTGTTTGAGAAAATCGAAGAGTTTTGTCGTTTCTGTACAAAGTGCTCCCATTGCATAACTTGTTGGCCTCTCAGGAAATAGAATCATGATTGACTCGCTCTAATTAAGCCTCCTGCATGTTACCGTGTGTTCACAGATGCTGAAAACCATGAAAGCTAATGCAATGAATGGAGAGCTCCAGTAATCACATAGTGAGGCTCCACTCTTCCTATACACTGATCCCATTACCTTCAGTACAAGAGGAACACACCATACGTTCTGCGTTTAAGAGAAGTCTATCACAACGATCAAGGAACTCAGGCACCTCTCCTAAGAGGCTGAGATCTCGATCTCAAAACATCAGCAGAAAACAGGGCAACAGAAGCTGCACATTTATCATCTCCCAAGCTCCCGCTCATCTGATAAATTCATTACCCATACATGTTAGTACACTGATAGCAGAAAGGAAGAGCAAAGAGGGGCATGAAACCCATGCAGCGTTCGTGCGGTAGACTCTGCTGACATTAAAGGTTTGGAAAGGACTTAGAAGCTTGATAGTGCAGTTCTGCCCCTGCTTTCCCACTGAAATGACACGACTGGTAGAACACAGCAAGGGAAGATTAAAAAAATAATGCAGCCATGATCAACACTGGATAACTAATTAATACTTAAGTAACTGGTCCGCATTTGCTATGGACAGCACCATCTGTAAGCAATTTGTTACGTGTATTTGATGGTAGGACCTCGCACTTACTTGAAAGACAGATCTAAATCAAAACAAATAAATACTGATTTATATGCAATAAAAGACAACATTCTGATTTTACATAAAGGAGAACTCCCGGTAGCAATTTCACAGTACTTCTGTATGGGGAAAAGCTGAGTAACACCGACTGTGCACCCATGTTTAAAGTAAAAAAGACCGTAATCCAGCAAACGTTTCAACAATTCACCCCGCTAAAATGAGGACGTGTAATAAAGCACAACTGTTTTTCTCCTAATCAAATGCTCCTCATCTCTTTGGATCATTCAGCAAATCCGCATGCAAAACGAAAGCTCTTCTCAGTTACCTCCATATCCATTCGAGAGTCGTCTTAATACTTTAAACAGAATTATTTTAATTAAAATATTGTGTTAATTCAGTGGCTATTAAAAGTATTAGATAATCCTACTGTTCTGCAACCCTCTACACAGCAGTATATTTTCCATGTGTACGTATTTGTTTAATCAGACAAAACCGCTTCTCACAGCACAGTAAGGAAGGCTTTGATAGTTGTAAATAGAAATTTGGTTGTACTACTCATTTCTAACTCGTATCACTCAAATTAAGGTTTAATTAAAACATGGAAGACAAGATTTCTCTTACCCACATTACCATATTCCCAGTCAACACATGAAAACATGAATCAAAAACCATAGAATAGCTTGGCTTTGAAGGGACCTCAAGGATGACGAAGCTCCAGCCCCCCTGATGCAGGGCAGGGCCACCAACCTCCGTATCTGATACCAGACCAGGCTGCCCAGGGCCCCATCCAACCTGACCTTGAAGGTGAACAGCATCTATGAGGAAACTCCCTTTTTACTCACTTTATTAAAACATTCTCGGAAGCAGCAGAGCTCACAAGCTGTTCCTTTTCCCCAAATCCCACACTGTGACATACTCGGACAAATACGAGCACCCTGCACTTACATTGCTCCAGGTGCCAGAGAAGAAGCAAGGCAAAGACAACTACTTGACAGCATCACAGCAGAGCTATTTACTAACAATTTCACAGTCAGCTCCATTTGTATTTATATAAACATTCTACATAATCTCAAAGCTGTAAGCAAACGACACAGAGGTTTTCTCCCTGCTGCTTGAACCCCTTGCCCCTCTAGCCAACCCTAAGCTTTGCTGGTGCCCAAAGCTGGTGCTGGTGTGCTGAGCACAAACTCCTGAACTACTCACCAATGTGGGCCATCCCACCACCAGCCAGGCCTGGCACCGGGCTCCTGCTTGGCTTCCTGGCCACACAGCCATAAAGTTCACATGCAGAATGAAAACAACAAAAAGAACACAACACAGAAATGCCCACCTAATAAAGACCAGGCATCAACAACAGCTCTTTGAGAAGTCATCACGATTTCACACGCTGTTTAAATGGAACACAACCAGCTTTATTATTTGCCTTCAGCCCAGTCCATAGGGAAGCTATTCATACCCAAATCCACCTCTGATGCGAGCACAGCATCACACATGGCCAAATCCTCAACAGATAACTGCTGTCAGAAAACCAACACCCAGCAGAGCACGGGCATGTGGAAGGCACCAAGCTAGGTTTGGGAAGCAAAAGGGCAACAAGCAACTGAAATTTGACATCCAACTACAGAACACAATAGTAGCATCAGTGGTCTTTAAAATATATATATATCTGCCTTGAGCCAGCCCCTCTACGGGAGTGTGATGGGTTAGGACAGCTACAGGAGGGCTTGAAGGAAAAGGAAGAAATTTTAAGGAGAAAAAGTAGTGAGGTGGAACAGATGTGGTGAACTGGTGAGCAGAAGATTGCCCTTGGGCCTTCAAAAAGCCTTTTCTATTTTCACCTGAGCTCATCTTATGCAGGGTGCTGCACTCTTATCCATCTCAAGTCCTTCCTTAGCTAGCTCATGTGACTGAAAGCACAGAATACACACAAAAACTCTAGCTGCTCACGATGTTTAGCTGTAACACCTTGCCTTTTAAACAATTACTTCCTTCTTTCATTATATCAGCGTCCAGGTCCCATCACGCTGACCTCATCAGTCAGCGTCACGCCGTACACTTCCCTGACACTGGAAACAGAAAGTAAAGTGTACGACACCAATAAAACACATCGAACTGACGACAGCAGACAAGATTAGAGCGTTAGTGGTGTCAAAGTCCTGGAAAAATATTCATGATGCCACTGCAGGGACCTCACCTGAAGCCCCCTTCCACCCCTGTTCCCATCCTCGCAAATTAAATGCCGTCCTTACTTGTGGTGCTGGTGGGTTTTGGTAATTCAGTTCCATTTGGTGGTAAAGCTCGCACAAACAGAAAGCTAACACAGAGCAGCAGGCACGGACAGGGCTGTTCCATCCTGGATCTGAAAGAAAACAAAAGCGCATGATAAATTTTGAGGTCAAACTGCTGTTATTTTTTTTCTTTGTTTCACAACTAAAATTAAAAGAAAAATACCAATGCTTACTTTGGAAGAGGAAAGAGTTAAATCCTGCTTTATAGCCTCCCATTGCCTCATCACTTCGCTTTCATTTTTGATGTGAAGAGGAAGGAAAAACTACAAGTTGCTGCATTAAGAATTCATTACAGAAGTCCATGAAGAGGAAGACAGCATTCAGACATCGCTCAAAGACAACTTTGGAAACGGGGCCAGAAGAGCTGCTCTGCACCAGCAACCCACAGCATATGAGCACACCGGAGCAATGAATCCGGGAATCATTTCCTAACTATTAAGTACCAGGCTCTGGAATCATGAGCATAAATGCCCATCAGAAATAGAGCACACCTTCAGTGGTTCCTGTCTTAATTGCAGGTATGATGCCGGGGCTCTAAGTTGCATTTCTGCATTTTCTTAAGTTACATTTTCTTATGTTTCCATCCACACACAGATGCATTCTTTAGAACACGTGTCACAGCTATCAGTCTGCAGGCATAAAATCCCAGTGGAGCCTTCCAACTCCACAACACTTCATCCTTTGTGAGATCAGAAAATAATTCCTTGAGTTTCACAGAATCCTAGGATGGCCTGGGTTGAAAAGGACCACAATAATCATCTGGTTTCAACCCCCCTGCTGTGTGCAGGGTCGCCAACCAGCAGACCAGGCTGCCCAGAGCCACATCCAGCCTGGCCTTGAATGTCTGCAGGGATGGGGCATCCACAGCCTCCTTGGGCAACCTGTTCCAGTGCGTCACCACCCTCTGGGTGAAAAACTTCCTTCTCATATCCAACCTAAGCCTCCCCTGTCTCAGTATAACACCATCCCCTCTTGTCCTATCACTGCCCACCCTCACAAACAGCCGTTCCCCCTCCTGTTTATACACTCCCTTCAAGTACTGGAAGGCCACAATGAGGTCTCCCCGCAGCCTTCTCTTCTCCAAGCTAAACAAGCCCAGGTTCCCAGTCCCTAAAGAACGGATGAATTACAAAGGCTGCACCTCAGCCAGCAGGGGCAGCCTCACCTGATTTTTGTGGTGTCTTCGGCCAAACCCCCTGAGCTCTACGTTCTGTATTGCAAAGAGGTCATGCGGTGATTCTCCATCCATGGCCAAAATTACAGCAACAGTAATACTGTGCAACAAGCTCCTGATGTTACCAGTGTAACACATTTAATAGTACAATTTCCACGGGATATTATATAGCACTGCTTTACAACAGACCAAAAACACACACAGGCACTTTGCAGTCATTATAACAACCGTGATAGAATCCCTCCCTTCAACGCAAAATGGGTAAATCCCACAGCCCCAAGCCCCGGAATGTATGACAACTTTTAGCTTTTTCAACCTTAATGGTCCTATGATTCCATCAGCAGATTGGACACCTTACACCCCTCACAGCACTGCTGGTACCAGGGCTTTACGGACGCATGTGCTGTGCCAGACACCTTAGATCTGTTCTCTTGGATGTGATGAAGTGCAGCTTGGTTATACATTTAGGGCCCCCAGATTTATCAGAAATAAATGCATCTACATGACAACGCAAGTTCTGGGATCCTGCCTTTGTCTGAAGCCGTGATTAAGTGCTTTGTATTGCTGCTTGCTGGAGGAGGAAGGATCAAAGCTGACAGCAAATGCAGGGGCAGATGCAAGTGACTGAGCTGCGTGTGTCTGGGCACTGGGCACTGCAGAGTGCCCTGTACCTCTTGTTGCACTGCACTGAGTGAGGAGGTCAGCAAGTTGCAACAATACATAAATATGCAGTAATATGTTCTGTATTGTTATCTCCCTCATAAGCTCAGTGGCATACAGTTACTGAGGGCCTCAGCTACAGCACTTTCTGACACCAAAACCCAACCCTGACAGACCCAGCAACGCTTCCTTTTCCCAAGGAGGTGCAGTGTTGTGATATACTGTTAAAAAACCAACAAAAACAAAACAACTCATCTCAGGAAAAGACAGGTAAGTGGAAAGGCACTGCCGGACAAGAAACCACACACAACAGAAGCCTCTTGCTGATAAAATCAGAAAGGAAGAAATAGGGGAGGGCGAGGTGCTCGCTGCCATTACCACAGGGCTTCCAGGCAGCCCAAGGCTGTCAAGGCACAAAGCTGCCTCCTGCCTGCCAAAAGCAACAGGGGCTGCTTTGAAAACTGCACTTCTGTCTGCCGGTGTGCCTCTACATCCAGTCCTTACTTCATGGGATTCAGCTCAGGCCCTTCAGCTCCAGAAGAATCACATTTTCGTATTACAGGATTATGAGCTATTCCTGATGAGCCGAAGCTTCAGAAAGGCAGAAATCTGCCAGCAACTCCTGCAACGATCACAATTCTCACAGTCTGCACTGTTATAGAAACAGGATTCCACATCCCACTCAATAGCGTAGCAAAAAAAAGAAATCACCGTAAAACTGCACAGCAAACACAAACCCTACCATGCTTAACATGAAGATGCCATCCTAACATCAGTCTGGCTCAGAACCCTGCAAGGACACAGAGCACTGCCCAGCATTCGGTCCAACTCGATGCATGAGCTCCTTCACAGCGTCTGCATCTTCCCCAAGTGGAATCAAAACAGCAAAACCTTCCATCCAACAAAGAGGACGGTGTCGAGACTATACTTCTCCCCAGCCTTTAGTGTCATGTAGCAAGTCTTCAGCTTGGTGCTAAATGGACTCTGCAGCCCAGGCACCAGGAGCTCAGTATGTTCAGCCCACAATTACTTTCTGTTCCACAAAGCCCCACGCCAGTCCACTGCTTTGGAGGGCAGAGCACCCACCTTGGGCAGCACCCAGATACAACTTCACTTCCACACCCACTGTGCGACTTCACTCCTGGTTGGACTTTATTGCTCCATTATGTCATAATGCTGATAAAGGAGCCTGAGCACTTACAGCACGGTAAGGATGATTATTCATTTGATTGCATATTTTTTCCTAAATAATCTGACAAAGAAGTGCACCTTTCTAGCACAGATGCTTATTTATGAAACACTGAGAACCACATCTGAGAGATCAGCACAGAACAGATGAAGTGCTTGCTAAATGTCAGGGTATTCCAAGCGAAGAACAGAGAACCTGCTCTGAAACCCACCACCAAGGATTTGAAGGCAAGGGAAGCAGGGACCTGGGCGAAGGTAAAATCCAGAGCTGCGTCTCCAAGATGCCCTTCTAGTTTGGGCTATCTTCAAATAATGCTGCTTAACCTGTAGTTATACCTTAAGCACCGAAAGACAATATCAAGAAGTTTGATAGCAGGCTGCCTCAAAACTGAACGCAACATCTGGCTGCCAGCAGCAGCTCGTGCTGATCCCAGCAGAGGGGGAAGGGAATATAACACTGGAAATATAAAGAAATATCTTTAGATACATAAATACAATAACACCTCTTCAGTGTGCGCATACAGGCACAGAGCTCCTCATGCAGGCAGAGCAGCAGCATAGAGGTGCTTGCTAAGTTCTGCACGAGCTGATGGAGCCGGATCCTCTCCCTTGCTGTAATAACACCCGGAAGCAAAAAGCACAATTAAAGACAGCACTATGAACCAAAATTAGCAACCTGAGCTACTCAGAACGCCTTGAATTTCCCTCCCAGCCCTCGCTTCATGAGACCAAGCTCATTTTTTTTAAGTGCCAGATGAAGCTATGATGGATGCCCAGCAGGAGCGCAGCTGCACGCACCCAGCACAGCACAGCAAGGCTCTGCCAAGGCCCCGGTGCTGAGGGAGCACGCAGCCACACTCCCTCTGCTGCTCCTCAGTGCCAACTTAGAAACAATTTCACCCTGAAAACCCACCTGTTCTAGGACAGGGCTGCCTATAGCACACTCATCATCATTTCTGTTATACATACATATACAAGTACAGGTATTGCTACAGAGCTCTTCAGAAATAGCTCTTCAGAATTGGAATGGAGGGAATAAATACCTAACATGTAGTATCAGAGATAACTGCTCACAAAATCACATCTGACCATAACAGCTCCTGATGTGCCTAGAACAGGTGCAATAAAGGGCTTTCAAAGCAGACTGAAAGAATCAGATTAAAGGCTACAAATTTAAGTAGCCACTTACATATAAGCAATTAAGGGAGGCAAGGCAGCAATTAGCCAAATAAAATCAATTTTCATTTAGAATAACAAAGCCTGGTAGACTATCTTGGTCCATTCACAATTTTTTCTTAATTGGCTTTTTGGTTCTGCTCCTCACCAGGACTGGATTAAAAGCATTATGAAGATATGTGATGAAATGTATAAAGATGATTTTTAGATTTTAGATGAGTTTAAAACCAAGAACATAAACTTTTGCTGCAGCCTTAAGTTTGGAAAATTATGATATATTCAAGTCACCTATTACCAACATGGTAATAATTAATAGCTGAGGTATCATTAATCAGGATGAAGTTAGCAAACACGTACAGCTCATAAAACAGCCTGCCATATGATGACACAGCGGCTACCACAGTTGGTAGCTGTGACATTGCTTACAGCTGTGATAAGCATTAATGCTTTCTCCCAAAGCTCCAAAACCACACAACGTCCCAAGCTGGAAGGGACCCATGAGGACCACCAAGTCCACCTCCTGCCTCCACACAGGAGCACCCAAACATGAAACCATACGCCCGCTGACCCAACATTAACGCACTGATATCACCTTGCAACGTGCTTACCTGATAGACAAACAAGTGTTTAAATAGCCTCCAAAAAATAAAATCCCTGTAGATCCTCCATTATAAGAAATAAACCAACCAAGCAAAAAAACAAAACCCCAACATCTCTATGTCGACTAAGGATCCTCTAATAACTCCTCAACATTCGTATCCATTAAGTCACGAATAGAGGTTTTAAACACAAAGGAGGAAGTTTAAGCAACTCCTATCTAAGACTAAGTGTAAAGTCCCACAATTTCAGTGCAATTAACGCCATGAGTCATTTCTTACATAGGTTTGCAAGAGGATTAAAATCTAAATATAACTGTGAAAGGGTTGAATAGTACAGCTGAGCTTCTTTGCAGGAGATCCGTGGCAGATCACCTCTGACGCTCACGATGAGTTTGTCTGAAGCATGCATCTGAATCCCAGCAACACCATGCAGCCCTCAGCTCTGCAGCCCAGCCCTTCACCTGTCTGGCTTTCCTTGTAGGGTTAATTGCTGCTCTCAAAGCAACAGTGCCATCACACTACTATTCTCTGTCTTGCTTCTCAGAAAGCAAATGCTTGAGACCAGGCTAAAACCCCACTACAGCACCTACGGGAGCTGCAGGACTGATGCCACACTGCACATCACGGCGTTTTGTGAGGCTGTAAAGGAGCTGAGCAACGTCAACTCTTCAAAAACAGAAGTCTCTCAGAAACCAGAACCTTCACAAGAAGTCGCTTCTTCTCTTCTCAGAAACAGGGAGAAACACTCTTCCTCTCCTGAGCAGG
Organism: Alectoris magna; assembly: GCA_030625065.1. Classification (NCBI taxonomy): domain Eukaryota; kingdom Metazoa; phylum Chordata; class Aves; order Galliformes; family Phasianidae; genus Alectoris; species Alectoris magna. The sequence continues at coordinate 21,342,987 of CM060566.1, read as the reverse complement.
AATTTGCAGTCCCTTCCTTCCAAGCAGCAATTCAGCACAGACGCTCCATACAGCAGCAATCCTGACCCGAGCTGCTAGCTCCAAACCGGGCCGTGCTCCCCTGCACTACAGCTGCAGGCAGAGGCAAAGAGGCAGGAGCTGGGCAGCCAACTAACAGGCCCTCCATGCCATCACTGCATCCCCTGTGCACACCCCAGCAGCCACCCAGGACCCCCCCCACTCCCCTCACAGCAGGCAGGCAAAGCACCATAACTTCTGTAGAACTTCCCAAGCCAAGGAAAGCTGGATCGGCCATCTGCGGTGTTTACAGCTGCACTGCTTGTGTAAGTAGTGTGATATCCATGACACCACCTTCCCCCACCAGAAACAACAAATTATTTCCAGCTTATTGCAGTTTTCTCACTCTGACTGCTTGGACTCGTTCCCTTTTCGCAGCACCACTATCACCATCTCCTTGCTGGTGACGTGCCCAGCCACAACAGTGGTTTCTGCAGTGCAGGTCTGGCTTTTACTGAGCTAAACACCACGCTGGGCTCGTACAGAAATGCCTTAACAAGAGCAATTTTATATACAGAAAAGCCAAGAGCCAGCCCTCCCTTGTCCTGCGTTCACTTGCATAAGAGAGCATTCTATCAGCATTCTGATGACCATTTCAATAACCTCAGCTTTTGGAGCAGACAGAGAGAAGCAAACCTACCCAAAGACAGCGTGGGAGGAAAGGCCTTGTCTTATTTTTAAACAGAGAAGGTTTAGAAAACCCCTGAGACATTACTTGTGCCATCACCCCCTCTGCTACCACTAGAAGTTCTCCACCCTCCAGAGGCCAAACCCTAAGAGATCAGTTCAAGTTTTGGGACAGATGCTCAGCACGGCACAAACCACATCCAGATAACAAGTTTTCAAGTGAAAACCCCGGGCAAGCCCAGAGTGAGGAGCAGCCATAACCCTGGCCAACAGTGCCATTGGTACCAGAACAGCCCAGTACACATAGCAGGGCCCTGCCATGGAGTTCTGAGTTGAGATGCGAGCACGGGAGAATACGACAGTAATGAAAAGAAGTGAAAGTAGAAGAAAAAACATTGGATTACTTTAAACAGTAGGTGCTGCCTATCATTAGGTCCACACCGCAGCCATTTCAGAGCCCTATTTCATATCAAACGTGTTTCTCTTGCTGCATCAATACTCATTGTCTATCCTTCTGGGTCTAATTTTAGATAAATGAAGATCTCTGCAGCAAGGCTCTGATTTGAATACTTAGTATTTCACCTGCAAAGCTCACAAGAGCAGTAAGCTCGTAGGCACAGAAAGACGGAGAAGGAAAGGAGACCTCTCCAGCAGAGCAGGCCCTTCAGAGCACCAAGTAAACAGGCAACATTGGCCAACAAAGGTTGGATGTCTGTATAAAATCTTACAGCAACAAACACTGCAGGACAAACACCCCGACTCATTTTCAAGTCTCATTAATACCTCCTATAATACTAAGCAGTTGCTGCCCACACCACAAATTCATTACGCTTTACTGAATACACATACAAGACCCTTGGCAACAAGCACAGAAATTCTGCATTTACATTTCTGCAACTTCTAGTATCTCTTTCTTCCCTATAGGCCTGTACAGGAGATTGAAGTGACAAATTAGGGTCACCTTTCCCCACGCGTTGTCAGCAAATCAATTTGCAACGCCTTTCAGACGGAGTTCATACATAAATTAGGCAGCGTGCAATTGATTCACAGAAAGAAACCCTGGAGCAGCGGAGTGAAACACCAATAAAATCTTACAATTAACTTGAGAAGTTGCCTTTTGTTCCATCCCAGCGGTCCTTTTATTCTTCAGATGCAGAAAACATATCATCATACAGATGCTCCCTTGTACCGGATCCATATGAATATTTAAAATCAGTCCTTGAGAACCGAAACTAATTACATACAATGGAAAACGTGTACGGGAGAATTATATGCAGCACAATGGCCAGATTAAACCCTTGTGTTTCAACAGCAAAGTATTTTATTTTGGAGGAAAGGGGAGGAGGAAGAAAAAAACCCCCAGAAAAACAGAAGCGTGTGCTCAGATTGCATATTCACAGAGACCAGGTTAGGAGAACACCGTGTCTGCATATTTGAGACTTCACTCAGAATGCATCAAGAAGACATTACACAAGAAGTCAGGTTAGCAATTTTATGACTTAGAACTATTGAGCCCAGAAGGGATTGAAAAATCTGACGGGTTAGCCTCACGGTACAAAAACAAATGGAGGAATGAATGACTTCTCATCCTATCGCTGTTACGTGGCAGAGCAATGAGGCCAACCCAGAGCTCTACACCTCCCCAGGCTCCCCACAAGACTTCTGCTCCACACCCTGCACAGCTCTGTTGCCCTTCTCTGGATGCGCTGTTCTCAGCTCGCATTAAATGTGATCACTCTGTGAGTCAATGTCTCAGCCAGCAAATGCAGACCTCCAGGTGCAGCAGAGATGCAGGAAGGTCCCCCAGTGGTGCCCAGCAGGCTGGACGCAGCATTCACTGCTCAGACCCAAACTCCAACACTCTCCACCACCCAGCAGCGCTGTCTGCCAAATGAGATGCATAAGGAACAGTGACAAAGCCAACGGAGCAAGCTGTGCCAGATGCTGAACTTGTGATCCAGACAATTCCACCTAACACCTGCTTTGTGACTGCTGTCGTACCTTAACGAGGCAGCAGCGTGCACAGGGATTCAGCCAACAGCTGTTGCTGTAGTTAGGTGCTGGCTGGGCATGTAGCAAACCTGCTCCTCCAATTATTTACCTGAAAGACACAGCTGTAATGGGACAGACAGCTGCAATGGGGACAGACGGTAGCTTGGGGTCCTCCAGCTCCCCTGTTCTAAGTCACAGCAATGGCTGGGCTGCTCCCTTGGCACTGGGGCAGCTGCAGGCAGCATGCAGTATTTCCCTTTCCCTGCCCCATTCCCTAAGTTAGCAGATGTATTTACTTTATGTAGCTTAATTTATGACAAACAGTAGCAGCCTTGATTTAAAAATCAGGCTTTGGGACATTAAACACATCTGAATTTCTCATCCGTTACTAAGTCCTTTGCCTGCTAATAGGCCATTTCTCCCAGAGAGATCATCCCCAATGCAAATATCTAGGGATGCTCAAGTTCTCTACAGACTAGAGCCTCAAAAAATAAACAGAACCACGCATCTACAATTTAAACTAGCAAGCCTCTGAGATGTTTGAAATGTTAAACCCAAGACCCAAGCCTGCAGCTTAGTTTGCGTGCTGCACTCAAGGACACAAGCACTGCAGTGCAGGAATCACTTCTCAGGGCAAGTTAAGGTTTCCAGGGGAAGGAAGGACTTTACTCTTTGCTCTAGTCCTAAAAAGAATTTGTATCATAAAAGAGGAACAAGAAATAAAAGTGAACTCAAGAGCAAAATACTACTGCAGAGTGGGAAAGCCACCAGGCAGACAGGGGCAGGAACGTGCAGCTCTGCAATGCTGCAGCAGAAGGGTCCCGTGCTGCAGGAGCTTCTCCTCCTCCCTGCCACGTCACCACTGATGCAAAGCCCCAGTATTGTGCCACATTAACCCCTTCAGCCCCCCAGCTGACCCCCGTAGGGGCAGCTGCTGAGAAACACCCAGGGCACTGCTGATGCAGCACTTCCCTTCTCCTGGGCATACAGCTATGCAAGGAGATGGCAGAGAACTGCAATGCATCAGTGGGATTTCTCTGTTTATGCAGGTAACCCAGATGTGCAGTTCAAGCAAGCATCACCACAACATTTCAACAGCTTGTGCAATGCTTCAGCAAAATGCTGTGACCCTGCTTCCTGCACAGAAGCACCCATACCATACAGCACACTGCTCAATAATTGCCTTTAGAAGACTCTCAGAGAGCAGCCAGGGGCAGGAGCAGCTTTCTGTCCTGTTAGCAAAGAGTCTGCATGATGGGGCCGAGAGACAGGCAGCTCAGAGAAGGGGCAACACTTTGGGTCCAGAAATATACCACGCTGTTAGGCTCTGTTAAACATACACTGCTAGTAAGTTCTCACGAGTTTTAAAATGAGTTGATTAAATACAATAATAAGCTTTAAGAGTGCTCCCACTCAGCCCCATCTCAGCTTTACAGCCCTGCAACACTTTAGTACTTGGTGGCATAGAGATAAGCCAGCCAGCACCGAGCTGTCTGACCCCACGCACTGACCCCAACCTTCTGACTGCCACATAAAAGTGCCCACGAGGAAGCTGCTGCTGCACACCTGCCCTGGGTAGAGGTGCAGTGCCCTGTGCAAAGGGCAGGGTGGGGGAAAAAGTGAATGAGGTTCATTCCATTACCCTGCTAGGTGTTACTAAAAGAGAAACACAGCATCCAAACAAGGAAATGCCATTGGAACCTGCAACTTACACTGAAGTCCTATCAAAACAGCAAATACTACCCCAAAGCTGCTTCCCTAGCAATCCAGAAACCTGCTTCAGCTGTATCTCTTTGCGCTGCTGCTCACAAGGAGGGATGCGGGACATCCAGCAAGCTTGCTTGAAGGACCAATCTGACCAGTGGGCTCTTCCAGATGCAGGATGTCACTGCGTAGCAATGTTTCTGCCCGAGGAGCACCCGGATGTGGCGTATCTTACACACAAAGGACCAAATATCTTCAGCTTCGTTAACTCAAAAAATTATTTACATTCTCACCTATATGCCTCAATACACTGAGGAGCTCCAAAGAGCCCATTCGTCTTCTGTAATTCATCTGCCCCAACGCTGCACATTTCAGGCAGCAAGTTTAAGTCTGAGGCCTTCATGCCATCAACAGCCACACAGATAACTCCTCCTCCTTAACTTCTACCTAACGTCAGCTGGATTCCAATTTCTCCTTCCGAGTGGAAACATAAATTTAATTATTGGAACATTATTAAACTTCTCATTTCTTAACCTCTTCCGAACGCCAATAATTCACTCTGAAAACAGAGATGACTTCTATCAGGGCTCACATTTGCCTCAACGTGCAAGTGGAGAGGAGCTCCCACTGCATGAAGCACAGACAACTGGTTACTCCAAGCACCTTCCAGGTGCTCCCATCCTTGACTTTTGAAAAGCCTGATTTATACCTGTCCTTAGTAACAGCTTGCAGCAAACAGCATGTGGGTCACCATCGGACCCAAAGCAGTTTCCCATACATCCCCACCTCCCCACACATCCCTACCTCCTTTCCATCCAAAAACACAGCAGCAGCATCTGAGCATCCCACACACCAACTCCAACAGCCTCCACCTCTTATCTGCAAGAACTTCAGCAGGCAGTAATTAATCAGAGACAAAGCAGAGCAGTAAAACACAAGCTACGCAGTGTGCTGTGAGTACTGGAGAACCACCTGAAGTTCGTGATTTATTATGCAAGTAAACAGAAAGCTTTCCTTAAATAACTGCTGTTAACTGCCCTGTTTTTTTTTACTTTTTCTCCTTAAAGTGAAAGGACAAAAAGTACGTTCCCAGATATACGCCTCTACTCCACTAACCTGTACAATGACAGATGAACTCCCACACAATTAGCAATCGGAGTAGAGGGAATGGCCTCAAGAGACAGTAGAGGGAATGGCCTCAAGTTGCACCAGGAGAGATTCAAGTTGGAAGTACGGAGAAACAACTCCAAAAGAGCAGCCAGGCACTGGAATGGGCTGCCCAGGGAGCGGTGGAGTCACCAACCCTGGAGGTGTTGAAGGAACATGTGGGTGTTGTACTGAGGGACATGGGTTAGTGGGGAATGTGGTGGTAGGTGGACAGTTGGACTAGATGGTCTTGGAGGTCTTTTCCAACCTCGGTGAGTCTACGATTCTATGTCAGGATGCCCTGTGACAAAGTTCCTGCACTGAGCAGTCCTCTGCTCTTTTCTACTCAATTTGGTCTTAAAAGAGGGGAAAAAAAACTAAGATATCCTGCTTCCAAACTGCGAAAACAGGTGAGCCTGCCAGCTGGCATCCTCCTGCTGGACCCTGGCACCCCTCAGTCCACTCATTACAACTCATTAAACCAAGATTCTACCACCCACCCCTAAAAGAAGGAGGAAAATAATATATTCAAGAGCCTCCTACTGCATTACTGGGAGGTAGGAAAGGGATGGCCGGGAACACCGGAGCACACAGGATCAGAGCCCTCAGCCAGCACAGTGCACCGTCACACTGCCATCCTGCAGAGGGAACACAGCCATGCACCAGTCGGGGCTCAGCCCCTCCTCGACTGCCACCACTTCTCCGAAACACTTCTCCTTTACGTGTCCCCCAAGAATGCTGGCTGTGTGCTCTGTGCTACCTACCAGGGTGCACGTCTGCAGCCTCTTTGGCACGCCAGAGATGCAACTTGCAAACGTGAGAAAGCCAGGAAAAGGTTTCACTCTTCACAGTATGCAGAATTATCAATTGCACTCATTGGCAGGAAAAAAAAAATTATAATCTATATTTCCTGACCCAGCACTTTGGAGCCTTAAAAAAAAAACATTTGAACTGATCCACACGGAAAATGTTCTCCTCTGAAACATAAAAGAAAGTGGTGAAAACGAGGTAAAAGTCTGACAGAGCACTCCTTAAATTGGTGCCGTGCCTACATGCTGCTACCCGCACGCTAACAGAAAAGACAATGATAAATTGCAAGAGAATTAAAGACGATAAAAAAAACTGTGTAACGAAGGAAGAGAAGCCCATGCAAATTTTATCAGGTCCTGTAACCTCTAAAATCACCACAGCCCTCCTGAGGCCGAGCACTGAGATGAAGATGGCTTTGACTAAAAGGCCTCCCTGTAACGCAGTAGCTCTCGGATAAACACGTATGTAGGTCAGGGCTTCCCCGTGCTCTCCAACACACGTTGCTGCTCACCCCAACGGCAGCAACATCTCTGGCAGAGCTGCTGCAGCTTTTGGGGCATCACCCACGGACACCTCATCCACTTTGTTGTTGATTCTGGTCTAAAGATTTCTATCGGGATCTTTCTGTCTTCGGTGCCACATGAAGAGCGGTCTATAATACAGAAAGTAAGTTTCCTGGTCAACTGTGGTGTCAATTACAAACTGATAACAATGCAACTTCTGCAGCAAGATTCTTTTTGAAAACCTTAAGGAAAAAACATCAAGACTGCTCATCACTGCTTAAATATATATGGAAACGAGCACATATTTATGGGATTTCACAAACGAAATCCGCAGCATTAGGCGCCTGCAGCTTCAGGGCTGCGCAAGTCCCACATTGCACTGCTTTAGCAAAAGCAGGCTGCGTCCTCATAAATATGCAAGATAACTGCAGAGCCTTCCCAAGACTTCAGCTGTCTGCACAGTCTGAGAAAACAACCTGGTTTAGGCCTCCTTCCAAAAACGTTGATTTGTACGCTACGCTGACTTTTACCCATTTAATGTTTCCTATTGCCATGACAGCGCACTGTACGATGCATCCGTAAAGGACAAAACTGTGCCAGAAGATGCAAATCGTCTGAAAAGCACATATCCGCGAAGGAAAAGGTGAGGAAGAGCAATTACAAGCACCGACGGCATGGCAAGCCTGTAGGTACCTACACATTTACCTTCATCTTCGTGTGACCGCAATCCCGCAATGCTGCCGGACCAATCCATCCAAGAGATTTAAACAGCAATAATAATAAAAACAAAGATGCTCCTGGGGGGGTGGGGGGGAGCTTGAAGGTCTGCTGTGCAACAGCTGCTGCTGCAGCCTACTACTGCCATCCTCCTGCAGCTCCCACTCCCAGCTCCATCGCAGACCCAGCGCACTGCACGCACCCCTTCTGCTGGCAGGCATTAAACACTGCTGAAGATCCCAAGTTGATTTATGCAAAAGGAGCACAATGAGCATTTGCATACGCACGTGGCCAAATTTTAAGTGACAGCCATTTCTGCTGCTGTTTTAGAAAGCTACGCCTAAAACGCTAACGCACAACGTGGGACTGAAGCCAAGCTTGCACGATGCCGGCCATGCAAAGGCTGAACTCCAAAAGAGAAGCACAGCTGCAGATTTGGGTAGATAAGGGCACGTCCCCAACCTTGTTCAGGCCACCTCACCGCCCATGAAGCCAAGCCCACAGCTCCCCAGCTTCAGTTCATCCTCGCAACACTTCAGTAGTGCAGGAGAACAGTGTTAAGTATATAAAATGTATGCACAGCCTCCACAGCCACAAATTAGTTTCATCGCTGCCTACGCACTCCGCAGTCACATTCGCCACTTCAGAAACACGAACACAAATTGAGCTTTTCTTGCCCCAAACACGAGGAGAGAATTATAAATTAAATATCACCACTATAGTTAGAAAATAAGCTCTCTTTCCACTGCGGTTATAATTACGGAAGTGTCAAAACAGCTTGAGCTTCCTGGGATAAATAAGTATTATCTGCAGCAAAAACATTTAAGCAAGGCATATTCTCACCTACATTAACAGCTGGTGCAGGTCAAAAAACCCTTCTCATGAAAAGCCCATGTAAGCACACGGCATCAGCCCCAGCCCTCATCCCTGGGCTGCTCCTCCAGCGTCCCTGGACACCCCTCAGCCCATCCATTTCATACCACCACAGAACCCTTCAGGTTGCAAAAGCCCTCTGAGATCCCCAACCCACTCCCACCATGCCCACTGCCCATGTCCCTAAATGGAACCACGGGCTCATCAGGGTTGGAAAGACCTCTCAGATCCCTCAGCCCACCCTCACCATGCCCACTGCCCACGTCCCTCACTGCCACATCTCCACTGCTCTTGATCACCTCCAGGAATGGCAATCCCACCACCTTCCAAGCACCCCACGCTGCCAGCCCCAGTGAATCCAGAGAAGGGGGTGGGTGTGCGATGGCCCCCTTGGATCTGACAGGTTTACAGTTGACTTTTTATTTTCCTTCCTGGGTATTTGCATCCTGTTGGCTCTGAATGCTGAGCAGCAAGATGTGCACACCTACCCCCACAAGGGAGGCCCAGACCCTTCTTCCAGATGCACACCTGTAACATGCAGTGTGCAATTTATTCCTTTAATCAGAACGACAGCGATCAGAGAGAACTCCCAGCATCTTAGCTGAGCCACCATTCCAAGCAACATTCATCACTTTCTGTGCTTGACTATTTATCAAAAGGATTCGTAGCTCAAATACACAAACCAAAATCAATCCCAAAGAAATTAAACGGAATCCCAAACGTAACAGCTGCAAAACGTACAGCACTAAAGATGTGAATCTCAACGTGAGTTACCTGGGCTTTATCATAGCCACGGAAAAAGCAGGACGCTTACATGTCATACATAGATCTCACAGCACAGATCTGGGGCTCACTTCTTCCCAAAAATGAAAACTACAAGCAAAACAAGCAGCATTTATATACAAATAACTGTCAAAGAACACAGCCGCGAGGCAGGAACAGTCATTTCTGAGATCTTCAGGTCTTTTCCTTCTTTTTACATACTCCTACCACCTCTCATTCCTTTAATCAACATGAAACATACTGCTCATCTGAAAGCGAGTGCTCAGATGAAGGCAGTGCTCAGAGCAGAGCAGGAGGCTTGGCATCCTCTAATACAGTCACCTTAATTGCGACCACACGTAAACTTTTTAGCTATTTTTACTGTGAATAACTTGATAAAACTGGCAGATGTCTTCATTTTGGAACGTTATCTGCTGGAATGCAAACAGACGTACCCCAGAGCAGGCCCTGCCTATGTGCAACAGGTCCTTAATGGGAGTCTTTGCTTATGGCAATGGAAGCGGTAAGCCTGTAATACTTTTCTGCTCCACTCTTGTTAACCAAGGGATTACAATCCATTCACATCGCTGTTTTCCCAGCCACTTAAGCTAGAACAGCCAATTCATATTTATTGAAATTCTTCAAGCCAACTCAGCAAAGCCCTCGAAATTTAAGCCCACAGCATTTAAAATAGCTTTAAGCGTTAGCTGGGGCTGTTTTAGATGCGTGTTTAATGCAGGCTCCTCAGTAATACGATAATCCAGAATACTTTGGAGGACTTAGTGGCAAATTTGCAGAGCGTTCCCCAATATGTCCAAAAAGATCTAAAAATGTTCCGTTTTGATGTCAACTCGGGAACTGTCCTTTGAAAAAAATAAATAAATACTTCAAACAGTTGAGTGAAGTCTGAAACGTCCCACTGACACACTTGTTAAACGCCCCTGGAGCCCCGAGCAGATGCAGCACAACCCGAGATCGCAGCCATCGTTAGGTAACCCTCCTTCACAAGTGCAGACAGAGGTTCTCTAACCATTAACAACAGGCAGCTGCACAGGACTGCGTACAGCAACACCAGGTAGGGTTCAGCTGTACTGACTTTGGACAAGAAAACAGAACTTCTTCTCTGCTTACAGATTGGGGAACAGCCAAGGATGAACCTTTGCAGCTGTACAACATCCACAGCTTATGCAGCACTCAGTCAAACCGCAGCACAGCAAACCTGAAACCCGTGGTTCTCTACTTTCAGGTATCCATCGCCAGCATGCATTTGGAGCAACTGTTTACTTTGCAGTTCAGGCAATTTAATCCCTTGTTCTAATATCACAGTAGTGATGAGAATATTTAAAATAACACGCTTGACTGAAATGATGCATAGATAATACTTGGCCTATCTGTGCAGTCAGAAAAGCCATCCCCTTTCTCAGGAAGGAAATGGAGCTAACCTAACCAAGCACATCATTTCTTCCATGCATTAACAGAGGAAAGCCACTGCAGTCCTCAAACGTCAATAGTGGGAGGAAAGAAGGAGAGATCAGCAAATCATTGCAAACTCTAAGTTCTCCACCCTAGGGAAGACAGACGTATTGGACCAAAATACATCTCCCAAGAAATGGGATGTTATTATGTCTTCTCCAAATAAAGATTGTTCATTATCTCCCCGAATTCCTGGTTAATCTTGGAAACTGAATTTACACACTGCAGCAGAAGTGCAGATGATGTAGGAGGTTAAAAACACTTCAGTAAGCTCTCTCCAACTTAAAAGTTCCTATGAGAAAATTAGTTCTCCCATAGATGAGGGTCCACACTTACAATTTAAAACCGGTTCATATTCAATTCCACATACCTTAAGTGTGAGCAGGACACCACATAAAATCACAGAATGGCTTGGGTTGGAAGGGACCTCAAGGATCATCAAGCTCCAACCTCCCCACCACAGGCAGGGCCACCAACCTACCTCCATATCTAACCCTAGACCAGGCTGCCCAGGGCCCCATCCAACCTGGCCTTGAACACCTCCAGGGATGGAGCATCCACAGCCTCTCTGGGCAGCAGGTCTTTGAATCAGATATAAAGGGAATTGGGAAAGGGTAACAATCCTGTATTGTAGGTGTGAAGTTTGGTCCCTCTGTACTTAGGGAATTTTTAATCAGGAAATTTTTGCTTCCTTTAAGAACCTCAATATTGATAGATTTAGGGTTTCCAGCAAAAACACTCCAGTAGTCTGCATAAAGCCGGAGACACATTCAAACACCAGCAACTCAGAGAAGCAGTGCTATGATTTGAAGAAAAATAAAAATCACTTTTAAAAGAGTAAAATATCCAAATTAAAATACTTAATTTGTAATAGATAAGTTTGGAACAGAGTCTTCATACATCACAACCTGCAGACCCACTGCCACAGCCAGCAGCCTGAATATAACGAACTCATTGAGAACTGTACATGGAAAAATCACTCATCTTCCCTTCAACCAGTGCTTAATAAGGCAGCTGTCTCAAACCAGATCAAGGAGAAAAGCAGCACTGGATGCCAACTGGAGCCACTGACCGCACGCACACCTGGCTCCCTGCAGGTGGAGACTGACGAGCTAACCCAGCTTTTAATTGGAAACGGTGAGCCTGCTTTGAAATCCTACATTTTGCATTTAGTGCTTCAGCAAAAGCTGAGTAAAACGGGCGTTATTAAAACGCCATATGTAATATCATATGGTATTTTCTTAAATAGTTCGGTTTCTTAGCTAAAGAGGACATGAAATGTAAATTCAATGCAAAACATGCACCGACTTAACAGCACGCCGCTCTCCTAATTATCAAATTTACATTTTTTATTTACATCTTCGTAAAGGTTTTTTTCGATAGCTTTAATAATTCAGTAACTTCCTGACAGATTACTAATTTTGCAGATTCTATGCATAAAGAACCAGAGCGAACCGATGCCCTGAGGAACAGCAGAGGAGCTCAGTATTAAGAACACGTTTCTCGCTTAAGAAAAAGAGTGGATGAACGGCCGCTTCTTCCAATGTCTTAACATAAGAACAAAAAGACTGCAAGTCAGGCTTGCATTCTGCAATCAAGGCGTTCTGTCGGGTTTTTGCATGTCCTTAGAATCACAGAATCACCAAGGTTGGAAAAGACCTCCAAGATCATCCGGTCCAGCCATCCGCCTACCACCGATATTCCCCACTAACCCGTGTCCCTCAGTACAACACCCACATGTTCCTTCAACACCTCCAGGGTTGGTGACTCCACCGCTCCCCGGGCAGTGCCTCACTGTTCTTATGGAGAAGCAATTTTTCCTAATGCCCAACCTGAACCTCCCCTGGTGCAACTTGAAGCCTTACACACACTCAAATGGGTCAACATACAGAACTGAAGACCGGAGCAGAATTTTTATACCTTTTCATCTTGAACTTATTAGCTTTGTAAACGTAACCAATGCTGCATTCCTTCTGTATTCGGTTGTTTTTATCATTATTGGGCTATCAGTGCAGAACTGTAAGCACCTTTTCAAAAGTATTCGAGAAATGGCCACTGTCATTGGGTATTAGTGACAAGAAACTTTCAGATATTAATCAGATATTACTAAAAATTCTTGGCTGCTGCTAGACTTGAGCTCTCTGGCTTTCCCAGCAAGGGCCCATATTTCCCTTGGTTGCCATAGAGCTCTCCCAGCAGAGCTCTGGAAGACACAGCTGGGCCATGGCACGAACCCGTGGCTCCCAGGCAGCAGCTGTCCCACAGCAGCAAGCCGTGCTCCAGGCAGCAGCGATGCTGAGCAGCAGCCTCTGACCTTGCAGCACAGAGCAGAGCTCTCGCCAGATAGGAACAACTTCATAAACCTCCAAACAGATGAAACTAAAACGCCTTTATTTGTTAGCCTTCAGTTTCCAACCTGCAAGGATGCTTCATCCCCTGTGGAAGAGGGGTAGAACGTGGGCTGATTCACTGCCACGTTTCTAATGCTCTTTAATGGCAACGCCAGGCAAGGGCAGGGGAGCCAGGTACCCAAAGGTCACATCACTGCATCCCCACCACAACGTGTCCCAAGCGCTCACGCCAGCCCAGCAGACTTCTTTTTAAGTGAAAGAAAATCAGAATGACAACTTCTCCAATATTTCCTGAAAAAGCGTATAAATGTGTAAGTGTGTCCTGGCATATAAACCAAAAGAAACCAAGATTAAAAACAATCATTTTAAAAAGCAACGAAAAGCCCCCAACAAGCTGCGTTCTCATTTTGTTCTTTCCCTTTCGTAACAATGCAAAGCCATACGATACCAACAGAGTAATCCGGAGAATAATTAACCATCTTAAACCTGATTACGTATTCCTAATGAACTGTTTTGCACATGCAGCTCCTCGCAGCAACATGTCCCTTCCATCAATCTGCCACCCAACAGCCAAACGGACAGCAAACACCCTTTGGATATGAATGCAGTGGGAGCCGAGCTGACAAAGAATTAAAATGAAGAAAGCTGCTTCCCTTCCATTACTGCTCATACTTTAAAGAAAAATAGAGGTCAAAGCAATTTAGCTGAAGTTGGCTTTAGCTGCGTATTGTGGTTATCCAGCAAATCTCGCACTGGCAGTGCGATGAGAAGAGTGAAGATTTCCAACAGGAATCCCAACTAAATAAGGTATTAATGCTGAAAAAGCAATGATCAAAGCTCAAAGCTTTTCAAAACACGCTTTTTGTTGAGTTCAGGGCAACCAGAAGCATTTCAGTGATGGTGCACGAGGCACAGAAAACGGGAGCTGACCATCTGCTGGAGGATGTTCCCTTTCCACCCGAACAGGAACGGTGCTGCCAGTACCTGCTGAGACAGACACCCATCTGACCTTCCAGTCACGGGGTACAACATATGGCAATGGGGGGGGGAAAAAAAACATAAAAACATAACAAAGGCCATGAAAGGAGCTAACGGAAAAGGAATCACCAGCACGGAAACGAAGCGAATGCTGAGTCAGCCCAAGGGAAGGCTGTGGGGCCGCTGCCCCTCTGCCAGCACACAGCAGCCAGCTGGAAATCATTGAGGTTTCCACCTGCAAGCCAAGCTGACAGCAAACGCACGCATGCTCCAACACTGCCAACCCTGACAGTTAAAGCCCAGTGAGCTATTTTCTAATAGCTGAAATATCTCCGCTAGCGGCTTTTACCCTTCACAGGAAGCTCTTGCTTTCCACAGTTCATGACATTTCTTCCTTCCTTTTGCTACAGTCCCTTTTTTGCCTGACCATAAACAACCACCACCCCATTGGTTTCAAAAACGGTTCGAAGAGGCTGAGCTAAAGCAATGAGAAAAACCCATTTCCAACATATGCAAACAAGAGAATGAAAAACTGGGGCAGGGTGGGAGTAGATGGTTTCGGAGATGCAGCCACAACCACACACGGCTAAGCAAAAACATGAGGACACACCAATGGAAAAGTTCAGCACAGAACCCAGGGCAGCTCTGCTCCCTCTTACAGCTCCCCTGGGACCTCTGGGTTCCCCACTCCACAGGACCAAATTCAGTGCCCAAACCAACTTGAGAGATAAACAACCAAATGTGGGAGAACTTCCCATGGCAGCGTTAGCAGATGAGGGTGAAGGGCTACCTTTGGCCATTATTTGGTCATGAATAGAGTCCTCCTACGTCCTTCTGAATTTTTTTCTTTTTCTAAAGGAGACCAGAGGTTGGTAGGGGCTGAGCTTCAATCAAAAAACTGCAGCGTAGCATTTAATTAGCAGATAATTTCAAGCAGTAAATTTCAAGCAATGAAGTAAGGATGAAAGCATCGCTTGAGACGGAAGGAAGAGGAACTGGCAGATGCATGGTAACTGAGAAAACACGATGAGAAATAAATCAAGAGGTGATGAGGTGTCTCCTCCAAGGCAGAAGTGGAGGCTTGCAGTCGGGATGGCAAAGCTTTCCAGAACACCAACTGCAATACACTGGGATATAAAATCCCACTGATCCCCAGCCCCAACCTGCATGCAGACCTTGCTGCGTGCACTTAACTTGCCCACGTTACACAACCCCTTCTTCTCAGTCATAGACAATGTTAATTACCAACAAAGTGTGCAAATATACAACAACTTGAGCTCGTATCATTCATGGAATCGCAGAACTGCAGGGCTGGAAGTGACCTCAAGAGATCATTGAGTCCAACCACAGTATGGTAAGAGGCAGTGCCTGGTGCAAAACCCAACTACTGCTTTCCTACAGGTTGCCTGATAGAGCTGGAATTTTGCTGTCCTCACTCCAGCTGTCTATAAACAAACGACCCAAACATTTGGTGTCAACAGCAGTATGCACTCAGGCATTTATTCTGCAGAGTAAAGCGATGTTTTATTACTTAGCAAGTTTTAAATCTGTAATTCCTGCTGGCTTTTTTTTTCCTGATACAATATAGAATCATAATCACAGAATCACAGAATGGCCTGGGTTGAAAAGGACCACAGTGCTTATCCAGTTTCAACCCCCCTGCCATGTGCAGGGCAGCCAACCACCAGATCAGGCTGCCCAGAGCCACATCCAGCCTGGCCTTGAATGCCTCCAGGGATGGGGCATCCACATATAGGTGGGTTTTACACCCCGACAAGGCACTGAACATCCACCGCCAGTCAGCATTCCAATTTTTATAAACTCCTTTCAAGAAGTGATTCTTTTAAAAGCTGTTACACTCCAACACCTCTACCACGAAACAGAAGAAAAGCACTTGTCCGTGATTAACAGTACAATAACCGTAATAATACAGAATGTACTCCTGGGATACAGTTATCACAAGTGCTTCACTGAGTATTTACAGCAGAATTTGCTATAGCTCACAAAAACATGGCTTTGTAAGGATTTCTTAAAGAACTTGTTTCTCTTCCTTACACTCCAAGATAAAGAAATGTTTTTCTTTAAGGATGGGGATAAAACAAAAGTCATTGTGCTCTCCCATCAATCCTTGACAGCTGTCTATAAAAGGCAGCACGTGCAGAACATACCAACAATAGTCCTGTTTGGAGCCCTCTCGGTGTGAAACACACAGCAAGTTGGAGATTCAACCATTACATTCTGAGACATTGGGCTATTTCAGCCAAAAATACATCTCGGTGGAAAACGCTCGCTGGTCAAATCTGGGTCGTTACTATGGGAATAACATTTTGGGCTGAAACTGTATCCTGGACCTACAATCAAAGAGAGTTATATTCCTATTCTGGAAATAAAAAAAAAGTTTATTAATTTAAAAATAAGAACCCAGCACTGGGACAGGACACTCAGTTCCCAGTCTACAAGCTTTATTTCCACAAACACAGGAGCAGAAAACAGCAAGAGCAGCACCTGCAATTTTGCATGGGGGAAATGGGTGGTGGGCACGCACTCCCCTTCACAGAATCATAGAATGGCCTGGGTTGGAAGGGACCTCAAGGATCATCAAGCTCCAACCACCCCGCCAGAGGCAGGGCCACCAACCTCCACATTTAATACCAGCCCAGGCTGCCCAGGGCCCCATCCAACCTGGCCTTGAACACCTCCAGGGATGGACGGGGCATCCACAGCCTCTCCGGACAGCTGTTCCAGCACCTCACCAGTCACATAGTAAATAACTTCCCCCCCAGTATCCAACCTAAATCTTCCCTCCTTCAACTTAAAACCATTTTCCCTCGGCAGCACCCAGTGAAATGACAGCAAAGGGAAGTTCTTCCCATTCCAAAACCCACTGCTTTCTGAAGGACAGGAATTATTTTTATTCATTTTCCTTAGATTCCTTTCTTTTCTGCCCCACCATTTATTATGGCAATCTCTGAAGAAAGAAGCCGGCCCAACGTTGCCATGTGCCCACCCAAGCCATCTGCTGGGCGAAGAACTGTCCCGCACCCCCAAGGCTCAGTGGCCAGCTCCTCCTTACACATTCAGTTCCCTTACTTCACATGGCCCATTAAATAAAGCATGGTGGAGAACGTGAAGCTTTCACAGGAAGCCTCATTTTATAAGGATTGAGATGGGTTTGCATGGACCGGAATAGTGTGCTCCCATGACTTCTAACATAGAGACCGCCAGGATGGCACAGCTAATTAAACAGCTACTTTTTAATAAGGCAACTATAAAACCTGCAGATAAGATGAGATTCCCTCAGGCTACAGAAACATAAACACTTAATTTGTGTCTGTCAGATACAGAACCACCCCAAAATTACTGAAATGCCGCTCCCAGCTTCAGAGATGAAACAACAGCGGCCGACCTTTCTTCTTTTTATAACACTTTCTGATGAAACAAGTTTAAAACAGCACGTCAGAAGCATTCAGTATGAAAGCAGTACCATTTACACACACTCTGGTGCTAATATTTTACTTGAATTTTTGTTTACTTTTAATTTTCATCTTGCATTTTGAGTCATTTATTACACCGCGGCAACAAACGGGAGGCAAACAACATCTCCTGTACTTCCCTTCTGAAGCCCCAAAGAGGGCACAAATCTACAATGCTTAGATTACAAACCAATTCTTTTGTAAATCTTCCTTTTATTTACCTGTTTTGCAGCCAACTCAGAACCACTGGAGAACCACCACTGCTGCCCCACGGGACCCATTTTGCCAGATCTCCTGAACGCTGCTGTGTGTGAAGCTCTTCTCTCCAAATAAACCAGCCAAAGGAAGGGCGAGCTTTTTTTTTTTTTATAGGCAGCACGTTTGTGTAGTCCCACCCTGGCTTTGGAAATTTGGTTTCTGAATATTTGGCTTGCAGCTGTAGCATGTGATAACTGCTCATCCCAGCGATTCAACGGAACAACCCAAAAGGCTGTGGCCATGCTAAACTACTAACATTTTCCCCCTGTGACTGGAAAAGGGAATTCCAGGCACATTGAACACTGGCTAAAGGTACAACAGACTGAAATCCCCTCTTCTTTTTTTGGCGGAGCAGCCCTACTGAGAGCCTGGGAATGAGCACACACAGTTCTACACTGGGAAACAATGAGCTGGACTAGATGATCCACATGGGTCCTTTCCACTTGGGACATCCTCTGATACCACTAATCCAACGAAGGACATCTACTTGTGACAGAAGGAAATGAAATATTCAACATCCAGTCCTCATCACATCCCACCCTATTTACAGTCACGCAGAGAAAGGAAGGGGAAGCTGCAGAATTGTTCCCAACTCCTCTTCCCTGTACCACTGCACTACGGGGGATACCTGGCCTGGAGAGCCGGGACACAACTCCCTCACATTGGGTTAGCGACTGCTCACACTGCTCATGTCTCCCCTTCCTGCCCCTCCAAAAATAATAATAATAATGAATTGGTGTTCCTGCAATTCACCCGCTTGAGCTTAAATCCAAAATTCTGCCCCCAGCAGCTTTATTTTTTTCCATACGTGTAGGAAACAACTCGTTCGGAGGAAAGAGGACGGAAATGTTATATTTGAAAAAGAACAGCTGAACCTCTGCGTGCCTAAGACATCACCACCAGCTTGTCCCTACTTCACACGCTCTTCAACAGCAAATTATACACACAGCACTTTGCAGCGATGGAACCAGACTACATTTATGAGCAGCTCTGCAGATGTGTCTGAAGCACATCCCTTTCTTTTCTATCACATTAGACATTCAGTACAGCAACCTGCCCTGTGGCATGCATATTTTGCGCTTATGATCGTATTTTCCAGCTGAAGTCATTAATGCACAACTTAGTGCAAGTTAGCTGTCTCGTAAGACATATCTTATCCGTATCAGAAGTAGCACCAGGGCAATTCTCAAAAGAAATCATACACTAAATTCTTCTCCCTTATACCCAAATACATCACATACACTTCCTGCAAGGTCACCAAAGAGCCATAGTCACTGTATGGGGAAAAGAGACAGAACAATGGGGTTGTAACTCACTTCCAGGCTCGAGCTGGTTTTGCACCCATTTCACTTTCTTATTTTTTTCTCCATACCACTGGAACAAGCCATGTAAAGCTTTAAAGTAATATGTTAAAAAGTTTATAGATCTAATCACCAAGAAACGTGATGGAAACTAAACTTGGGTCGATTTCTGAATACTTCCCATACTTGCCTTGTCATTTCTACTCTGCCAAAAAATAGTTCCCTGATAAAACCCAACATACACAGTCAAAAGGCAGTGGCTTCCAAGGGACCTTTTTTTTCCACAGGCTGAATAGGTCAACTCAGAAGGAAAGAGAGAGTATATCTGTGGGAGGGTGAATCAAGTTCTAAACGTGCTACGAAACAGAACCCTACCGCGTCTAAAAATAAGGTTTCAGTCACCCCCAAAACTGCCATGAAAGCTTTGAAACTGCATGGAAGCATGCGTGAAGCAGTAAGCCCAACTCCTCACTTCTCTGGGTCTCATGGATGCCATGCCTTGGTCAGGTCACCGATTCAAAAGCCTTGCTGCTCATTGCAGATTCAACAGCAAAGTGGCGCTGGCCCTGGCAATGCCAGTATGATCACAGAGGGGTTGACAGAGCTACATAAAATCCTGAGATACGCTCAAGAGTTCTGTTCTATGAAGAATCCTCACTGTTTCACTGATTGACATCCTACAACTTTGTTCTCTCTCACACGCACAGAATTCAAAGAGGGCTTTGATTCTTCCCAGGAACCAACTGAAGGCATCAACTAAAAATAACAACAGATCAGCTTAAGCACCTTCCTTCAAAAAAATACATATATATTAATTAGCATACCGTGGAATAGGAATATAACAGAACCAATATTTTCATATCAAGATGAAGAACCATTCATTTTCAGTATTTTTCTAAAGAGCAGATGAATTTAAGACGCAATTATCACCAGTGCAATTATCTGGCAATTTGCTCGCTAAACGACTTCCCAACACGCATTACCTAGATAAGGCAATGCCTTCTTTCAAGTGGCTTTGAGCTGTTGAAAGATGAATGTTTTCCAAAGAACAACAGCTTCAACAACAAAGCAAAACTCCCACTTCAAGGAGTAACATACGGGCATGCAAAACGTACAGATCAGCGGGATGGGATTTTTTTCCTCCTTATTGCATAAGCAGCAATCACTATGAATGCTGCAATGGAAAACACGTCCAAGGGATCTTCTTTGAGAAGTATACAACTGAAGTTCCTGACTGTATCATGCTTTCAAGCAGTGGTGAAGATCTGCTAGCAGGTCACTTCCGCCCTTCAGTTTTTCTGCTTTAGCTACTTACTGGTTTCACAGAGGTGTTTCTCATGGAGCTGTGCTTGTATCTGGGCAATGTAATTAAAAGGAATTCTTTGATGATCTGGAAATAAGGATAAATAGGGAGCTGACAAAGCCTGCAGATTTCAGGGTTTGTCAAACTTAACATTTCCTGATCGGAACTGGGGAAAGATGATGCAACCCAAGCACGCTCAATGCAAGCTGGTAAAACACACAGAACGTGACCTGTACACCCAACCGGCCACCTCCAAACTGACCAGGTAGAAAAGAGCTCACAGAGATTCTGTGATCTCACTGCCCCTGAAACAGGCTGCAGAGAACTCGAGCCTGTTCTCTGGAGAGAGATCCCAGATCTGGAGGCCAACTCACAGCGCCCAGGGCTCAGCGTAGCACTGAACATAATTATCTGCCTATCTTTGTGTGATTTCCCAACCTCCTCTTTCTATTAATATCGAAACCCACATAAATCGTGCTGACTCTTGAAGCTTGCAGAGCTTCCTCCTGTTCTGCAGAGGGAAACCCTTCTTCGCTTCAGCTGAAGGAAGTCGTTAATGATCCACAACTTTTAACAGTCTGTGACTTTTAATTAGTGCATCCTCATTCAGACATGCAAAATACAGTACATCTACTTTTGTGGTTCCAGAAACGTAAGACAAACCGTACGAGCTTGACCAAAGCCAACCACTTATCTTTCAATACAGAAAATTCAAAATAGAGCAGAATTCCGTGTTAGCTACGGTAGATGTATCTCACCTCATTTACAAACCAGTCCTGGTTTAATGGGGGGTAGGAAAAGCACTATTTTGTGAATACAAATAGTGTCAAATGGGATGGATCAAGATGAGCTCTTCCCAGAGAACAGGATGGGATGACTGATGAGTATTCTCATGTGTTACCTTTTTAATCACTGAAATACAGATTTATTTCTCCATCTCTTTAAATAATTGTAAACTACAGACTGCCATGACGCCTTTACCAAATAACTATCAGGTTTGCATTATAGGAAAACTCCCTTTCCAGGCCTAAACAGTGCTCTCATTTTGCCCTCCAGACTGCTACAAGATGGATATTTTGATCGTTACATAAACACAAAATCTTGCTTTCCTCTGAATCGGTAGAATTGGTTTTGATTTCCAGAAGTATACCAGCTGACAGCACGGCCTAAAATAGAAGCACAGCAGTACATCCAATCCATGAAAATTAATTTAAAAGAATGCATTTCTATACACGGAGAACGTTTTAAAGCCATGCATTCCCACAGAACAGCGCACACATCTGCAGTGATAAGCTGAACTACTCCGTCAGTACAAACTCTGCACGTAAATGATAAACACTCCCTCGAAGCGGTCACAATTATCAGCAATAACAGACCTCAGTGGGACAGGCAATGGTGGCTCTCCAACCAAGGGATGCTGCAGCCTGGCAGGACCCCTGCTCCACGCTGCACCCACTCTCACACAGGATTTTCCTCCCACCATACAACCAGCTGCAACTTCTCTCGCTGCAACTTGTCCCTGCACTGGACAAGCCTGGCCTGGTCTCTTCCATTGCTGCCCTATAGGCACCTGAAGGCACCTCAGCCCAACCCTGCAGCCATCTGTCCCTACTCCAGCCTTTCCTCCACACCCTCACACTTGGCATTAACTGACACCGGGAGGTTCCCCAAGACTTTCCATGCCCTGCACAGCAGCCCTGCCTTCTCAGCCAGACCATCTGCCAACCTGCTGAACTCGCACTTCACCCCATCAGCCAGGTCACCCACAGGAAGGCTGCATGTAAACCCACAGCTGAGTATCATACAACAGCAAGTGATGTATACAGAACTTTGCTCTCCTGTTTGTTCAGATTAAATGAGGAACAGCTGCTGTGCAACGGTGATTTCAGCACTTGCTCTCTGCCAGAGTGGCAGCAGTCATTTCATTCTGATGCCATGTGGCTGCAATGATAAGAAGATCCTATCACACAAAAGCCTGAATGATCTCCTGGCAGGCCCGGCCTCCTCCAGACATGCAGAGCATACCAAGTTCCACTACCTGCCTTCCACAAGCTTCCACAGATGTTAACTTACTTGGTAGTTTTCTTCATGACAGAATAAACAGTTTTTCTAAGGGTCCAAGCCAACATAAACAGGAAAAAGCTCTGCGTTCAAAGGTCAGGCTGTGCATGCCTTCTGTGTTTTTGATGTACAGAGGATGTTTGTGAGGATGTTTTGGATGTATACAGAATATAAAAATCAGGAGGACGTTCACTAACATCCAACTCACCTACCGCACCTCAAAAAGCCAGCAGAACTGCTTCCTGATGAATATGAAATGCTTTAAGAGAAGCATTTCTTTTAGCAGACCTCAATTGCCAGCATTTTGACCATTTGCCACAAGCACTCAAGAAAGACAAACTCACAAATGTCACTGCATCTCAATTCAGTAGGAGCACGAGCAGCTCAACCCAGGCATCTGCTGACAGCTGTGCAAGCACACCCATCCCAACGTGCTGTTTTCTCTCCCTGCACTTCTGGATGTGGTAACAGGGCTCTCCAGCACCACCCCCAAAATTAGGTTTGCATGGGCCACCCAGAGGCTTCCCCTAAACACACCAACCCACCTGAAATCAATTCATTAACTGCTAGTCCTGAAAGAAACACTACAAGTGCTTTTAAAATTGACCGCAAAAGCTGACTGAAATCAGCAGAGGGCAGCTGATTTCTGTGGCTGAGTCTTTCTCAGACAGACTGATTTCCAAGGTGAAACAGCTCACTAAGGTGGGCTCTGTGGGACGCTGATAAGGCTGTCCTCTTGGTCTGTGCACTGTACTGCCATTTCATAGGCCACAGAATGGCCTGGGTTGAAGAGAACTGCAATGCTCATCCAGTTCCAACCCCCTGCTCTGTGCAGGGTCACCAACCAGCAGACCAGGCTGCCCAGAGCCACATCCAGCCTGGCCTTGAATGCCTGCAGGGATGGGGCATCCACAGCCTCCTTGGGCAACCTGTTCCAGTGCGTCACCACCCTCTGGGTGAATTTTGTCTGCACCTTTTGTCCTGAAGCAGCACATGAGGACGTTACAGTTCATCTCTTCATTCCAGCCTTCAGCCCTGTGACCTCCCTGCAGCCAAAGCAAGAAGGGCTCGTTCTAATTTCAAACAGAGCAACAATCTGCACATTTACGTAACTCCATTCAGTCCTTTCTCTAACATCTGTGTCTCAGTGGAACAATGAAACACAGTGGATGCAATACAGATGGCAGGCAAAGTCCTTTAAAACACACAATTCACACGGTTTTGCCCTAAATGCATAAGCTGGCACAAAGTCCATCACCTTAACATCCCCAAGTTTCACAAGGAATCGCCCTGCGGCATGTTTCTTGGCCTCAGATGAATGCAATCCTAAAGAAGTCATTTGTTATAATCTGTTTACAACGCAACAGAGCACAGCAGTTTCACAAGATGGCCACAACCACCTTTCACAATTCAGTCCGATGTCTCACTCAAGGTTAAATCGAGTCAACGAAACACAAGGAAAAAAAAAAAAAAAAGAAATGAAAGGCTTTTTTGACCTTTACTTGACAGCTTTCCCATTGCCTAACCTATGTTTGTAGGAACCCAAGGAGCCTCCGGCCCACCTTAGTGAGCTGTTTCATCTCAGAAATCAGCCAATCCCTGCCTAAAAGAAAACACACAGCCACCGAAAATTGGCTGTCCCATAAAAAGAAACAGGAGAGCAGGACCCATACTTGCCCTCAGGAGAGAGGTATGCTGTCTTTCATCACTGCTTTCCCATACAGAAGACTTCAAACCTTCAGTCACTTGTACTGATCAGTTCTATCAGAAAACAAAATGAAGACTTTTGTGGTTTTAACTGGAGAGCAATGGATGGAGAAAAGGTTTGGGAAATAATAGCGGACAAAACACGAACAACAACAAAAAGCCCATAATTACTGAATCACTCAGCTGTTAGGAAGGGAAATCCTAGAAGCCAAAGTGCTCTGGGCACTGGGATCACTCCATCCACACCATGCAACTGCAGCCTCCACCAGCAGTGCCTCTGCCACGTCCAGGATTGTACCTGCTATAGGCAGCAAATGGGCACTTGTATCAGACTCTTAATGCTACCCACCAAATAGCATTTGGGAGCTTGGAATGCTGGTGTAACTTACGCATAAGAGAAAAACCTCCTCGAAGTGCTGAGCGCAGCCCTGTCCTCGCCTGCCAGATCCTGGGAAAGTTCCTCATGAATAACTCCTCCATACAAACGAACACTGCTGAATTCATTTAGAAAACAAAAAACGCTTTATAAGAAAATATGCTGCTCGCAATTTGGGTGTAACATCCTCAAACAACAGCGTAATGTTAAAAGTGGCATTTTGCTTACCCTAACTTGAGCAGCGCAATTTCTCGCTCTCTACAAACCAGCAGCATTCTCCAGTTTTCTTCTGCTGTAGGAGACTCATTTCTTCAAGGCCCGATCTTATTACAAAGACATCCACTTTTACTGTCTTTGTGCTATCTTTCCACTTTAATTACCGCGTCTCAAAGTCCTCGTACAGTTAGTGGATGTGTACCATCAAATCGAGCAATGCATCACAAACTCCTGCCTCCAGCAAACCGCAGCTCCGCTACGAAATGTCACCATGTTCATTTAGAGCTGTCTGAACTCAGCAACACGGAAACAAGTCCCACCATCCCTGCCACTGCGGCCTTTGCTTCTTCCAAAACACGGTGAGAGAACCCAAGAGAAACCCTTCTGGTTTCCATGAAGATTCCACCGATGCCTTGTGCTTCTGCAAGTTCCCAGTTTAATATACTGCTTCACTGCATTTTGTTTGGGATTCCCTGCAACAGATGCGGCTTTCTTTCTTTTTTTTTTAATAAGGTATTTTCATGACTTCGTTCCTCCAACTTAGCGAGGCTGCTAAAATTAAGCTATTTAAATACATGATTTGGATAAGATGCTTAACGGAAGGTCAGTGCTTACAATTTGGACTGCGGTATCTGAGATCGAGTGTACAACTGCGGCGCTATAAAGACTGTGCTATAAAGGGGAACTGAGGTTCTAAAAATACTAAGAGGAAAAAGGAAGGTAAAACTCGTTTTCATCCTTCAACATGGAGCCTCGGCACCGCATGAATATGCATTTTGCATTGTCTGTATATAATCACAAGTTTGTAAGGTGCCTTGGGACTTTTGAAGAAGGCACAGAATAAATGAAAATCACTTTAATTAAAAGCAAATTAAAGGGCCTCCTAATCCAAGCAGCAGCACCAAATCCACGGAGGCTTTTTTCAGAATACAGATCCTTGAAATTGCATTGCTTATAACCCACCCTAACTCCAGTCTCCTTCCCTCACTTCCCCCTAAAGAGGCTCTGAATCTGTAGGAGATCAGGTTTATTATGAAAATTCTGCTCTAGTTTCTATAAAAAGGTTTTGCTCTAGTTTCCAAGTGGCCAGAAGCATCAGCATCCACATGGAGCAAATAAAAACAAAGAAATGAAAAAGGGAACATTTTTCCCAGTACAAGGGGGGAAATAAAAAATAGACAGGATCTTATTTTATACTTCTTGAAAGTCATTTCAGCACTGATTCTAAAAGATGGAGTTCTTTTCCTTGAGAGATGGCTCTTTAAGTACAGCTCAAAAACAAGCCAAACAAACCATATGCTAATATGCTATCACAGCAATGGCCTCATGCTAGAAATCACAAGTTAGAAGAACGTGCAGATATAAAATAGGTATCATAACGGTACACTCCTTTGCTATTCCTAGAGCAGGAAGGCATTACCCATTAAGGAGAACCATAGAATCACCGAGGTTGGAAAAGTCCTCCAAGATCCAACCGTCCACCTATCACCCATATTTCCCACTACATCACGTCCCTGCTCTTGCTGGCAGCACCATTTCTGACACAAGCCAGGATGCCATGGGCTTTCTTGGCTACCCGGGCACACTGCTGGCTCATGTTCAGCCAAGAGTTGACCAATGACCCCAGGTCCGTTTCCTCTACACAGTCTTCCACCCACTCTGCCCCAAGGCTGTAGTGTTGCCTGGGGTTGTTGTGGCCAAAGCACTTCCTTCATGTGCTGCATCGCATTTCTGGCATGTATCAGGGAAGTTGAAGTCCCCCACGAGAATAAGGGCTGGCAATCGCACCACTTCTGCCAGCTGCTCATGGAACACCTCATCTGTCTCTTCATCCTGGTTAGGTAGTCTTTAACAGACCCCCATCAGGATATCTGCCTTGTTGGCCCTCCCCTAGTCCTTACCCACAGAGATTCAACGTTACCATCCCCAGCCACAAGCTCAACAACATCAAAACACTCTCTAACACAGAGCCACACCACCACTCCTCCTTCCTTGCCTATCTTTTCCCAAGGGCTCACAGCCATCCATTGCAGCACTCCAGTCGTGGGAGCGATCCCACCATGTTTCTGTAATGGCAACTAATTCATAGTTGGCCTGCTGGACTATGGCCTCCAGCTCTTCCTGTTTGTTGCCCATGCTGCGTGCATTGGTGTAGATGCGCTCCAGCTGAGCCCCCTGCCACACCCCAATCCCATCATCATTCCCCTAGGTTCATTTCTAGCAGGCCTAGTTTTACCCCCTTCCCACCTCATATCCAGTTTAAAGCCCTCTCCACAAGCCCTGCCAGTTCCCAGGCTAGGATCCATTTCCCTCTCTGAGGCAGGTGAGACCCATCAGCAGCCACCAGGTCAGGTGCTCAGAAAACTGCCCCACTGTCAAAAAAAACCCCAAACTCTTGCAATTGCACCAGCCTCTCAGCCATGTGTTTATGAGATGGGTTCACCTGCTCCTAACTCTCACAGGTCCCTGGCTCACCCCTACTTCTGATAAATAAAAGAATGAATTTATAAATGCTACTGAAAAGGAATGGAAATCTAAAACCAGTAATATTATCTTCATTCCCATCTGAAAGGCATTTTACACATATTTATGTCGTTACGCTACTAAATGCCTCCATTAAGAGAAAAGTATAAATACATCCTAACCTTAGGGGGGTGGGGGGGGAGGGAAATCTAAGAACTAATGAGGAGGAACAAAACAAAACAAAACAAAAGGAAGTGGGCAAAATGCCTCGAGAAACACTGCTTTGATTCTGACACATGGGAATAAATGGCAGAGATATTCAGCTAACCCTTTTTAATCAAAACATCTCCCATCTCGTGTGCAAATTTCAACAGCTGAGAAAGCATCCTACTCAATCTCCCCAACCTGGTGTCAGCATGTTTTATGTAAATACCAGCTAACAAGGGGTATGTGTTTGAGGCAAACGTTTTTGGGTTCCACTTAGCAAGTTTGGGGTTTACCCCAATTGGAGGACAAATGGGGATGCTGAAGATCACAACAGGAGGCAGACACGGAGGACGCAGGACATTTTGCATATTGTTTTTAAACAGACCAGAAGATTTACTTGCTATCGAAGAGTTTTAAGCAGTTACTTAGGAAATGAACAGGAGGAAGGCTTGATGACTAAGCCCCGCATCAATATGCAGCAATGTATGTCTTGGAAACAGCTTTGTCCAGAAATAACGCTAGTGTTTGAGAACAGAATGGATCGCTATGATCATGATAACGTCCCCACGGGACGACCAGAGAAGTGCCAAATGAAGCACCAAGATGCACAAGAGCACACTCTCAAACAGGGCAATCAATGAGAAACAACCAACTGAAGCCGTAGGTTTGGGTTATTAAGCACCACCAGCTCCGAGCGCTTCAAGGACGGGTGGCACCTCCGACCACTGCCAGGGAAAGGGCAGCTCCTGCACAGCCATCCCTGCTTCTACAGGCACACAGCTCCCCAGCATGTGTTCCACGCTGACTCGGCAATGAGGCTATTAACTCTTACTGTTCAGTTCCTCCACTTTTGTCTTTGTGTGGCATCCTTAAGACGTGACCACCAGCTGTGATGCGGCCATCTAAAGCAGCGTACGGCCACAGGGGATCTGCTTTCCCAAGCTATGCTGAAAGGAAGCCCAGCTCACAGCGCTGGGAAAACAAGCATGCAGCATGTAAATGAACACAAAAAGCGTGACAAACAAATGTCCGAGACCGAATGTGAAAAAGGACGCTTGAAGAGCACTGGGAAATAAGACGGTGCTTCTGGACATCATGCCAGGGTTCCGGCGGTGGGATTCATTTCCTGGGTTCACCAACTCCTTTTTTACTTTCAAATTTGTTTTTACTCCATAGATCTATTAAACCACCGAGTGCTTCAGAGTGTGGGTACACACACGAGCATCAGTTTGGACAGAAAACAAGAGAGAACCATCTCAGCCACTCCACACCACACCACTGCTTGTGTTGGCGCTTGCTCATTGCTGTAAACCACCCAAGAAACTATCCAGGTTACAAAGAAGGACAATACGAAAGCAGGATCCTTTTCCAGAAGGAAGCACTTCCCTGATGTGACTCACAGCCCAGAAACAACAACGTTATACATCACAGTGAGTGGCAGCTCAGGGGCATCCATCAGCAGCCGGGGATGGGCAGAAACCTATTCACAAACTTATGCTCAAAGATGACATTCGTAGAACCACAACATTCTTCATTCAGAATGACAGGACAGGAATACTCTTAGTTCATTTACTTCAGCCTTTGTTTGCCTTCTGTATTTAGTTTATAACTTTTCCTGTCCAAAAACTCCTTCACATAACAGCTTCCTGGAGGCAAAAGCAAAGACAAACAGACCGGACTCGTCTGCGGGAAGCAAATCCCCAGCTGAGCTGTGCAAACACAGCCTCCACTCGCAGGTCCCGCAGTCATCTGCAAGTGGTGCTCAGGTAGATGCTGAATCACTGCTGCAGAGCACAGCAGTTATTGGCAGTGACAGAAACCCCCGTGCTAACAGAGACCCATCCCACAGCACTGCTGCTCCTGGAAGCAGAGCCACGCTGCCAGGTCGCTGATAGGAGTTAACAACTTACTTCCTTCCATTCCCTCTTCCACCGCCCATTTAATTCAACTCTACTTCACCGACTTGACAAATTGCACCAAATATTGTCTAAAGAACGCGTTAGTTCCGCTAGAGTGCCTCAGAAACACTATTCCCAATGAGACAGCACAAGCCAAGGGATGATCATTTCTATTTTTCTTCTCCTCTGAAATCCAGATAAGTACAACAGCGCAACGGAGACAGTCTGCAGAGCTCCTGCTGCTGAGGCACCGCGTTTTATCAGAACAGGATGCTCACGATCGCACACCTCAGCAGCAGGGAACGCTTAAATATCGCCTTTATCTTCCTTTTAGCAGAGCTTTTTAGAAATTCCAACGTCAATAATTAAGAGTCAAACAATAACGAGCGGATAGCTGCACTGACAACATCACAGCCCAGGAGATAGGATTTTTCCCCTACTAGATTGCCTCTTTTCATTATAACTGAGCACTGACATTAAGCTAACCTATGGCCTTTTTTTTTTCCCCCAGTTTAAGAAAAACAAATGCACTGAGAGCAGTTTCTCTGCCTTAGGACAGAAACTTCCAACTTCAGGTGCTGCCCCAGCAGGAAAGGACCCTCCCTCGGAGGCCCTGTATACCCACCACAGAGCTTCAAAGAGCAGAAGGCAGTTTCATGCTTCTTTTCCATCACACCAAAGGGATAAATAAAAGCTATTGCCCTCAGGGAGCATTTCGTGTTTGCATTTATACAAAGTTTCCTTGGCTCTGGGCAGCCTGGTCTGGTGGTTGGCCACCCTGCACATAGCAGGGGGTTGAAACTGGATGATCGTTGCGGTCCTTTTCAACCCAGGCCATTCTATGATTCTATGATTTAAACATGCTGGATAGGTCCCTACAGGGACCTGACCTTTTTGCTTGGCTGCTGTCATCCCAAGGCCTTCTTGCAGAAGCTCAGAACTGCTATTTGTTTCACGCAGGTGATGAAAAACAAAGACTGGTATACATTCCAGTTATTTGAGTTCTTCTTCCGTACTGTTATCCAAAAAGCAACAGTGAACACCGTTCCTCCTTAAGTACTACGACCAGTTCCAGAAGCAGTTCAGATGTTCGTGTTTGAAGCTTGGACAAACAAGTAGAAATCCAGATGCAAAACAAAAACTACCGGTGGGAGAGCAAAATGAAAACAGATAAACCTCCTTTCAACAACAAGAGATTGCATACGGAGCCTCGCTGCTCTGCAAACTTAAGAGGAAGGAGTTATACAGCTCCAAGCCAAGACACACAATAAGCACACGCATGGGACCTCCAGGATTTGCTCGTGGCTGAGGACAATGATGGGTACTCCGACTCGTCCAGAGTCCCATAGCTTTCAGCGTGTACATTATACACATTTCTTTAGAGTGAAGACTACAGGACTGGTTTTCTGTTTGATCGTTTAAGTCAAGAGGCCTTATAATTGCAGGGCTCTCCAAGGCTTCTATGAATACACCAATCTATGAGTGAATACATCAAATGCATCAGATGTTTCCGAACTTTCCTTATTCTAAGAGGGTGGGGGTTGGAGATGACAGATGAGAAGATTCTGCACAGGCTCTCCCGCTCCTCATTTCCTTCACTCTTTAAGCAGCGGATTAATACATTCAACCACTGGCAGAAGCCATCTACCCCAACTGAACCATGGGGGTGAAAAGAGAAAAAACCCTCAGAACAACACCCCGGGGCCTCCAAACTGAAATGACGGCACAAAGGCTGAAAGCTGAGGACAATTAGCAAGTCAAACCCCCCTAATCATTACAATCTTTTATGGCCTTTGGAGATGTTACACAAAACATCCGAGTCCCTTTTCTGATGGCAGTAAGGACACCTGTACATTTGACAAAGTGCAGCAGCAGTGAGTTTGCTTTCTCCCTCTCGTTCTTTCTGCACTTACTGTCAAGGCCAGGACCTTTCTGCAGCTCTCATGCAAAGCCTAGGCTTGCCAACAAGACTGCTTCAGCTACGTGGCAAATTATGCATACGGCCATGAGAAAGGACGTCGTCATTTCCTATGTGACAACCATCCTTGTCCTTCTGGCACTCGAGCTACGCACACATGCCTTTGTTACCACGCTTTGAGCTTCACTCAAAACTGAAGAAAGCTCCTGCACGAGCTGACCCCACGGGGCTACAACACCAAGAGCAAGGTAGCAGGAAACGGCACTTTCAAAATATACATTGTTTTAATGTATGGAATCATTCCATATAGTATTATCCAGGGGCTGAAGGAGAAGCAGTCTGGATGCAACTCCCTGGACCATGAGCCTGGACCACGAGGTATTCCCACTGCAATGCAATGTGAAACTATCAAGCCTCCTCATTCATTCAGAGGCAAGTGAAAGATTTGAAACTGGTTTTGAAAAGCTTTATCTTATCTGGTCAAAACTCCTGGGCTGACACTCAGGACACTCTGAACGAGGTCTATCATCTAATGCCATACTCCTGTAATGCCATTTATTTGCAGAACTTATTTTCCTTTCTCACTTTCTGTTTTACCTTCTGGCAGGACATTAAATCAACATTAGTTGCTTGGATCCACATTGAGAACTAAGCTCTCGTCTGGAATTTTCCTTTCCTGCTCAGGATATCAGGTCAGAAATAGTAAAAGCTCTTTCCAAAATAAAATCCAGGGCTGAAGTCCCAGAGGACCAACACCAAAATCCCTCCCCATTGTCCTGGCTCCATGTGCTTGGAAACAAAGTACACAAATGATTCTGGCACTCAATAAACTTCAGAAACAGGCAGTGCCTCACAAGTCCATTACTACTACAGGTAGACACAACAACACAAACCTCTCCCATACCTGCTTGCACACCTTGGAAAACAAGCAGACCAAAACCAACCGCAGCTGCCAGGCAATGCAGAAGCAAAAGGGGCCATGGGGATTCGGTACAGTGAAATCTCTTGTTTGGGGTCCAGCAGCTCTGGGGAATCGCTGCCACAAACACCACCATCCTTGCCCAATCACTTTGCTTAGCCGTAACTAAATAGACTTGGTGATCCGTGAAGCCCTTCCAACCCCTGTGACATTTCTGACTACTTATTTTAGACACCAAAACTAGCTCAAAAAGTTCCCTTTCCTTTCTATTTGTGGTCACGATTGTATTTTGAAACTGCGCTCATATTCATAGAATGGCTTCGGTTGGAAGGGACCTCAAGAATCATCAAGCTGCAACCCCTCTGCTGCAGGTAGGGCCACCAATCTCCATACCTAATACTAGACCAGGCTGCCCAGGGTCCCATCCAACCATATACAATACAGTATTAAAAAGAAAAAACAAACACAATACAGCTACTTCAGAGAAAGCATTGCTTCCTCCCAACCTAATGAGTCTTTAAAGAATAAATAATACTTAAAGAAAAAAAAAATCACTTGCTGTTGGATATATATAAAGTACAGCCGTAAGGCAAGGATGGTGCTGAGCTGCTGTCACCCGCCCATGGCACAGGACTGGGGGACATTCCCGCACTGCTGCCTGGCTGCAGCAGGATGAAGCAAAGCGCTGCCATGCATGGCCATTTTCCTCCTGCTTTGTTGTTTCTGTCCCAGAGGAAGATCCCGGGCTCTATGCGCACAGCCTGCTGCCAGCCCCCTGCATGGTGCCCTGAATAACCCCAGTGTCAGGCACTGTGTGAACAACGGGGCTTTGTGGTCCTGTGCTCAGGGCTGAGCACCAGCCTGCTGCACGGCCACAGATGTGCTTCCGTCACCTCTGCTTTAACCTACCCAAATAAACACAAGAGTTCTTGGAACAATTCAGCTTTCTTCGCTCTTGCCCGCATTCCTCAGCAACCTGCAATCACAGCCATTGCAGCCATGGAGAGCCCCAAAGCAAAGCGCCAGCAGGGAACTTTTTCCCCATCAATTCTTCTACACCGGAAGGATACACGTACATTTGCAAGGTGGTCTCTGGATTCAGATCTTTCAATGCCAAATGCTAACCAGGAAGGCTCACTACTAACCACTTCTGCCGCAGTATTTTTTTTCCCCAGCTGTTTTTACTGAAGCTGCGTGATGCTGGCCCAGCACTGAGGCCTTAAAATACTGCAGGAGGAAGCAGCGATTCCACAGGGCCTGTGCACAAGGATGTTAAAACAGAACTTACTGCCCCAAGGCTGGGGGGAAAGAAAAAGCATAGATACAAATAGAACGTATAAAACGCGTGTTAACCAGCACTCAGAGTTGGCTAGACACAAGCAAATAAATGGACAAATAAATGGACCCAGGGCAGAAGCCCACCGCAGGTGTCTGCATTCCCCTGCTCGAGTCTATCTGAAGACTAAAGTGAGAGCTCAAGGAAGTCAGCTTGTTGGGTGATGGGTACAATGCTGGGTGGTGCACATACCAAAGTTTATACACTGGGAAATACAAGCTCTTAAAATTCCAGTTGTACTAAAATAGCAACAGAACTACATTCCTGGAGGCTTTATTTTTGCAGCGTTCACAAACAATTTGCCTTTGAAAACACATGAATACATGAAATTAATCTTGGGAAAGCACAGTATCGAGCAAAGCATCGAATGCTGATGAATGCTTTAGCAGGAGCACACAGATATAGGAGTGAGAACCTTTCTCCAACCACATTTCCATCCCGATCATGGCAAAAGCAGCACCCTCAGAACACAACCAGTGCAACTCAGGCTTCTTGTAAGGGAAGCAAGAGCTCTGCATGCATAAACACAAACACAAGCCAAACAGAGCTGGGCCCCTCTATGCACAGCTCCCTCTATGCCACCAGCAGCTGGGCCTGAGCAGAATACAATACACGCTCACACTCGGTGCAACACAAGGTCTGCTTTGAAGGAGAGCATTTCATTCCGCTTAGGAGGATCACCTCAGTACTGGGAGGAAGGCTGAATATCATAGAATTGCAGAGTCACGGAATGGCTAAGGTTGGAAGGGACATTAACGATCACCCAGATCCAACGCTCCTGCCATGGGCTGGCTGTCCCTCCAGCTCAGGCTGCTCAGGGCCCTATCCATGGCCATGGGCACCTCCAGGGATGGGGTACCCACAGCTCTGGGCAGCAGTGCAAGGGTCTCAGATGTCCTTGCTCCAGCTCCATGGGTGCAAAACCCTCTGATTGAGTGCCTATTCTGCTCCAAGCTTCAACTTGTCCACTGCTTAAGAAGAGACCACATGAGCCTAATCCTTAAGGCAAGAAGCATCCCAGAATAGGTGCATCATTCCTTGCAGGACAAGCCTTTTAATTTGGGGGTTTTCATATTTTTGTTTCAAATAAAGTACAGTAAAAAACATTTCTCCTAATGGTAGCTTTATAGAAGGAATGTTTTCAAACTAAGCCCACCAAAATTTTCCTAACATATCCATCATCACATGATGCCAGTCTGCCTGGCCACTGTTACCAAGCCTCTATTCCTTGGCCATATGAAAACACTGCTCCAGAGAACAGCAGCCGATGCTCTTGTGTGTCATACAGCCCAGGTACTTGAAAGCCACTTGAGCTGTGCCAGGCCTCAACTTTCTGCTTGGCGCAATGTCATCCCCACCATCAGCCACACGATCACACAACTGCCCTCTGCAGACAGCTGTATGGATTTGCCACCCAACATGTAAGCCCAGGGGTGCCAACAAGGCACAGCTTCTCACTTGTGGGCTGGATTGCCTGTATGTTGCCTACATACAGGCAACCAGTATGTATGTATACCATATACAGTATGCAGGGGAAACAACTATCACACCTGTGACTCACTCACTTGGGATCAGTATCTTACATGCAGCTCAGTTTAAAAAATAATAATAATAATAATACAAAAAAAATCAAACATTGTGGATCCTTTCAGCACAAGCTGAGATGCAAGGAGTTGAGGGCAGCAAGGCAGGCATGGCACAGCTCCGTTGGAGAGCCCCATTCAGCAGTTGGCTGAGTGAATAAGTGGAGATCCACCAACTTCCCTGCTTGCCCATGAGCCATACCATAGTATTCGTAAAACAGCCTGGGTTGAAAAGGACCTCAAAGATCATTGAGTTCCAACCTGACTGCCATGTGCAGGGTCGCCAACCACCAGACCAGGCTGCCCAGAGCCACATCCAGCCTGGCCTTGAATGCCTCCAGGGATGGGGCATCCACAGCCTCCTTGGGCAACCACTGCTGGAGAGGTTCAGAGGTGCCAAAAACACAACAGGATAGCTACTGGGGTATGCAGTGGCACTGGCCAACATGTGGTAAGCACAGCTGCAGCAGAACAGTCTGGAAGCACTGGACAAGGAGATGATGTTCTGCAGAAGCCCATTAAACTCAGCATTTAAATGCAGGTAGGAAGGCAAAAGAAAGCCTAACATCCCTCTGAAAACTGGCACATAGCTGTGACTGCACTCCTAGCACGAAAGATGATCAAACATTGCTTTTTCCCCCACTCCCCTTCAGCCAGGTTGCTCTGTGTGCTGCCCATGGGATGGCCCCTCCACAGCAGTCCTGCCCCTGGTGCTGGCACCTCTGGGGCAGAATGGTTCCTCCTGGGAGAGGACAGAAACGGCCAGTCACAGGAGCAGCGGTTTCCTATTTAGAGAGACAATTCAGGGTCCTGCCTTGAAACAACAAATAATGCACCTTCTCAAAAAGAGTAGTGCAGCCCTGGCGCTGTTCCCAGAACTGTGCTGCCCCATCTCTGGGGGTGCCCATGGCTATGGCTGGGCCCCGGGCAGCCTGAGCTGGGGTAGGGGGAACGGGGGAGGCTGTAAGGTCGTTTCCAATCTATGCCATTCTTCTATGATTAGATGAAAAAGCAGAGTCTTCTCTTGCTCAACTACTGCTGGAAGAGCCAGTGCCGTGTGCCTTTCATCTCATTTCGCAAGCAGAACAATTCCCACTATAAAAAAAAATTACAGCCCTCCCACCAGAGGGAATTTCCTAATATAATCTTCTCTCTGCTTCCAGCATTTCATAACCAGCTGCTTTAAGTCCCATTTAAATACGAGTGCTCTGAGCAAAACCATTCTCAAAAAACCTGCTGAGCTCCTGAGAGCACCGGCAGCACCACACAGCATCCCTGCACTGCGACTCTCGAGCCCCCCCACCTCAGCTCTAGGAGGACCAGGAGGTCTCCCCACCACCACCAAGGGGGGACAGCCAGGAAAACACCACCTGCACCTGAACAGCACTCAGAAAATGAAACAGCTTCCAAAGAGGTGCTGCTCTTACAAGCAGCTCTGATTCCTGCAACAGTGATGTAGATGTGGGTCACAGCAGCTAACAGCAACCTGGAACAGGTTGCCCAAGGAGGCTGTGGATGCCCCATCCCTGCAGGCATTCAAGGCCAGGCTGGATGTGGCTCTGGGCTACCTGGTCTGCTGGTTGGTGACCCTGCACATAGCAGGGGGGTTGAAACTAGATGATCATTGTGGTCCTTTTCAACCCGGGCCATTCTATGATTCCAATATGAATTGTGTGTTTGCACGTTGTATCACTGGAAAAAAAGGAAAAAAAGAAAAAGAAAAAAAAACAACACAAAAACAGCAACAAAACAACACACCACAAAGAAGGGTTTGGAGTACATGAGGAAAGGAGCTCACTCCTGCAGGCGTGAAAGAGACTGGGAGATGAAGCTGGAATGAGTAGCAAAGCGTTCAGAAAGAAGTAAGCACAAAATCTGAGTGCCTGGAGCTGCATTCCCAGGATTAATCCCCCCCAGCACCAACGTGGGGGCCAGGAGGAGCTGTGAGCAGCCAGGGCTTCTATTTGGGACCAGGCAGTACGCTGGGACTGAAAAGCAATTGGGGGCAGAGAGCAAAGTAGTTTAACCTGAAATTAATGAGCTTTTGACAACTGCAAACAAAACACTAACGCGGGTCCATTTACACTAATCCCAGTACTTAGCAGGGAAAGCATATATCATTTTAACTTGGTTATACAAAGGCTTTCCTTCTGCTGTATGAAAGGTGTTTTGCCACCAACCAGCTCTCAGCAGCAAACTTTGCCCAACTGTACCAAACGAGCAGAACATATCAGAGCAGATGCATTAATGCTGTTGAATGATCAAATATTTAAGCAACCTCGTGCAGTATAATGAAATACATTCATGGAATGCAGATCTATATTACAGAACTCGGGAGGCATGCAAGATACCTGGATGCTCAATGCCATGTACATGCAGTGCTCACTGCCTGCTGAAATCCAGAGCTCAGGGGAGCAGAGCTGCAGTGCCAGCAGCAACTGTGGGACAGAACAAATAGGGAAAGTTGGCTGAAAAGGGAAATGACCCCCCCAAGAAACAATTTAAAATGCACCCCAATAATGAGTGAGGGCAGCACTGAAGCTAAATAACCACAGCCCTTTGCTAAGCCCTTGTATGGAAGCCTTAAGAACCACAACAATTAAAAGTCATTTGCATCGAAAGAATGAGATTATCATGACAGTGTAGCTGTAGGTTTCTTTCTGAATTATGCTCCAACGACTCTTACAGCAAGGAAATCTAGGAGGAAACCTCTTAATTCCTGGGCGAATTTTGCATCTCACCCTGCCTCCAACTGATCCGCAGCTTTGTTTTATGCTTTTCCCTGCTGAGGTCCCCTCTTACTGATAATTATTACTCTACTTTCAAAGAAGAAAATCTATGGTAATGTGAATCAAAAAAGTTTTGAGTTGGAAGGGACCTCTGAAAGCCATCTGGTCCCACTCCCTGCAGTGAGTGGGGACACACACAGCTCCATCAGGCGCTCAGAGCTCATTCCCTGACCTTGGGAATCTCTGCAAGGATGGGTACCACCACTTCCCCAGGCAGCCTGTGCCGGTGCCTCACTGCCGTTATTACAAACAACTTTTTCCTTACACCCGGTCTGAATCTCCCCTCTTTTAGTTTGAAACCATTTCCCCTTGTCCTATCAGTTTCAAGGACTGAACGTTTTTTTTACAGCTGGCATAAAGGGGACAGCGAAGTCCACGGCTGAGTCATGCCACATTTCCCTGTGACAATAAACTTCCACCGCAAGCAGTAACCTACCCCAACAAATTTACTTCCAGTTTTGTTTTTTCCCTTTGCCAGAAGTCACCACTGATACCAGATCTGCGACTGCTGCACACCAAGCCTGATGCTGGTGCCCAGATCCTTTCACTTTGCTGCTTTGGCAGTGAGTCAACAGCGGACAAAGGCAAAAGGGCATTTTTAGGGCACTACTGCATCCCCCAATAGCACATAGGGCTTTGCCTCTCTGGCACAGAGCACACAAAACCAGCCCCAAATCAGGCACAGAGCACAGCGCTCTCTCACTGTAGGTGATCAGTCGGTGGCTCACTGTGAAAGCAAAAATCTCAGCACGCTGCAATTCCAATCACAGTCCAAAGGTATCCCCTTCTCCTATCAGCAAGGCAATCTCCCACTTATTCTTCCAGTCCCTGAAGGCATCCATCCTCTGCAGACATCAACACAACACGTTCTTCTGGCAGCCAAAAGGATTCATTAATGGAGTTATTACACCTGCACAAAGTAAGTGGAAGTAGAAAGCACAATACTGCTCGCATATCTTAAAAATACACCCCACACTTAGAAAACAAAGCCTGGACAAATGCTTCAGTAAACTGCTGGTGCAGGGCTTCTCCTAATCTCTGCCACAGCAGCATCTTACTGCAGCTCTGACTCACACAATTCTTCCAATCCCTTGTATGCATTTACTTGAACGATATCTACAGCTTCGCAAAGAGTTTGGAATAAATACAGCCACTTGAGAAATAATAGTAACCCTCATAGGATTTGAGACTAGAATAAAACGGTTATTGGAGAGGACGAAGACTACACGCGGATGGATTGTTTGCAGGGCACGGGCGGTGAGGGAAATGCAAGAGTGCTGTGAGCAGAGCTTGCAGAGAGCCTGCAGGCAGCAGCCGGGTGGCCACGGCCACTTCTCCTTCCGCTGGAATTCTGCTGCATCACATCAGCCACAGCCACATCTGAATCACTCCCTCGGACCGCGCTGAACCCACACAGCGAGCATCGCAGGCGGATACTCAGAAACTCAGCTCCAAGCAGAACAGGCTATTAGAACTCTTGAATAATGCATCAGTTCAATTTACGACACGTTCAATTGTGGGGCACCACGTTACATTTCTGATTAGTTTTCCTTAATACTGTGTCCAGAGAGCAGTAAAATAAAACCAGGTGCCAAAACCAGTGGTGATGCTGGGGGTTGCCTCTGACCGTTGCACGGGCAGCGAGAGCTGGGTCTGCTGCAGAGCCCCACACAACTGCTCAGGCAGCAACTTGCAAGCAGGTGCTTCCCTGACACACAGCCCAGCATCCAGAGCAGGGCCAGGCCACGCAGTCAGCCCTGAACTCAGCACGACAATTACAACACCCGCCTTCTGTTCTAAACAAGCACTGATTTCTCCCCATCTGCTCTGAGCACATCACTCTTGTAACCCTGACAGAGCTCCCAAGGGCCCTTTTGCAGTTATTAAACCAAACATGTACCAGGACACGGCACAGTCTCCTCTCCAGGACCATCAGTAATGACGGAAGATGCGTCCCAGCACTCCCATACAACTTCCAGCTGCAGGTTCTCCAGCTGACGTTAAACCCACCCTGAAGATTATTTTGGAAACAGAGCTTGACACGCAGTATAAGGTTTACAAAACATCGGGAACGTTCAAAGGGGATACAGCCATAACCCTCCCATACTTCAAGGAGTTGAACAGCTGCCCCGTAGAGCAACTTAAAGGAGGAAGGCCACTGAGCCACAGAGCAGCCTAAGAACTGCTGTGCTTGCCCTAACAGCAGTGCAACAGCAGCCGGCCTGCAGCTGTGGTGCAGTAGCTCTGCCACCAACCTGAAGCACTGTTTGTCCAACTCGTGAGAAGGCACGCGCACTGCGAGGCTGGCGTCCTGCAATCAACAGCAGTGGTTTAATGAGTGCAGCTCTCACTGTAACGATGCTCAGACCACCCTGTAAGAAACACGGTGAGAAAAAAACACAAACTCTCCCAGCCCCCCTCTCCCTCAAAGCAAATAAACATACAGGTATCATATGGAAAAGGGGGAAAGAAAGTGAGATACAGAAGCAAACAAGGACCCAAATGTGCTAAAATAACACCTGTGTTTCACAGGCTCGGGATAGATTACAATAGTCTAAACATCACCATCGTGCTGACTGAGGTATACAAAGATCTCTGGTTCTGTTAAAGGTGTCTTTAAAGCTTTTAAACAAGGAATTCAGCGCCTACTTCTTAACTTGGTAAAATACACTGCATGCATTTACTGGTACGGCATCTGTTACCCAAAGCGCAGCCAGCACAGATGGCCAGTGCAACAGAACGCAGCACCTGTGCCGTTCCTCTATTTGCAGGCAAAGACAAAGCAAACTGAAGGAATCAGGTGGCACACCCACGGTCCACAGCAGCACAAGGAGCCCCAGGTCAGCCCCAGCAGAAACACTGACCCCAAGGCCGTAGTGACGCAAACCATGCTAGGGAGCTCCCAGTGACCCCACACGGAGATCTATCCAAGATGACGCTGTGAGCTTCCAGCTGAACATCACTCATTTCCACCCAACTTCATCTCCGCGTTCACGCTTATGGTCCCCCCAAGCGCACCGTGCCCATGCAAATTAACCGTATTTCCCACCACAGCATTTCTCAATCCTCAGCCCTTATCTCCACTCTCTGCAGTGCCGGCAGTACCTCGGAACGCAGCCGGGCTATCGCTTTCAGCATCATCCCACTATCAACCGCTGTCACATGAGCGGAGAGGAGAGGAAAACACACTCGGAGCCATCTGCTCCCCATGCTACCACCAGCCCATTCTGACAGAAGCACAGCGCATCTCCTCACCACAGACAGAAGTTGTCCGCGCGTTACTGCTGAGAGCTCCGGCGTTATTTTTCCCCGTTTCAAGCAAAACCGCAAAGCGGGGTGGGGAGTTTACCACCAAGGGCCTTGATTGGGAAGCAACAGACGAGCACGTTCCCACAGAAGCCCCGTGTCATTTTCCCCCCATTAGCCCACGTAAAACACGAAGTTCGCGGCGGCTTAGAACCGCCGAGCAGCGGGAGGGCCGCTACCGGTACCGGCACGGACGGAGCGCGGCGCTCAGAGCGGCACTCACCGCTCCCGCACGGCCCCGCAGCTGCATCCCAACCGCGACCGCCGCGCTGCCGGGGCTCCGCACGGCCGCTATGGGAGCCCCGCCCCGCTCCCGCCGGGCTCCCGCGGCGCCCACCTGCCCCCGCGGACGCAGCCGGCTCCCCGCTGCCCCCCTCCGCCCCGCCGCGCCGCTCTCCGCTCACCGCCGAGGCTCCCGCCGCCTGTCGGCCCTCCCGCCGCCGCCGCCTCCGCACTCCGCTGGCGGCTGCCGGGCCCCGGCCGCGGGACCGCGGGACGCCCTGGCCGTCTCCGGCGTTGGGCAGAGGCGGCGGCCAGGCAGGAAATTTCGCTCCGCCGCCGCCGCCGCCGCCTCCCCTCAGCGGAGCCGCCTGGCGGACGCTGCCCGCATCGGCCGCTCCGCGCCGCTCACCTG
The DNA here is from genome assembly GCA_030625065.1 of Alectoris magna. Classification (NCBI taxonomy): domain Eukaryota; kingdom Metazoa; phylum Chordata; class Aves; order Galliformes; family Phasianidae; genus Alectoris; species Alectoris magna. Next base: position 21,301,246 of record CM060566.1, on the reverse strand, counting down.
GAGGAGGGCGCTGTCAGTCGGCGCACGTGGCGGCGGTGGGGCGCGGGAGCGGCTTTCAGCTGGAAGAGGGGAGCTTTCGGCTGGCTGCGAGGGCGGTGAGACCCTGGCATGGGCTGCCCCGACAAGTGTGGGTGTTCATCCTCGGGGATGCCCAGGGCCCCCTCCGGCCTGGCCCTGAGCCCCTGAGCTGTGGCGCTGTCCCTTCCCCTTGGCTGGGCGTGCGGGGCCCTTGTATCCCAAACTATGCTGTGTTGATGCCGTCACACGTGCACGAGGGCTAGGGGCTGCCCTTGCTCCCCTCTCCTCATTCCCCGGCTGCGTGACACTGCCTGGAGGAACCCCAGCACCCGCTGTGCTCCAAACCCAGGACCCACAGACAGCCTCGTTTTCAGCGCTCCCCAGCATAAGCAGCAAGGCAGGGCAGGGGAACTCAGAATAGAAACATCAGGCTGGAAAGTAGGGCAGGGAGGAAGGGATTACCGAGGGGAGGGAGAGGATCAGCTCGCCCAGCTTCACGCCTTGCCCTCCTTTGTCTTCAGTCCCACGGACACTTTGTCTGGAAAAGTGAGGAAAAAGAAATCCCTCCCCCAGGAGGGATTGTTGCACACACACGGCTATGATGCACGGCATGGGCTGCCCAGAGAGGTGGTGGTAGCCCAGGCCTGTAGGCACACAAGGTCAGACGATGGGCTCTGAGCACCTGATGGAGCCGTGGGTGTCCCTATGCACTTCAGGGAGTGGGACCACATGGCCTTTAGATGTCCCTTCCAACTCAGACATTCTGTGATTCCATGAACTTTCAAGCACCCCGTCTACGTGCACCGCCTTTATTTCAGTTGTACTGAAGGACATCAGAGTCCTGGGGATTGTAAAGGCCATCAAAACAAAATACCGGCGCATCTGTGAATATCTGTGTCTTCTGCACAACACTTAATGGTCTCATAACAACATCCCTTTGGCACCACATCGACTGGGAAGCAGCAATTTACGACAGCGCTAAGACCTTTCAGCAGGCATGGCTGTGCAAATGGGCACAGCACCAGGAAGGCGCTGGTTTTAATGAACCCTTTGGTAGATCGTGTGGTGCAAGTCAGCAATTTCCTCACGAGGAAATGTTTGCAAAAAAAAAATTGTGTCTTAATTTGAATGACTGCTTTTATCCAGGCGCTCAAATAGATGGGATTATGACGCGTGCTGGGTACAGTTGTGTTTTCTGATAGTGCAGAAATTAGAAGTGCTGTTTTATTGTGGATCGGAAATTAATTAATGGTGAGGAAGAAATGCAAAGCTCGAGTTGTCCAAGAAAGAAACAAAGACGGTACATGTTACAGTTATTAATACGTTACTTGGGGACAGGAGAGGCTGATTTTATCTTCGGTTGCTGTCCTTTGACAGGACAAGGGGGGATGGTTTTAAACTGAGACAGGGGAGGTTTAGGTTGGATCTTAGGAGGAAGTTTTTCACCCAGAGGGTGGTGACACACTGGAACAGGTTGCCCAAGGAGGCTGTGGATGCCCCATCCCTGCAGGCATTCAAGGCCAGGCTGGATGTGGCTCTGGGCAGCCTGGTCTGCTGGTTGGCGACCCTGCACATAGCAGGGGGTTGGAACTGGATGAGCACTGTGGTCCTGTTCAACCCAGGCCATTCTGTGATTCTTTGATTCTATGATTCTAGAGAAAAACAAACAAACAACAACAAAAAAAAACAACCAGAAAAACATATGTTCTGCAGTAGTTCTTTGTCCAGGGATCAGCAACAGGAGCCCAACAGTGCAGGAACCTCTGACTTGAGGGATGAAGCCCTTTAATCCTCTTTCTCTCCAGACAAGGTATGAGGAGAATTTCTGCTGTTAGAAAGGAGGAGAGGATGAAAAGCGAGGCTGTTGTGGGGAAATCTGGCTGCACTGACAGAGCTTCACTGCTTTGACATAAAATAAATGCAAGAAATTTGAAATGCTGCAGCAAATCAAAGGGAATGAGCAGTAGTGACTGTGTGTTCATCCCAACAAGGCTCCTGCAGCAGCTGTTCTTTGTCCATCTTTCAGCCCACTGCTCCCCTGTCTTTTCCTCTCTCTCCATCACAAATCAACCACGTTCTCAGCGCTGTCAGCTCTTTGGCAGTCAGTCCCTCCTTCCTCCCAGTGCACTGCGAGACCTCTGGCAGCCTTCTGGCAGGACCCAGCGCCCGCTGCTCACCAACAATGACAGCCACTTCGCTACTCCCTGGCGCAAAGTGACCTCCTTGGTTCAAACTAGAGAAACCCGATGGGGAACAGGTGATATTTTAACACCAAATGCTTGTTTCAAATATTCCAGCATGATGATTGATGATCAGAGGGCTGGAGCACTTCTCCTATGAGGAAAGGTTGAGGGAAGTGGGCTTGTTTAGCTTGGAGAAGAGAAGGATCTGGGGAGACCTCATTGTGGCCTTCCAGTGCTTGAAGGGAGCGTATAAACAGGAGGGGGAACAGCTGTTTACAAGAGTGGATGGTGATAGGATGTGGGGGGATGGTTTTAAACTGAGACAGGGGAGGTTTAGGTTGGATATGAGGAGGAAGTTTTTCACCCAGAAGGTGGCGATGCACTGGAACAGGTTGCCCAAGGAGGCTGTGGATGCCCCATCCCTGCAGGCATTCAAGGCCAGGCTGGATGTGGCTCTGGGCAGCCTGGTCTGGTGGTTTGCCACCCTGCGCATAGCACGGGGTTGGAACTGGATGAGCATTGTGAACCTTTTCAACCCAGGCCTTTCTGTGATTCCGTCTATGATTCTTTCTATAGTGAGCCTCACCATGGTGAGGAAGACATTTATTGATAAATAATTGTCCGTGGTGCACTTGGGAGCAGCACAATACATCTGAGTCTTCACCAGCCCTCCGGAAATGGAATTGTAAACGTGCTGGAGAAATGACAAAATCAGAGGCAGAACATCAAACAACAGATATGGGCATCATTTTTATAACGGCAAATGTATCTCAGATTAAAAACACAGAATAAAGTCTTTAAAGTGAGAGTCATTGGGCAAAAGCGTGGCAATATGTAACATCACAGCAGTAGCTAATGTAATGACTTCAAAGACATTTGTCTCGGATTCTTATGTTTGGAATCTAAATCTAAATGTTTCTGGGCATGTCTTTGAGTATTCAAGACTATTTGTCTTTATAATCGTTACAGAAATTGCAGTAAATGAAAGCCTGCTCTGCCAGCTCTTCCCTCCATCTCCACCTACAGGATTTGTTCTAAACATTACATGCTTTGAAGAAGCACAAAGTCACATTTTCTTAAATAGAAAAATCATCATCATAAATTGAAAAGCAGTGTCTGCTTCACACAAGACCAGAAGGTTTTTCCCCTGCTCTTCAACAAGCTCTACCTGACCACCTGGCTGGCGGTGTTCAGTCATGAATGGCAGCAGCTTTTTGATGCCTGAAGATGTTGTTTTAAAGACTAACATTTTGTAACAGTCATCTTTTAGGGCAGTTATACCTTTCGACCCTCAGGGTTAAAGAAAAATGAAAAACAGCTGTATGTTTTCCAAGTTTTTTTGTGTTTGTTTTTATCTTCTTACTTTACCCCATTGGACTGCACTATTTTTTTTTCCCAAGGGTTTCAAGAAGAAAGCCCAGCCCTGGGCCTGGGCACGTGGCAAGTCCCGTGTGGGTACAGCAAGTGGGGATACTGCTGAACATCGCTTCTTCTCCATTGAGATGAAGTGAGTTCAACCATGAAGCCTTTTGGAGTCTGGGTAGCAAATACGTTGCAATGATATTTGGGAGCAGCACAGCTTGTGCCTGAGGATATCAGAGGAGACACCAGACAGCTCACTCAGATGGTGAAACTGAAGGATGTTCTTACAGCAGGTGGGCATTTTAAAACAGGGTTTTCCCGTGTTGATACCAACACAGTGGCTTTGGGACCTTCCTTCCTTCCTTTCTTTACCAAGAGAGTGGTGAGGAGCTGGAACAGCTGCCCAGAGAGGAGAGGCTGTGGATTCCCCGTCCCTGGAGGTGTTCCAGACCAGGTTGGATGGGGCCCTGGGCAGCCTGGTCTAGTATTAAATGTGGAAGTTGGCAGCCCTGTCTGCAGCAGGGGGGTTGGAGCTTCATGATCCCTGAGGTCCCTTCCAACCCAAGCCATTCTGTGATTTATGATTCCTCCTTTTTCTCTGTCCAGGTGGAAGCCAACAGTCACTGCTCCTGGTGGCTGCTCCCAGCATGGCTACTGCTCTGCAAAGTCAGGGGGGGCAGCGCTTACTGATACCCAGAGCCAGAAATCAATACCTGTCCAGTGAGCAGATTTAGTCATTTTCTGTGTAGAAATCCAATCAGTACTTAAAACGTGTTTGTTTTTTCTTGCAGCAGTGTTGTGAAAAGGATCAGAGCAATAGAAGAACAAAGTCGGAAGACGCAAGAGTACAAATCCACTGCACAGCAGCACTGGGAGCAGATACACAAAATGTTGTGATCACATCCATGTTTCCCAAACAGCTGTTGCAATAATTTGACAGTTCAGCTGAGCTTCTGGTTTCCATCTTCAGCTACAACAAAATTCACGATGCTTTACCTGGTTTCCTTCAGCCAGCCCAAAAGACATCAGCAGATCTGTATTTCCATCCCCACTCAGAACACTGGCTGCAAAGCCACCAGGAAAAAAAAAAATAAATCAATCTCATTCTTAGTATTCTCTATTACACTCTCAGCAAGTTGTTTCAATTACCTTTTACCCAGCTTAGAAGAGGTAGAGATAATTAGTAATGCACAGCCTCCTCCTGCAAATCCACGCGCACACGTGGATGATTATTGACCCCCTTTCAGAGCCAAGAGCAGCTCAAGGACTTTGCCTTCTCAGCTCTCCTCTGCGACTAGATGTGGAAAATGGAAAATAAAAAGGATGTCAAGGCTTCGTGAGGTCTGCAAGGACGCACCGCAACGGTGGGCTCCCAGGAAAACAGCACATACCTGTCAGCCAACCACGATGCTGGGCTAACTTACCTCCTGGCGTTTTTCTAAGTGAAAGGTTTTAACTAAATGTGGGATTTTGTAAACTGCCGGTAACCGTTGCTAAACGCTGTGGTTGCAGCAGAGCAGATGTCTGCAGTGGCTCACCTTGAATTTTCCCTGGCTGCAGGGCATGGGTGAGCGCATTGCCTGCAAGCTGCTGCGCTGTGTCTGCATGGCTGGGTACTCCTCCCAGAGCGTGTGTGCAACACAGGAAGAGAAATCCATGTGAAATGTCATAACCCACCGGAGGAAAATGCCTTTGGACCGGCTGTGAGGGCATTCAGTGGTCAGCAGGGGCGCAGGATATGGCCTGTCTGAATCAGCAGCAGGCTGGAACATTCCGTTTGCAAATAAAACTTTCATTATATTTATACGCATATATACATATATAGTTGTTTGTTTTGCAGTGGATCTAGTTGCCTAAAGCTAACTTGTAGATAAATATGAGATAAATACATATTCCTCCTTTAAAAATACGAGGCTATGTGTAATCTTATTCCACATCTCTCTGCTGTCTGGGTCCCAGGGAGTTACTCTGCCTTTTTTTTTTTTGACTGCTGTGTAAGGAGTGCAGCATCACTAGCTGGAGCAGAGCTGGCAAATCACTGATGGAGACACATTTTATCACAGCTGGATGAAACCCATCTCTCCTCTTTTCCCTGAAGCAGTGAGGTGTGCCATGTCAGACTGAACTTCCATGAGAGTGCCTGATCTGGAGCAAGGCATGGAAATGCTGCCATTGCAGAAGGAAGCTCCCCACGCAGGGCTCCGGTTTAATCGTTAGGATTTAGCAGGAGTACCGTATTGGAAAGTGATGGCTGTGCTCTGGAAAGATTATGAAATGCACAAACGCTTTTCAACATACAGGAGATATGAAGGTCTTTTAGGTAGCTATGGGAAGAAAAGACACAAGTGATCGTAACATCAGCAGAGAATGGATTAACTTCAAGGTAACAAAGAAGAAAAGGGCAAATTATGGGCTCATTTGCAGGGCCATTCCCCTGGCCTCGGGAGAGTTTCAACAATGTGAGCCACAAAAAATTTGAGCCCAGTCACTAAAAACTGAGAATAACTGAATAAGATCGCTTAGAAAGGAACTACAAATTCTCCCCTGCAGCTCTCCATCTCTGCTATTTAGAGGTTTTTAAAGGTACAAATGCTCGGGTCGCTTATATCGGGTTCTCTCAAGTCTGCCAAAGGAGGTCCGCTGAGCAGCTGCTGAAAAAGAGCTCCCTCAATTTCAGTACCAGGACAAATATTAATATTTCAATGTATTTCTTTTAAATGTATTTCACAGTGGGCCAAGCGGCGCAGCTGAACCAGGGCAGAAACCTTTTACTGCCTGTGCTTCACCCAGTGAAGGGAGAAGCTGTCTGGGAGTGGATCACCGACGCCTCCCCAGCAGCATGGAACTAAAGGGTGGAGAAAATGGACAGACCTGTAGTGGAGATCATAAGGAAGTTTATCTGTCCTTCTGTGGTTAAAATTTAACTGAAGGTCTGGAAGGAAAATGAAAGGCAGGTCTCCTGTTCCTCATTTGTTTAGAAGGGCTGAAATCTTCCCTTGGGTATCCAATGCTCAAAGCATGCGTGCACTCAAAGTTTGTCTGTCTGTGAAGTATATGCAAGGTACATAAACAAAACGTATACATTCATAAAAGCAATGACATCAAAAGCATCTTTTTAATCCTATATAAAATAAAAATATACATGAGACTGTATCATAGAAAAGACCAGCAATACATCTCAGAAATAGAATGCATTGATTTCAAACGTGACTTCCACTGCAACATTTCTCCTGCTCAATCGCCCAGGGCACATTTCCTTCTGTATTGCCTCCTTTACACATTCACCAGCCCACTGAAATGAATCCCTCTTTAAGGTGTTTGTTTCCTCCCTGTAGAGCAGTTAGGCAACCAGCAAATAATGCATATTTCATGTCTGAGCTGAACAAGAGCTGAAGGCTGAAAGCCCCATTGGTGAAGTGCAATCAAAGATCATTACACATCTAAAGCAAGTGATGCTTAGAGAAATTGACTGGAACTTAACAGAGCCCCAACAAGCAAAGAAGCAAAAAAAAAAATGAGGAAGAGGGAATAGGCATTGTATGAAAATATATGGAAGTTAATAAACATTTACGGCTTTTCCTTAGAAAAAAAATATAACTTTTTGATACTAGATGGAAAATCCTTAACCCCAAAATGGCCCAGAGTAGTCCAGTCCTGTAACAGAGAGCATGAAGAATTTAAGAGGCTCCAAAAGTGGAGTGCAGATGTTAAGGAAGCTGGGAGTCAGCAGAGCAAAGAAACATTTATCCATCTTCACTGTAAGAAATCAGAATCTACTGCTTGCTTCCAAAGGGGTCTGGGTGTGGAGCTAGCAAAAATTGTTCCCAGGCTAAGTACCAACCTCCCAGAAGAAAACACAGGAATAGAATCAGAGAGAGACTACAGTTGGAAAAGACCTCTCAGATCCCCAAGCCCAACCCCAGGCCACCCCAGATCCACAGTGCCACATCCCCACGGCTCTGGAACACCCCCAGGACGGTGACCCCAGCACTCCCTGGGCAGCCTACCGGTGCAAGAATAAGTTTCTCCCGATGCCCAAGCTGAACCTCCCCTGGTGCCACTTGAGGGCATTACATCTGGTCCTATCAGTAGTTACCTGGGAGAAGAGAAATCCAGAAGACATGGTCAGGGAGCTCTGTTTGGGCTCCAGAATTGCTCAGGAGTCAGGAGGGGAGCCGTGGGAATCCCCTCCTTGGGCAGAGCTGCACTAACAGTGAGTCATGTGCTGGCAGCAGCAGCTCCCTCCCCTCCATGTCAGGGGTGTTTGGGTACAGTCATGGTAACGCCTCTTCACCAGATCAAAGTTCAGTTATTTTACGTTTTTATGATTACTGCTGCCTGCTTAAAGTTTACCAGGATAACTTTAAGCTAGCACACAGAGCAGGTTCCAGGGAGCGAAGGGAAGAACAACCTTACACCCAACAGGGCCGAAGGAAAGGAAATCTGGACCTGTGGAAAATCCACCAGCCAAAATGCCAACCAGACAGAAAACACTGATGTATGGAGGTGCTTTTTTGACCAGCATTGCATCCTTTGTCATCATCTGTGCCGTTCTGGGAACACAAGGGTGGATAGACAGCGAGGTCAGCTTCTCTAGCGGGAACTCAACCACTACCGTCAGCCTGACGTATGGGCTCTTTCAAGTAACCTGTGCTCAGACCATCAACGAGGGGCTGCAGATCTCAGATAGCAATTTCCAAGGTAAGGAGTGGGTGCCAGCCTGAGTGGCACCAGGGGTGCAGGAACAGCCCTTCTTCCTTCACCTACAGCTGTAAGACCTTCAGTGAGAACCTCAGGAGAGCTTTAGGTTGGATATTAGGAAAAACTTCTCCAAAAGAGTCATGATGCATTGGCACAGCTACCCAGGGAGTGGGGGTTCCCTGTCCCTGGAGGGGGTTCCAGAACCACAGCGATGTGGCACTGAGGGATGTGGGCAGTGGGCACAGTGGGGGTGGGCTGGGGTTGGATTGTGAGATCTGAGGGGTCTTTCCAAACCTAATGACCCCATGGTTCCATTTAGGGACATGGTCAGTGTGCATGGTATGGAGTGGGGTTGGACGTGGGGATCCTAGAGGCCTTTTCCAACCTTAATGATATTCTCCATGAAAACATCTACAAATAGTCTCAAGGATTTGAACTGGTATAAAATGAGACCCAAGAAAGGCAGCCAAATGCTGAAGTGTTGCTACCAGTGGCAACTTCTGGTGATCTGTGGCCTTAGCCAACGCCTCCAAAGGAGGAAAGTACATACAGCATCAGAATTTGTGTCAAACAGATTTCAATTTTCAGAAGCTTTCAGCGACAAACAGGAAAGCAACACTCTTATTAGCGTTTCGTTAAAGGCGTACAAAACTAATTTGGCTTCCTTAAGATTTCATTACGTTAAATTAATCGTTTGATTTAAAACATTTTGCCTGCCTATGATCAAATTAGCATCGTTTTTATCGAGTCGGGTTCTGAAATTGCTGAAGGGAGAAGAGCAAAACACGTAAAGCTAATTTAGACAGAGATGGTGTTGATGTCTCTGCCAGGCCTGCACTATAAGGAAAATACTCATTTCGTTTCTTCTTTCAAGAGAACCCCATCCCATTTCTAAGTGATATTATTGAACTGAATATACTTGCTCATTTCTTTTAACACTCATGTGTGTAGTATGCATTACAACATAGCTTGTCACCTTTTATAAGGTCCCCACCAAAGGCACAGCTGACCACACTGTTTTGCAGGCGGTTCTTTGGCTCCAAGATTTTGGACTGAGGTTCTTGAATGGCACTTCAGCAAAAAGCTGTTGGCTGTTCATATTTTGTTGTTGTGTAGCCCAGCTTAATTTTTTTGTGCATTTGCAGTTCTTGGCATTTATCTTTAATAGTAAAATTAAGACCAGAAGAAGAAAAATAATAAAAATGGTTGAAAAGTTACAAAGAGAACAATTGAGAGATGAGGGAAGAGAGATGTTACGTGGGAAAAGATAAGGGCAAAAAATTAGGAGATAAAAGAATAGGGCTTACCTAGCAAGACCTTGGAGAAAGTTATTACAGAAGTGTGAAAAACTTTAGTATGAGAAAGCAAGCATGAGAAAAAGCAGAACAGCAACAAGAAGCGATGCATACCAAATGCAACCACAGGCTTCATTCTGATCTCAATTCACCACAACTACCTCTATGCTGGAGGAGCTCTGCTGACATTAACAGAAATATTCATAGAAGCCCAAGTTAGCTAAGCCTGGACGCTGCTGCCAAGTACAAGGATTTGCACTCATTTTCTGGGTTTGAAGCCACAACACTCACACAAGCCCATGTGAAAGAGCAAAGAAGGCAGTCAGAAGAAACACTGCTGTCTTTTGGAAGAGTAGGTCAAATAGCTTTGAAACCTGAAGAAGGTTTTCTGTCTTTTGGTAGGCTGTGAGGTGTCCCACCACCACGTGCAGACAAACCCCTCCCAGGCAGAGCACAGCTGATCTGAACATCCAGACAGTTCCCAGCTCTTTCTCACCTGAATTTAGTACAAAAATTACACCCGAGGCACCCCAATTAGCAATGTGACTGTGGATGTCAGTTCACACTGCAATGATTATGTTGTAATGAAAAAGCTGAGTGCAGCAGCGTTCCTAGCAGGGTATATACCAAGGTCACTGCCCAACAGATATTAAATCACAAGTCATTCAGACTAGTTTTCTTCTGTCGTATCAGAATACAGTAATTTTAGAAAAACAATTATGCATTTACAGAAATAGCTTATATATGATTATACCTGCCCACACCAGGTGGCTCAAGCAATACGCCTTGCTCCATGCAGGCAGGCTCTTTCCGATTTCAATAGGGTGCTGCATGAAGGCAGGACTCTGCCCATGGGGAGCTTGGCAGGGCCAGCAGAGGATGCAGGCTGGAGGGAGTTTGGGGCATGCTTTACCTTTGCCTGCAAAGCAATGAATGCAACCAAACCCCAGGGCCTGGGCATTGCCAAGCAGCCCTAAAGGATTTCAGTTTTAAACATAGGTTTAGCTGTCAGTGTTGTTCGTCTTCCTTCAGATTTAAATTCTTGTGCTCATCATTCAGGAAATGTCATCGCAGTTCTCACATATACACCATTTATAGATGGATAAATCAAGCGAGCTTCAGGAGCTGCTCGTTGTTTTCAACAGCTGCTGGAAAGATGCTTCCTGAGTGCTCTAAATATGGACATGCCTGCATCCCTCACTAGCTACGTCAGGCACGTCTCCAAGATAAAATGAGCTCATTTAAAATTAATTCTTAGGTTCTATACTAGACGTGATTGTCGTCTTTTGTATTAAGAAGGATTCTGTGCATTCCTAAAACAGGAGAAATACTTCACAGACCTGCATACATACTAATTCTAAATTGAAACCATGGAATCATTAGAATGGCCTGGGTTGAAAAGGACCACAATGCTCACCTCATTTCAAACCCCCGTGGTACATGCAGGGTCGCCAACCACCAGACCAGGCTGCCCAGAGCCACATCCAGCCTGGCCTTGAATGCCTCCAGGAATGGGGCATCCACAACCTCCTTGGGCAACCTGGTCCTATAGGAACATAGGAAATAGGTTATCCCAAGACAGTAGGATGCCTCTCATTTGACACTGAGCCTTTGCAAAGACAGTGTTACCGTTCAGATACCACACCGTCAAAAGGAAATTCAAAGCCTAAAGATGAAAGACAAACAAAGAAATATGGATTCTACAAGCACAAGGTGCACAATAGATAAGCTTAACAAAGCAACAAAACATCAGGGCTCATCCAGAGGCCCTGGGGATGCTCAGAATCTGTCCAAACACAGATATTATCTAACAACTTGAATCCTTAGAGCCTCCATCATTGCTTTAAAGATTTGCCTCAGAAAGGAACCACCTTTTCCCACAACAGTGACCACAGTGACAGCTGTGTTCATTTCCAAGTCAAACCCACAGAGCAGTGAGTGAGCAAGGTGCAGAGGCACACCCAGAGGCCAGCAATGAGCAACCAGCAGCACTCCAGGAAGTCTCAGAAATTCACTATGGCACAGAGGAATTTATTCATTTTCTACCTTTTTAAATACAGAACAAATGCTTGAAAACTGCTGGCACTTGGATATTCAGCAAAGTTCCCATCAGCTTCCAGGGCTCTGGTGGGACCCTGTGCCAAGTGGAAAGTTAGGCTCAATTCTTCTTCTTTTTTTTTTTTTTTTTTTAATGAACAATTCATTCTGTGTTGTGATGATAGAGCCGTGAAAGCTGCCAGATCAGCTCTGCTTGGAACGGACCTCAGGGCTGGCGTGGAGCCTTGAGGCCATTCACACACAGCTCTGTAAAAGTTTGGGAAATTGAATCTGACCGTGTGAGAGTTACAGATGAGGAAAAGGAGGTACAGGGAAATACAAAAGGCTTGGTGGTGGCACAGCCCTGTGCTTTCGTTCTGCACTCAGGCTGGTTTACCCTGATACAGAGGGTACCTGTCACATTCAACCAGATCAGCCACTAGAAAGTCCTCTAGTTTGCACAGCCTGTCTTGTTTGGAAAAACCTCTGCTGCCACGAAAGTTGCATTTTGTTTCAAACCTTCTGCAGCTCTGTGCTGCTGCAGAAATGCTTGCAACAGGTGGAGTCTGGCAGAAATACATCCCCTGAATGGTGGCTTGCTGTCAGGACGAAGGAGTGCAATGAGGGGGTGCAGCTATCAGCTCTTGGAGATCTTCCCAGGGATAAAATTAAGGGATGCTGCCAGAGGGAAATCATACACAGCTGTCTGCTTCAGGCTTAGGCGTGTTTCTCATGGTAGGCAACAGCCAGCAGCAAGGCTGCTTCAGCACAAGCACCAGTACAGCTGTGCTGCGCTCACCTCTATTTCCTTGAGTGATGCCTCCTGAATGCCCGTCTTTCCTTTTCTTCTAGCAGAATGGCTTAAATTTGCATCTAATTTCCATAACGCATCCTTACCTGCCATTTGTTCAAACCGAAATTAACTTCTACTAAGAATAAAACATTAAATGAGATGAAAGCTCTCCTTTTAATTTATTTCCGGCAGCTCTTCTTTTTGCTCTGAATGTTTATTTTCTTTTTATGGCTGTTTATTACGGTTTTGTTCTTTTTACTGCTATGATTCCCCCCGTCTATGTGCTAGCTGAACACTGCAGTAAGGGCTTTGCATGAAGAGCAGCACAGAGGGGAAGTTTCCCTGCAGATGGCCGTCTATCACAACGCCTCTTTGAGCAGAGCATGACAACGCTGATGTCAGATCTGTTATAGGTTCAGGCAGCCTCAGGCACATTGCAGTTGCCTTCTCAAGCTTTAAATTGAAAGGAGGATACTATATTTCAGTGTAGCTCTACTGCAATTACACTTTGAGCGTGCTGCATTATCAGCATAGGTACCAAATAACTGGAAGGATGTAGGCAAAACAATAGAACTAATTACAGTCCTGAAGAGACTGACTGCATGTACCAAGTGCATTTGGCCAGCAGTGCACACAGCTACAGAAACAGCAACAACCTGCACAGAAGGACTGCAGCAATCTGGAGCGTGGGGCAAAGGTGCTTACCGTGAGCTTGCTTGCCCACCCTTTGTGGGTTTGCAGAGCCCTGGGATGCACTCATCCTCCCAGGTAACAAAAAGCAGGAGCTGCTCCTTTCCTTCAAAAGAGGGCAGAAGACACCTTCCCCAGCCTTACTTCTTCCTGCGGGATGGGGAAAGAGGTAGATGTAACAGGATACGAACACCAGCTCAATGCCCAGCCCTGCCTCATCCATCTGTGCGCTGCTGCGCTTGGACGTGTTTGTCCAACAAACACATTTGGCTAGCTGGACTTGTAGGAGCTGTTTCCCTGGTCGACTTTATTCCACACAAGAGGACTGCTGCTGCATTGAAAGGAAATCATCTGCAGTGGGAACCGAGTTTTAAGTCGCCAGACTTAAAACATTTGTAAAGCCAGCAGGGATGGGATGATGGGCAGGAGCAGTGATCTTCCTGGCAGGCTGGGCAGGAGCAGTGATCTTCCTGGCAGGCCTAGTATGGAATTGCTGCCTGGCCTCGTTGAGATGAAACATTCTCAGAAGCATTAAGGAAGAGAAGCTTGCTACCTAACCCACGGGTTTGTGTGCCAGTTGGACTAGTAGGCATACACTTCACTTATTTCTGACAAAGATACCTCCATCTCCTTGCAGATTTGGGCTCATGCCCTGCAGCCAAACCTACTGCTCCTGCTGCATCTCTACAGCTCAGCCAGATCTCCAGTTATTAGCTTTTAGTTACAATTAGCTAGGTGTCAGTAACCCTTGACTTGCCGGGCACATTTAAACACCCTGGGCACCTCCTCTCTCCCAGTTGCAGAAGCTCTGAAAAACAAAGGAACGAAAGGTATCAACACAGCCATCATCGTGCTTCTGGTTCTCATCTTGCTGAGCTCCCTCCTGAGCTCTGGCTTTACGTGCACCAACACTGTGAGCAACCCCTACCAGACCTTCCTGGGACCCATCGGAGTCTACACCTGGAACTCCATAAGTGGTGAGTAACGTGTCCACGCTGACTACTTAGTGCCCACCATGCTGATAACTCTATATTCTCATTAAGAAATATTTATAAAATGAAGCAATTGAAAATGTATTCAGAGGATTGATTGAGTTGGAAGGGACCTCTAAAAGCCATCTGGTCCAACCTCCCTGCACTGAACAGGGACACCCACAGCTCCATCAGGTGCTCAGAGCCCCATCCGGTGCTCAGAGCCCCATCCAGCCTGACCTTGGGTGTCTGTAGGGATGGGGCATCACCACCTCTCTGAGAAACCTGTGTCAGCTGTTCAGCTGGCTTTATTTTTTATAACCATATCTGCTGGGTTATCTGAAAATTAGCTTAACTACTGGTCAAGCAGCAGCATCAGTCTTTAGGAGGCTGGACTTGCTGACAGCAAAGTGGAAGAGCCCCAAAAGGTGCAGCATCGTTTCATGCATGGCACACACCAAGGAGAACAGAGAAAGCTAACGAATCACAGAATGGCTTGGGTTGCAAAGGACCACAATGCTCATCCAGTTCCAACCCCCTGCTATATGTGCAGGGTCGCCAACCACCAGACCAGGCTGCCCAGAGCCACATCCAGCCTGGCCTTGAATGCCTCCAGGGATGGGGCATCCACAGCATCCTTGGGCAACCTGTTCCAGTGCCTCACCACCCTCTGGGTGAATGCAGAATTAAAGCAGAACTGAGAAGTGTCCCTGCTGGATGTGACTACAGTGTAATTCATAAACCCTTAAAGGCTCTGTGCTACTGTTTCATGGTATTTACAGCGTAACAGTTGCCGTGTTACCTGCCTACTGAAATAGGCCTCTAAGGTCACATCAATAGGATGGACTGCAGCTTTGTTTCTGAAGCATATGTTGAACCAAATACATCTAAAACAACATTACCATCAAAGGGAAGGTGGACAGAAGGGCTGAGTCACAGTAAAATGCATTTCGTTCTCTAAAAAAGCACTCTCTGAGATCAAAATAAGCTTCAACATTCCCTAAGCATAAAAAAAATAATGGTGGAGATGCTGAGTTTCAGAGCCATGAACTCTGCCAAACAGCTCCTGGGGGCACAGCCCCCATTCCCCTGCAGCTGGCTCCTAACACACCTTGCTGCAGTTGCAATCTGTAAGCCTTAACCAAAAATGGAAGAATTAGGGGATTGCCAACCTAAGTATTAATGAGAAAGTATCCCCACATGTTGGCTGAGGCTCGCAGTTACTTGTCACAGCCCTCTAAGAGCTATGACCTGGAAGCTGATTCTGCCACGGGCATATTTTGATGAAAAATCACGCATCATTTGATGTGTGTCTTGAAGGCTCTTAATCTTTGCACCAGATGGTCTGAAATCTCAGTGCCCTCCCTGCTAAATCCCAACCCAGTGTCAGCAGGAGCATTGGTAATACGGTGTACCTGGAGGGAAGGGTGGGAATGCTTTCACCAATGGACATGTGTTTTATCTCTGCTAGCACTACAAAAGCAAAGAAATAAAAGCAGTATTTGGTTAAATGTCAAAGTGTCAGAACTTGACGTGCATTAAGGAGGCTGTGGGAAATAGATCCGGTAAGAGATCTCATTTTGGCTCATCACAGAGTCACTGGAAAGGTTGGGTAGGAAAGAACTTCAGGTTGCTAAGCCCAAGCTCTTGCACGAAGCTCTGCCAACACTGAGCCCATAGCAGGTTGCTTGGGGTCTCACCCACTTGTTGTACCACATATCCCATGAATTTGGGGTCATATTAAGTAGGCCACCTGCAAGTCACCTGAGGAGCGAATATATTACATGCATCAACACTGAATTCAGTGGGGAAAAAAAAAAATGACATTAAATGACCTTAGCTAAGGATTGCCAGCATGAATCCATTAATTTTAGCAGAAGAAGCTTACCAATGGCACTGGGTGACAATGACATCAGGTGGTACAGAAGTTTTTTTAAAACATCCTCAGGTTTTAATGACAGAAAATACTGGATTCATATTTATATGAATACAGGCATTCACTCTAACTTATTATTCTTAGGGAGAATATTTCTAAGTAGCAACTTATAGAACTGTTCAACACAAGTACATCTAACATAATACTACAGACCTGCCTCTAACAGTTGTGCTTTTCTTTTCCAGGAATCCTCACTCTTTTGGTCATGATACTTTTTCCTGTGAACGTAGAAGGCAATAACATGTCTGTGGAGTTGGCCAACAAATGTATTTCTCTGCAGCTGGAACGTAGCGGAGCTAAACACAGGTATGAGTACTCCTACTGGATCCTGCTGCTTAGCATCATTTTCAACATCGTTACTATTATCATCATCTATTCCTATGACCATGCAAGATATTCGAAGAAGAAAGAGCAGGAAAGGCCGATTGAAAATGCATCAAAAGACGTCATTCTCTTTTAAGGACATTGCCAAAAAGAGGGTCTAAAATGAAATGACTGTTTTAACGTGGGCAATCCCGACTGATCTTTTGCGTTCAGATTGAAGTTATGTGCATAGCTCAATTAACAAAATAGCCTGTTGCTTCTTCAAAGCAGATTGATTTTACTTTTCTGATGAAAGATGTTGGGTAACATCTATCAGCTTCCATTGGAAATATGCTGCCTGAGCACCTCTGAGCAAAAGCACTCAACACCAGCACCTGCCTGCAGGATGGACTACTGCTCGTAGCCAGAGGGATCAGCAGAAATTCTCCCCTAAAAGGGAAGGAGCACAATAAGCCACCAGCCCCACGTGCCAAAGAGGCTGCTACAGCCATGGCCCAGGCTTGGAAAGCCATAGCACAAAGGACTCAGGGCCAACTCACTCCTTCTTACCCCACGGATGCCATTCTGAGTGCCCCACAGAGCTCCCACCTCCTGGACCTGTTGGATCACACGGCAGGGCTGCTGTGGCTGCCCCGGGTGTGTATTGCTGTGAATGCATCGCTGCCCATTGGGTGTGGATGATGGGAAGATTGAAGGCATTGCATCAACTGTGTGCGTAGTCTGGGATCCAAGGGCCAGGACAGCACCAATGCCAGGAGTGCTGGAGATAACAATTGGTCACTACAGCACCAGTGCTTCATTCCATCCTGCAGTGTTACTGCGCTACATCCCTGCTCAGGTATCCCTCCTGCACAGACCCACGCCCAGCCCATGTGCATGGCTGGGGAGGCTCAGTGCTGCAGCAGCAAGGCAATGGCCCATGCAAGGCAGCAGAGCAGCCCCACATCTACCTTCTTAATTTGCAACATTCTGCTCTGTGCACACAGTCCTGGAGACGAGCACCATGCAGAGCAGCCAGCACCTTCTCTTCCTTCTCTCCTACCTCTGCAGCTACAAGAACAATGTTTTATTGCACGATTTTCTTTTGCAATAGGACCGTCACAGCCATACTTAGCATCTGCCCTATGATGCAAGAGATGCTCACAGGTGAGGAAAAGCATCTCTAGGAGGTGATGCAATGCAAGAGGTGACTTCTCACTATTTATGTCAAAAGAATAAAGCTTCAGGATTAAAGCATTAAGCTCCGCTTCGCTCTTTCAAAGCGACCAAGAAGGAGGGTCTTAAGCATTTATCCAAAAGCATTACGAGGTCAGATCGGAGAAACATGAAACAGGGTTTGTAGGACCTGGGGAGTGGGATAGGTCAGTGCCATGAGAGCCATTATCTGCTCTTTCTGACAAGAGCCATGCCTAGAACGGCTGAAATGAAATGTAAACATTTCAGTTCAAGTATCAGATGTTTTGCACCCACGAGCTAAGCTGGCAGCAAGTCAAACACTTGCCAGTTTTGCTTTGGCTGCAAAATTTTTCGCACGGTTTCGGCGTGCATCTGTCAGTGTTGCACCACGCCAGCACCCATCAGGCAGCGCACTTACGCTGCCATCAGGCACTTGCTCAGGGAGAAATGAAGTCGGTGGAACGGAGCAATGTCAGAGGTGGCTCCTGCTGGGAAAAGGAGAGGCTCAGCAACACTTCAAGGCTCCTGTTGTGCAGAGCTGCTGCCTGCAGGGTGCTGGGGTGTGGGAAGGAGTGCTGCTGTCTGCAAGGAGTCAGGCAGTTCAGGTATCCATTTCCTGAACAAAAGCTTAATAAGAGGAGATGGTGCGGGGGCTGACACTGCACTGTGACACAGGAAGGAAAAAGAGAACGCAGCACAAACCAGCCTTGTGTTTTGCTTTTAGTATATAAAGAAGGAATGGGTCTGGCTCTTGCCAGCCAGCCAGAATGGAAATGAATGGACATTCCTTCTCCTAACGAGAGCAGATTCTGGCACTTACCCTTAGGTAAGGAAGCAAAGGGCATGCATTGTCAGCACCAGGCTCCCACCTTATCTAAACGGAGTAGCTTTACCCATTCATCACTTGCCAGCAGTGGAGGTGCAGTGCCAGGCCAAGGGAAGGAGTGGGACGAATCCTGGCCCTGCAGCCAGGGTGATTTGGTAGCAGGTGATCACCTCAGCAGCTGTTTCCTGCTTCTCCCAAATCTCTTTTAGTCCCATGCTTCACTTAAAAAGTTACACCCTATGGAGAAGTTCTGCTGCAGAACTGCCAAAAAGCAGCAGATTTTCCCTTGGAAAACACACAAGATCCTCAACACGCAGTAAATTACCAACGACCTTAGCAATTAGTAGCAACAGAAAAGAGTTAATAACACACAGAGTAACGCCTGGTGTTGACATCTCTTTGTGACAGCGTGGTCAGAGCCCTCAGCAGCAGAAAGCAGAGCACAGCACCGCTGTTTAGTGCTGCTATCAGCCGCAGAGCCACAGATAAAACCAATTCCTGTCCCCCAGGAGCAGTTCTGCTAAAGAGCCATCCGGCTCATGCTATTTAAAACTGCTGCACGAGGGGGAGCTGCCAGAATTAACGATCACCATTCTAAATCAAGAGCCAAACCACCAGCGTGGTAATGGCTTTTATTACAGAAGTGTCAGAATTAAAAGTCAATATCACCCTTCTGGCCATACGGGGCAGAGCTCTAAACCAGCGTGGGGAGAGGTGGCAACGTGTCCCCAGAACGTCAGCTCTGGTCACACCGATGGGGATAAATGCACAACCACAGCTTTTTCTATAGGTGTCTCCTCTGCAAATGAGACCTGTGAAGTTTATTTGAGTATAAAGTCAGCTTGAGGAGTTTTTGTATGGAAAACATACAGGACAGCATGAGAGAGCACCCTCACAGGCACACAGGTCACATGTGGGTCCCAGCTGAAGCCAGCACCAACTGGGGCAGATGGCATCTGCAGGGGAGTGCTGCTGCAGGGAACCCCAAGCAGAGAAACACCCACTTGGAGAGATGCACTCCAAGCACTCAGGTCTTTCATCTGGTCCAAATTTAAGTGCCCTTTTTCCGGATGTTCTTGAACAAAAGCGGCTCAGAACTCACTTTTTTTTTTCTAGGCAATGGGATCTGCATGGTGACAGACACTCCTATGAATAACACTGATGTTCCTCAGGGAATTGGGCTGTGGGCAGCAAATGCTGCTGGAGAACACACTGTGACAGCAGCAGCCGAGCAATGCCAAAGCAGGGCTCGCTGATCACACGCAGAACCCTTCCATATTTTGGCTTTTAGAGGAAAAGTCACCCTTTTGGGCTCCCAGAATCTTTGTGAACTGACACATGAGGTGTTTACGCTCAATTAAACCCCTGTTCCCAGATGTGGTGTTATCAGTGTATCCGTCACTGACTTCTGGGTGGGGGGGAGGTGGGGGTGACCCATCGCCATCATCTGCATCACTACTCATTCCTGCCCCCAGAGGCCAGCAGTGGGACATTCCCATGACACACACGCCTAACAGCCACTGAGACCAAGTGCCACACGGCAAAGTTCTCCTTTTGGAGACCGGCACCACAGAGCAGGTGCACAACAGCAAACCAAAATGAAGGCTTGTCTGTTCCACCTCTCATTCAAAACACTCGAAATCCCCAGGTATAGCAGGAGCCACCATCCCTTCATCCACCCACCCGGGGGTGGGGAGAAGGAGGGTCGGGCAGCTGGGCTTCTCTCTGAGCCTCTCAGACCTTTGCTGGGGGGGATCCTCTCAGACCCTTCCCCCGCTGTGCGCCTCGGAAGCCATAAGAGGGCAGCAGTCCCCTTCCCAGCCTTAAATACTGCTTTCCCCCCCTTCCTCTCTTGTATAGCAAAATAGAAAACCTTACAGCATCGTCCTTGCACACACATTTATTTCACCTGCTCTGCTAAGGCACAGATAACAACAGAAAGAGCACGTTGATCCTAGGTGTTCTACTGAGCCCTCCCCACATCTGTGGAAATGAGCACAGCAGCACATGGACTAAAGGCTTGCTTGTACAGGACTGATGGAAAAGGCTGAAACAGAAAATACAGTTTTATACAGCCTCAGTCTTCAGAGCAAGGGTAAAAGCTTGATCTTCCAGTGCTCCATCAGTCTGATGGGACTCCTTGGGCAGAGAGTTTGCCAGTCAGAGTAAGGAAACCAGTGATGGGATATGGTAGGACAGGGCAACACGTCAGTGTGCTGGTGCTCAGCCTGTCTGCAGCCCTCAGGTAACTGTCAGTGCTAATAAAGTGCTCAAAGATGGATAATACCGTAATTACAAGAACTTCTAAAGAAAATCACTAGTCATAATAACAATACAGATTAATTTCCTAGCGACTTTGGGGCTCAGTATACACATTGCTGTCTCCTGCCCACAGTCCAGGTAGGTGCAGAGTTTTTGCCCTTCTTAGTGAGTGTGAAGTCTCCATTTATGAAGAGCCATGATGAAGGAACGGGGCATTGATGTTGTCTCCCATAAATCCCCATAGGTAAGCATGGGAGGGGTGAGACAGATGAGTGGGCAGCAATGGGGATAGAGACCTGGCTGCTTGGCAGAGCTCAGAAGGTTCTCTAATGGCCTCCATCCACCACATCACCTCCAGCATTGCCAGAGCCCTCCAAGTTGCACTCCCTAGGGCCACAAACCATCTTTTTGAGCCTTTACCCAAATCTTAACACAGCTTCTATTCTTTCTGATGGAGGGGGCTGTTAAAGCCCCATGACAGAGGTCTGAACTGCTGTGCTTGCACTGGAAAAAACATTTCTGCCGATTTTATGCAAGCAGTTGGAAAGAATGGGAACTTTCATTGACTTTAGGGAGCTTTGGATCAAGCAGAGAACCAATTAACACGACAATGACGTGGAAACTCTCCGTGTTTACCCTGCAAGCTGAAGCTGATGGGGATCAAAATATCCTCACTAATCTCTTCCTCCCTCCAGCAGCATCCTTTAAAGAGGAGAGAGTGTAGGTTAGAGACTCGAGAGCAGTTGTGCTTCAACCACTAAATTCTCCTGCACACTTGTGCATATTCTGAAGTGGGGGGGTTGGAAGAACGCAGCTGAGCTAATTCCTATATTAAAATCATCTAAACACTAAGCATTAGGCACCTCTGTGTAGATATCGTATCTAACACTAGACCAGGCTGCCCAGGGCCCCATCCAACCCGGTCTTGAACACCTCCAGGGATGGGTTATGTGCTACATCTGATGGTGTGACCAAGCCCCCAGCCAGCAAGGAGGAACAAAACAGAAACCACACTAAACTTGCACTGGGATAAAAGTGCTGCTCATTAACACCCGTCAAAGCAGAGCAGTCTGGCAAAACACACCTCTCAAGTAACACTTTAATTGATAAATGTTGCTCGGGTCATAAATTACCATCCTCCTGGCACGACATCTTACCTGCAACATAGCTGTAGAGGCTGATGAGAAGAAAACTGACAATTCATATTCATCCATCTTCATTTGTCTTTTGTGAGCGGTGGAACACCATTAGGGGCCCTGTTTCAGAGCATCAGCCTTTAGTACCTGATACCATCTTGGAGGTGACTCACTTCCATCCTTCCCTTCACCCCACTGCCCCCACTCCTAGCACCATGCTCCAGTGACCCAAGTTCCTTCAAAATAAGGTGTATTTAGTCATAGAATCACAGAATGGCCTGGGTTGAAAAGGACCATAACTCTCATCCAGTTCCAACCCCCTGCTATGTGCAGGGTCGCCAACCACCAGACCAGGCTGCCCAGAGCCACATCCAGCCTGGCCTTGAATGCCTGCAGGGATGGGGCATCCACAGCCTCCTTGGGCAACCTGTTCCAGCCTATTCCTCCAACAGACATGAGTATTTCACAGAAGAAGAGAGAAATAGCAACACAAGGGGACAGCATCCAAAACAAAGCCTAAATGGGTATACCTGTTAAGTTTTAAACGCAATTTTCATCCTCTTGTTACCAATGCCACAGTGGTCCCTGCAGATCAAAACCATTGCATGGTGTATTGGATTTTAATAGAGTCTCTAGCTTTCATATGAGACAATGAATGAAATATGCCCACAGAAATCAAAGGGACCTGCAAGCAGGTGTGGATTCAAATTATTTCGCTGCAGCCAGAGGGTGAATATTTCTAATCTGGAAATTATTTCTATAATTGGAACCAAAGAGGAAGAGTTGCTCCTGGTTAGGTCTGGGAAGCTTTTCTATGATGGGAACCAGGCTGAAAGTACTTTTAGGCAGCGCATGACTGAGCAGCATGACCAGTGCCAGGGAAGGCTGATAAGAAACGAGATGTAAGAGTCAATCAGTCCTTTATCAGAGCAGAGTGCAGAGGGTGAAAGAAACTGAGGTATAAAAGAGCTGCATTGGGTCGCAATTTTTGTTACTCAAAACTCCTTTAATAAAAAAAGAAGTGAGGGAACAGGGTGCTGACTTTTTCCTGTAGTTACCACTCTTCATCCTCAATATAGAAAGAAGGATGCTGCTGCTAACTGTGAGTAACAGTCCATGGCATGGACTTGAAAGAGTAAGGCCCGGAGTTTTGTTTAATTGATTGCACTGACGTAAGTAACCAAAGTAATTGAAAGAGCCCAATTTTCTCCAAGAGGGCAGCAGGTGCCAGCCATGGCAGACACCCCCATGTGTACCAAACTGCTGCCTGCTAGCTGGGAGGAGTAAAGCCATCTTTTAGCCAGACTTGTACTTTGTGGAACCAATTCTACTACAGCTGGCAAAAACAACCTACAACCGTCAGAGCGTTTGTGAACTCTCTTCCATTGCACACTGAACCAAGACACACCAATAAATGCGGGCTGCGTGTCATGCCCTTGCACATGGCTGGGTGGTGCAGGCTGGGCAGGGCAGCTGGCATCCTCCTCCTCTTATTCCTGCGCTGTCAGGTGCTTTGCTGATGAACAGCAGGGAATTTGCCCAAAGGGCCACTGCTGCCCCAAATCCTTTTTAGTGGCAGATATTGAAGCCAGTGCATTCCTTTATAGAAATGGCAGGCCAGCCTTAGTTTGAAAGTGTAACAAATGAAAGGGTTCCATTTGTCAGTGTCAGGATGGGGCAAGTGATCTCTTCCCTGGGAGCAGTAAAAGCCCCCCAGCAGCTCACTCTGCTTGGCAGAGGGGGGATCACACAGGGAGAGACTCACCCATTAAAACAAGAGCCACTTCCAAGAAGTCACCGTCTTCAGGCAGAATATGGCAAAGATACCATGAACAATATATTATAGGAAGTGTTTAGGAATATGTTTAGGAATATTACCAACAGGTTGATGAATAAATGCCGTGCAACTCCCATGGTTGTTTTATTATTACTTCTTTAAGTTGGATTTTCCAACCTTACATCTCACAGCGTTTTTATCGGCGCATTCACAACACTTCCTGTGTCACTTCCCACTCATCCAGCACTTCTGCAAATCTGACACCAGCACTGACTACATTTTCTACAGGCAGGCTAAAAAACCGAACAGCCCCAAAATGACTACAATGTTCACCAATGGGTGTATGCTTCAGGTACCTCTCTGCCTACAGGAATCTGTGCTGAATGCAAGAGAAGTGATGTGAAACAAAGAATAAAGAGATCACAAAGGTCACCAAGGTCTGGAGAAGAGGTGAAGGAGCACAGGAAATTGTAGAAGGGAACAGAAGCATGGAGGAATGCCAGAAGGTCAAGACTTGAGGATCCCTGCAGTAAGTGCTGCCCAGCAGAGCTCTTGCTTGCAAAGGATGGATGAAGTATTTTAACTATGCACTGCCAGAGGCTGTAACAAGGATTTGAAGTTTCATTAACCTATAGGCTCTCCTTTTCTTTCTTTCTTTCTACACCCTCCAGTGCTCCCCAGCCCATCCTAACTCAAAAGGAAGACACCTGCAATGCAATTATGATCACATGGAAAGCCAGAGCTTCTCTGCAACGACCGCAAAGCCACGTTTTGTGCCAACAGTTGTGCTCTGCTCTTGCCTCAGGTATCATGGGGGACATCTGCAGTGCACCCAGGGAAGGTGGCTCCCACGAGTGGCCATGCACTCTCAGTGGCTGCAGCCAGTGCTTGCTCCTTGCAAAGGCCCATGTGGTGCTCATATGGAGAAGAGCAGCTTACTTCTTTCCACTGCCCCAGCATATGATCTTGTTTTATGTAACTCTCCATCAAACCTCAGCTTTTGAGCTCAGTGCAAGGTGGGCTTCCTTGGTCCCAACCAGGCAGCTCTGTGCCAGCCAGCGAGGGTGGGGATAAATATTACCTTTTTCCATTCCTGCTCTTAACTCAGTCCCTCCAGTTTGCCCAATCTCTGCAGGTGTAGGAGGAAACCACCCACCTTGGTGAAGCGGATGATGGTAAGAGCTCAGTCTTTAAGACAGGTTCAGTGATTCAGGTGTCTCAGTTTCTGGTATGTGAGCCAGAATGAGGGAAGTCCTGCGTGGAGCCAGGAGTTGGACTCGCTCCTTGTAAGGCCCTTCCAACTCAGGATATTCTGTGCTTGCAGTTGAGTCTCTGATCTAGGTCTAGTCTTGATCTTTGCCTAAGACCTTTCTATTGAAGGGACTCAGTAATTGCTAGCTCTTGGACAACTCCTGGTTGCCTAAAGAGTTTTCTTGGATTTGTAGTTATCCAGCCAGTTACATTGTTCAGCTTCTCGTAAGAATATGCTCATGCTCTGCAGTATCAATCAACTTATTAAAATACCCATTGTGTCAGTGTCTGTGATGGACTCCTGAGCAGTCACCGGCAGAAACAAGCAAACCAGACCTCACATGCTAAACTAGAACCACTTTGGAGAACCAAGCCCAACATTTAGACTACAGTATAATTCTTATTACTGCTAAGGGTTTGAAACAGCCTTCAATTCAAAAGTAGGTGAGACAGATGCAGGCATGCATGTTTTCAACATTCAGGTCTAGGTTTTGGCCTTTGTTTATGCAGTTAACACCAATTTGATTTTCTGTACTTAATACTCTTTCTTGGACTTGCAGTCAAATCTCTACAAACAAAAACTTCATTAACAAAAATGGCTTAGCAAGCCAACATAGCGCTCAAGAGATCTACATAGCTTGCAAGCAGTTCCCCCAATGAAATTAACCCAAATGGCTTAATCCAAGTATGTAAATGGCTCATTTCAGTGAGATTTACACTGTGTACAAGGTGTCTGCAGTCAGTAAATAAAACAGATGCAGAGACTTTATGTCCTTTCTTCGCTCTTCCCTCTATCAAGGGGTGTATTCTGGGAAAGACTCTGAATTTCAGATTATTATTGCTTTAATTAGTGCTTTTGTCTTGACAGGTACCTACTGCTGCTGATGGAAATTCACCATTTGTCCAATAAAAAACTTGAATGGAAAGCTTCTAAAAGCCGCAACTGGATTTCAGTCCCTGTAACCAGAATGCTTCTGGATAACTATTTTTATGAGGAAAACGATGCCCCCACTGCAAACTCTTCAGGAAGGCAGCGAAGCATAGCTCTGTATGCTAAGCATTTCCAACACCGCTAATTTAATGTACAGTTATGAATATATGTTAGTTAAAAGTAACAGTAAACTCACACATAAAAGACTATACAACGTGGAGGAGCTGGAGTCATGGGTTACAGCTGTGGGTTTTTTTGACCCATCTATTTCAAAAGCCCCACCAACACATTTCTTTCAAGGACTCAAGCAAATCAAACATCCTTCTCTCTTCTCCCCACTCACTGTCTGTGAGATTTGGCCACCTCTCTCTCCCCTGAATCATAGAATGGCCTGGGTTGAAAAGGACCACGATGATCATCTAGTTTCAATCCCCCTGCTGCATGCAGGGTCACCAACCACCAGACCAGGCTGCCCAGAGCCACGAAGTTCAGGCCCTGCTTGAACCATAACCCAGCATTTCCTAAGTCGAGTACATGCACAGCTATCTCTCTCCCAGCTAAAAAGTCACAAAGGCTCCAGGAAAAATAGTAAGGCTTTCCATCCTATTTACTTGTCATTGCTGATGAAATTAGAAAATGGGAGCAAATAAAAATGGTTGTGGAAAAAAAAGCAAGACAAGGAAAGCGTGCAACTCAGCTGTGTGAAGGAGCAATGTTTGAAAAGGGGTTTCTAAACAAATAAGTTTGCTCCTCTGACCTCCAGTGACACCAACGAGCTGCTAATTACTGGGCTGTTAACTCAACCTGGCAAAGGATTAATTAAGTGGGAAAATGACTGGAGAAAGAAATCTGCTAGGAAGTTAGGAACTGAAGTGGTTTGCAAGAGAAACATAGATTCTGGAATAGAAGAGATGCAATTCTTTAGGCAGCTAAGAGAAGAAAACGAACAAGCTATTTTAAGATTAGGAGTCTGGAACAGAAGAAATCCATGAGGCTGGAGAAGGCTGCTTCTTGGTCAGGACTCAACCAGGTTGGCTGTGATTTTGGGAAGCAGATCTCAAGCCAAGAGGGGCAGTTTCTCCTGACAGCACAAAGGTTTCTTTGTGCTCAGAGATGAGGGGATACCGAAGTAAGAAGCTAGAAGAAGCTGAGAATAAAAGTTATATTTGTAAGGATTGGGCACGGATGCTCAAGTTGACATTGAAAAGAAGAATAGAGTCCTTTACCCTGAAGCAGAGGAGAGGTTGGGACCACAGTAATGATGTCTAAGCATGGGGTTACCATGGCTCATATGGTTAGAGCCTACCAGGCAAAGATATCCTTCTGGACATCCATCCACTAACGCAACCACTGGACGTGAACCTCAAGGACTGGGAAAGCAGGGGACAGCAGCACAGACACTTCTGCTCTGAGATGAAAATTTGGCCCTATCATCTCTTAGTGTTATTCTTTGGTTTTGTGGGTGTGCGTTGGTCCTTGTCCTTGGGTGATCTCCAATTGACAGAAATAGAACATAAGGGCTTCTTTGTAGCAGATAACATCTTCTCCACTTCCCTGAGATCAGCACTACTGTTTGGATGTTCCCTTGGTGATGAGGAAATAACACTGCAAGCTGGCATAGGTGCAGCAGCATTTCATGGGAAAAACAAAATTAGGGGAAACAAGAAAACAAGTAGAGGTTCTTGAAACAGTGTTGGATGGAGCAGAGGACTCACAAGGCTAAAACAAAGGGAGCGCAGCTCCCAGATCAGAGGCTTCCCTTCCCATTCCTAACGTGCATTTCACCTTCTGGTGCCAGGTATGAAATTCTAATCTCTCTGCAGAAACTCATTTTTCAGCCCATGTGGGAAACATTTGGACAAATGTATTTTCCAAAAGAAAAGAAAACATTTTAAGAGCCACAAGTATTTCGCCTCAGGTGATTTCCCCTTAATCTTCCCAGTGACACCTCTCCCAGACACTTCCCAGCACTGTGAGCTGCACAGCAGCAGCTATTCCCAAGGTATTTAGTTTCTCCCCACAGGTCTTTGCAGCGTTTGATCTGAAAGGCTGCTCTTCTCCTTAAGTGACAGATAATTGAGCAGCGTGAGGCTGAGCGAAGCTGCTTCCTCCACAGCGGCTCTTTTTGCCCACAAAGAGAGCAGAGGTGAGTGCTTCTTCCCTCAAACCTGGGTGCAAATCTCAGCCCCTTTAAAAAGGATATTTTGCAATAAAAGTCCAGCCCAGTCCAAATCTTCCCTTAGACCAAGGGACACAGCGAAGAGCATTCCAAACACACACAACAAAGTGCTAACTGTGCAGCACAACACTGACTTCTTGGGATCGCTCCATTTGCATGGGATCACAGCAAGGTGTGGGGCTACCTCTGCAGGAACAAAGTCTGCCTTTGCTGATCAGCCCTGCCTGCCACCAACTTTCCAGTGTGCCACAGATGCCTCCAGGTCCTTAAGACAAAGGTCAGTTCTCTTAGTATTGGATTCTAAAAGTGTCTGTTGCAGTTAGAAAGCCAAACGCCTAGAGCTGCAGCTAAGGGAAGCTCTCAACATCCCCCAGACTTCTTTAACAAAACCTGATATTTTTGGTGTAGCATAAACTGCTGAAGCCAGTTGCAGACATAGTGCCCCACATGGGGAAGTGCTTGGCACATTGCACATCCCTGCAGCATCCTTACAACAGCTCCACAGAGACACATGAACAGCCATGGAGCCGTGTCCCAGCACATCCAGCACTCCATGCGAGCCTTTGAAACTAGGAGTCATTCAAACACTTCCCATATTCGCATTCACTCTGGCTTTAACTAATTTAGTTCTACATCACATCATGGCTACATCAGTTCTTTTTCCCCAGGTGAGAAATGGGAACGATGCTTCTGCCACAGCCCAGTAGCATACACAGACCACTGGCTGTTCTCAGCTCTGCAACTATCAGATGAACAAATCCAAATGCCATAAGGAGACAGCGACCCTGGAGTGGAAGCTTTATATAAATAAGAAGATATGCTTCTAAAGTGGGAATAAAAAAAAAAAAAAGATTAAGAAAAATCTGTTTAAAACACATTTTCTCATGTCCCTTCCCCCAGACTAGCTTCCGCACCAAAAAAGTGATTGTCTGCACCTCTTCCAAAACCTCACCTGAACAGATGAATTAAAAGATCAAACAAAAGATTTCTAGGCATTGCTATGTTCTGATAGTGAGGGAAGGTCCTGAACACAGTATCAATGCACTCAATTCAGGTGGACCATCAGAAACACTGTATTTGTTCTAATCAGTTCCAAAGGCCCCAGGTCTATTTGTTTCTAAGGAAATAGGAAAGCCAGAAGACAGCAAAAGTCTCTGCGTTGAGGTAAATTAAACAGCTCTTAGATGACAGTCATTTATCAGTGCTTTGATCGATCTGTACCCTATGAGTTACTGCTTGAACTGATCACATCAACTGTAAGAACTGCAAAAACAAACTAAGGCAGGAAGGAGGCACCATCTGGGGCATGCCATGCAGATAGGGCACTCCATAGCTGAGTGCCTGAGGAGCAGAACCAACACAAAGGTGCCTAAATAGCATTTGGCACAGCCAAACCTGCCAGTCGAGGGACATTTGGGAAGGATATTGAGCGCCCAAGGGGCCTTTTGTAGCCTGCTTGCTTTAAACTGCGAGGAGTAAGGACCAGTACTTCCTTACATTGACAGAAGCGCAACTTAATTGCAGCATCTTATTCTGAAGAGAGCAGGAAACAGAACTGTTTACACTGCGTGATCAATAGGAGCCATGAAACAGTGCTGCAGGACACGTTTAATCAAACACCGGGATACGTCAGGCAGGATGGATTGCAGGCTTTACATCATTCTGAAGAACCATAGGGTGAGAAGAGCTGTCAGGATCTCACCTGAAGTCTTCCAGCTCAGTGATATGTTGGAGGGGCAGAGCTTTGCTTGAGGCTCTGCAATGGATAGTGCCCTGTCTCTTCACGAGGCTGTCTTTCATCCCGTACAGATGGTGACAACATCTACTTTGACATATTGCTTCCGCAGTGACAGCAAGTTGGCATTTGCTCAGGGTTTACAGTTAAAATAACCAAGACAAAAAATTCTGCCTAAGACAACTCACAGGTGCCTTCTTTTAAAATGAGAACTGCGAGGGGCAAGAATACAAGCTTGTCCAAGTGTAAGGAACAACCCACTAAAATGGAGCATTACAGCATCTCAACAAGAGATTTTCCAACAATTCCACGCAACTTAGATTAATTTTCCCTTGGACTTTTTTAATTTCCTCATTGCCATTAAGTTTCAATGTATTTATGCAAAATAAACACAAGCAAGAAATTGATGTGTGTAGTCTATTGATCTAGAAACCAGTACGTACTCCTGAGGGCAGCCATGGGTGGGCTCCAAAGACAGGACTTCTGGAATCCTCAGTTCAGGCCACTCAGATGGGATATAGGTGAAATGAAGCCCTTGGCTTGGGTGGGACAACACTGATCCCAAAACTTAGAAGACTCTACGAATCTATGGAAGCCTACTACTAGTACAGGCATTGTTAAAGTCACTTCCACCAGTTAATAGTGCAGAAGCAGCGTAAGTCAATCTTATCTGGGCAAAAAGTAGCACTGTCCAGCTGTGACCAATCAACAGTAAGAAATGCGATGGAAACCATATAGAGAACACCAGAAAATGCAGCTCCCTCACAAAGAGCAGCTTCTAGCACTGTCTTTCAAACCAGCAGAGCTACCTTCTCCCATCAGTTCTCTCCCACAAGCAGACAGGTGACAGATTGCCTTCCCTTGCAGTCAGTGGAAATTAAAGGGGTTCAGTGCTTTACAACCAGACTCCAATTGCCCAACGGGTGCTGTACTATACTCTATTTGACTATTCCATACGCACGCTGCTCTGATCCTGCCTCCCAAAAGTACTTTTTCAGGGAAATAACACAATTCTGATTTATTCCTAGGGCAGAGGAAAACTGATGTACAGAATTACTCATGGGTAGGCTGCAGCATTATTAGCATTCCTTAAAAGCCCAGAGAACAAATTAAGTTGTCCCCATACAGCAGGAGCAGACCCAGAGCCCGAAATCAAATCCCAGCCTCATGGTCTGCATGCATCACTGGGAAACACACGGGCAGTTCTGCAATGTCCCATCACAGGTTTTTTCTGCTGTAAACTCCCAAGCTAAGAACAGGAGGAGAACATATTTCAGCTTCCTTCTGGAGGTAGCTACAGAAGAACTGCAAGGTTTCTATAGCAATAAATAAAACACAGTAAATTAATTTTTAGGACCCTGAACTACCGTAACATGCCAGGCATTTCATAAGCAACATTGGAACCATAAAACATCCAACAAAAAGCGCAGGGAATCGGGGGAACATAAATACTTAATATTTTATCACTGTGCCTTTGCCAAAAAGGTATTAGAGGCTCACAAAGAGATCTTGGCACTCATCTCCAGGTATGCAATCCTCCGCACTGCCGCGTGAGCAGTGCTGAGATGCTGCAGCACTCACAGCTGCTTTTCCATCAGACTAAACCTGTACAGCAGTTTTCTTACCTCAGAAGGGATGAGGAAGCTCAGGAGGACACTGGGATGACAACGCATTTTCCAGAACTTATGCAATTGCCAAGATTTTGTCACAAATAAACAATTCACCAAAAAGCATCAAACTAGAAAATCCACTTCTTTCTGTGCCCAGTGCTGGTTTGAAGGTTGACACAAGCATAACACCTCGATTATTCTGCACCTAAAACTACCCAGCAGGTGCTCAGAGAAGTGCTTTGATTCATTTAGGCATCATTTCTCTTACCACTGTAATAAGAGCTTTTCAAATATAGGAAAGAAGAATCACAGAATGGCTTGGGTTGGAAGGGACCTCAAGGATCATGAGGCTCCAACCACCCTGCCACAGGCAGGGCCACCAACCTCCACATCCAATACCAGACCAGGCTGCCCAGGGCCCCATCCAACCTGGCCTTGAACACCTCCAGGGACGGGACATCCACAGCCTCTCTGGGCAGTCATTCCAGCACCTCACCACTCTCTCAGTAAAGAACTTCCCCTTGATATCCAACCTA
The DNA here is from genome assembly GCA_030625065.1 of Alectoris magna. Classification (NCBI taxonomy): domain Eukaryota; kingdom Metazoa; phylum Chordata; class Aves; order Galliformes; family Phasianidae; genus Alectoris; species Alectoris magna. Next base: position 21,269,517 of record CM060566.1, on the reverse strand, counting down.
AATCTTCCCTCCTTCAATTTAAAACCATTTCCCCTCATCCTGCTATTATCTACCCTTTCGAAGAAGGAAGGCACAAGTACAACAGGACACACATACCTTCCCCAAAGGTTCTGTTTCCCACAGTGAGACCACAGCACGGTTTAGTCATGGAACTTCATCTCAGAGACCCTCACTGCTGTCCCCCAAAGCAGCCCAGGGAAGCAGCCAGCACAAGCTGATCATTAACACCAATTAGTGCTTGATTGGCAGCATTGGGTTTGAGAGAAGCAGAACTGGAGCCACTCTCCTGGCAGGTGGAAGAAGGCTCATCGTTAATGGTGAGATGAGCACAGGTTGCAGGGAAGAACAAATTACAACGAATCGCAGCTGGCCCTGAGCTTAGGGCTTACATTTACACCTGAATCCTAATTCACATTTTTGGGTTTGTAACATTTACTCCAGAGCTCAACCAGCAACAGGAGACTCACAAGTAAAATAAAGCTTTGTGAAAGCAGCGGAGGTGACTAGTGTCCAGCTTTAAGGTCTCAATGCACATCTGTGATGGAACTAGCGGTGCTGCAGGTCCTTTAGAAGCCTGCCATGCACATATATGTTAAAACAATGTGGATAAAGTTCAAATGAATTTGTCTTTGGAGTTCAATTTATTTAAGAATTAATCTTTGCATCTATGTATGCTGCACAATTGTGCAGGTTCCAGCTCTGCAAGGATTAAGAACAGCTTTTGTTCCTATAAATGCTTGGTGCCGCTCTTCTTTAATTTGCCCAGGGTTTGGTTTGTTGCTGATACCTGCCATTTCAGATCCCTATTTACTCCTTTTTTTCCTTTCTAACCAATTGTCCTCGTTGTATTCTGCTCCTGCAGTTCTGTGAGCATAGTTAGCTTCGCTTTTATTCCTAAGAAAGCTTCCAGTTGGCACAAACACAAGACTGAGGGTAACTGCCTGCTCACAGGTGTGGGTAGGAGAGGAATGGACTGATGGAGGACAGCTGGAGCAGAACAACAGAAGGTTCCTCCTATTGCTTAGAAGATTGCAATTGCAGTTTTAGGGACAAGTTTTACAAAGAATATGAAATCACTTAAAAAAAAAAAAAGAGGGCTTACAATGTAAGGATTTGAGATTTCTCAAGGCTAATGGGCAAGGCACTGAGTGAGGAAGCAGTAATGAGCTTCAATGTCTGATATTTGTAATAGAAAGTTTCACTTCAGCCTTTGTATCCTACTGTAAGCACAGCCACGCTGCTTCTTTGTGGCATATATGCTACAAAAGCAGCAGTGAAATGGGGTAGTTAATGCCTATTTTCCAATGTAGATACAGTTTTAACCTTCCCGAAATATCAGCATTTGCCAAAGATACATGCAACTTAGCGTCTTTGTGTAGAATAAGTAAATGCAAACTATGCCATGTTCCATCAAGACAGAACGTGAATAGAGAGGCAATAATTTACCCTTTGGAGATGGCACAGGCTATTAAGGAAAGCAACATACATGGAAAGGCGGTGCTGAGCTTAATTAACAAAGCAAACTCAGGAAGCTAATTTAACTCAAAGTATGGCCATTAGAAGTCTTTGGCGAATGTAATTTATCCACAGCAATTACTGGCGTGTGCTCATGGAGATAACTCAATGAAGCATTGCTTCATCAGTGGCGATGGGATGCTTTCAAGGGCAGTATTTATTTTAAGACCAGAAGCTGTGCAGAGGGACTGCCTTTACCTCTGTTAGCTTTTACCCCCATCCAACTACGAGCACGATTCTGCTGTTGAGATGAACTCGGTCCAAAGCACAGACACAGCTTCCTGAAAAGTCATGCCAAAGATGGCACTTTTGGGTGGCATACAGCAAAACAAAACATGGTTTGTAAAAGGGAAGTGGCACCGTGGATCCCTGTGATGTAAGGGCACTGTGCTGAGCACTCATCTCACGTAGTTACGTTCCCATTTGTTCCCGGCTCTCCCATTTGAGACAGCTCAGATGGGGAAAGAATTGAAATCAGTTCTCTATTCAGGTAGATATGAAAACAACTGGACATAGAAGATCCTCTGGGGACAAGGAAAGTTAATTAACAGTGTATTATCTCGAGAGTGTCTTTCCTAAGCCCCGGAGGTGCCAGCTAATGCCATTACTGCCTCATTTACAGTGACAGCCCTCTCGACTCTGCTGTGGCTCCCTTAATTTTGAGGGCAGAAGGAGTCAGCTCCTCATTAAATATTTGTATTTTCTTCAGAGCTTCTTTGTTTTCCAATCTCTTTCATTAAGAGGCCTTCATGACATACTTACCCTGTGAAGAATTCAATCCCTGCTGGATAATTTTTCTTCCACCAAAATACATCAAGATGAAAACGTTACATTCCTATTGGGACCACCCTAATACCACAGCCACTAATCAGCCTTTGGCTGACTTGCTTTTTTTTTTTTAACACAGCCAGATGCTTTAGGGATATTCTTCTCATTGCCTCTTCTCCACTCCCAGTACTGTATTTTCCTCCTTTTTATTCTTTTTTCCCTGTTTTTAGGACACTCATTTTACTCTTTCCTCCTGGTTTCCTCATTCTCGGTTTCACTGATACTCACCATCCATATCTCCCAGGCAAGTCATAACCATCCGGGTCTCTAAAAAGAATGGCATTGCCATAAGCTGTGTGACACAAAAGACCTTGCTCTCAATTGTAGCATCTTGGCACTGCTATGGGCATAGGAGCGAGGGAAACTCAGCTGAGAGACTGGAGTTATGTCAATAAAACATAAATACAACAAAACGTGCCTTGGATTTCGGGAGTTATTCCACTCTCCTATATCACATCATCTCACTGAGCAAAAGGCAGGAGGAATGAATATAATTTCCACCTGTATTTCTTTATGAGATGAATTAATGAGTTTCTGCTGTCATTTGCGGTGAGAAATATGGAGAGCGCATATTATTTTCAGGATCTCAAGAGTGTGAGAAAACTTCAGAAGCATGAAATATCTCCCCCCCCCCCCTTAGCAAACCCTTTTGTGCAGTTGTTTTATAGCCAGCAGGAGGAAACTGTTGGAACTTTCTCTGAGAATTGATGACTACTGGTAAAAGAGATCCTAACGATTTGGGTCACTTTGAATTATAAAAGTCATCACCGTACTTTTGACTGTTAGCTTCTCGCAGAGTGCAGTGTTGGAAGTGTCAGGCCCAAATGATGTGCAGTGCATTTAGCTAACCTCTGGCTTGAGACACATCTGTCTGTAAGGTCATACCCCACTGATGAGAAGAGCAGAAGCCCAGTGGGTCATCCTGGGCCGCCATGGCCCTCCCCGTGCATGCCGGTAGGGCTGATGGGAAGGATCTCTCAAATTATTACTACCAAATTATTTGGTATTATGCTTGGAAAAGGTGAAACTGAAGTCTGCAGCCTGGTCTGGTGGTTGGCTACCCTGCACGTAGCATGGGGGTTGAGACTAGATAATCAATGTGGTCCTTTTCAACCCAGGCCATTCTGTGATTCTATGGTTTTCTGTGTGGTGCTGCTTGTGCAGGACGGTTGGAGGAGATGGCCTCCAGAGGTCCCTTCCAGGTGCACATCACACTAAAGGATAGGAGGAGGCATCCCAGGATCTTCCCATAGCCGTATGGTGCAGAAGGCTGAGGCATATACACTGACTATTCACACGTCACCTGGAGGGAACAGCCCCAGATATCAGCCAGAAAGAGGGCAAAATGTTATGTTACAAAGTCACTGCCTTCATATTCAGCACAGAGCAGCACTTATGTGTAACAGGAGGGAGTGCCAGAGGAGCCCTGCTTTGTGCATCTTAATTATATTCAGTTTCTTCATTATTTTTTAGAAAGCTCTCACTTTCAAGCTCACGAGTTCTGTGTCCTCCTGGCAAGATGTTGCTAAAACCAAAACCCACCACCTCTCCTGCAAACAAACAAACAAACAAACAAACAAACATGCAAACCAGCTTAACTGGGGGAAGGCAGCCTTCCACGCACACAGCCAGAACTGCTGCTGTGGAGCTGGGCACCCCCCAGCCATGGCCAGGACCCTGCTGGCTTTGCCCCATTTCCTTCATCAAACGTGTCCATAGAATATAACTTCATTGTGACTTTATGAAGGAGAGGAGTTATAAGCCTAAACATCTTGGCAGCATTGGGCAAAAGAGGTCGTTCGTACAGCACAGACCACAGTAGCGTCAGAAAACAAAGTATGGAAAAATGCTAATAGTTGCCAGTGGGAAAAAAAATCCCCATTTTGAAGAACACAACAAGGAAATTGTAAAGCCCATGGAGCAGCATGGATATCCCTGCTGCACGTCTCTGAAAGGACAAAGTTTAACAGCAGTGAGAAAACCACAGGTGTGGTACTTGGCACAGGGGAAGTTTTATTTAAAGTAACTGGGATTACCAACACCTTCAGCCCATTTTCCTTTTCTCAGTACATAACATTGCCTGCCAGAATGTGTTTTATCAGTGCCTTACATCAATACAGGAACAAAGGGAAGTGATCTGATGTCAGAAAGCCTAACCCATACCTAGATTGCACCTGTTAGCAGGGATGTATTCAGTCTTTCCCAGGCTTTGCCCAAATTCCCTTCCTTTTGGATTAAAAATGACTAACCTGGATGTACCTACAGTGAGGATTTATAGGATTAAGCACACCCAATGAACGTGTTTGCACCCAGAGAGTCACTGATATATTGAACCCAGTGTAAGAGTGCATTTTCCCTCAGAGGGTGGTGACGCACTGGAACAGGTTGCCCAAGGAGGCTGTGGATGCCCCATCCCTGCAGGCATTCAAGGCCAGGCTGGATGTGGCTCTGGGCAGCCTGGTCTGCTGGTTGGCGACCCTGCACATAGCAGGTTGGAACTGGATGAGTGTTGTGATCCTTTTCAACCCAGGCCATTCTGTGTTTCTATGATTCTACGATCTTCCAGTATGATTCAGCAGGGTTTGAGATGTGATCTAGGAATTATCCCCAGTAACAAATCTGTACAAGTCTGAAAATAGAGCAGAAAAAGGCCAGCATGACTTAAAATGCAAACATCTGCAGTGAGCTGGCCAGCCTGGTGGAAGGAGCCCATCTCTGCAGGAGCCAACTGCTGCTCCACATCCCCAGAGTTGCTCCTGCACAGCAGCATTCTCTCTGTGCCCCCACACTCCCTGTTCATGAGGGAACAGAGTGTCTGGAGCTGTGTTACCCACACAGCTTATGGCCATTAGACACGGATAGCAAATAATGCACTTCTTCTGCAGTGCGGTGCCTTCGGGGGCAGCTGGGATTTGCCTTGCTGTCAGCATGCCCAGGGCTCACTCTGTAGCAGGACTGGCATTTCTTTGCTCCACGAGGTTCACAGAGCAATTCTAAGTAAAATATGTCTAAATCATCCTCCCAGCCAGCAAGCAGAGGCTGTGCCCCATGGAGTCCCCTCAAGGACCAAACAGAAGGCGGTGTGGGTATTGCCACTAAATTGTGGTTATACTTTTCCATTTAAATTTGGGTGGATGAAAAACACAACTGAGGTAGTTTTTTGAAGAGGTGCAATTACTAAAAGTTGCATTCAGCATCAGGTATGTGTTCCTGTGGCAAAAATTAAAGCTGCATCCTGTTGTTTGAAAAGGCACTTTTGTTCTGGTGGGCTGACCACATCTCTTGTGTACCTCGTGGCCAAATCTTGAGATAATCATTTCATACTTCAGGGTGGTGCACTGAAAATGGGGAGAGGTATCATGATACCAAGGGAAATTACTGAATGCTTAAAATGGTCTGAAATAAGCACTCCAGAGCTCCTGAACCCCGGCTACTGTAGGTCCATGGACAACCCATTGGGTATTAAAAGCCTTATCTTGCGTTTGGACAGGGAAGGTCATCGACACTGTTTACTGCTGCCCAAAAACGGAGCTGTAGGATTATGTGGGAAACCAGAGGCAATGTGGGACATAAGCATTAAATTACTGAGGGAAAATGTATGTTAGTAACTCTTTAGAACTGGTCTAAGGCACAGGTTCATTGGTATCCTCATTAATGACTTTGCCCCACAGGGTAGAAATGCACTGCTTGGCTGGTTTTCACTGAGGCCAGACACAGCAGTGGAATGGGAAATCCTTCATGCCAAATAAAAGGGGGTCATCCCCAGCAGGCCATGCGATAGGAACCCAATGTTTGGGATCAATCACAAGGGGACTGGGAGCCATGAGGAAAGGAGCTCTCCTCATCTCTGGTCCCAGTAAGAGGAGCCTTGGACCACGAGCAGCGTCTTCAAGGTCTTTTCCAACCTGAGCAATTCTATGATTCTATGATAAAGATGAGAGCAAGCAGGGGACACCAGAGGAGTTCAGGCTATTAACGTTCACAGAAAAAAAAATTCCTGCTGCCTTGCATGTGCCTTTCCATTAATGAATTCTGACATATGGAGGTCGAGTTTTCATTACCGTGGTGTAATTTAAGGAGATCTCAGCGAGCAGCTTGCTAGAGCCCCCACTCCTACGTTCCTTTTGCTGCCAGCAGACTTTTCTTCTGCACGTGCAGAGTTTTCTTGAAAAGGGAGAACTAACCAACAGTTCTTCGAATGGCTAGCACTTGATAGCTTAACAAAAATGGAAATAGTCACTGAATGACATCCGGTGCCAATGAGAGCACCGCGTGCTTTAGCAAGCAGGCAGAAGCAGCGCTGGCTGGTGCTTGTGTCCTGTTCCCCTGGTTGGATCCGAGCTGTTTTATAGCTCCATTCTGTAATCATCACATGGGTTCCAGCTCAGCCGCCTACCAATGCACCTATTCATGATAAAAGCCCAGTCGAGGAAAAGCTTAGAGCAACTCCTTGACGTTAAATACTGAAATCTAACCACCTCAGTGGGAATTAAATTAAGCACACGCTGTTCTTAATAGGTATGATTTTCTGAACAATTTCTTCCACTAAAAAAGGACAAAATCTCTCCTGTAAGGTTGTATCAAGTAGTCAGAAACCATGATTACCTGGTTTGCTGTCCTGAATCACCAGCTTCAAAACCTGCTTTCATCTATTGTATCTTAACAAACCGTGAGCTGTTTAATTATCTCATTACAGAAGCAGAAGCATAAAAAAGAAACACAAGGGAAAGCCACGAGTCTGGTCAGGATTACAAGGGGAACCTGAATGGTTGACTCCAATGAATCTGAAACCTTTCATTAAAGTATTAAAAGTCTTCATGCTGAAGGATGTTTCCGTCTTCATGGCAACCCAAACCCATCTGCCCCAAGGCTTCCCACGTGCTGGGTTAACACACAGCTTGGGCAGCCCGGCCATTGGCTCTGAGTCATGGCAATGCTCACCTACACACCTGGGCACCATAAAGAACTTTTCAAAAGCCATTAATTATATTCAGGCTTGAGGAAAATTGTCTTTATGCAAATGAGAAGCTCCAGAGTAGAGTTATAGGACATTTCATGAAATCTCGGATAAAATTTATTGATCTTTGGGAAAACACTTCAAGGGAAAAACCACCTCTGAGCAAACAGTAAAGGACGATGCTTAGTGTAAAACTCATAGCTAATATGTAACTAAAAATGGGGAGTTTTAGATCGGGTATAGGGAAGAAACTCTTTACTATGAACATGGCACTGGCACAGTGTGCACGTGGAGTGGTGGGAGGTGCCCCTGCCTGTGGCTGGGTACTGAGTGGCTTTTAACATCCCTTCCAACCGGAGCCTTTCTGTGATCCTGCCATTCTAATATAGCAAAGGATCTGTGCATATCATCCACTGCATAGTGATCAAATCAGCTCACTACTGAGATTATTAGAGGGCTGGATCACCTCTCCTATAAGGAAAGACAGAGGGAACTGGGCTTGTTTAGCTTGGAGAAGAGAAGGATCTGGGGAGACCTCACTGTGGCCTTCCAGTACTTGAAGGGAGTGTATAAACAGGAGGGAGATCTGCAGTTTGTGAGGGTGGAGAGTGATAGGACAAGGGGGGATGGTTTTAAACTGAGACAGGGGAGGTTTAGGTTGGATATGAGGAGGAATTTTTTCACTCAGAGGGTGGTGATGCACTGGAACAGGTCGCCCAAGGAGGTTGTGGATGCCCCATCCCTGGAGGCATTCAAGGCCAGGCTGGATGTGGCTCTGGGCAGCCTGGGCTGGTGGTTGGCAACCCTGCACATAGCAGGGGGTTGGAACTGGATGAGCATCGTGGTCCCGTTCAACCCAGGCCATCCTGCGATTCTGATTCTACCAACCAGCTAGTCAGCAGCTGATACATTTGCTCTGGCTTTTGCGAGGTTGAAGAAAAATTAATGAGTTAATCTTAGCAAAATGCTGGAAAATGCAGGAGCTTAATGTGTCTTTGGACCCTGCCTGAGCAGCAGCACTGTGCAAGCTAAGATCTCAATGAAAATAAAACAAAATGTACCAATTCTGTCAAAATCTGACATAAACAAACAAAGATGTTGACAGAGATAGCAGTGTGAAATCACTCAGCAAGCACAGCAGTAATCACGCTCAAGTGAAAAATCTTCCCTTCTCCTGTCTGGATATATGGATGAGAAAGAAGTGCTCTCTTTAAAAAAAAAAAAAAAGATAAATAGCTTAGTCATGTATTGTCATTTTGAAAGAAAAATGTTACTACGAGCTGCTGAATTTAGGTAGATGAGGACTGGCATACGTGAAGATTACACGCTCTTGTAACATTCACGCACCACAGCAGAAAGGGCTAAGGAGACTGCAGTCCCCATTAAGGCCGTACCACCAAAGCCAACACCATTCTCATCTTCCCTTCAGCTTTTATCTGATTGATGGGAAGGCAGTGGCTAGAATACATAAACTCAGATTCAATGTAAAGATTTATTTGTGAGGAAAGTATCTTTATCATAGAATCATAGAATGGCTTGGGTTGGAAGGGACCTCAAGGATCATGAAGCTCCAACCCCCCCCAACGCAGGCAGGGCCAACAATCTAACGTCTCCACATTTAATACTAGACCAGGCTGCCCAGGGAAAGCCCACCCAGTGGTCTTTAATCATAGGAGAGGTAAGAAACCCTGAATGTGTAGTCGCAGAGCCTGGATTTAGAACAGAATAAAATCTAGTGTGATATGTGTTGATTTCATCTATACAGTACAGCTGTACGGAACCTGACAGTACCCGCTCTGTTTTGCCAAAAAGCACTGGGAAGCAAAGTTGTAATGCAGTAAAGCATAGGGGAATCGTAATGGTTAGTAACGATGGGTTGCATGCAAGTGCTAGATCTGATGGAAAAGGGAATAAAAAGTAGAAATAAACTTGATTTACCACTTTCGGGTTGTGTTCATTATGGACTTCTCTTGGTAAGCAACAGCCCCTCTAAGAATAGAGAATTATTGCCTTTGGTATAACTAATATTAAAACACAAGGAATCAAACTCAGTAAATCAACCACAGCTGACGATTTGGAAATATTCATAGGAAATGAAAGCTCTCTCTCCAGCTCCTGCTCTGCCCTGCTCAGACAGCACGGGCTGCAGGGCCAGCCCCCGTGGTGTTGGCAGCTCACCAGGCTTTTCCATTCCTCCCATTAATTCAGCAGACGCCCCACAGGCACTGCTTGCACACAACTGAAATTACTTGCACCCCTGGGAGAGGGAGGGAGGTCTCTGTGCCCTCCCAGCCTTGCCCAATGCCTTTCATCAGGAAGAACTGCCAGGGATGAGAAGCAGATCACGCCTGGCTGTTCGTTGTGAAGATGGCCATTGCTGAGAGGAGAGGCTCCTTCTCCTACACTGGCCAACGTGCTGCCCAAGGGTAAAGAAATGGTGGCCCAAGTCTGGCTGGATAAAGCCTAACCCCTCGGTTTCACTTCTCAATAGTGCACCAAAGCTGTTGTCATTTGTTGCCAGTGCTAAAGCACCCTCTGTGAAAAGCACAAGATAGGAAGTGTAACACAAGCTGGATGAATAAACATTTCAAGCCACCAGGTACATAAATTCCTAACATCTCCATTGCATATTAATCTAAGTCCAGGTCTCCAGTGTGCTCTGGTTTAACTGCACCTCAAACATTCAGTCTTGCCCTGTGTGGGCCATCCTGCTGTGTGTGCTTGTTGCTCTCCTTGCACAAACAGGAGGAACTCCTGCAGGGCTTCTCAGACTAAATCAGTCAGGTTAGGTTGGTGCTGCAGAGCATGACTTTGGTTGTACTGTGTGTTTGGGAGGGTAGGGAGGCTCGGGAGGCTGTCAGAAGCTTGAGCCATATAAAACCAGCAGCAAATCACTCCGTGTGTCACAGCAGGACATGTGTCATAGGATGCTGTGCTGTTGCACACCTATGGGACACCAGGCCCAAGCAAGGTCTGACCACAGCACATCATTGTATTGTACTGTCACCCTTTTTCCCTCCAGCCCACAGCTGCCCTGTTGAGAGCACTGGAACAGGTTGCTAAAGGAGGCTGTGGATGCCCCATCCCTGGAGGCATTCAAGGCCAGGCTGGATGTGGCTCTGGGCAGCCTGGTCTGCTGGTTGGTGACCCTGCACATAGCAGGGGGTTGGAACTGGATGAGCATTGTGGCCCTTCTCAACCCAGGCCATTCTGTGATTCTATGATTGAGTACAGCCTTGCCACCTGATGCTTTTGCTTAGGGGCACTGATACTTCTCAGCCCCAAGCAGAGCGAAACCCATACTTATTTTCACCATGAAATCCACAAATTTATAGCATCCTTTTTTGTTACAAAGACAAAAGGCTCCTCCTCTTTGCTCTCTGCATGACCTGCTCAGCGCAACCCTCAGCCACCTGGAAAAAAGGAGCCTGAAATGCAGCTGATCACCAAACTACCATCCCTTGCTCCCTCTCATGCAGGAGCTGGAGGTCACCCAGCTGAAACGGGAGCTTCAATTTTCAAGCATCATTCTCCAAAGAAATAGGAGTTACAACTTAAATGTCTTCTTACTGGATAGCCCTGGAAAATAACAACATAAACAAGGGGGTTATACCTGGAATACCTAAAAAGCTGGAGTTGCTGTTTTTACAAACAGCCAATCAATAGAAAAGGAAATTCGACTGCATAAAAATTACATGGGATTCTGGCTGATGAGTACAGTTTCCTATTTCCTTTATGTCAAGTCTCCTGAATTTGGGTGTTTGTAAACCAGAAGTTTTGTAATCCTACTTATTATCGAATGGACCATCAAAAGCTTTGCTTACATGGCTGGTTCTCCACCACGGATTTGCACCTCTGACACAGTTTATGACCTCATGCCGTTTGCTTTCCCTATCTTTTGGCCAAACTTGCTTTACAGTTCCCTTATAATGGAAAAAAAAACACCCTAGGTTTCTGCTGTGGGGGTGTTTTCTAAAGAACCACGGCAACAACACTGTTAGATTTGAGAAAAGTGAAAAAAAATCTGATCTAAGCAAGGCGTGGGATGGAGGAGGTGAAACCAGAAGGGAAAGGCGACAGGTTACAGAATTCAGTTTTGTTTTCTTCAAACTCCAGGACACCCAAGGAACAAACAGAAAGCTGGGCAGGGGCAGCACGCACTGGCGAGCAGGTGGCCAAAATCCTCTTGTTTCAGGTATAAAATATAATCCTCTTGTTTCAGATTTAAAAATGCCCAACCGCATCCACTGCAGCTGCAGACCATTGCTGCCACGTCGCATTGTTTTGAGGCTTCATAAAAATATAGAAGCTCGGTGTATGTGTGACAAAGTGGATAAACCAGAGGCATTTTAAACAAACAGCCCGGTCTGCACGGGGACACGCGCATCACAGGCTGTCAGCACCCTGCAAGCACTCGTCGTGGGGGCCAGCAGCAAACCCAGCAATTAAAGGGCTCCTCAGCAGGGATCCGGCATCATTTTGGATGCTCAATTAAATCTGAAATTCTTTGGATAAATTATCGTCAGCTCCACGGGCTGACACAAAGATGATCTTTTGTGTTTGGGAAAATAAAGGGGTTTTATTCAGAAATGCCATAGAGGATGGGGGGGCTGGCTGCCCCACACGCCATGCCCAGCTCCAGGGTCATGTCCCGCTGTCCCTCCCTACTCAGTGAGCCCATCACCACCCCAACCATATCCGAGAGCTGTGCCTTGCAGTGAGGGCATCCCAGCTGCACACCTGGACAGAGGAGAGGAAGGCACCTCAGGCATCCACAGGGCAGGAGATCAGTGGGAAGGCTGGGACAGGCTGCTCTTGTTAAGGGGGAGGGAAAGCCACCATCCCACCCAGCTCACCCCATGGTGATTCCTTTCAGCATCTAATAGGGGGCTGTAAGAAAGAAGGGGACAGACTCTTTAGCAGGAGCATCTGTCGTGATAGGCCAAGGGGAAGTGGTTTCAAACTAAAAGATGGGAAATTTAGACTGGATATGAGAAAAAAGTTGAATGCAGTGAGGGCAGTGAGGCACTGCATGAGCCGCCAAGAGGGGTGGGGGTGGTCCCTGCAGACACCCAAGGTGAGGGGCTGGGCTCTGAGCACCTGACGGAGCTGTGGGTGTCCCTGTGCATTGCAGAGGGTGGCACCAGACGGCCTTTAGAGGTCCCTTCCAACTCAAACCATTCTATGAATGCTCCGCCATGCCTCATGCGTTGGATGCCTTTGAGTCCCAATGGGGAGCGCTTCCCACAGCCCTCCCGCCTTCACTTCACCCTAAGCACACACATCCCACTCTTTCTCTCATCTCTCTATTTATAGGCCTATAAAAATGTACAGTTACACATTACAAAAATACTCCTTCCTCCAGCTCAGTGCATCTCGCCGTGCCCGGGGGCTGCGCTCACACAGGGGCCCCCCGCGGCCCCTCTGCTGTCTCCGGCCTCCGGACGCCTCTTCCTCTTCCTCCTGAAGTTGCCATTATCGAACATTTTCTCGCAGTTGGGGTCCAGCGTCCAGTAGTTGCCTTTACCTGCGGGGAGAGGAAGGGTGCGGCGCACATCGCTCCGGCCCCGACCCACGGGCGGCACCGCTCCGCCCGCCCCGTCCCCACCCTCCGCCTTACCCGGGTCATCTTCGTTCCGAGGGACCTTCCTGAAGCAGTCGTTGAGGGATAGGTTGTGTCGGATGGAGTTCTGCCAGCCCGCCTTGCTCTTCTTATAGAAGGGGAAGTTCTCGGCCACGTATTGGTAGATCTGGCTGAGGGTCCGCCGCCGGCCAGGCGCGCTGTGGATGGCCATGGCGATGAGCGCCGAGTACGAGTAGGGCGGCCGTGCCGGGCGCGGCGCCTCGTGCTGCGGGAGCGGCGACGCCCAGCCCCGCTCGGGGCACGGCGATGCGAACGGAGCGGCGGGCGGGTACGGGGCGGCGGGGCCGCCGAGCCATACGTAGGGGCTGCCGGCGGGCGGAGCGCGGCGGGGCAGCGCGGGCGGCCGGAGAGCCGCGTCCAGCAGCTCCCGGGCGAGGGGCGGCTCGGCGGGCGGCCCGAAGGCGTGCATGCTCCGGCGGCACCGAGCCTGCCCCGGCACCGAGCTGCCTGCCCCGACGGCGCGGCCGCCCCCCGCCCGCTTAAATAGCTCCCGAGGCCCCTCCGCCAGCACCGCGCTGCCCCGCGCCCGGCTACGGGAGGGCCGCCCCCGCCCCACGCGCGTCCGCTCCCCCGGCCCCGCGGAGACCCCTCCCTCCGCTCCCGGCCCGCAGGTGCGCGCGGAGCAATGGGGCTGAGCCCAGAGCGCCGCACCCCCCGTGCCCCTGCTAGGATTCCCACGAAGGTACAAGCGGGTCCGACATGCACACGTGCGCTGCTAATACTGAATGCTCCCGAATTGGAGCGAACTCCTCTGCACGCTTAGAGAAAGCCGCAGGTGCCCAACCGCACCAGGCAGAGCTGCAGCACACCAATGAATTGGCGCTGTCTGCTCGCCCTGCTGGGAGAGAAGGAACGGACTGCTTTCATTTTGTACTGCTGGTGTTAAACTTCGGGTAGAATTTGTACTCTGCTTTGGCCGATGCCAATCCACGAGTCTGACATCCTATAAACACTTTGCTTCTGCATCTCTTGTTTTCCTGTAATTCTTTTGGGAAAAACATTCTTTTGGGTTATGCTTTTCCTACCGATGTTAAAGCAGTGAGAAGGAAACCGTCTACGTTTGTTTATCGCTGACAGAAGAGGTAAACCGATTAAAACCCGATTTTCAGTTGCTCTTCTGAACATCCTCTTGCTTTAGAATACATCCATCTTTTGGAAATTTCACACCATACCTGAGACATACAGAAATAAGACATGGATTTAGCAGCATCCGTAGCTATAGACAGGTAAAGGTGAATGGGCTACTGACCCATGGTAGGGAATTCAAATAGCTGAGGTGGCTTCTCACACTTGTACCAATAGACCTTTGCACTTCCAGTAGCACGCTTATGTTTGAACTATCCATAATATATATAATACCCTTTTGTGTGCGTAATATTCACATTCCCATGGCAGCTCTGTCTGATCCCATGTGCTTTCTCTGGGAGATGACTTCTCAGATGAGATGCAAGAATTGCTGCGTGGGCCAGATTGCTTCCTAATGGAAGGCAGTGGATAGCTTACGCCCTGGGGCAGGAGTGTTATAACCTATGTTGTGTAGAGACACAAGGATTATAACCCATTTATACATACATATGTATATTAGCATTACAGCCCACTATAAACACCTATATAGGTATGCAGGCTTGTGCCAAGCCTATCCGCAAAGTAAAGGACCTGCTACAATGAAATTAGTTCAGCAATCCAACCCCAGACATCACCTTTATTTATCTTCCCTGCTCTGGCTGATCCCACAGAGCTTCCACAGCCCCAAAGGGCAATCAGGGCTGCCCAGGGGTGCTCTCATTTCTCAGGCCACAATGTGTTCTGTGTCACTGCTACAGAGAGCTCATTACCTTCTGCCATTCATGGTAAAGCTGACACCACAGGACAAGAAAATCCTCCAACGCGATGTGTTTGGTGGCACTGACTCCTTGTTTCACAGAAACTCTGTATCAGGAAGCAGCAGCCTCTGCCAAACACCCAAATGTAACTCCTTCCCTGTTTCATGATATGGAACCCATAGGAAAAAAAAATAGTTCTTGTTATCATTGCTTATCTTTTTACAACTTTGGCTCTTTGCTTCCTCTAGAGTTTCACTGAAACCACACGATAAAAAGCTCATGATGATAGCGTGACCGAGGAGCATCCTTGGCTATTCTGTGGTTATGGTCAGTCTCGGCCCTAAATTGAGCCCCAATTCCAGTCCTAGCCCCAGCCCCAATCACAAGCCTGGCCCCATTCCGACCCCCATTCCCATCTCCAGCCCCATTCCCATCCCCAGCCGCTGCCTCCCGCACGTCCCACCCTTCACGGCCTGTTCTCGCGCTGGGGCTGGTAACGGTGTGGTTGCAATGCCATCTAGCGACCAAAGTAGCTGACGAACTCCAGGAGCTGCTTTTCCCTTCGGTACTCCCACCTTCCTCCCTGCTGCCGCCGCCGTAACATCCAATTAGGCGGCTTAAAGCCCGAGAAATGAGGTGGGCTAACAAGCAAGCGTGAGAGACAGAAGTAGTACTGACCCCGTGTCGTTTGCAAGCTGTGTAGTACATCCTCATCAAGTAGCATAGCTTAATTGGCTTGCTAAAGGCATCGCTACTGCCAGGTCCTGCCTGCTCCCAGGTGCGTGGGGTGGTGGGTGACAACTGCTCACGGCCACCTGGTCACCTGCACTTCCATAGTTAGTGTTGTGTGTGGGCACCTCTTGCCCCTCATTCTCTTGGTAAGGCAGCTTAAAAGGTCACACCAAGCTCGTGTGGGGAGACTGAAACACAGGGATTCATTCCAACAAAGCATTCCTTCATTTTCCGGCAAGGCTGATGCAGAGGTGGGCAGTTTGCACCAGCAACATCAGGCTGCAATTTCTCCTGAAGCAATACAGATTGGAATCCACTCCACTCGTTTCAGCTAAAAGGGAGTGGGAGCAGCTGAAATATAAACACACAATGAGAACCAGCAAATAATTTAAGGTGAACTACCCAGAACATATCAGAACAGAAGGAGATTCATCAAACGCCATGAATACCCACCCAAACATTATGTTGGGCTTAACACAGCTCTGCTCATTTGCTGTGATAATTATTAGCTAACTAATGGACGTTTTTCAGGACAATCAAGCTTGAGACAATTGGTCCATGGCAATTAACTCGATTAAAATTAGAATTCAGATAATCTCAGCAATTATGACTTAAACCTGAAATATGTATCTTTCAGGAAGCCAATCAGACAGACAAATCTATGGGATACTGCCATATTTAGTTTGCACAATACATTCTAATTTATTTTACACTCCAACTCACAAGAGCTCGAGTGACACTTCCCTGCAGCCACACTGTACAAGAGAAAGGTCATCGAATGGCCTGGGTTGAAAAGGACCACAATGATCAGCCAGTTTCAACCCCCAGAGCCACATCCAGCCTGGCCTTGAATGCCTCCAGGGATGGGGCATCCACAGCCTCCTTGGGCAACTTGTTCCAGTGCATCACCACCCTCTGGGTTGAAAAACTTCCTTCTCATATCCAACCTAAGAACTCCAACCACCCCCCTGAAATGCTGCGGTCTCTCCTGGTGGCATTGCCAGTGGGAACTACTGCTACGTGGGGCAATGGAGCATCACCACTTGTGTACATATGTCACCACATCCATCTACCTGTGTGCGCACCCTTCAGAAGCGTCAAGTGAAATGGTTGTGGTCATACGGTCAAGAAGCAGGTTGCAACCATCTGCTTTTCCCAAGGCACATCTCCCTTTTCCATCACTCACCTGGTCTAAATAGGAGATCGGTGTCAAACACGGGCTGTCCTGTAGCTGTCCCACTGCAGAAGGGGCAGCACATCGTGAGCATCTTGTTCTGCTGCAATCGAGTGTGAAGAAACCCTTTGAGAAACCCTTTTTTTTTTTGTTGTTGTTTTTATGCTTCCATTACCAAGTAGGCTATTAATTACTGCAAAACTCATGTTTAATGGAAAGACATCGCAGAGCATGTCTCCTTGAGGACCTGCTTTGTTTTTGAAAGCCTAAGTGTTTACATCATGCTCTGTGATTTATTTGCAGATTGGCTGAGACTTGCTGTGCTGGACTGTGGACAAAGCCCATTTATTTCCCAGGCTGGGAAGACCATCCATCAAAGAGAACACGGGGCGTGTTGCCAACCAGGAGCCTGCAAGCTGGGTGGTGAGGGGAGCTGGAGGCTGCTCAGCCATCCCCCTTCTGATTTCCTCCCAAATCTCAGCAAAATAATGGGAAACTTCTACCTCCAGGGGACTGGGAGGAGCATCCTTGGATCTCCATCCTTTCCCTGCTGATCTTCTCCAAAAGAGCAGTTGGGCATTGGCACAGCTGCCTAGGGACTGGTGGGGTCACTGTCCCTGGAGGTGTTCCAGAGCCTTGGGCACATGGCACTGAGGAATGTGGGCAGTGGGCACGGTGAGGTGGGCTGGGTATTCTAGGGGGCACTTCTAGCTTTGATGATTCTAAGATTCAATGGAAGGGCACTGATGGGAGCCTTGCAAGCTCCTGGCTTCCTTTAGGGGCAGCTGGAGCTGTAAGACAGCTTCATTTTCTGCTGGCTGTTTATGTTTCCTTGAAACATATATGCACTTTAGTACCAAGCAATTGCTTTCAAATGACTCTGGATGTTGTTTGGAGCCCAAGCTCACCTGCTTTCAGTAGGCAGTGTCAAATTTTATGCTGGTCCTCTTACCGACAGATTTGCTTGACAGTGTTTGTACTTTTAACTGCTCACCTTTAAGTCTTCATTTTCAAGCTGTTATATAAACAAATCAGCATTTAAAAAGTATCCAACTTCACCAACACAGAGAGTAACGCTAGCACTTAAAAGTTCACAACCTTCTACTACCGGCTGCCCTGTCTCTAACACATTACTAAGAGGGATTTGTTGCCTTGCAAAACCCAGTCTGCTCCCTTGCAAAGGTATTTGACCCTGAGCAAAGCCTTAATGAAGGGAGAATTTTGACACTGCACTTCGCACTTGTTTGGGGCACACTGTGAACAGCTACAACTCGCCAGCCAAAGCACAGGGAAAGGGTAAGCAGGCACCTGAAACTCAGCTGTGTTTTAGAAGTCAGGCAGCCATTGGATGGTTTGAAGCTGTGCAAAAGTGAAAGCAAGCTTGGGGCTGATCAGTCTTGCTTGGGGCTTTAGAATGTTTTTAGGCTCTCTATTACACTTTTCAGTGTGATAAAAATACAAGTTTAAAACAAAACCACACAAAACAATGAAAGCAAAAAGGATGAATAAAAAAACTACAGTCCCACAGAGCAAAGTAAATTAATATAATGCATTTTGTATGTCCTGTACCCGCAAAGATTCCAGTGATAGAAAAACACAGAGTTGCAGGGGTTGGGAGGGACCTGAAGTGTCCACCCAGTCCAAACCTCATACTAAGGCAGACCCCTACAATAGGTCACACAGGTAGGCATGCAGACAAGCCTTGAATACCTCCATAGAAGGAGGCTCCACCAGCCCTCTGGCAGCCTGTTCCAGTGCCCCATCACCCTTACCATAAAGAAGCTCTTCCACGTGTTTGTATGGAACTTCCTACGTTAAAGTTTTAGGCCGTTGCTCCTTGTAAAACTCAGCTTAAAATCACATTTGTGGTTCAGCAAGTCTACAGTTTTGCTTTGGAAAAGAAGATCCGGGCTATATGGAATATAGATTTATTTACTTCAGGCTGTACTTCTGTATAGATGGTGTAACTGCTAAGAAACTACAAGATCAATTCTTCTCTGAAGCATATCTTACAGAAAGAGAGCCAGGCACGTTGCCTCAGAGAAAAATGCTTTGACATCAGGTGCGCTATGCTCCTGACATCACACAAAGCCCACTTTCTCACCTCTCCAAAGGCTTTCCCTTTTCCTTCTATGGTGACAGAGTGACTCCTGTTCCTCCTCTTCTATACCAGATATTTGTAGCACCAGAGCCCAAGAGAAAGATGGATGGAGAAAGGCTTGGGATGTTGGCACGCTGCTGCTCCAAGTCACTACAAGCAGACTCAAAGTCACAGGTCCTACGTCCCATTGACTTTAATGGGTTTTGTTCAGCCAATTAGGCTCTTTTTCCTTCAGATCTCATCCGCACAAAGGACAGTGTTAATACTTAGAGCCTCATGGGACTAATTGCCTGTGAAGTCACTTCAAGACCTTGGAGAGAAGCACTGGTGATATTAATTATTATTATAGGTATTATAACATTAAACATAAGTTCATGCATCTATTTGGGGAAAAAAAATAATAGATCAGAGTCAAAGGAGCTAAAGCCTCCCCCAGGCTGCTCCATTATTCCATCGCCCTTCGTTTCAAAGGAGGTGCCTCCGCTCTGTTCTTCTCCTGTAAGATCACATCCAGGTCAGAGGCAACAAGAAGTATTGTAGTTCACTTGATCATTTTCTACAACTTACGTGTTTTTTTTTTTCCTTTATTTGAATGCTATAATTTTGTTCTCCTGAGAAACGGTTAATTTGCTCCTGTAAAAAGCCAAGATGAGCAGGGATTGGGAAAGCTGGGATATAACAGTGCTAATTGTATGCTGCAAAAGCACAGTGCCCGTTATAAATGTGAAATATTTGGCAAGCAGTTTTCTTCTCATGATATAATGCATTCCAACCAATCAAATATTCAAGAGGGCAAAAATCAACCTCTTCCCATTTTTACTGAGTCGAGTGACATCACACCATCAGTGCACCAAAGGCCCACAGCACAACACGAAACCAAAGATAAACGTAGATGATTTCTAAGGATGAGTTACAAGAACTAGTTAGCCTTGCCCCTAATGCAAATCACAAAGTGGAGGAACTATTCATAGAGAACAGCAGAAAGAGAAACCTGGGCCTAGAAAGAAGCTGCTCTGTACTAAGAGTGATCCCTATAGTAACTGCTATCCACTGAGTGACCATGAGACTAAGGAGAATATTCACCACTAGATGAACAGAAAGCTCATTTCTATACTGGTAATTCCAACCCCAACTGGGAAAGCAGCTCCCGCTATATCCTGGGTGCACTGGCTGACTTTCTTGCCACTAGAAGTCAGCCAGCAGCCTGTAATTAAACTGAACATCTTCCTGGAACCTTGCTTCCATAAATGGTGCCATCTTTTGAGTAATATATCATCAGGATGCCCTGCTCAGATTATTACACTAATATATCATTAGAGCAACAGCTTGCTTCAGTGATGGATTGGTGTAACACGGTGTGAGAGCTGCAGCTCGCTCAGGTAATATACGATGCTCTTGTGCTGATGTATGGCCAACGTATCTCGGAGAGGAGCTGCTGGGTTGATGCATTCCCCAGTGGCAGCACAGCCCCACAGTGAACAACACGGACACACTGCAGGAGGATGCTCCATCTCAGCAAATCTTTGCTTTACAAGCTTATGGGCTGATTTACCCCGCTGACAAGGCAGGTAGATGGGGATGGCCCAGATGAGTTTTTATGTCCTACAGGATCAACCTGGCCTGCAGGGGAGGGAAGACTTGGCACATACTCGTGCCAGAGAACCTGCCAAACTGCATTCAGGTCAGAAAACATCTTTGCTGCGATCACCCTCAGCATCACACCATCTTGAGCCCAGAGAAACCCATGGGCAGGCAACTATTTACCCACAGGGATGATGAAAGGCTGTGAGATTCCTAACAGAGCTTAAAACATCTCTCAGTTTACATAAGAGAGAGAGCTAAATCTAATGCATCCAATCCTTATTTTGCAATCAGTGTGTGATGGAAACCTACTCAGACCTGGGGGCTTCTGGGTTCAGTGGTGTACTGCATATTACCAATGTAAAGTTTTACATAGAATCATAGAATGGCCTTCATAGAATGGGTTGAAAAGGACCACAATGCTCACCTCATTTCAAACCCCCCTGCTACATGCAGGGTCGCCAACCAGCAGACCGGGCTGCCCAGAGCCACATCCAGCCTGGCCTTGAATGCCTGCAAGTATGGGGCATCCACAGCCTCCTTGGGCAACCTGTTCCAGTGCATGCATACTGAGCATTCACTGCTCTTCCACTTTCCTGAGAGTACCAAGGGGTGAAAAACATGACAGCTGACTTCTGAACTGGGAAATGTAAATCTTTGTGTATGAAAAAGTGAAAATGTCTTCCTAGATTTTTTTTTTTCCCCCTCCCCAATAGATTTCTAGCAACTCCTCAAAAGAAAAACAAGCCCCCAGTTGTGTTATTTTCCCCTCTCGCATACACAAAACCAAGCAATCACAGCCCATAACAAAAGCACACAAAGCAGCTTTCTGGCAGAGCCCGAACTCATACTAGCTCAAGCTCAAAAGGAAAATATTTGCATGATATGACTCAGTGCAAATGGTTTACCTACTGCTCTTTTTCCAGCTTTAATTACTGTGGTTGTCAGCAAGAAACCACTGAAATTCTACAAGGACACGCAGAGGTTGTGTTATGTTTCTCTTTTATCATGACAGCAGCTCTGTTACTCCAACAACGTGAAAACATCTAAAATCATCAACAATCACTTCAGAAGTTATTTCTTCTATAAACAAGATGATACAAGCTGTAATAAAATAATCAGAGATCTCTGTAACTTGTTTTGTTTCCAGGCATTCACCTGACCTCTACCTGGTCTTTCTGCTAGCCTCTGGCACAGGAATGCTGTATTCCATCCATTATATGGATGGAAATTAAATTGAGTAGTGGGTGGAAAAGAGAATTAGATTTAGTAAGTTAAACAATGCATGGAAATTGATCTACGCGTATTATGCATAACCTTCCCGATGCTGTTCTATTCAGTGCTACTAAATGCATTTCAAGGGGCAGCACTAAGTGAAATGACTGCTATCTACCACATGGGATGCTTCCCCATTTTTTTCCCCCCCCCTCACCTGCCAAAGCTTTGCACAGTTAAGATAAAGTCCTATTATTACTCCTTCCCCGTGCCACCAGGAAGGACGTCCATTGGCTTTGGCCCCAAGCACCCTGGCTCCTGCTTCACCCCTTGCACTGCTAGGCTGGCATCAGTGCCCACCAGAGGCCCTTTGGGCTTTTGCTCCTTCACCCCATCCCTCAGATGCAGGGAATGCCAGACCTGGGAGAGAGGAAAAGGGATGTTAAAAAATGAATGCGCTGTGTAAAAATCAGAGACAAGTGCCAGATACTCCAACATTAAGTAATGATATAAGCTGCTGCAACTTGAGGAAATAATCAGGAGTTAATAAGCTGTATGACACATAGAGGACAAGAAACACGGAGAGAAAGAGCACTTAATCAAAGAATAACCTGTTCCTCAAGCTCTTGACTGCCTTCTGCCTGCCTGGTGCTCCAGGTGTAGAGAATCCCCAGTTCCTCCCAGTTCCACCCATAGGCACTGAAGGAGCACAGAGGGCTGCGTGTTGGCCAGGGCCTGCAGAAGACAGCTTAAGAGCACCTACAGAACTTGCAAAAGCTCAAATGGAGTTTTGTGTGTGGTTATTGTGGGAATTGATGCGTCTGTAAGAGTTGTGATGTAATGCTATAATGGGATGACGATAGCAGAGTGGCAAAATCTTTGGCTATAGCAAATGAGAATAAGCCCAAATGCAGCAGTCACAAATGCAGAAATGAAAGAAAAGAGCTGCTTACCTTTGGAAGGCCAAAGGTAGACAGGGATCTCCAGCAAGAGATACCCTCACCTCCACTGCCAAGCCTTAAATGAGGTCTGGAAAGGGGTGGATCCTGGCTCCAGCCCTTCCAGTCACTCAGGTGACACTGCTTTGCATGCACCTGAGCTCCCCTGGGTTGACGCTGCCTTCCCACCAGGTGCTCCATCACCGGTTCAGGCCGTGACTTAGCATTGCCACTACATGTGATTTGATGTTTCATATTTGCTAAGTTCCCCTATTTCATCCTCTTCTATCTGTCATATGAAAAGGGAGTTCTCTAAGGTGAGTAGTAGCAGTAGAAGCAGCAGTAGTCCAGTTTGTTCTGTGGCTGGCTGAAAAAGAGGACTTTGCCTGAACACAGCAGTGACTGCTGGCACCCAGAACACATACGCTAAGAGTTATTCAGGCACAAAGGAAATAATGAAGTGGTATTGGAAAAAAAAAGAGGAGTTATTTATTGGTATCCCAGAAGATGAGATAGAAAGGGGAAGTACAGAGGGCAGCGAGGTGATTTTGCAGTAGAGAACTGAGCTAGTTTAAGGACATTCAGCAGCAGCAGCCAAGGTCGGCACCATTGACTGGATGAGTGCAGGCACTACGGCCCCGTGCTGTGACAGAAATGATAGGCAGATGGATGCAAATAGGCCAGAAAGGCCTTGAAATGAAGATATATTGTTCATGTTTGCTGTGTATACAAGATAAAAGCAGTTCATACATTAGTAGTGAGGCACAGGTAATGTAATAAGAAAATGCAGGAGGAGTTTAAGTGGTTGGATCATGCTGAAACAGTCAAGGAAAAGCCTCCTGGGGGGTAACTCCAGAGGAAAACCTTGTTTATAGAGTTTTAATGTCAGTTACAGGTGTCATTATGTTCCATGTAATTATCCTGCAAATCAGAGCATGGTAATGAAATCCTATCAGTGTTGGGATTCTCTGCAGTTATCCTATGGAAGTGTATGACAAAGGTTTAATTCTCTCTGAATTTCTGTGAATGCTTACGGCATGCTCTGAATTACAGGCAGTGTTCCAAGCCCAGTTTGAGCTTGGTATTTGGGAATCACAGAATGGCCTGGGTTGGAAAGGACCACAACGCTCACCCAGTCCCAACCCCCTGCTATGTGCAGGGTCGCCAACCAGCAGACCAGGCTGCCCAGAGCCACATCCAGCCTGGCCTTGAATGCCTGCAGGGATGGGGCATCCACAGCCTCCTTGGGCAACCTGTTCCAGTGCGTCACCACCCTCTGATCACACTGGATCTCTTTTTTTTTTCCTTTAAATTCTTCAGGACTTTTAAAACCAGTGAGGAGTTAATACAAATCTGGGGCAGAATATTTGAACTCTGATGCGTTGATCCCCCCAGTTTCGTCCTTAGCTATTCCAAGGTAATGTGACCCCTACTCGTTAGCAGAATGTGTGATGCTGGAAACCTGAAGGTGAAAACACCCAGTCTTGGGGTTGTACTTTGTCTGGTTTTGTCCCCGTTAGTTGCCATAAAACCATTCTTAAAAGTGATTAGAAGTTTGCTTATGCAGGGCAATTATGTTGCAGATTGCTTCTTCTTATTATTATGTAGCTAATAAAAATAACAGCAATGTATATCTTGGCCCAAAGAGGTTGGGAGTTTATTAAAGTTGTAAATTATGGATTCTGCTAAAGCGGGATAATAAGATCAAGCAGCACAGCGTGTGCAGTAATCATTCTCCTATTTTCATCTAATATTGTGTAGTTATTAGACATTTTGTCCCTTATTAATCTTCCTTGACCTTTTTCCCCCCACAAATTCTCCTTCCTATAAAAATGAGTAACTGCTGAGAATCATAACGTGCTGACCAATGTCTGCAAGGAGGGCAGGGTGCAGTGTGACACAGTGGGGCCAATAGAACTGATGCCCTATGGCGAACACACACCAACCCTGCTCCCATGGAATGGGGCTTATGGGCAGGGATGTGTGCTGGAGTAACCCTGCCATCTCCCATCCACTTCAGCCATATATTGAAGTTTAATTCTCATCTCTCGATTGTTCTTTCCCTTATTGGTGGGATAATGAAGAGGGAAAAAAGATTGCATGTTTGGAGTTGATCATTCTATTCTGCTCGTCTGAACACAAATTAGATAAAATTTTGCCAGCCACAGTGTTGTAAATGAGGTGCATTGGGCGCTTGAATAAATAAATACCCGAGATAGTAAACTCTAAAACAGCAGCTCTGCGTACCAAGTAATAAGCTTGCTTGCTCTGTTTCTCTGCAATGCTCTACGACTCACGTGTTGCAGCAGCAGAGGTCGCTGGTCCCACAGCCCATCGGGAACGGCTGATCCTCGTCCCCAGGTGACCGCGCTCTGCGCTCGGGGCGCTGAACTCCTGCCCACTCCCAAAGGATGCTGCTGGGGCTGAGTCTTCCAAAGGCTTACAGACACGTCCCCCGTTGGGATACAGATAGGAGACCAGGTGAAGCAGAAAATACGTGCACGTGGCTTCGCATCTTCATATCTGGCTAATGCAAAACACCCGGAAGGCTGGCTCCCAATGGCAGTGGCTGTCATGTACTCCGAGGATAAGCACCAGGGATAAACAAGAATCAGTAGCGTCGTGTTGTTAGCCACGCAGCAGGCAGGGAAAGGTGCCCTGATGCCTGCATGGCACTCACAGAGCTGGCACCTCCTGCTGCTCTGCACCCCAGTGGCAAAATCCAGTGCTTGGAGCCTGCAGAGCCCCACGGTGTGCGGTCATGAACAAGGGCAGGCACAGCAGGTAGGTGTCAACACCTACTGAGCGCCAAGGGTTACTATTTGTAACAAAAATGCTCCATTTGGAACACACTTTTTACAGCAGGTGGCTAAAGAGTGTTTTCCCAGCATGGGGAATAACAGCTTTTAAGGACTATTATGATCCTTTTATGCATACGACAAAACAAAACAAAACAAAACAAAAAAAACAACGGCAGCAAAACACCCAAATCCACCATTTGTGTCATTTAATGGGCTCCATGTGAACGCTAAACAGAAGGAAGTCACAAAAAGAAATAAAATGCATGCACTGTAAGCAGCAGCGAACCATTATCCCTCCATGGTGTCTGCTGCAATCCAACAGGCAACAAGTGGCTATCACAGCCCAGAGCTGAGAAGATCACAGAATCGTATCATAGAATGGCCTGGGTTGAAAAGGACCACAGTGATCATCTTGTTTGAACCTCCCTGCTATGTGCAGGGTCTCCAACCACCAGACCAGGCTGCCCAGAGATCTTTAGGACCCCGAGAGTTTTCGCTCTGAGCTGGCTGGATGTTTAGTGCAGGTATTTCTGCATGCAGCAGGAGGCTGTGAGCCTCAGCCACACCAATGGGTACCTGAGACTTCAGTGCTAGTGCCACTGGGAGGCCACGTAGGGCAGGAACTCCTTGGCTTCATGCTTGGCCAAAGAGCTTATATTTCATCTGTGTGTGTTTAATTTAACTCCCTCTGTGAGGCTTTATTTACTTTGGACACATCCTGTGATGCTTCTATGCTTACACTCAGCACATTTTAAACCTTGCTGGAAGAGGCTTGTTTTCTGCACAGAGAAAGGGGATGGCAAAGACAACGAGCTAGCCATGCTGCTGAGACACACTGCTCTACTCCTACCACCAACATAGCACACTGTTCACCAGCAGTGCTTCTCCATTTGATCATTCTGGGCCTATTTGTACTTCCCTCCTTTTCAGTGGATGGTACCATATTCCACTGATCAAAGTAGGGGCCATTCAGGAAGCCAGCCTGAGGGCAGGGATGCTGAAACCAAGCCATAAAGACTTTGCACATATTTTCTCATGCTCTGGGACAGATTAAGCCAGGAGGAACAAAGAGCTCCAGGTATAGAGGCCGTGCCCATGCTGCATGGCATGGGCTGTGCAGGAGCTGGTGTGGAGGACGAGGATGACTGTGGCCATGGGGCCATGGTGGTGTGTCTCTAGAGTGAAGTTGAGGCTTGCATAGGCTGACACGCTCCTTTTTCCCTCTCGCCTACCAAAATGTGCAAAGAAACTATTAAAACCTTGTCTCAGTTTATCCCATAAAGCTTATTTACTCCTACATGGTCCAACACGCATTTACTTTACTTATTAGTGTTAACTCTTCAGCCCTACTTTCTGAGCAGCCTCCGTTTTCTGTCTCTACAGAAGCAGTGCATCATGAGCTACTTCCTCAGCCTGCCCTATTTCTGTTCCTCAGTTTGTGTTTTCTTGCATCTTAAGTCATTCTTACATTCATACAGCATCCTCGGAGAATAAGACAAGCTTTCCTTTTCCTCTGCGTATGAAAATCCCACCCAGCTGACTGAAGCATCAAAGCAGAAAATGCATACCAAGAGAAAAAAAAAGAGAAAAGAAAAGCTGTGAAGTCCACCAACCTGCTCACCTCTGCAGTGCTCCTTTGGCCAACTCTGAGAAAAAAGAAAAACACATTTATCTTGTTTTGCCCAACAGTGTTCCTGATGTGTCTGTGCCTTCCAACCCAGACTGCTGCGGGGAGCTGAGGCAGTGCAGGAGGTGTGGGAGAGGAGCAGCCCTGCTGTGATGCATGGCTGCATGGTGCTCAATGGGGTGCTTTCCCAAAAACTCACCTCGTCTCCATGAACAATTCCTTTGCTTTCTCTATTTAAAAAAAAAAAAAAAAAAAAAAGTTGTTTTGTTTTTGAATTAAAATCTAAAGTGCTTTGAAGTACAGAAATCATTAACTTCAATATCTCCGCGGTTGTTCTGCAGGAGAATGCCTGAGGGTAACAGCGGTGAATGCTAACATAAAGATTTACATTTACTGTAATATTAATTTATTAAAAGCTTTTAATTAATACAAAATAATCAGAAATAAGCAAGTTTCCTTCAAGCTGGTTCACTACCCATGAAACTTCTTTCTCACAGACTTCAATCATGTCATCTGCAGGACAACAGTATACTCATCATCATATCTAATTAAGAGGCTTGAAAGACATTCTTATCACAACTTCCCATATGTTGCACACGATGGCTATTGTGTACCGTTTTCACAGTGGCAATGCTTCAAGAGAAGGTCCCACCACGCTGGATGCTGTCCAAATACACATCCTTGTCCAAAGAGTTTACAATCATCCGTGGCCAGTGAAGCCCATAGCAAAAAAAAAAAGGGGACGACAAGACAACGATGGAGGAATAAACAGTTTATGCTCACGAACGGCGCTCAGAAAACCCAACGCACGCTATGAAATTAATGAGATAAATATATGAAACAAAATTGCAGCACATCCTCATCTACAGAATATTTTCCAGCCCATTTACATAATTTTAAAGGCTTGTTAGTCTATTAGCAATCAGCACAAACAACTTTTGGGTGTTGACTTCTCCCAGCCTGACTTGTACGTTTTATGCAGGCCAAGACCCCCAGTGCTAGCAAGTGTGTTAACACAGGGGCGGTCCTGCTCCGCATGTCACATCAATTCCAAGATAATAAAGCAATGCTGGCTATAAATTCTGCAGGGTTTTGTCATCTGGATTTCACATGCTCCAGTCTGTTCGTGCCAGTAAGGAAAGCAGGATATAAAAAGGGTTGTATTTGTCCTGGGGTTATGCAGCAAGGAAAAGTGTTAGGAATTAAAATTGGTTATCCATGTGGGCCAGGCATAACTCTCTGTGCCGGTGTTGTCCTGTCCTGTTGCACACACCCACGTACACTACCTACCTGCACCTTTCTTTGGCCCTTCTACATGGATTTGTTCAAGATATCAGATGTACAATAGCATCTGTTCAATCATTCTAATATTCTGTAGTCCTTTTTTTATATCATAGAATCATAGAATCGCAAGGTTGGAAAGGACCTACAAGATCATCTAGTCCAACTGTCCTCCTGTCACCATTACTACCCACTAAGCTACTAAACCACATCTCGTGGCACCTCATTAAGACACCTCTTGAACACCACCAGGGATGGCGACTCCACCACCTCCCTGGGCCTGACCACTCTCTGAGAGAAAAAGTTTTTCCTTATATCTAATCTAGATCTCCTCTGTCACAACTTGCGGCCATTTCCTCGGGTCCTGTTTGTTGCCTGGGAGAAGAGGCCAACCCCCTCCTCATCACAACCTCCCTTCAGGAAGCTGTAGAGTGCAATGAGGTCTCCCCTGAGCCTCCTCTTCTCCAGACTAAACAACCCCAGCTCCCTCAGTCACTCCTCATAAGACTTGTGCTCCAGACCCCTCACCAGTATCATAACCACTCAATATAGAATTTAGATACTCAGTGCGAAGTTTTAGCTGCCATTGGTATCATCCCCTCCAAAAACAAAACAAAACAAAACAAATACAACAACAAAATATTATTTTGCCCTTCTGGAAATACCTTTCTATCTATTGTCCGTTTATCACCGAAGTCACCTGGCAGATTTCAGCATGCAAAGAGGAAATCTCAGGTTCCAGTTGTATATGAAGAGTAATTCTCCATGAACACTGACTCTTAAATGACATTTACGTTAGTGCAAGACAAAATAATCAGCAAAAAACTAAGAGCCCATTTGCGTAAGATCAAGCATAGAAAGATTCTACATCAAAGTTGACTACACTGCAAAGTTATCCAAGTATAAGTAATTAAGTAACTTGGACCGTACTGGTCATTACCAACTGTGACAATAAGTAGACACACGTTTTGCAAAGGAACTTGAGGTAGAAATCAATGAAGGGTATTGGTAAGATGTATTTCAGCCCAGTGCATTTCAGTTTTGTCTCTCGATTTCAATGGCTTCATTTATTCATTATCTATTGTCACGTATCGCTAAGACGGTAAATGGAAATGCATGTACAGAGTTACTAACAGCGAATGCACTGGCAAAAAAATCTTTAAATAAAAGTTCTTTTATTTCAATAATTAGGCTGACGTGACTTTATTAAAAAAAAAAAAGAAGATTGAAAACTTTGTGATGTGAAACAATTTTAAATGGAAACACGTTAAATTATTTACTATGGTAAAATAAGTATTTAATGGAGAAGTGTTTAAAATTTAATTGACTGCTGAGATTATCAGTTGAATTATGTGAGGCGCTGACATGATGTACAGCTTTCTCTTGTAATTGAAAACACTAAGAAAAGCATTTTTATAAATCTATTTTGAAACGTAGAAAAGTTAATGGAATATTTGTCGTAAGATGTTGTGCCGCGTTATTACTCAAGTCGCTGGAGATAACCAAAACTGAGTGATTTAGGGGGAGTAAGGGATGAGTGGGGCAGTGCTTATATTTAGATGACTATGACTAAAGTTTGTGTCTAGAATTTTCGATGGATAATTAAATAACTTAATCAAGTCCTGGTATGCAAAGTAAGTTTAACTGACTTAATAAAAACACTTAATAACACAGACTCCCTTTTTGTATTTGTATTTACCAGCCCCTTGTACCCAATATCATCAGCCATGGCATTGCAGAATGAGAAAATATGTTCTAAAGAAGGACAAGACACCAGGGAGAGGTCCTGCTGCAGCTCACTGTGCTCCCGAGACCCAAGACACGAGGTAGCAGGAGGAAACCAGCTCTTCCCCACCTGCCTTGGGCTTCCCTGCAGTTTCCATGTGCCATATTACGGTGCTCTGTCCTTACTTTGTTCTTCCTTCTTCATGTGGCCAGAGGAAGGCAATGGCAGGAACCACAGAGCCAGAGTCTGTAAGGTCAATGGGTGGACCTAAAGGTCTTCCTCCACATCCCACCAATAACGTGAGCCAAGAGCAGCACCGGGTCTCTGAGCTCCTACACATCTTCCACACACACCTGAGGTAAGGGCTGCTCCTGCGATGGAGAACTCACTGTACACCGTGTATTCGTAATAACCATCTCTGATGGCAGACATCACTGACTCAGAGAGCTCCCTATGAATCCACCTTCTCCTCTGGATGAGTTATTTCACACCGTCTTTCTTGCCCATCTGCAATGGTTCCCACCGGGTCCATGCGGCACTACCTTAACAGTGGATGTCTCCCACTTTATAAGGATTAATGTTGTTTCAAAATTATAAGAAATAATGGCAAGTTAAAAAAAAAAAAAAAAATGACTGTATAGTCTTGTATTGATGAAAAATCACCTAGGAAGCACCAGCTGAGTCAGCCATTCAATGATAATTCCAGGCTATTTCTGGATTATTTATAACACTTGACAAAATATTACTAATATTAGACATTGCCAAACAATGTGTCAGATTGCCACTCTAATTACTCCACCAGCAACACAAATCCTTTTGCAGCCGATCACATTTGGATATGTTTGTAGCAACCCAATAAATTCTTTGTGTTATTTTTAAATTGTTGTAATTTCATTTTAAATTCCCTGGCAGTCGTACTCTAGCACAGGGCTGTAACTATTCTTTTCATCGCAGCACACATCTCACTGACATTTCCATCTATCCAGAGACTTCTCAAAAACATTATTATTATTATTATTATTTTTTAGACGAGCATGTTTAATACATTCACACTGAAAAACAAAATCCATTTTGGCTCACAGCTTAACTGGTGATCTGCGCTTAGGATGCACAGCATGAAAACAACGCGTTCTTCTAGAAATTTCTGTGTTGTTTTGGTGTTTTTTTTCCCTTTCTTTCATACATTTGTGGGAGAAGGAAACCTCACTCTGAGCAATTAAAGGCTTTAATGTTTGGAACTTCTTAGTGCTGTGTAAGAACTGGCTACACGTACCACAGATGAACATTTCTAAGGACACGGAGAGGCATCGTGTTATTACCCCACAAAGGATGAAACCGTAATGAGTGTATGTTGGAACAATTAGTCACCAATAATGGGAACTTAAGATTTGTGGCAATGTATTACTTCTCAATGCGCAGCAGGCTGAGGATGGAGCTGGACTATTTCAGTTAACATCTGTGCTACAGTAGCCGCTGTCAGTTTGGCATCATCTCCATCGTACGCCAAGGCGCGTTGCTCGCCTAGAGCACTTGATGGCAATTTGTGCACCAAGCCACTGCAAGGAAGCAGGAGCTGCCCCTGCTGCCCACCCTGCTCTGCTCCAGCATGCCTGGGCTCTACCACTGAGAAACTGGCTGCAGACACAGTCTGTGCATAAACCAGGCTCCCCTGCAATGCTCACTTGAGCTGTGCCTGCCTGCTGGACTTGATGATCCCTTCCACACTGTGAGACTGTATGACTCTATGATTCTATGCCCAGGCATATGCACACATCTAACTGCTATCTGCACCTCTGATCTTAAAACCTCTGCCTTAAAGAAGTCTTCTTTCCAAAGCAAACAGGAAAGGCACTGAAAATTATTGGCTCCCACAGTGCTACAAAAATACTACCCCGTGATCCAGTAATATGATCCATCCACAATGATTTTTTCTTTTAAATTTAGTAATTAAACTCAGTCTCATCTGAGAATCAGGATGTTGTATTTCAGCCCGAAGTGAAAATAAATGATTGAATTATAAATCCCTAAAAATAGAAATTCAGAACGCAATCACTGACACAACCTTCATTTGGGCCCCTGTAGTATTATAAAAGACATTTAGTAAACAACAAGGTAGCTAATGATGCAGTAAGCATTTTCATACAGCACTTAGAGACAACTCACTACACATAATTAGAGCATTACTAGAGTCATCAACTGTCTAGTACCTCTGACAAGGAAATGTCACCTGCCTCAAAATATGGCAGCATTTCCAGCTGCCTTCTGTGCAAAGCTTTAAAAATCAGAGAAAGAAGACGAGAGAAACAAAGCTAATGACATATAGCTCACATCTTGCTGTTTCGAAGCAGCGCGGAAAATTGGAAGTGAAAATCCTTTTCATCAGTGTCATTTGCTGAACTTTGTAATAAGCTCTTCCTTTGAGATTAATCAACCATCTAAACCATATCATCTGCCCGTTAGTAAGCAAAGCTGCTGGCCTGAGCTGACAGCTGGGTCAAGTTCCTGCACGGTGTGTGCAGGGCTGAGCAATTGGTTGGATTTGTCTTGCTCCAGGTTGACTGCCCAAACGTGGAGCATATTTGTCACCCAGGCTTTTCTCACATGATGTGGTGATGGATGTGATGCCAGAGGATGATTCATTCTCTTGAGACATTACTCAGGTGGGTTGAAACACCCTTGGGCGCGTTGGCCTCTACCTCCATTGTGGAGGGAGTGAGATTGTTTAATCAGACATCCACCTCTTAAATTACTGGAGTAGCAAATGCTGCTTGTTCATGAGCCTGTAAGCCTGGAGCTACCACCACCAATCAATAAAAAAAACGTGTTAGCATCTTGTCTTGGGGTGCAGTCAGACTGCTGACTGAAATGCTACGTCTGTAGAGTTTTCTATGAAGATAGATGTGTCCAAGAGCTGAGATCAGCACAGCGCTGCTTCCATGTATTTTTAAACAGTCACAAAGGCGACAGGAACTCGGCAGGCAGATTAGCATCAGTGATGTGGAACCACAACATGAACATAAATAAAGTATTGAGTGAAGAGTGAATAACTCCAGCACACCAGGATAACAGGACCTTTGGTAGTAATTGAAGGGTTTTAGCTGTTGGAAACAAACATTTTCTACCCTCCTAAATTAATTCATCGATCACTTTTAGACACGGGGATAATTTAGTGTGGATCCAAAGGAATCTTTTCTTGGTCTGATCTTATTCAGTGTTTTCATTTGGATACAGGAATAGAGAATGCCAGAAAATAGGGGGAAAAAAGGAAGAAAAAGAAAACTCAAACAACTGAACTTAGATAAGCCAGGAAATCATATGCATTCCGAAAGGCAAAGACAGAGAGCATCTTTCCTCACAGCGAGACATGAAGGTGTGGTGGGAGTGGGAGAATGATGCATCGAGCGTGAACCAGCATTCCGATTGACCTACCAAACTTTCAAAGAAACAAACAAACAAACAGAAAAAAACCCCAACGACCATGAAAGAGTTTTCTTTAAAAAACTGAAAGATCTGATGTTAATCAATATCAGGAAGAGGAGACTGAGGGAGGCTGTTTGAAAGGAGGAAACCAGCAGCCAGCCCAGCTGCTCTTTTTGGACACTGAAAATGAGGCAAAATGAGATCGACACAATGGCAACAAGAGACATGTGAAGAATTCCTAATTGATCTTCCAGGAGCAGTCTAGACAGACCAGACTTTTGCATTCCCAGTGGCACCAGTGCTGCTTTTTGCTGCTCCCACAGCAGGACGCTTACCTCGCTTGCTGTTTAGAGGAAACGTGGTTTTGCTCGGAGGCTACGCAAGATTTGGGGCTGAACCACCTCTTGAGTCTCTTTCAGCTTTACATCCACAGGGTAATTTTTTTTTCCTGACTCCTAACATCAAAACTCCCCATGTTTGTTCATTTGGTACTGTTGCAAGTCAGGCGAGAGCCACTTGGGAGAAGGAGAAACCTCTTTTGATGCACAATGTGCTAATGGCACAATGAAGACTGCAGATGTCCCCTTGGCAAGACTGGCCTGGATTAGAAAGACGTAATGAAAACACACTCTGTGTTTAGTCGTTGGGAAACAAGTGGTTTCATAAGCCTGTATTTTCCTTTCTTCTCGTTATTTTTTCCCCTCAGGGCAGTTCTTTCCCTCTTTTCTGAAAGGCTCGTGTTACCATGGGAAACATGACAGAAAGCAGCAGGCATTGTTAGCCTGGGAGGTCTTGAATAATTTTTATGTGAAAACCTTTTAATTCCTAAGGTATAATTTTAAGGCGCTGATACAAATCCCATTGTAGCCCACAAAAGGTTTTCCTCAGAGTTAAATGCATAAGAGTTAACTGATTATTCCTGCACTAATTCCTGCAACAGGAACAAAAATAATGCTCTGAAGAACAGAGAAATAAACTCTCTAGAAGACCAAAAGAACTGACTCCATTAACAATGTAGAAAACATTTGATTGAGTCAACGCAAAGCATTTTTCAGTGTGCTTGGCTTATACAATCCAGAAGTCAATTCACTGTCAGAATACCTGTTCTGGACTTGTCAGGAATCTATTGTAGAAGTAACAGCTCTGTTTGCAGAAGCCTCTGCTAAATGCTATCACCATTTCCACTGCCCTGTCGCAAGCACGTGTAACCCCTCATTTCTCCTAAACATGGAGATATTTCCTTGTTCCACTTCTGAAGCTGACTGCAGGTGTTTTAAAGCTGACTTGGGGAAATAAGTCAACTTAATAACGTGATGTTTAGCTGGTAACATGCAAAAATGCAACACAGAACTTCAGTGAACACCCTCATTTTTTTTTGCATGAGAAAGTTTTGCAACTGTGTAACGTATGCAAACATTTTTAAGAGAGCCTGTTTCATCTTTTATTCTATTAATTCATTTATCAAAGGGGAATAAGAGCCTTTGGGTTTAGTTACATCTTATCATCAAGAAAACAGTGCAATCTAAAATAATCCTGAGCAGAAATCTGCCAAGAGCACTGGGGAAACAGCTTTTCTTGCAGGTGTTAATGTGCTGAATCAGAAGTGAGGCTCCAGAAACAGATATAGAGAAAATAAAGATATTTGTAATGCCTGACACGCTACAATCTTCTTTTTTTTCCAGGATGAGCTTTCCAAATTGTACCCTAAAGTAACTGTTTGAATTTAACTGAAGGTCAACATATTCTCTTTGCAAAATGAAAACTATCCAATTATTCAGTACATCAGGGAGCTAATGCAAGGACAGTTAATGAGGTCTGTACAGAAAGATGAATATTAAACAGTCAATATTGCCTAACTTGCGTTACTGCCATGGGAATGGATCCAAAGCCCACTGGGATCAGCCAGAGGATCAGTCCACTCAACCCAAAGGGCTCTGGTTCAGCCCTATACATGCATGCACTTTCTGGGCAGACTCAGAATCACAGTGAGTGAATGCAAGGATACAGAGGGAGGAGGAGGAGGAGGTTAGTGCGATGATGCAGAAGAGCCTAGAGGTCCTTCCAAGTCTTCAGATTAGGATGTGGTCTTCCTGGAGAGAAAAGTGGGGCTGGAGATGGCTGCTCCAGCCCAGCCCACATGAGCATGCTCCCACCAGCACATTGCCTTTGCTGTAGCACAACATCTGACTCTAGTCATCAGCTATCTGCGTGTGCAGAACAACCACAATCCATCCCCCTAAACGCTCTATTTCTTCTGTCAGACCTTCTGATAATTTTAAGTGTAATTAGCATTACTAGGTAGCTCATAATAAACTATGGTACAGCGCAGAGTTCTCAAAAGCAGATTACAGGTGATCTGTAGTTTAGAAGATATATATACCCAGAGAGTCAGAGATGCATGCAAGCAAGAACTTCAAAGTATAATTACCCTCAGACACTTCACAAGCTATCAGATGGCTCAGAGCCAGCCTAGCTGTCAGTGTCCAGCAAAATAAAGCAGTCCACAACATCAGAATGCACATACCTGCCCCAAACTTACAGCCGGTTGCACACACACACACATCTTCAGTTGAGATTTAGCCATTTCATATCCTGCGTTAGACTTCAGCTGATTAACCGAATTCAAATATTCAATTACTTTTTGTTGATAAGGAAAGCTCTAATTGAATTGTAAATTCGGAATCCGGAATGACCTCCGCAGATGCTGGGAAGAGGTGGGTGTTTAAATATCTCCTTGCAGTGACTTCTACATTGAAAATTCTTTTTGTGTATGTGTGTGTGTGTTTTTTGTTTTCTCATTGCTTCATTATGAAATACATTTTCTTTGCCAAATCAGACCTGGATCCTTATTTGAAATCTTTATCTGCCAGTTCTCATTAAAGCTATTCATCTCCACCCATGCCCTCAGTGCAGCTCCAACCAGCCTCAGTCAGCAGTAGTAGATGGGACCAATACTGTCTCCAGGGCAGCCAGAAGAGATGTTCATGATCCTGCGGCCATCCCAAGGTTTTTCCAACACTCACAGAGAAGAGAAAATGGAAATACCCCCTCCCCCCCTACAAAGCTGCCTCTCCTAATCCCCAGTGCTACGGCCACGTCCGCTCAGGCAGTCTCAGGGAAATCACACGGCTGCTCAAAGTCAACAGTATTTTCCAAATTATACTAAATCTCTGTGTGAAGTCTGTCACTCGGGAATACAGTGACCTTGGTTCACTGCAGCTTAATCCTCCTCTAATCCTCCCCTCTAAGGCAGGATTACAGCACAGCAAGCTGAGATGTCTCCTCCTGGACAAGAGCTTCCAGGCGGGGTGAACGTGCCTGCACCCTGCAGTGCCTCTGTGGGCACCTACAGCATCCCCAGAGCCACGGGACCTAAGCCAACATCTCTGTGCTGCCTTCTTCAAGAGGGTTATAGAAACTAATGGGACTACTGGACAAACATGGCTTCTTCTAGACTAGCAAGTAAAATTTAATCCCAGAGGAAAATGGTCAATTACACCGACTGATTTGCTCATATTGTGATGCCCATCTATAAGAAGGGATGGTTCAGTCTGGAGAAGAGAAGGCTCGGGGGAGACCTCGTTGCTCTCTCTAATTCCCTGAAAGGAGGTTGTAAAGAGGTGGGGGTAGGCCTCTGCTCCCAGGTAACAGCAATAGGATGGGGAGTCACAGCCTCCCGTTGAGCCAGGGAAGGGTCAGGTTGGGTAGTAGGAACAATCTCTTCTCTGAAAGAGCCATCAGGTGCTGGTACAGCTACACAGGGAGTGGTGGGCTCACCGTCCCTGGAGGTGCATAGGGAAAGGGTGGATGTAGTACTTCGGGACACGGCTTAGTGGGCAACACTGGCGGTAGGTGGGCAGTTGGACCAGATGATCTTTAGCATCTTTCCCAGATTTAATGATTCCATGATTCTATTTATTACGCTGTTATTGCTGAACTGCAATAGTCTACTTTGGCATTTTAATAGATATGAAGAATAGCACACACTTACTTAGGTGTGGAAGGTGCACACAGTTATAATTTTGGGATGTTCTAAGGTACCATGCCTGCTGTCAGCTCACAACAAATCAGGTGCCAAGGAGGTCCTCCATGGGCAAACCGCTCTTTAGCAACAACAGTATTTTAGTGCTGCCTAATGAGATATTGGATCATTAGAGAAATGTTAGTTTCCAAGGAACAACAGGAGCAATTAATTTGGTCTCACATCACGGAAGGTTGCAGCACATGCTTGTTTGGGGAGAATAATACATCACGAGAAGCCCTGAGCAGGACTTGTGGGCTGTTGGTTTGAAACCATAATGCTTGTAGAATACTTGGGATCATTTAATAATTTATCACTACCTCTTGTTAAAACCAATAACATGAATTATTTTAAGCCTTGGTACTGTTAAGGTAAGAGGAAAAGCTTGGCACAAACATAGATTCTATGCAGAAAATATTGCAGTATGTTTTTATTTCTCCCCCAATAAATGGCTCATGTATCTAACTAATTTTAAAAGTGTTGAATTTTATATTGGTTTGTGCTCTTGGTACTTACCCCTTCTAAGGGTAGATCAGTCTCAGACTTACCTGAAATAAAAACACACAGACAGAACATGAAGATCCCAGTCTACGAGTACGAGTAGTAAATATTTTTAATGCAAACTTGGAATTACTTTTAAGTGAAAAGAAATAAAACGTTGACTCGTGCTGAACTTCTCCCTTAGGGTACTTAAAGAGGGGAGAGCTCCCTTTGTAGGTGCCTCCCTTTCATGCCAGGATATTTGCAATATCCGTATATTACTTACATGGTTCAAAGTCTGGACCGGTCCTTAGCTGATTCAGCTTTCTGCTGCCTACAAGTGATATGAGATTAGGCTTAATGAGCTCTCAAGACATTCATGCACAGCTCAGATATTAAGAACAAACTTGAGCTCTGGTGCAGACCAACATGCTCATCGCCAACTTGTTTTTAGACATCGCAGTCAGAGATCTGCTCCTCATTAAGGCTGCCCCTGTGGGGTAACCGCATTTTAATGACTGATAAACTGACTTGGAGAGAATTTCAGACCTTAGCCTAAAGGTGGGTAGTGATACCTGAGCCCCAGGTGTGCTGGATCTTCAGTTCTTTGCTTTGACAGATCTCATCTACAGCTTTCATCCTTGGGCAGAACATTGCTTTCTCTGCAGGAGTATTTACAGGTTTAGATCAAATTGCTGAAAGATCCATCTCAAGGCAGGAGGGGTTTTCGTTTGTTTTTGTTTACTTGTTTTAAATTGTTGCTCTGCTTGTATGCATGTTAAGAAGAAAAGGCTGTTTCTATTGCAATGTTTCTACTGCGATATTGACGTGCAGAAGAAATCGATAGAAGACTCTTCCACTGCTGGCTGTATAAAAGAAGGAGATGCTGATGTTTTCAGTCACTGAGTTTCTGTTTTGCTCGTGAAGGGGATGAAGCATCTCCCCTCTGTGTGCCCGTACTGCTCCTCCCTCAGTCTGCCAACACAGCTGGGAGGAGGAGCATCACACCGACACACACCCAGG
The DNA here is from genome assembly GCA_030625065.1 of Alectoris magna. Classification (NCBI taxonomy): domain Eukaryota; kingdom Metazoa; phylum Chordata; class Aves; order Galliformes; family Phasianidae; genus Alectoris; species Alectoris magna. The sequence goes on along the minus strand of CM060566.1, from coordinate 21,230,630 downwards.
CTGTGTTCCAGCACCCACATCCAGTTAAGCAGTAAATAAATGCTCCATGGGTAAGCTTTATAGATCATTCCAAACATGCTCAACATACTGAAGGGGCTGGTTTTCCTCCTACTCTGGAAATGATGCCTCCTTTTACAAACTAAAACCACCACTGGCCCTTAGTTCTAAGTGAAATATGCCTGGAATATGGGGAAAACCAAGTGGAAGCAGAAATCATTCCTTGTCGTAGGCCTGGGGAAAGGAATGGTGCAGGAGATGGGAAGGTGCTGCTGCTACCCCCTGTTTCTGAGATCAGTGCAGGCTGTGTTGCCCAGCCTATATCCTCCCTTCCCATCCATCTGCAGCCTCAAAAAGCCCTTAAGCACAGAGGACGACCTCCTGCAGGCACCAGCAGTACTCGAGGCCTGGAATTCCTCACGGCCTCAAAGAACTGAAAGAATTGGAATGAAAAAAACAACTGCCTGAAGCCTGGGGCCAAAAGAGATCATAAGTCAAGGGCAAATGTTGTGCTGCAATATGGAGCACATCTCCCGCAGGAGCGGTGGCTGAGCCTGCAGTGTGTTCCCTTTCTTGGACACAATATTGACTGGGAATCCCTCTGGAGCACGGAGCTGTGCCCCCAAACCACAGCCTCTATTTACCAGAAATCTCTTCTCCGTGATTGTTATGGCAGCTCTACAAACGTGACACGCATTCTTCTTGGGGTCTGCAGAGAACCTGAAATGATTGCTTAGAGTACAAGAACCGTCTCAAGCAGAGGTGTAAAAACCAACATGGCAACTGAAATGTCAGCACGGCTGCCGTCTCTGAGCCAGCACGGATATTTTAGGAAAACAACAAGGAAAATGCTGATGGCATTTATGGCATCATCCAAAAGTCCTCCTGGCTCCAAACGCCCTAACAGCACTACATGCAGCTGTGACAACACGCAGCCGTCAGACCTTGCAGCCCCTGTGAGCCACCACAACCAGGGACAAACCCCCTGAGCCTGAGAAAGCAGAGCAAATTTGATTTCCATCTATTTCAAATGGCCCGGTTATTCCTATTTCTTTTACTCCTAATTTTAAATGAATCCCTTGCAAAGCCTGCAGGTGTCCGGACTGCAGTTCGTGTTACTGACCTAAAACACCCCACCCATCTCAGCTGTGGGTTTTTTTTTTTCCCTGCATAAAACCCCAATCAAAGCCACGGATTAGCCAGCTGGTGGCAGTGTTTTCATTAGGAAAAGATAAAAGGTATGGCAATCACTTCCCACACAGTCCACTCCATCAGCTATTTAAGTGAAAGAATCTTACTTGTTACTTGGTTTCTTCCATTAAAATTCTAGGAAAATCCGTACAATAAAAGCACTCAGTCACTGCAGCAGAGTGCTTTGCTTTTAATAGGTTACATAATGGTAGGAGAGCACAGATATGGGGGTTTCATTCCCTTTTGAGCTCGGCTGTTGTTTGTGCTGCCAGAATGCTGCTTTGTTAGAGGGATCCTTGCTTTTCTGGGCAAGTTTGTTTGGATTTCGAGCCGAGATGTTAAGAACAAGATAAAAGCATGACAGATTTAATACTGGTCTCTACCCACTACGGTGCACTGTGTTTTGAAAGAGAGCAATAGGAATTGTTTCTCGAAAATGAGAGCCCTGCAATATTTCCCTGCTCTCCCCACATGTTCAGCAATGGCGTGTTCCCATCACTCTCCTGAATTTTAATTTAAAGCAGGTTATGGCTGTGTGGAGGAGAGCTTCATCTCTCCCCATGATATTTATTAAAAAGGAATGGCAATTAATCAGCATTTATCAGAAATAACTTCCAGGATATTGAATGCCTTATCTCAAAATACCACCGAAACGCCGGTCCCACCCAAGCTTCCAGTAATGAGCCACGACATGCAATATTTACAGCTTTTTCTGTCCTGAAATAGCAGGTACCAAGAATGCTAAGTGATAAGTGACAGCACTTCTGACCCCTCAGATCGAGAATAACATTGCACTCCCACTCGGAGGAATCAAACACTCCTTCCCATATGTGATAGCCATGCCATCTGCACCGGCTCCATCTGCTAGCAGGCATCTTAAGCCTACACATATGTACCCCAAACGGATGCCAATGCATGGCAGAACACCTCCTTTACGTCTGGGAAATCACACCATGCTATAGCTAAGATGTAAAAAAAAAAAACAACCACCAAGAAAGAAATGCTTACAATAATGCACAAGCACTCTGAGCTTTATTCAGCCCCTTGGGTTCAGAGCCAGCATGGCCATCAGCTGCAGACCCCAAACTCTGTGCCCCTGTGCTCACACTGGCGCTGGATACCCCACCGGTGCACCACATTAGAGCAGCTGCACGGTTAACACCTCCTTGCAGGACATGATGAGACGTAGGCCAGACTCACAACCCACCATCAGTACCTTCACTGCCATCTGGGAGCAGTCCATCGAGGAGGAAGTTTTTCATTCAGAGGGTGGTGACGCACTGGAACAGGTTGCCCAAGGAGGCTGTGGATGCCCCATCCCTGGAGGCATTCAAGGCCAGGTTGGATGTGGCTTTGGGCAGCCTGGTCTGCTGGTTGGCGACCCTGCACATAGCAGGGGGTTGGAACTGGATGAGCATTGTGGTCCTTTTCCAACTCAGGCCATTCTGTGATTCTACGAGGCAGCAGCCCTCCAAGGCTGGGCACTTCATTCTCTTTTTATGGCATCTCAGCACCTTGAAAGCCCATCTTGCTTTGGATTATCTCAGAATCACTGAAATAAAAAGAATAAATTATTTTATTAACTTAAATAAGTGCACCAATTTTTTAGAGACAGGAACTTGTGTGCATCGTTAAACTGGGACAACTTGTCTATAAATCACAGTCATTAGCTTTCAGCTAGCTTTGCTGTTCTTCTCTTTTACGGATGACCAGAAACTTCAGTGCAAGGAATTTTGAACCTAAAAAGTACTTTTAAGTGGCAAAACCAAAGATGCGTAAGATGGGTACCTGGAGTTCAGTTCCTTGTTGCACAGAGGGTTCCACGCCAATGTGGGTGCTCAGATGGGTGGTCAGCATGGATCCCAAACCAGAGGGAGCAAAGGGGGGGGGGGGCCTGACAGGCTGGATTTTCCCCATGGAGATCGATTGATTCTTCTCAGCTCGCTTCATTATTTTATGATCTGGAATTTCCAATGGAAAAATGAAGGTTTCTGGCTAGCCTCTCTGAAACCCCTTTGGGCCTTTGTTTCATTTCTGGCCTTTTCCAGTTCCTGATGAGTGCACAGTTTCTGCATAGAGTGCAAATGTTTGGCATCAAATTTCCCCACAGAACCCCCTTAGGATGCACATTTCATTAAATTATTCCTTTCTCAACTCAGAAAACACTGTAAATATTTTTCCGTGAGTCAGTGATTGATGTTTCAATCATGTCTGAATTTGCATCCACCTTGGTGATCTTTCCCTGTGAATATTCCTACGAGCTGGCTGAATGATCAGAAAATTAAGCACTGCAGCCAGGAGTGCTGAGAGAAACACATTTCATGTCAATTCCCCAAATACTCCTGCATGGTTTGGTAGCCACAGTCCCAGGCTGAAGACCAGCATTGGTCCTCATCCCCAACAGTTCATCGTCAGCCAGCAATGCAAAACCAACTCCAGAAACACGGGAGCAGACAGTTCTCAAGAAGGCAGAAATGATGATGTGGATGTAAACAGAGCTGGAGTTCCAACTGTGATTCATGCCTTGTCTTTAGTAATCTTTCACTGGCACGTATTATTTCAAAAGCTGATTAGTATTATTTTTTTAATAATGTTCTTAGGGTAAACTTTTTGAGGTAGGAAGCTGTAACAGATCCAACAGGCGTTTACTTTGATCTGTGCATTGAAAAAGCTGGCACCACAATAGAAAATATTTTGTATTTGGAGCCTACCTTCTCATGGAGCCCACCTTTTCAAACACCCACGTAGTAACACAACCAGCTCTGTTTGGCATTCTGAAAGGTTTTCTGTAGGAATACAAGGAGATACAGCAGCTTGCAGCAACGGGATAGTTGCAGAACTTAGCAAATCTCTGTAAAATACCTTCCGACACCTTCTGCCAAGCCCTTGCTATACCCTGCCAAGCCTGAGCCAGCTCCTCTTTCCCAAACCCAGGGTTGTGATGTGGTAATGGTGATGTGCCAGGGTAAGTTTAGGTTGGATATCAGGAACAACTTCTTTACAGAAAGGGTTGTTAAGCACTGGAATGGGCTCCCCAGGGAGGTGGTTGAGTCACCATTCCTGGATGTGTTTAAAAACCGTTTGGATGTGGTGCTCAGGGATGTGATTTAGCGGAGGGCTGTTAAGAGGTAGGGTAGGATGGTCAGGTTGTGGTTGGACTCGATGATCTCTAAGGTCTTTTCCAACCTGAGCGATTCTATGATTCTACAATGCTGCTGAGATGCCTGCACAATCACAGACCTTTTCTCAACACCAGAAAGTCCCGGGGCTCCTTATTCAAACTGTATTTACCACAGTGCTGGCACAGAGCAGCGCAGTTCTGGCTGCACGCCCTTCAGTGCCCGCTGACCGTGCTGCTACAACGTGCTGGTTCCCTCCCCAAAATGCCATCCACCTGCAGAAGTTGAGGCCCGTTTCAATCCTCCTCCACAGCCTTTCGCTTCATTTCAGCCCCTCAGGTGGCTCTGTTGACGTTAGAGGGCAGTCTTCCATTTTGCTGCTTCCTCAAAGGCATTTTTAAACAGCGCTTATTGTAACGCGCCGAACTGAAGCACTTTGGCAGGCTGGGGGTGAGGGGAGAAACGCGTTCTAAACAAAACGTTGCCATTTTCATTTAAAAACTACAATTCTGCAAATATATTCTTTGAAATACCACATTTGCATGATCTTTGTATAGCTAGGAGGCTGCACACTTCAGAAAATATAATGCACGCGAGCTGCTTCCCATTGCAGCAGCTATCTCCTAGGACAGTGATTTCCCAGCAGGAGCTGCAGTGCAGGAATATGCTCCGTGGCATCGCAGGACACGAGCCCAGAGGGGGGAAGGGGCTCCTCTGTGCCTAAGTGTGGGGATTCATAGCTCTAAAATCCCACGCTCTTTTAAATTCACTTCAAGGAGCAGCCTGAAATCAAAGGCAAGCCAAAAAGAAAAAAAAGTCAGAGACCAAAAGTCGCTATAAAATTCGCAGGGAATGCATTTCTGAATCAGAGACTAAGAAATGTCTCACAGTCATAAAGCCATAAAGCACCGATAATGCCATTCCAACATTCAAAGCAGTAATATTCATATATCAAAGCCGCGGTGCCGTTAGCTTCCAACTCTTTTAGGATGGCATTCATCTTTATGACAAAAATAATTACGGAACGCTAACCTGCAGCGACTTCAGGCTTTCGCAAGAAATCAGCGCCACGTCTTCCCTCTCCAGCCCCACCCAATTAAGAAAACGAACCCCGTGAACCCAAAAATGAAGAAAGGGCAGAATATCCACACATCACGGGCTTTTATCTCTTCGATAACTTTATGTTTTACTGTTGTGGCTTGAGCGAGTGCGACTGAAAAGAAAGAAAATCTGAAATTGCTCATGGATCCAAGTGGAGCCTGACCACATGGACAACTTCCTATCTTCTGGATGTGCAACCCATGCGCCTGCCCACGGGGATGCAGGGGGTGATGGGAGCTTGCTGTAGGGGGGGAGGGGCGGCCCCATTTATTGCTGCGGGACCCCACGCAGGGCTCTGCACCGCCAGCTTCTGCCTCCGCTGCTCGGCAGCAGAGAAATATTCACAGAAAGAGAACAATCTCTTCACTCTCCCCCACTGACATGTGAAAGTCATTGCTTATTTATGGGGAAATTGAACCATTTCCTGAAGGTCAAGAATTTTAGAAGTAACTCTCAGAAATAAAGAGTTTTTCATGCACTCCAAGCCAGATCCCTGGAGAGCGGCGGTGTTTGCTGTTTCTTGCCAGTGATGTTTTGTTAGTCATGAACAAGTGCTTACCTTGCTGTTGCTTCCGACCATTGCTGTATTTAACACGACATTGTGAGAAATATAAAACTGTACTGGGGTCATTCCAGATAAACCCAAAGGAGTGACACAAAGCTACTGAAATATCACTCGCTACGACCGCTGGTAAAAGTCCCCCATGCTTCCTTATGGCAAATATAGCCATCTTCAGCCACGAGACCCTTAAAACGGCATTCTTTAAAGAAGATTTGGCACGCTCTCCTATAAGACAAAGTCTTCTACATGATTAAAAAAGGAAATAATTGACTACGTCTTCCCAAAATATCTACATCTGTATATACAACCCTGTTTCTCATTTTAAGGACTTTGTGCCTATGACAGCTATTGACGAAGCAGTGCTGCAGGCTGAGAGACGCAGAGTGTGAATGCCAAAGATGCAGGGTGTGCCAAAACACCTGACTTCATCTTGAGAACGCGCTGATGATAAATGTTACTCATTTCCTTAGCACAAGTATGTAAATGGCACCTTAATTGTTGTTCCTAAGGAGTGATTTGTAAAGTTCACATAGCCGAATATACCAGTTGACACAGCGCTTCACATGCAAAAGAGCAGACTGTCTCACCTGGCTGTCACTCAGCAAACCTGGCCATGCTGCACTGCTGCCATGCGCTGGGAAGAATGTGCTGTGTGAGGGCAGCACTGTGTGTCAAAGGCAATGGGACAATTTGGAGAAGGATTAGGACAAAAGGGAATGGCCTCAAGTTACACCAGGGGAGGTTCAGGTTGGACATTAGGAACAATTTCTCCTCAGAAAGAGCAGTGATGCAGTGGCACAGGCTGCCCAGGGAAGTGGTGGGGTCACCATCCCTGGATCTGTTCAGAGCTGTGGGGATGTGGAACTGAGGGATGTGGGCACTGGGAATGGTGGGGCTGGGCTGGGGTTGGGCTTGGGGTCTGAGAAGTCATTTCCAGCCTGTACGATTCTATAATGCTACAAATTGCCAGCTTGACACAGAAATAGAGAAGCTGGTTGGGTTTTTTGCTCGGTACATCCCCTTGAAATGGGGACTTTGCCCTGGCAGTGATGTGCTCAGGCATCGACAGAAGAGCCCAGCTGTATCATCACATGCTATACGCACATAAGAAAGGAAAATATTATCATCATCCCACCCACCTTCCCAAGAAGGAAAAGAACATTTTTTGGGTTTCTAAGTATCTTTTCATACACCAACTGCATCAATTCCACCCACACAGGTCATTTGTCTTCTTTCATTTAAGGTTGTTTAAAGTAATCAACAGGATCTCCATGCGTCAGTTAGCATACTTCATTATGTTCTGCAATCAGGATTTGGCCTTAAATTGCTCCGTGAGCTCTTCCAGTCAATTTTCCTACGTTGCCTGAAGTGGCTATAAGGAACCTCATTAATAAATGGACATGGTTAGATCACATAGCCAAAGGTAATCAAAGATAAGAGAGAATACAAATAGTGAATCAAGGAAAGTTTGTGCTCTCCAAACCGTGCTATTTCATTTAAAGGTATAGAAATACAGACTTGTCATTCTGCTGCTCATCTGGAGGGCAGAACGGGGCAGCGGGGCCCAACTTTGATACCTACATTTGAGACTGAGCCAATGCAGAGCAGCCGAGCAACTCATCCCCTTGACTTCCACACTGCTGCTTTGCATTGCAGCGCACTCCAGCCAGCGCCAATTGCAGCCTAATTAAGTGAATGACTTAGCATCCTTCCCAATGTGCCCCGGTGTCTGGTGCCACAAGAATTTTGCCATATTTTTGGCAAAATTCAGAACTGAGAAATGTGAAATTAAGTGGTGTTTCATGGGATGCACTTTGCTAGGCATCACTGAACAGCAAAAAATACACTTGTGACTGCGCTGCTCCCATCACACAGGAAGCTAACAAGATACACGTTGCCAGCAGGAGGGAATAATTTGCAGAGCTGGCTAAAACTAAAAAGCAAAAAGACCAGCAGAGTCAAATATGTCCCTTGTCATAGCACAGGGAAACCAAAAAGGCTGAGAAGCCTTTTACAGAGCAGATTCTCTTATCCAAATCATGCAGAAGTGTAGCAAAAGCCCTCGTGACTTCAAACTGAGAGCATCTGATATCTTGAAGGCAATTCTGCAAACTGGGGACTCTTCCTATAAACACCATTGTTATTTTCTTGAAGTCATTTAAGAAGGGCTTCAAGAAAATCATTAGCAGAAACAGTGGGACCCAGTTCAAAATTAAGACAGCTAAATTTATGGCCAGAGAATAAATGTCTAAACGTGAATTGAGTGCTTCTCCTCCCACCACAGCCAGCTGGGCTCTGCTCAGCACGCCCAATGCACTGATGGATGCTCACAAAGAAGCACACAGTGCTGGGAAAGGCCTCAAACGCTGCTGTTGTGGTGAGCATGAAGCCCTGGTGCAGGCAAAGAGCCCCATCACAGCAGGCTTACGCTGAAAGGTTTCACTGCTCCAGGCTTTCATTCGCTGCAAACATACTCTGAAACAGCACTGCAGAGGATTTTCAATGAAGCCATCACCAAGGGGGAACAAATCCTACTACCGAAATTCTTATTTTCAGTTTGCATAATTACAAAATATACATATTTCAATCAAGTTGAGCTCCATTTCCCCTTCCATTTACTTTGTGATATTACTTGAAAACAAAAGAAACTCCAAAACACGCACACAACCATCACCCACTTGCCGAAAGAAAAAGGAGAGGATGGAAATCACTGGAATCACGTTCACTCTCATATTTACATCTCTGTGTTTATAAATAAATTTGCACACGCTTTCTTCTGTACCTTGGTTCCACGCAAGTGCCACGCTGCTAATTAAAGCGTGCTGGGTGCTAATGAAGATGAGGAGCCAGGTGCAGTGCCCAGCGTTTATTTGGCTGTGGTTTTGAAATGCTGGCAATGCCACGGTCCCCAGATTGAGATATGGTGGGCTAAGGCAGACAGGAAGAACAAGCCACCAAAATCAGTGAGAATGCTTCCTGGGAAGAAAACTCTATTAGAACACACGGCTCCTGTGTGGTGCTCCAGGGTTGCCATAGAGACTCACTGGGTGAACACAAATACTCTTACCGTTAATACGCCGAACGTCTGATCCAAAGCCCACTGAAGACTCTCAGTAGCTTTCTGTTGACTTCAAGGAGTTGGGGATGATGTCTCAAGAGCAGCACTCGATAGCTCATTTCTTATCACATCGAGCCCTTTTATGGGCTCGTCTGGAAGGTTCACGCTGAAGACGTTCAGAAGCCAGGTCTCAGTTGATCAAGCTTTTAGGATATGTTTAATTTTAAGCGTAATCAACTCAGTGACTTCAAATCCAGTAGGGTATTAGGGGGAAAAAAAAAGTCTTTCAATCACCACACAGCAGAAAAATCTCCCCTGACTCTAAGCATCTTACGAAGCCAAACAGCAAAGTGAATGGTCTGAGGTACAGCTCTGCCATTTTTTTCAGTCAACAAGCTTTGGTTTGACTTGGATCACCAACCACCAGGTCAGGACAGAACAAAGAGCCCACCTCACCCCGTTAAAAATGCACTGTTTTACTCCTAAATATAAATTTAAATACAGTGAGATCATCAGTCAAACTAATGGAAAAGCCCAACTTTGACATTTTTTTTCACCTTCTTCCAAACTCTTCAAACACTTAAGCAGACAGCTCATCAGTGACATATTGCATAAACGCTTCGCTGTTAGAAGTATTTTTTCACGACAAATCTTTAAAGTGTCAGAATATCTGATAAGTTAAGTTTTTATTTTCTTTATACGGCAAATGCTTAATAGTTGTCTTACGGTCTTTCTGCGCTATGATTTTTATCTGCATTTTATTACGGTAATAACAGCATCTAATATACTCTCTCATATCTGTCTTGTTCTTTGTTAAGGTCAAAACTACATCCAGGCCTAAAGCATCAAGACAGTTCTTCTTTCCAGTATTTTAAGGCAATAAGTTATCATCTACAGGCAAATAATAGCAAATTAGGAAATCTAAATGGGATATATATACTTTAATATACGCTCGGTAATCAGAAAGCCAAGTATTGGTATGTCATTACAACATCTAATTTTCAATCTCGCAAGGAAATTAGATGCTATTACATCAGGTGATCTAAATGCCTTTTTTGCCAATAACCTGTGAAGAAGAATAGATGTTAATCCCTCCTTCGGTCTTCAGATAGATTTTACATCTTCAGATTTTATTGGATCTACTCCGCTCATTTTCACCCAGTGGAGAACATCGCCCACCTTGTTCAAAGGCACGGATCACTTGCAGGGGGCAGAGGAGCAGTGGCCAATGTGCACGGCTGTCTGCCTGTCTGACCCTTGGTCATCCCTGCTGCTCCACACAAAGGTGTTGTGAAATCAGCCTAGCTCCTTAGCAAGACCCAGGCTGGGTACAGAGCAGCCCTGTGCCAGCCCTCGAGGTACCCACACCTCTCTTCTCCCCACTTCCAGGATGCACACTGAAGATATGAACATTGTACACAGTACCTTTGCAATTAGAGCACAAAGGGCGCAACCAGGACACTGCTAGAAACTTAGATGTTATTACACCAGGTGATCCAATTGTCCAAGTCTCCCATTAGTGGACACTTACGTCCAAGGCCTCCAAACATTAGAACAAAGCAGGGTAAACCTCCCTCTGACTAGCTAGCAATGCTATGTTTCAGCTGGAGAACTGGAAGAGAAATGAAGCGGCTCACCTGAGGTCCCAGCCATCAATGCCTGTGACGTAGTGAAGCATTCCAGCTCCTCAACCCGGTCCTCAGTCCTAAATGTAGCATCATTCTGCCTGCCCTGTGGTCTGCTCTGTGCTTTCTCTTAGTTTAGCAAAGAAAAAAGTAAAAAAAAAATGTCAACAAAATGCCTTTTCAGAGCAATGACAGAGATCACTGAGGTCTCTCTTGTTTCTTATAACATAAAACCACCTTTAAAGTTCAGAAAGGAGTTTAGCATTTCGTGCTGAAGGCAGCACCAGTGCTGGGTGAGGTGAGAATGGACCACTGACAGCAGAACCGCTGCTACAGGGCAGCAGGATAATCCACATTTTTGAACACCCTCTGCTCAAAGGCAATCACCAAACGCTATGTAGGTTGGTTGCAGACCTGCACAGAAAATGAAAAGTAAGTTGATTTTCAGAGCTGTATGTATGGCTGTGGAGGATCACAGACAACCAAGTTTATCACACATTACTAAGGCAGGAACATACTTCATGATGTAGAAACGAAGTTTATTATAATGGATGTAAAAGCCCAACAGAAAGCTAAATCCAGAATTTTTTATTAGTATTTTCTTTCTCCCTGTAAAAGAAGCCAGGTGGTGTTGGGAGCTGCAGGGCCAGAGCCCCTGGTGTCTGCACTGCAGCAGGACCGTGCTGCTGAATGCAGGCATGCACAGATGCAGAGTACATTCCTAACATCTGCACAAGGGAATAATTCCACCCCAGTAACTTCTCTTCCTTAATTAAAAGGCCCTGAAGTAGTGCTGGGCAGGACAGCACCTCTCCTCTTGGCACCTACTTGTCATAGGCCAGGATATCCGCCTCACCTTCGTGTTCACATGGCCAAAGGCACTGCCACGCTGCTTCCCAGGTTGTGAGAGCTTGGAGTAAGGGGTTTGCACCAGCAGGGCATTTGCAGCCTCTGAAATCACAGCAGCCAGCATGGGAGAGGGCAAAAGAAGTCAAAGTGCTTAAGCAGGTTGTAAATGTGTGATGCTTCACTACTTCAGTATGTACATGGGCAGAGAGGAGTGGTTTTAAACTAGAAGTGGGGAGATTTAGGTCAGATGTAAGGAGGAATTCATTTACTCGCAGGGCAGTGAGGTGCTGGCACTGCTGCCTAGAGCTGTGGGTGCCCATCCCTGGATGTGCCCATGGCCGTGCATGGATGGGCCCTGGGCAGCCTGTGCTGGGGGGGGGGGGGGGGGGGGGCATCCAGTCCACAGCAGGGTGTGGGGCTCAATGAACTTGAAGATCCCTTCCAAGCCAAACATTCTGTGATTCTTTGATTATACGGTTAAGCAAAGCTTGCACTGCTCCATGCTCAGGTCTCTTTGCTCCATAGGCTCACGGTGTAAAATGCAGGAGCGGAGCTGCTGGCAGTGGCAGGGGGTGATGTGCCACCCAGCCTTATTTTGATGGAACAGCAACCTCCTGCATTACAACATTTAATAGGGAAATATTAGAAAGGGTCCACATACTTATTTATTTAAATTTCAGTTCAAAATGCACCGCACAGATAATTTGCAACATTTTCAAAGCAAGGTTACAGCCTGGAACATTGCATTTGGAAGATACAGCCACAAGGGAAACCTTACACAGCAGACAACCATTCCCACATGCAATGCTTACACATTTTCAGACCGAATGAATCTTTTACGAAATTCTTTGCAGAGAATGAAGAAGAACGTTGTTAGTTACTGTGCCACTGTTAGTTACTGCAGCCATGAGCAGAAACACATGTCTTCAGACGTGTGTTCCCTACACAAGTCAATTGGTTGAGGCAATGGGAGCTGTTGGTACCCTGCCTCAGCGTGACTTCCAAGGACTTCTCTGGGAATGAGATCACACATCTGAAGGCGTTATTTCCCAGCAAAGTTATGTCAAATAACGACATTGCAAAGAAAGCAGAAGCTGCAAGCAGGACCAGACTCTGTTTCAGCCGTGGCCCTTCACACCTTTCAGAAATGAGAAATCAAACGCCCTGTAGATGTGTGCGAACGCTGCCACAGCAGCTGGCAGCAATGAGAGGGGTCAGGACAGGACGGCTGCCTTTGTGCTAATCAGGAGCCGGCTGATTGAATCTGTAGCTTTAGAAAGCAGGGGAATTAACCAAATGAAAACATTCATTTCCATACAAAACTTTATGATACTGTAACTCCAGAAACAAAGCCCGTTCTGAGCGCTTCCATCTGCTCCGCTTGGCTTGCGCTCTTTGAAATAAACATCTGTTTACAAGACGAAGACACGGGTATATTTGTCTCTGACGGTTTTATCAGAGAGAAGCATGAAGGTGATTTTTAAGCACAAAGTTAGGCATGGGATGCTAAAACCGAGAGTATGGTTTGGAACATTTGTTTATGACTTTGCTCTTCGAAAGGAAGTTTTTTTAATTCCCGATCCCACACCGTTGCGAAAGGACCGCTTGTTGAAAGGCATCTCCAGGTAGGGCTTCAGGAGAGCCAGCTCTTCGCTCCTGCCCACCTTGGCTAAGCAGCTATTCAGCAGCACCAGGCAGTAATCAGATTTTCCGTACAGCTGGCAATTCAAATAAAAAGGATTGCTGCTCTGAAGAGAGGAAAAAAAAAAAAGAGAGAGAGATAAGGGAAGGTAAAATTATGGATTTGTGCGGCTGACAGGGTTTGTTCGGTATGAAAAGCAAAGCAGAAACACAAAAACAATTTATGCTTAGAATGACAAGTACGAACTGCTATTTGCTAAGGATTTGTTGTACTCAAAATCAGATTTTTTTTTTTTTTCATGGCTTTACAGAACACGTAACTGATGCATCTCAGGTTTAAAACACTGATGCTGCTCAAATGATGTTTAGGAAATGAACTGTTTCCTGCGATGCTGGCCTGCTGTGACATGCAGCGTGGTTTCCCTAGAGTATCATGCATTCTTATTGCCATAAAATGAGATTTTTTTTCAGTTAGCAATGTGACAGCATCTTGTTACCACTCGTGTGAAGTCATTCCAGCTTCAACGACAGATAAGAGAAAATGAAAGTAGCTGTAAAGCAGAAGACTGAGGGAGGAAGCTTTCTAGTAGTTACGACCAGTTATGGTGGTAGTTACATTTAATAATGACATTGTGGTAATAGGAACTGTAAAAAGCCTGGATTGAGATCCACATAGGTTTAAGTACAAGTTCCTTTCACCGCACTTCACATCACAGAATGCAAACAACATGAAAACTTTAACAAACTCAAACTGCATTTAAATCAACACTGAAATTAAACGGAAATATTTCTTGGCATGTCTCTAGAGGTTGTGAGCATCTTTCATCATGCCATAATTTACACACTCGTTGATGAGCTGCAGAAAATCTGTGTGCTCTGTGCCATCCCTTTAAACCTCTCAGTACAGCGTTCTGATTGCGAGATGGTTGCATGATCAGAAATGAGAGGTGATTCAGCATTTACACAAGTAAAACATACAGAGGAAGCAGGAGATAGATAGATAAAGTCTAACAGGGATGCCACAACAATAAAATAATCCACTTCAAGAGCAGCCAGTGTTCCTACCAGAGACAGATCTCCTTAATGAAAAGGCAGTGATGCACAGCACAGCGCAGGGAAACCAGAAATGGGAGCTGTGACTCCAAGAGCTGTTTCACAGCACTAAAGAAACAAGTCTTTGTCCAAGGCAGGAATGCTGGACATCATTTGAAATAAAACTTTGCATTCCACATCGGCAAAGCCTGACTGAAATGGTCTAGTTTGACCAACAGTTTGTCAAACTGCCTTGGTTGAGATTGGAAGGGTTATTAGCACTGTTCCCTTTAAATAGCACACTCACTTTGATTTCACCATTTAAGAAAGTTACACAGTCCATAATACCCAAAATGGTGTCACCGATTCTACAGAATAATTTTCCTAACTTGGTATTTCCCCTTTACCTGTTCACATGAATAGCAGGGACTAACAGACTTACTGGTTCATCATTTACCTTTCAACAGATGAAATAAACACACAGGTTATTCTACCTACTGGACGTCAACGAGGAACTGAAATGAAATGGGGGGAGACGGACGATTCCCTCTTATGATATTTCAACACTGGCAAAAGTTCTTCACACTCAACATCCAATACGCAGCAGATTTCTTACATGGCAATCTTATAGGCGTGCATATTTTACTTGTAACTAAAGCTCTGTTCCAGATAATATTATCCAGCTATTCTTAAATAATATTTATTCAGTAGCCTCAATAGAAGTTCCTTTCATTCAATAATAATAAAAATCAAACAATAACAACAACAACAGCAGCTATATAAAGTAAATGAAACATCTGATCTTCCAGTGACCAGGGAGCATGACTTACCGTGGAAGGGCCAACTGGGTAACCCGAGCACACAAGCATCGCTGAGATCCAAAGGATGAAAAGAAGGTTTAACCTGCATAGACTTCAAAGACAAATTATGACCAGTTAAAATGCGGAACAGAAATCAAGCAAAGCTCTATGCGTATGTTTAAACACAAAACCAGTCTACCTTCTCCAAATAGCAATTAAATTGCTGCATCTTTACCTGATCATTTTTTTGCTCCGGAGTGTGTATGTATGTACATGCAGTTATACCACCAAATTCCTCACATATCCTTTCAGTTCTTTCTTAGATGACCATTTTATACCAGAGTTCAGGAGTGAAAATGTCATCAAAGCTGATTTTATTGTGACTAATTGGTTCTTGTTTGGCCTTTTCTTCTTGTTAAATGGGAAAATGGCAAGAACGCACATTCAGCTGCCATTATGAAAGTACCAATTGATTCCATTTAAGGTGTTCCATGGAAATGTCTTTCAAGCGGGCTTACTGTTAAGTCTGTTTCATCATAGCAAATGTGGTCAAAGGTCTAAAGATTTCAAAAATACACTTCAAGAATTTTTACCTCCTCCGATTCATCCTATTTAGATCTTTAAAGCCTGTCTGCCAGGGAAAACGAGTAAAAGTGGATTTTAAGCAGAAATGTTCTTCAAAGAAGCTTGTTGTAATCAAAGAAGATACAATGCCTTGCACAATACATTACAAAATACTTCTTTTTCTACATGCTTAGCTTTTAATTTTTCATTTCAGCAAATTTTAAATGTTCTTCTTACAACACTATTTTCTTCTATTCAGATCGTTGATTACGTTAAGCTTATCCAGTAAGGTCTTCTGTAGTATTAATACATTCCACTGATATACATCAAAACATTATTTATTATCTAAGAGCATTGCTTTTTGCTGCTACACAACTAAGGGCAGTGCAGCATTTTAGGGGATCTGTTGGCTCAGACCTACAGAGCGCTGTTAAAACAGTATGGGCCCTGCAAGTTCCTTCAGTGTTAAACCACACCATTGAAGCAGGGCTAAAAAAATATATTATTTTCTTTTCCCTTAGAAGGAAAATGCTAGAAATCTTTCTTTGACATTCATGCAGTGGCAGAGAGGTACACGCCAGTGACTCAGCATCCTCCAATGTTGCCTTTCTTTTGGTGCACACACTGAAAAATCAATGTACAAGGGCTCCAGATGGGAACTCTGCGAGAGTCTTTGGGGAGACCTAAGCTTTTATAAATTATGGCAACTTTACCTCGAACATTCAGTTTCCTGATGCAGTTGCATTTAATTCTAGGAAGCACAGAGTAATAAAGTCCACAGATAAAGCTGGAAGAAACGCGGTGACATTTAAGAGCCTCTAACAGTTCTTATAGGAAGAATCATAACTTGATCGAAGGTTGTGTTTAAATATATTTTCATGATCACTGTACACAGCAGTACTGATCATACCAGCGGTTGATATAATCCCCCTAGTTCTTACCATCGCTCAAAAGTACTTCAAAGTACTTTTAAAGACTTCCTGACCAACGGAACTACAGAGACATAAGATGAAATTAGCTTGATTTAAACACCATAGTAAGCAAACCATTTATAAAAACCGTCTGGAGAACATTTGACTATTTGCACACTCAGTACGTGTTCTCTTATTCACCAAGGAAATCCCTTCATTTGAATTGAACATTCAGTGCAACTCGTACAGGACCTCCAACTCCAAGCAATAAGCGGATTAGCCCATGTTCCTGCTGCAAAGAGAAGCTCTTCGGGTTGGATTCTGTTAGAGCAAAGTTTACCATCTGCTTCCACTGTATCTGTTTCGATTTAACTCAATTTTAATACAAAATTAGCCTTCTCACAACACTGTCATGAAAAGGAAGAACAAGAATAGCTTGTGATTAAAGTTGAGCATTTCTAGGTTCAGTGTGGAGCTGCACCTCAGGTATCACTGGGTAATCTTTGGTGCATTATTGAGTCTGTACTCTCTATGCTCACCTTTATCACTTCTCTATGAAACAGTGGGTTTGGTCACATTTCTACCTGACAAGCTTTGGACATGAGGTCCATTCAGCAGGATGGGGTACCAAAAGGACAACCAAGTGGGGCAATCCAGCAGCTCCCAGGGGCTCCCAAGGAGATGAGTTCCAATATCAACCTGGGCTGGAGGCTGCGTTGTTTGTCCTGGGGCACAGCAGCAGGTTACTGAGATTTCAGACAGTGGAGGAAGACTGCTCTAGTATGAATTGCTGAAGGAAGGAGGAAAAAGCCAGCAATCAAATATGCTCATTAAGCGGTGTTTCACAAAGAGGGTGGGAAAGATGCTTACAGGGTAGCACATCTCCTTTGCAAAACCAATCGCATCCAATCTGAGGAGGAGAAAGAAATCTATGGTTAACATGAGGATTTGTAAGTATTTACTTATTTATTCATGCTCATAATAAGAAACTCTTTTAGCAAAATTCCTTACGCTGTTTTCTGCTTCCAGTTCTGCCTAAAAGCCAGGGAAGTTCACCGGACGCAGACTCCTGTCCTTAGGATCTGACTCCCTCATAGGGAAAAGGGAAGTAAAGTTGAGGTTTTTCACTAAAAAGTCTCACACCTGCACCTAACTTTGAGTTTATTTTTTTTTCCTAGGTATTCTGGATGCAATGCAATGCACCACAGCTGGGATTTGCATGCATAAAGCATACGTGGAAATTTAGATACATTCAAGATACTCCCACTTCAGGTTTCGATGAATCAGGTTTAACGGAACAAGTGGCAATTGACATTTCCATCTTCCACTTTGTCTGCAAAGCACCCAGCCCGAGGCCTTGTCCCCAGGTAAGGTTCGCCGACAGACACCACCGGTTGTATGAATCATTAAGAAACATAATACACTTTCAGCATCCTTAAAATTTGCATTTCGTGAGAATAAATTAGCAGCAATGGCTTCTACTTCCTGCAAGGCCAACAACAATCATCTGTTGATCTATTAATGGGATAATGTATTGCATCTGGTTGTTCCCCTTCTGCTTCTCTCTGAAAAGCAGATGAAACACAATGCAAAGCTTTCAGGTAAAGCCATTGTGCTTATACAATTAATGAGATTAATAGGCGTATGAGAAACTGATATTTCTCTCCTCCATCACAATAATAAATCTGAAGTGTTTAAGCTGGCACTTCACGCCTCTGCTAAGGGATCAAAATAATCATAATCAAAGTGAAGCATACACAACCCATTAATATAACCCCAAACATTGTAAAATCAGACTAGGTTAGTAGTCTGGATCAGGGCAAGGTGCCAAATCTTTTCATTCCCCTCTAGGATGACCACAGAGAAACCATAGTATGGCCTTGTTTGAGGAATGCAGCTGGGAAATTGTGCTCCAAGCTCAAAGCTTCCCTGGCTTTCAAGAGCATCAAAAAGCTGAAGGGATGGCGTGGTTTGCTTTGAGATCATAGCGAAGTGCAAAATGGAAATTAATGGTACTCACAGACTACAAATATGTTTCTGACTCTCTGATAACAGAAAAACCCTGCAAGGCACAAAGATGGAGGAAGAACAGAGCGCAGAAAGCAGGTTTTGTTCCTTTGTTGGTTATTGCTGGGCTGACACCCTTGCTGTGTCCCTTGTGGGGATGCAAGTGAAGACACTGCAAGCAGCTTGGAGCAGATTTTGTCTATGGAGGCACAGAAGGTTGCCATAGGCCACACTAGGATAATCTGGGCATCTCCCTGCTGTGTTTCTAAACCCTTTGAATCTGGTTGTGTCCCAGAAGAAGCATGTGCCAAGATGAAGCTTTGCGGGGTGAGGCCTGTGGGGCAAGTCCCCATCTCTGCTGGAGCAAACTGCAAAGGGAGAGGCTCCATGGTGAGCACTGCAGCCCCTGCTTAAAAGATGCACGGCTCCTCTTTAAAACATTACTGTCCATGCAATTTGACTATGACTAAGCCCATGTTAGCACTGGGTAAGCAGTGCACCTTCTGACACGCAGGTTCGATCTATGAGGAGAAAAATCAAAAAATCTTTAGTCTCCCACTCCTCAAGAGTGTTTTGATCTGCCGGCTTTGTGTGGCCAGATGCTCACCAGCGAGGAGGTGTGCAGAGAACATGGGGTGGTGAACTACATGAGGAGATCATAGAATGGCCTGGGTTGAAAAGGACCTCAAAGATCATCTAGTTTCAACCCCTTGCCATAGGCAGGGTTGCCAACCAGCAGACCAGGCTGCCCAGAGCCACATCCAGCCTGGCAGAGGATTTACAGGCAAGCAGTGATGGGCACCTCAGGTCCAGGTGGCCGCACAACTTCCGAGAGCTTCTGCGTCATCAGAGCCAGGCATGTCACTGTCACAGCTAAAGGGATGGAGCTGCTGCCTGATCTCCTGTGCCAGAAGCAGAAATTAGCTTTAAAGTCACATTTTCAATCCTACCTCAGACAGGAACTCTCGTCTGCGTCATCGTCACCATCCTCAGCATTTTAAAGTCTAAATCACCATCTATATTTATATTCCTTTTCCTGGTTGAAGTACACAGAGATGATGTGGGCAGAGACAGCACGAGTTTCCTTACCCGGCACTGAAGGTCCCATTTCCCAGCACAGGGCAGATCTGAAGATGACATCAAATTGTGCAGCGATGCGAAACCTGCGCCAAACGTCACCGCCGCCCATGGGTGGCCGCACGTGGCACCTCGTGGGTGATCCGCAAACGTCCCCTCCTCGTCTCCAGACACCACCACCTTCACGCTTTTTATGGGAAATGACAAGAGCAGCGCTTTTGGCAAAAACATCTTAAAGCATGGCAGAAAGTATTTTGGGTTTATAAATCATATTGCGTTTTTTTGTCAGCTCCCTTAGCGTGCCTTCGGAAATAGGATCTGCATGAAGAGCAACAACATGAAAAACAAGCTCTCATTATTCCGAGCTTACCATCGCCAAATGTTAAAGTCATTTGATAATTTATCTGGAGAAGGAAAAAGAAAAAGAGGAAAAAAAAAAAAAAAGAAAGCAAAAAAAGCACACCAGACAAAACTTGCTCAACCCATTAAGGAGAGACTCGGCAACTAAAAAGTGGCAGTAATTAACATTTCTGCTGTTCTTCTTTGTGCATGCCAACGTAATTTATGCGTTAGGAAACTTCTCAAATAGATGCTGCAGGAAGTTGCAGCCTAAGAAAAGATGTCAGTGCTGAGCTAAAAAGACACCTGTCAAAGCTGGAGCTCCATTTCTGCTCAGATGCAACAAAGATCTCGATGATCTAAGGAAGTATGCATAGTTGTTGAAGTGGAAGCAAGAATGAGAAACGGGCCCAGAAAGACCAGAAAAGGGCAGTATTTTCTGGCAGCGGTAAGAAAAGGACTTAGGAAATTCTGGTGTGATTTAAAGAAGGGATCAAACTTTAAAGGAAATAAGGAAAATGCCTATAAATAGTATAAAGAGTACCGAATAAAGAGAAAGAGTTAGGCAGCTTTAAAAGCCATATTTTTTATATATTTTATTGCACTCTGTCCCAGGGTTCTCCAGTTGGTAAGGCTGAGAAAGACAAGGAAAACATTCCAGGTTTTTGTATTAATCTAAGACATCTAAATGTTTTGGCTCAAGCAGATGTGCATACTTTGATCTAAAGAACTGCTCCATAAACCCTTTTTTTTCTGTTCTCTAAGTCCTTGAGATGTTATTCAAATCAGCAGTATATCACTTAGGAATGAAAATGGGTGATGTACAGCAAAAGGTGGTCAGAGCTAACCCAGTGAAACGACTGTGGTTGGGAAACAAAAAGTGGGGCACATACCTGCAGGTCTACAGTTGCTGTCTTCCAGTGAGAGACCCAAAGGATGCCGAAATGCTCACCAGGACAGGAGGGTCTGAATGGCTCACACCTGGGCAGATTTCACTCTGGAGTGACCTTCGGGATGGAAACAGGTCAGCTGGATGTGAAACATCTGACAGTGGTCTCATTTCCTCTACAAACAGTCCCAGTCCTCCTTTCATTGGGAAGGGATGGAATTTACCTCCGTTTTGGCACACGGTTATGAGAAAATCTCAAGATCACAACTCAGGAATGGCTCTTTTCCTTCTGAACAGGCAATATTTGTGATGGAGGAATCTCAGCCGCTCCACAGATCAGCTCATGGCATTTGTGAGAAGGGCAGCAAGGCAAAGCTGCGACACGAGACCTGAAACACCATTAGGGAATAAGTGGCGACATCTGGAATAGCAGCAGGACACGAGGAACACCTTTTCTTCAAAATTCAGAGCATTTCCCATCTGTTCTTTATGCTCCTCTCACTCACCACTATTCTCCTTCTACTTGTTTGTGCCACTTAAATAAACACGTGTATTACAGCCTCTTTTGAGGAACTGCCCTTTTCTGCAAAAGCCTTTTGATATGGTCTCCTCCATAATGATCTACTGAACAGAATACAAAGCCAAGCTTTTCATTGTGAGCACACTGGTGCTTTCAGATTTCTTGGTAAGAAAATAAAACCCAACTACCATGCTGCCTTGCTCAAGAAGGGGAAGGGCAGTGAGAGGCAGAAGCTTGGGACCTCCCCAAGTGCCAGGCACCACTTCATGCCTCTGACTCCACGAATGAAGGGATGGAGCTTCACTGCTTGCTCTGTGCAGCAATACTTGGTGACAGTCATTGCCTATAAAGGTTCTCAGGTGGGACAGAGTTGGTGCTGCTGTCATGCAGCTGGTGCCCACACTGACACACCTTTTGTCAGGGCATAAGCCACCGACAAGCACGATTTCCCCTTGTGTTCTCTCCTTCTTATCAATGACTTCATCTGAAACATCACAAGCCGAAAGGCAGAAGATATTTCAGTTTTCATGTTCAAAACTTGTTGCAGATGGCTGTCCCAGCCCATGATACAACGCTCTGAAAAGTTGCATCAGCCTCCTTTATTCTTCTATTACTCGCAGACAGTACCTAGCCTATCAACCCCTCTCCTTTTAACATCAGGGTCTTCAAATTTGTTTTGCATGTGTTCCTCCCACCACAGCTGCTAACTTTAGAAATAATCAACTGCTAATTGTTAATCAACAAGAGCAAACACAAAATCCAGTAATTGGAGGGGAGATACAACCTTGCTCTCCAGAAAATAGGAAAAGCCGTAAACGATGAGGATCAGGATTACTCTCTGAGGACAAGATATGGGATATTCTCCAGATACTCCCCACAGAAAAAGTGTGGAAGACACAGTGCATTAATAGGACCATCGCTCAATTCAGCGTGACGCTGTGTTGACTCTCAGAAGCAACCAGGTAGTCCACAGAAAATCCCTATGACTTTTTTCCTTCCAAAGAGTCCACCTGCTGACAGCCAGTTCTTTCATTTGAGTAGTTCTAGTTCATGCTTTTAAGCCCAATTCCCATCACACAAGTACACTGAAAATATTCTGACAGACTTCAGTATTGCACTTTCAGTAAAGACTAAGTGAGTCCTAACCATGAAGAGTGAAGATACGTGGGGTGTCACTTTCAAAGGGGCTTAAAGCCTCTTTTTAAGAGCAGAAAGCAAAGGGCAGCTTAAAGACTCAACTACACGATGGGAAGGAGCACACCTGAGCTAACACTTCATGGTAGCACCACGGACATTACTCACCTGGTCCTGAACACTGGACAACAACATGAGTGCAATAGGACAGCTGAGATGCCATCTCAGCGGGGTTTATGGAAGAAGGGCAGTGCCAAGGGATGAGGTGATACTTCTATAGGCACAGGGATCCAGCGCTGGGCTCCAGGGCCCAGCCCAGACCTGCACTTCTCCATCACTTCAAGAGAACTGAGGTTCACCACACTAGTACAGCAAATTACAAACAGGCGACAAAGAAAGAGAAGCTCACACAGTTCCCGGTCTCTTTATAACGGCAGGAACAGCAGGACTTCAATACATGTAAAAGATCCCTTGAAACTCAAATAACCCTACCGTTCTCTGCATTGCCAAACTTCATAAGATCAGTATCATCTAAGCCAACAGGACAGGAGCTAAAAATACCGCGATTCAGCTCTTTGCAAGGTTCTGATATAAGGGCAGAGGCTCTCAACACACGCTCTTTGAAAGTGCTGAAGCTCCTGGCCTTAGGGCACATCTATACTGCGGGCATACCAGGCTAGCTTGGATACTGATAACTGCACATCAAAGACGTGACCAGGAGTGCAACCCAAAGATTTCCCTTATCTGGAATGATTCACAGTTCAGCCCTACTGTGCCTACTTGGTGCACATCTCAGAGTCAGTGTGAGTTTCTAAACAAAATTACACACCGTGATCTTAAGCCATGCCAAACTGCTTTACAATCCCTGCAGATCTCACAAGGCATAATCTGGCTATTTGTGTTCCAAAAGTCAGAGATGGGAAACACAGCGCCTGATAGCTTTGAATTTCCCAGGGCTATTTTCTGACCTACAGCCTCTGCCGTAGACCCACTGACTGGGGTTGAGATGGGCTTTGAAGAAGAGCACACACTGTTCACACACACTTCAGATAGTTGCTCTCCAACGTCCTTCTGAGGTCAGTCCCATTCTGCAAGAATGAAGGCAGCACAAAGGAAAATGTATTTACTATGGTTATTGCCCTGTATAAAGTGGTCTCCTGACTCTCATGTTTCTGACTTCAGCCATGGAGGAATCCTCATCTCTTGCACCACCAGCATTTCTCCTTGGACAGGGGCAGTTCCTGGCTCACCCCATCCTCACTGAGTTGGGGTACGCATCGCATGGTGTTCCCAGAAGCTATCAGCCATTTGGTGTGATGTGACAGCTTGCAACCACACTGCGCATCTTTCCATCCCAAGCAGCCATATTGGAGGATATCGGGCCCACAAGTAAATTTAGCTTCAAGGGGAAACTTCCCAAACCAACCCAAACCATTCAGCATTTTTGCCCTGCACAGGGCCTGGCCCAGGGCACTGGCTGGTGGCAGACACCCCAGCACGAGGCCAGGCAAAGCCCACACCCTGCTGCAGATGGAGATGTTGCAGTTGCCTGGAAAATGACTCCACGAGATCACTAAAATGCATTTTATATATTTGCCTTCAGATACAAGATTATCACCTTGTCTGTTGGGACAAAATCCTGACACGGGATAAACTGAAATTGGAACCTGCAAAAATCAATTAACTCTTTTGTGGTGTTAGCTGAAATTTCACAGCGCTGAGCGCAAAGAAACACTTCATTGTGCAACGTGAACCAAATCTTCCCCAGAAGAGTCAAGGGGGATTGTGGTTAAAGCATCTCACTTTCCGCTGAAAGACAGAAGGTTTAAATCCACTAGTATAGCATGAGTAGTTGAAAGACCTGGCACAGGGAGACCTGTAACAGAAGGAGATGGGGTTATTTAAAGACTGGGAATATTTATTTAGAATCTCATTTGCAAATTTGGATATATTTTTTTAAAGGATTTCAAGAAAAACTATATTTAATACTTATAGAAGTCAGCGCTGGTGGCAGCCAGGTCGCTGCAAACCCAGCACGGATAAGTGGTTGGGCACTCCAATATTCACGCCAGCACACCCAAAATCCAACAGAATTTATGGTGAAGGAATTCCAGCTACTTAGGAAAAAAACCCAAACAGTTAGAGATGGCAAATGCTAGTTTGGGGAACAACAGTTTTAACAGCAGGCGGAGAGGAGTAAGGAATTTAGGTTAGATGGCATTTTATCACAACATCACAAGGCAACAAGCCAAACCAGGGCTATGGTGATGCAGTGGCACAGCTGCCCAGGGAGTAGGGGGGGGGTCACCGTCCCCGGACGTGTTCCAGAGCCATGGGGATGTGGCACTGAGGGATGTGGGCAGTGAGCATGGTGGGGTCAGGGATCTGAGTCATTTTTTGCAGCCTGTAAGATTCTGTGACTCTATGCTGCACCTAACCATTGTGAGGGCTTGGAGGAGAAAGAGCAAAGATGAGGAAGAGACAGACTATCGCTCACAACTTCATACTTCTGGCAGCAGTTTAAATAAAGAATCCAGTATAATTTCACTGCTTGCTTACCTTCAGTGGAAAAACAACACTGTGTTTTAATTTGTCCTGTGGGTGTAGTCAGCTCTTAAGTTAAAATCCAGGCTTAATATCTTCTGCTCATAATTTAGGTCACAGGCTGGGAAGCAACACAGGAAATACAGAGAAATGTCAAGCTCTGCAATAGATGCTAAAATTCCGTTCTGTGCTCGAGGCTCCCAGGGCATCAATTGCACACAGTCCTCTTTGCTGAAAGAGCCAATTCTTGCAGCCAAAAAGGAGGCTGAAATCCCTACAGGATTTAAAACCCGAGTTACCAGGCCCTGCTAGGGTCTGCCTTCAATCTCTGAGGCTGCTCAACAAGCTCGGGTCAGCAAAGCATCTGTTCTCTTCTTACCTTGGAACGCTCCGTACCCTGTAGGCAGCTTACAAAGCTGCAGAAAAGGAGAGGAGCACAGCTTGGAGCTGCACAGCAGCATTTAGCACTGCTCTCACACACTTTTGCTGTTGCACAAGGGTCAAACGGCTGCAAATAGAGACATTAAAGGAATCACTGGGATCATGCAGTTAATGCACGCAGAAAATGGAAGAGGAGGCGTTTAAGCAGCAGACAGTGTCATTACTCTGGGTGCATCCTGGTGTTGTTTTTTTGTTGTTTTTTTTTCCTAATTCTTTGGTAAGCATTCCAGTCCTTCACTTAAAATAAACAGCAAACACACAGCAAAACGAACCCCCTCCGCTCCTGCCTCTGTTACACAAACTGCAAGGTTATGCTATGTTCAGCATTTCAGCTGTGGCACTGTATATCATCAGAGTTACATGCACCGTTATCATTCACTGCTCTGTGACTTTCTACAGCTTATTATGCTCATATTCACATAAACTTAATTACACTGCACAAGGCAATAAACTCCACATGCCGGAGGATGTAAGTATCTTTCTTCTTATATTTATTAAATGGTGTTTATATGCATTTTCACTAATTTATATTACATCTTCCTTGTTAAATGTAACAGTAAAATATAATTGAATCTTCCATTCCTAACGCTGATTTTTATTGCCAGCATATATACGTGTAAATCTGCGTACATCGCAAGATCACTGGGAGTCTGAGCAGGATGCAGCACTAATCTGAGAGAGACCTGTAAGTTTGTAGCTTGGTTGCCATCAGGCCTATACAAAAATTGTTATCTGTAACATAACCACCGAACCTTTAATGAACAAGCCCATTGGTGGAGGTGCCCAATGGGCCCTGGGCACCATAAGCTGGGGGGTGTCCCTACCCATGGGTCGGAACTGGGGCACTTTGAGGTCCCTTCCAACCCAACCATTCTGTGATTCCATGAATGGTGTGCAATTCGCTCCCAGCAAAACTACATGCATTTTAAGTATTAATGGCATCGGAGGAGAAGGTGCCTTGCTATTTTAGTTTGCACGCAGTGACACTGGGGAGAACACGCAAGTCTGTGTGCCCCAATAACAACCAATCTCTTTATAGAGGCAAAATAAAATGAGAAGCTCAAATTCCATTCGTAACATGTTCTTCTGCTTCCTAGGCTGGATGTGGCTCTGGGCAGCCTGGTCTGGTGGTTGGCGACCCTGCACATAGCAGGGGGTTGGAACTGGATGAGCATTGTGGTCCTTTTCAACCCAGGCCATTCTATGATCCTGTGTTTCTAGTGCTGATTTGCAGCAGGCTCAGCAAGCCGAGCTCCAGTCTGTTGGCACCGAGGGAGGGGCAAGCAGGGAGCTGATGAGTGCATCCCAGGTCGACTCAGGCACCGACCTCACAGCCCCTTGGCCTTGTGGAAGGGCTGCAGTGAGGCTGCCAAGATTAGAGAGACAGAGCCTGGAGGAATGGGCTTCTGCCCTGCTGTAGGAATCCTCTTCCAGGCTGGGCATCAGCTGCTGGCATGGCTGGGAGGGCTGCAGCCAGCCAGCCTGCGCCAAAGGCACATTTCTAAAGCAAACACAGCTTCAGGATATTATCATGATGCAAGGATGCCAATGATGCTGCCTAGCAGCAACCCATGGGCTTTTTTTTCCTGTCCATTTAGGCATTCCCAAAATCCCATGAAGCACCACTGCCAAAGCACCAGCGAGGGGAACCTACCCCCTTCTGCTCACACTGTACAAGCACTGCTCCAGAAGTGCAGCCACAGCTGTGCACAGCAGTTCACCTTCTTACCTCTGATTCTCCCAAAGGCAAAAGCTGAAACATGCTGCAAGAGCTCCATTCCTCCAGAAGACAAAAAAGTCAACCCAAAAGCAGCATGAGAATGCTTTTCCAATGCTGGAGAGATAATGACTTCTTCCCCAGGAGTATCATATCCCAAGTCAGACAGTGAAAAAACCATCTGGGAAGTTGGATAGAAATTCTCTGTTTTCACTATGAAACATTTTGTGATGAAGCTCAGCCAGCCAATGACCAGAATGTCAAGTAACCAGATAAAAGGTAACCACGCACTGTTGGACAAATGGTATTTTTTTTATATATAACCATTTTTCCCTCTCAGCCTTTCTGCAAATAAACTTCTCCACACATTTATCAGAGGGAGAGAGGCAGTGAAATGTAAAGCAATAATACAGAAGCAATCCATGCCAATTTGTAGGCAGCTCGGGCTACCAGGTCAACGGCATCAGGAGTTTCTGGAGACAATTCTGGATGCCAGCTAAAAACCTGAAGATGTCACAGGTTTCTTTTGCACCACAGAAGTTGTTCCCCTCTCTGGCCTGGAGAGAAGAAAAGTCCTTGGGTTGACCTGTCCTTGAAAAGACCTGGTGATGCTCCTGCCCTGGGGGATGCTGAAGGAAATCTCCGTGTTCCCTTGTCTGCCTTTGCTTGTAGTAAAATCTATCAGCAATTAAGATTTCAGAACTTTGCACAGTTCTTTTATTCTGGGTTAAGCCAAAAAATAATAACTGATACTGCGTTTAGCCCCCAGAAAGGATTTATGTTCCATGGCAGAGAGACTGTATAGCAACAAACATATGGACTACGTATGCTACAGATACAATATGAAGGCAATGATTTTGTGAAATAGCAAAGAACTTCAGGCATTTTTGGAAGTGCCCGAAAACAGCAAACGTTTATAAATTAAGTGCCTAAATGATTGGAGATTATCATTTCAAACAGGTTTTCTGTAGTCTGGAGTTCTTTGTGTTTGCTTCTGACTGCGATCTGTAGTGCGCTCTCTCATTCATTTTGCAGCAGTACATCTCTCTTTGCAGAGCTTTCATTTATTTCCACAATTAGGATCATTGCAATGTTTTGATTTTGTTTGTAACGTTTGCATCCGTGTACTTGAAAATTCTTTGAGCCAGTAAAACTGTGTCTTATACAACCCTGTCCTACAGTGGCAGAGAACTGGGAGATAGTCCTCAGAAGACTCCAGCTCGTTAGTTTTAATAGCAGGATGTCCTGAGAGAACCAAATTAAACGTGTTCTTAGGATAGGGCCCGTGCAGGACTCCATTCACCAGCAGCACGCAGTTATTGACAATTCATATCTGTTCACAATGAGTTGCTTGCCTGACCAGAGGAATGGAGACAGTCATCTTTGCTGCCTATTGAGACTGAAGCGTACATCCTGAAGTGCTTACCTTGGAAAGCAGTTTTTCACTTTTCATCCTGTTTTCTTCTTGAACAGACGGTAGACAGCTCCTGGTGTGGGAATGCCAGGCAGTCATTGGTAGCCATGACTTCTCAGGTGACTTTCGGTGGGCTCCAGGTTCACTGACCACAAAAAAATTTGAGGATTTCAGCAGCAACCACAGAAATCCTGACTTTCATAAAATCATAGAATGGCCTGGGTTGAAAAGGACCATAATGATCAGCCAGTTCAACCCCCTGCTGTGTGCAGGGTTGCCAACCACCAGACCAGGCTGCCCAGAGCCACATCCAGCCTGGCCTTGAATGCCTGCAGGGATGGGGCATCCACAGCCTCCTTGGGCAACCTGTTCCAGTGTGTCACCACCCTCTGGGTGAAAAACTTCCTCCTAATATCTAACCTAAACCTCACCTCCCCTGCCTCAGTTTAAAACCATTCCCCCTCATCACTATCACTATCATTATCCACCCCCATAAACAGCTGTGCACTTCCCACTGAATAAAAGAAGGGAAATCATAATAAAGTCAATTAGAAAAATACTGCCGTAGAGGAATGTTCTAAGACAAGAAGTGAAGGAAGGGTACCTTGTCTTAACCTGGTGTGAAATGGGTGGAATCGGGGTCCTTTTATGCATTTGCATCACTTTGGTTCATACAGCTTCGTGCAGCTTATTGTTACCAACATGCCAAGCGTGGTAACGAGCTGAGTGCGCTAATTACAAGAAAAAGAATGCAAAAGACCAACAGAACGTCCATAGTGATTGATTACAAAATACACCAGCAACAATAATGTCAATTATTTTAGGAAATAACATTGGCACCTGCTGTGGCGGTGGAAGGCGGCAGTCAAACAGCACAATACCATACCTGTGGTGACAGACAAGGGAGCGTTGCAGCTTTTAATTACTTTGCCAACCAACGGCTTTCAAAGCATTTGCAATGAGCGTGCATGTATGGCAGGCTGCTGACATTGCTGTCCGTGGCCATTCATAGAGATGAAAATAAGAGCTGCAGGTGGCCAGCTCCTCTTGTTTATACGCTCCCTTCAAGCACTGGAAGGCCACAATGAGGTCTCTCCAGAGCCTTCTCTTCTCCAAGCTAAAAAAGCCCAGTTCCCTCAACCTTTCCTCACAGGAGAGGTGCTCCAGCCCTCTGATCATCTCAGCGCCCTCCTCTGGATCCGCTCCAAGAGCTCCACGTCCTTCCTGTGCTGGGGTCTCCAGGCCTGGACACAGTACTGCAGATGGGCCCTCACAAGAACCGAGTAGAGGGGGACAATCACCTCCCTCTCCCTGCTGGCCACCCCTTTTTTAATGCAGACCAAAGGGAAGGGGCAAGTCAGGTGCTGCTGTTATTCATCATCTCCTCATCAGCTGTGGGCCACAGCACACCGTGAGCTGTAGGAAAGGCGCCATATGACAAAGCATCCTGAGACGTACCCGGTATTTCTGGAGGATGTGGAGGACAGCTCAAGCTGTCCTTGTCAGCGCACACTGTCAGACAGGAGCTGTCACAAAACGGATGTTTCCAGAAATGAAGCGTCGCACAAACGTTGGTCATCACGGTAATTATATCGCAGTTTGAAGAGGAACGTTCTTAACATCAGAGAACTGCGAGTAATGCTCTTTTCCTGTCAGCCACCAGCAAAGGGCACAACAAACCCGCAGCATCACACGTCTGTGTGACAGGACCTCCCTCACTGGGAAATGTTCCTCAGCAGCAAGGAGGAAAATGCCACGGGACATCAAGAAGAAAAAGGAACAAAGCCTCACTGGAGAGATGGATCTTCTTCACACAGTGTCCCTCAGCAAGGAAAAGACCTGTCAGTCAGAATGGCGCTGTTGTGTCCACAGGGGTTTCTATGCCCACCTGCACCACCAAAACTCACTGCCCCTCTCGCCAATGGCCACAGCAATGAGCATCATAAAAATATTTTCTATCTTTTTTCTATGTAGTTGAAGGGCCAGATTGAACAGTCAGAATTACTTAAGGCTCCTAAGTAACACAGGCATAGTATGTAATACAGCTTAAAACTAAAACAGGCCTGCACTTCCCAGAAAGCACATTATCAATGCATACCTTGAAAACAGTAGGAGGTGCAGAACATTTTCACATCTTCCTCAAGTGTAACAATTGTGAGATTTCTTTTATCTCCAAACACCTGATTTCTTCAGCACAGTTACCTGCTCCTACCCACATCTGGTTTTCACTATTTTCATAGAATCACAGAATGGCCTGGGTTGAAAAGGACCACAATGATCATCTCGTCTCAATCCCCCTGCTGTGTGCAGGGTCGCCAACCACCAGACCAGGCTGCCCAGAGCCACATCCAGCCTGGCCTTGAATGCCTGCAGGGATGGGGCATCCACAGCCTCCTTGGGCAACCTGTTCCAGTGCGTCACCGCCCTCTGAGTGAAAAACTTCCTCCTCATATCCAACCTAAACCTCCCCTTTTCTTACAAAAGGCCTTCAGACAGGAGCACCCAAGTGGCCCATGCAGGACCTGAGCGATGGGAGGTCCCTGCAGCCCCTGCACCTCACCTGGTGCCACCAGCAGTTTGCCCAGCAATGACATTGTGGTTCACATCTGCAGAAGTTTTCTTGGCAAACTGTACAACAGGAGAAGCTCTGTGCTATGAACGTGCCATCAAGCTCTGTGCCGATGAAAGGCAGGAAAGGAAAACAATATAATCAATGAAGAATTTGGGTGTTGAGAGGGTAGAAACGCTTATTTTCAAACCATATTTATGTCCAAAATGACAACAAACACTATTTTAGCTGTTATGCATTTTGAACATATATATATATATTTTCCCTTTGCATCTGAAGAATTAAAAAGTGCTCTTCCATTCAGCTGGGATAAAAACACATTTAGTACAGATGCTATAAGAAAGCATATCAGTGAACTGCAAAGTGATTATGTTGTACCCCTGGGCAATAAGGCTGTCATAAAATTTCAAAACAAGATGTGAGAATCTAGGACAGTTCTGCGGTTGGGTCACAACATTTGGTTTGCAGTCAGATCTTCTGTTTTCTAGTTATAAGTTAAAATGCAACATTTCTAGTTGCAGCTCACATGCTGCCGCTGGAAATACGCACAGGAGCCCGAGCAGATCTGGGAAGGAGAGCAGGGGATGTAGCAGCAGGTGTTAGCCGCAGGTCAACCACCACCTCTTGCAATACTGCTCAAACAGAATCATAGAATAGAATCATAGAATGGCCTGGGTTGAAAAGGACCACAATGATCATCTGGTTTCAACCCCCTGCTATGTGCAGGGTCGCCAACCACCAGACCAGGCTGCCCAGGGAGCAGGGGAAATGGGGAATGTGAGCACTGAGGGCTTTAGCTCAGTGCAGGGTTCTGCAACTTGGTACCGGCTAGAAACAATATCTGAAGTGCAGTGTGCGTGACCCACCTGACCTCATAGGAGCATTATAAATAATTTAAGGTGTGGGATATGCAAGACAAAAGGCAATTTTAAACATCGAAACCTGAACCACACCCTGGAGAAACCCCTTGGTTTCTATACTGTTCCCTTTATCTTTTTAGAAAGGGAAAAACAAATAAAGAAACAAAACAAGACAAAACAACAACAACCAATCAACCAGCAATTAACTGATAGGGTCTTGGTGCCATTCTGATGGGGCAGAGAAAGCTTGGAAGCCACAACAAACACCTATGCAACAGGAAATTGATTATCTGCATCTACAGAGTAGCAACACGTTGTCGTGCTAATTCAACGTTTATGTTTTTAACAGAATAAATCCAATACCAAAACGTCAAAACGAGAGGTTACATGCCTTGCAAGAGCAGTGAAAGGGCTGCAGCAGCCCCATGTGGGCGGGTTGGTCTCAGTTCCATGCCGTGGCATCAGCATCCTGGCCACCAAACCCCGCTGTGCAACCAGCGCGCGGTGTCAGCAGAAACGCAGCTCATCCTACAGCGAGGGGGGTCATTTCTAAAGGTAATTGAAGTCTTTTTAGTCTGCAACTGTCAAAGTGCTTTGAGAATAATAGACCTTGACACGCTGAAAGTTGAATGAGATCGGGAGATTGATCCACCTCAGCATTTGATTTCCAGCTCCAAGTTTGCACTGCACTTTTATCAGGATAGTATTGAACAAATACTTCCCATTACAAGAAGGAACAAAGGGAAAATGCTCTCATGCGTAGAGCAAGAACAAAATATTCAAAATCTGGACTTGTCCCCTTACCTCTGTCGGAATGGTTGAGTCCCATTTCTCTTAGCAGCTACAATGCACCTGATAACAACAACGTGTTGGAGAGTGGAGGTCATCTAGAATGATAAAATCAAACCCATTTAGCTGAAAACACTTCTCAATCCACCTTACACGTGTGCTGCTGCACTGCCAACTTCCCTGTGCTGCAGAGGCAGATGGAGGGATCTGCATTGAGAATTTAAAAGCCGAGATGGTTGAGAGCTCTGGTGCAATCCGGAAGGGGCAGGAAAGCCCACAGGAAAGGCTGCAAGGAAAGGGAAGGGATCATTAATGGGATTTCCTAATGAAAACATCTGTAACCTGAGAGATCCCCTCCCTCTCCATTTAGATATAGCAGTTGCTATTCCAAACACAATTATTTATAAAGGAGTTGCAATTTCAACACTTTTGTTTGTAAAGAGAAACACCTTGTTTGCTCATTCCTACTGAAGTCCCAGTAGTTAGAGCTGCCCACCCCGTGGTCGGAAGCCAGGAATGTGACACCAAGTGGGCACCAGCCAGGGCTGGTCCTCCTTCCTCTTCCATGGTGACACCTCACAGGAGGCAAATCTCCCTCAAACAACTTCAGGGAAAACAGTTGGGTACCAATTTCTAAGGAGGGATGGAAGGCAGAGAATGCTCTCCGACAATACGCAGTGGATTGGCTACAGATCATCCAGCTTCTGTAGCCAGGTGTAAGACTGCAAGCAGTTGATCCATCAGTTAATCACTGGCTGACAAGCACAGAATGCAGCTCGGATTGGAAGAGCTCCTCAGCTAACCAAAGGCACAGCCACTGACCCTCACGGATCCTAGATGCTACTGAGCTCTCATCACCGATGGATGCGCCAACACCTGGATGGCATCAAATGTTTTTCTTTTATGATTTCTACCTTTCCACGCAAGCGTTGTTCCTCTTAATCTCTTCTTGCTTGACCTCACTCCAGAAATCTGGCCCTATGCTAAAGCATGGCTCCCTGGGCCACCAGCAGCCGAGCACAAGCAGGGACGGGAGGCTGGTAGAGATGGGGCTACCCAGCGGAAGAAGAAGTGGACAGAAAGTACAGAATGTGTGTAAAATATTTCATAACATGCATAATCCATTGAACTGCCAAAACTAGTCTTGATGGGAGGAAAAAAAAAGGAACATTTTTAGTGCAGTACATGATACATTGATTGTTTTATAGATAATTTCTGACCCTTCATTTTAATGGCCGAATGCTTGACATACCATGAGTACTAGTGATTAAACACTTTGGATAATACACTGATGCTTTTTTTTTTTTCAGTCCATTATCAATGAGAGAAACAGGTCTTCAGCAGAAATCCTGCAAAACAAATGCAATTGTAACCTAAAAGAATACATCCCCAGTTTGACTTCCCCATCTGAAAGCAAATCCAGCAGCCAGGAAACAGAGCTACACCTGCAGCTTGCTGCTGCCCACTCCCAACACGCTGCACAGCCCCATCCCTGCTGCCCTGCACACGGGGACTGCCAAGTGCTTGCATCCCTCCTTGCATCTTCTGCTCTGCTTTGATTTTCCACTCGCTCCGCTCTTGCCTGAAGGTGCCTTCCTCTGCTCCATCGTTTTGTTTTAAGGGAGAAGAGAAATGCAAGTGACATTCCTTTTATAGCTCTACTACAGGTGAATTATCTGGTAAAAGAGGTAAGTGCCTGGCTTTTTTCCCCTTTGAGTTTTCTTACTGCAAAAATAAAACACGGTGGGTGTACTGATTTATTATTATCAGATCAGTGTAATATAAGCATCATTTGACACTGTGCCAGCATCAATATTCGTTTGCAGAACGAGCCCCTCGACCCACCAGGCAGTTCCAGGTTACCCCAAAACTCAGCCCCCAGTTAGACCAGAAGATTCCCACAGCCCCACATCTGCACTGGCAGAGCTCCCATGTCCACAGCTGGGGGTGCCACTGCCAAGCTGGAGGAAGGATCCAGTGTGGAGCTGTTCCCTTCTAAAGATGCTCCCTCGTTAATCAACAGAAGCCAAGGGGGAGGGCAGAAGGAGAAAGAGGAGGGGAAAAAAAGAAAAGAACATCTAAAATGTAGACGTCAGTATTGAAAAAAAAAACCAAAAACAGAGGAAGCCGGGCACTTGCTCACACACGGGGCTTTGCAGTCACTGGTCACTTCCAATTAGATTGTACCCTCGGCTAATGCTCGCTGTCAGCCAGAAACGAGGAGCACTGGGGGAAAACAACTTCCACACAGATAACATTCTTTGCATGGGTACTACCATGGCCTCCAGGTGAGGACAGCATCCCCGCTGCACTGGGAGAGCATGTCAGGTCCTGCTGGCAGAGCGCAGCCGCATCCTCCTGCCCGGCCGTGCCCTGGTGCTGCTGTGGTTCTCTGAGAGCATCGACTGCACCAGGCTGAGAGAGCCAAGCAGGAACCGCAGCCACGTGTGCTGCTCCTCCAAGTGGGACATTGTGGGTCTGGCCTGAATGGGAACCTGGTGTTACCTGACTCGGAGGGAGAGGAAGATGAGGAAGATCTTCAGAGCACTGAAATGAGAATGTATTGCTGGGAGAGGGGGGATGAAGTTGCTAAATGCAGCTGTAGCATCACAGAGTCACAGAATGGTTGAGTTGGAAGGGACCTCAAAGCCCACCCAGTTCCAACCCATGAGCAGGGATCCACATCAGCTCAGGCTGCACAGGGCCCATCCATGGCTGAGGGCACTGGCAGGGATGGGGCACGTATAGCTCGGGAGAGCAGTGCCAGGGCCTCATCACCCTCGTGGTGAACAGTTCTTCCCAACACCTCATCTAAATCTCCCTTCTTTTAGCTTTAAGACATCACCCCTGCCCCATCACTACATCCCCTAATGAAGTGTCCCTCCCAGCCTCCCTGTGGGCCCTTCCAGGAACTGAAAGGCCTCCCCTGAGCTTTCCCCAGGCTGCACAGCCCCAGCTCCCCATGCCTCTAGCTGTGGCTTTGCCCAGTGATGCTCAGTCTTATGCTTCAGGCTCTATGCTGGCATCTCAACTTCTCCAATGCTCACTGAAAAGACTTCAGTTTTTCCTTACAATCCAACACGCACGTTGAGTTAAATTCTACTTATGTTAGGATCTCTCCTACCAGGGCTCACATCAGGCTCACATTGATTTTGTTGCCTAGAGTGAACATCTCCTCAAAGGAAATTTCTCACCAGCATGCGGGAATCTCCCCGCATTACGACAGTCCAGGCTGAAAAAACACAGATTTTATAGCATCTCCTTAATGCTACCAGGGCTTCAGAAAAGCAGTCTCACCCCCATCAGCAGAAGTATTACCAGGAGAAATAGTAAGGTAATACAGAAACAACGCATGCAGGTGTGGTGGGCACTGTTAGCCTTGTGGTTTCTCCATCCCAAGGACACCAGGCGCCTTGGTCCGAGTCTGAGAGGCACTTCTTTCCTTTTGGAGGGTTATGCCACTTGTATGGTTACAATGCTCTTGGCTGCTCATGTCAGGTACTGCGTGCGACATGGAAGGTCTGGCACAAGCCCTGCGCAGCCCTCACCTCTTTATGGTCAGCAATTCAATCCACAGGTCGATCTCTTAAAACAAAACAAAACAAAACCAAACCCCCACCACACAAAACCCACCTATTTCTAGGTTTTTACTATCATTTTCCTCTAAGGAATGAGTTAACAATAACGCGCTACAGAGAAGAACAATGCCAACAAATACATTTTCCAGCTGCGCAGAGTGATAAATTCATGGACTGGAGTTTATAGCCAGCGCACGAAGGCATTGCTGACAGCCAGATCTCAACACAGGTATAAAAAGCAGGACAGGTCTCCTTGCGACGCTTGTAGGGAGAATAAAGCTATCTCACCTCACGCAAGGATGCATTTTCTTCACCTGAATGTTTTTAATTGGCAGTTGCTGTAGGGTTTTTTTCTCTGCCATTCCGAGCACGTGAACACAATTCAGGAAAATATATATAATTTTCAGAGAAAAAGCAGTAATTACAGCTCAAGTGAACTCCGTGTATTCTGCAACGACTTCTCTCCCTGCGAGAACGCACTTCCCAAGCCAACGTTCATAACGTTACGTTTAATGTTAATAAGGGCCTTAAATGGCATAATTTATGCTAATCTAAAAAGTGTTTCGCCGAGACCGAGGCTGGTGGGGTTTCTTTACCTTGCAAATTGTTACGCTTCTACATTAGTCATTTTTGCTTCAACACCGCGCGCGTGTCAAACTGTTTTAAAATGGTGCCTGGATACCTATTAATTTCCATAGGCTCTTTAATATTCTGCTACGTACTTATTTTTTCTTTTTAAGTTGAGTTGTTTCTGTAGTTGCTTTTCTCCTGTTCTCCACCGCCGCTGAAGTGATCCATCATTGTTTGTAGGAATGATGGTGAAAGAAAAGCCGGTTTAAATTGGGATTACAGGGCTGAGGGAGTGAAAGCACAGCCATAGGAAAATCAACACGGAGAATAAACACGGAACTTGGAAGAGCAGCAAACAACAGGAGCATGCACAGAAAATGCCTTATCTGTAGGAAAACAGTGTCACATTTGATTTTGTCTGCGCTCTCCCTCTGTGAAAGACTCCCTCAAACGCGGATGACGCCCTCTGTTTCCCTCTGATGGAAACTGGCAGGAGGCCACAGCTCTCAATAATAGCACAACAAGCATCTTTTCAAGCATCTGTTAAGCAGCCAGACCTCCCGGTCTGGAAACGTGTATGAGAGTGATGATGCTTATTCTGGGTGATATAATTAATTACGAGTACAGTCAGAGGCCCCCGAGCTTTGCTGTATGGCACAATGCAAGGAACCGGGCGCTGCTCGTGGCGAAGGCACTTCAGCCATGACAGGTGAGGCTCAGGGCACACTCACAACCTTTGGTTACCAAGCAGCTGCTGCCCCCAAAGCCTTTTCAGAGGCATTTGATAGGAATCATTCGAAAAAGAAAATTCCAACACAATTTGAGTTTCTTGCACTAAAAGGAGAAAAAAAAAAACAACATCAGAAGAACCTCATGGAAACCCCAAGGCCAGGCTGGACGGGGCCATGGGCAGCCTGGGCTGGCACCTGATTTAGTGGTTGGCAGCCGCAGCTGGGGTTGGAACTGGGTGACCTTTGAGGTCCCTTCCAAGCCAAGCCTTTCTATGACTCTATGAAACAGTGTCCCATCAAGGAGCCTAAAGGTCTGGAAAAAGTGTTGGTACGGGCAGCTTATTGAAATCTGCCCTGGGCTCCAACTCAGAGGAAGCTCATAAAAATAATTAGCAAGCTATGCAAATGAAAAATAACCTGTTGGTAAGGAAAGCAAAGCTTTACCACTGCATCTGAAGCACTAATATGTTATGCTCAGCATCCCTCCATTTACGTTCTGCAGCTCTGCAATACAGTTTGGGCTGCAAATATTTAAGTTCAACAACTTAAGTGCCAAACCGTGCAGTGAAAATCTGAGTGAATGGCCCTAACAATACAGATTCGACCCAAAATAGCAACGTTTCACCATCCATAAAATCTCTGCAAGTCTGGGATGGCAGACTGGGAGTTTGGGTGGCAATGAATCTTGGATGGTCAGCTTGGATTTTGAAAACCATCCATCACCATGTCACTGCACCAGGATGGTGTGAAGGCTCAATGCAAAATGGGGCCATGCAGAGCCCCAATCCCATGGCGGGGGGGGGGGGGGGGGGGGGGGCCAGCATGCATCCTTGCAACGCACTGGTTCAAAACCAGCTCATTCCAACGTGAAATGAGTTATTTGATTCAGCAACTTTGCATTAAACTGTTGGAACACAGCACTGTCACCCTGGAAATAAATAAATAAAAAGGTCTGTTGTTTTTTGACAGAGAAACCTAATTTATGGTAATTATTCATGTCTGCGGAATGCATATGACAAAAGCAGGGCAAATTACAAACCCTATAAATAGCCCCTGTCAGCAGGTGGTCAGTTCCCATACAAGAAACAAGTATTTATATGGAGCCATGCATCTCTGCATTACCAAGAGCAGGGCAATTGCAAGCCTGAAATTCAGTTTAGATCCGTGAAAAGTACAAAAGCAGAATGAAAGGAAATTGAAATATCGGAGTAGCTCGACCTCGCAGTTCCCATAACTGCATTAATGCTGAAAGCCAGAGATACAGGAAAACCCTCAGCGTTTCGGTGTTCCACCTCACACCTGCACGTATTTAGCCCTTTTTTGCACGGACATAACACAGCGTGTACTCCAATTTATTGCTTCATCACAAGACAGGGTGGAAAAATTGAAAAATGCCTTTTTTTGTGAGGAGGGTGGTGAGCAATCACAGCAGAGAGGTGAGCAGGGCTGAAGTGTGGCGACTTTCATGGCTGATCCTGCGTACAAGTGAGCGCTTTTCACTGAATATAAATAAGTTGAGCAAAACGCAGGTAATTTATCAATGCAGTATCTCAAAGGACACATTAACAGTAAGCAAACAGCCAGAAAGATGTTCTGCATTTACTTAAAAATATCACACTTTTTTTTTTTTATTGCGAGAATACACGCCACTTAACCAAGAGATTCATGGTGGGGAGGCAGTGAGAAGCTGGACAGGGCATCCTGCTCGATTCCAGCAATGCAGCTGAAAGGCAGCAGGGGAAAGGGCTGCAGCCCTGCAGAACGTGCTGCAACCTCAAAGACCGCATCCACCACCACCCTCACCTGTGAGGCACACACACACCTAACGTCACAGAGCTGGAAAAAAAAACCATTTCTGCCACACCTTCCTCTGCTTTCAGACTGAGGATAAAATACTTATTCGAAACAGCTCCAGAAGATATTCCAAAGTCCAACGCAGTATGGCAATCTCCAGATGGAACAAACAGGATGACTACAGTTAGATACTAAAACTGGCATACGTACACTTACATCTAAAACAAGCTGTTAGCTATGCAAGAAGTCTCTTTGCTTACTTCACCTGATTATGTCCAATATCCACACAAAACAACAGTTTAGCCAAAGGAACCTTTCTAAAAAGAGGTAATTTGTGAGCATCCATCATGGGACAAATGGCATCAACGTTACACTGGCTTCTTGCATGGGACCCTAGGAATTTCACAGCAACTAACGGGAGAGATGTCTACAAGCGAGACACTGGGCACCTCAACAAGTCAATGAAGAAAGCCATTTTGCATTAAGAAATGTGTGTTTGAATATATGTGTGTGTATGTACAAATGCACACACATGTATTCATATAAATGTGTAAGAGAGAAACAACACCTGACTCAGGTTTGGAGACGATTCTGCTCCTCCCCAACATGAGCTATCCAACTTGTTACCTTCAGGAACAGGAGGACAATCTTTAGTCTTATTCACCCATATTCACTTTCCATCACTTTTCTCTGCAAACAAAGACACATATCACAGATATCACTGGTGAAGAATAAGACACGCATTGAGACAGAACTGAATTTAAGGACATCCTGCAGTCAGAAATCTGCGGTATCACCAGGGACATCTTCAGTAATCAAAAACGTCAATTAGAAAAAGTGGCTTAAGAACTGACCTTTGCATTGAGCTTCCCGCTGAAAATAAATCTGATTAAAAAACAAACAACTGCCTCCCAGCAAAGCTCCTGTGGTACTGCATGGGACTGATGAGAATCGACATGGACGCCTGCGGAAATTATCCTCTCAGTCATAAGCGAAGACTTAGAGAACGAGAATTAAAGGCTTCTCAACGTTATTAAAGGACCGCAAGTTAACTTTAAGTGAGTAACTATAGGTCAACTTTCAAGAAGGAAAAACCACCGGCCATTAAAATCTGTTTCCTTGAACTATTCAGAAACTTGACCTCTCTAAATATTTATTCATTTACTTCTTTTCAGGAAAATGTCTGTTACCACATGTTCCTCTCACGGGAATGGGGTATGCCAGCAGACCAGCTCTGCAGCCCTTAAGCACAGGACAAACCAAGGCCCGTAAGAGATGATGGTGGGAAGACCAGGAGCAGAGGTGGAACAGCAGAGTGTCCTCACCAAGCAGGGAGACAACAGGCCCTGCATGCATTTAGTGCCCAGTACTGAATTCCCACAGCAACGGGACAGACCATGGAGACAAAAGATTAGCCACTGCAAAATCCCCAAGGGTGCAAAGGGCACATCCACAAACCCACACCAGCAGCAGGACAACCCAGGAGATGGGATGTGGATTTCCCAGAGGAAACCTCTTGTCCTTACCATCACTGTAACCAACAGTAGGCAGCTTCTTGGACAAACACACCTCAGATCTTGTGAGTACACGAGCATGGCAAAGAAACTGGGAGAGACACTACTCTGGGTAACATTAAATAATCTTATTTTCCTGTATTTTCTCATACTGAGCTTTTGACGTGAGCTGAGCTTTGCTGCAGTGTCACAAGAAATTCATACTGCATTTGGATGTTCTGCTGCAGCACCACTGGAGGATAAAGGAAGACTATATACTGTAGGAAAAATAACAGCCTTTGCAGGATTGTTCATTGCTTAGAGACTGTAACTGAATTAGGTTCTGGATTTGCTGAAGTGCATTTTTACAACACTTTGAGGAGGGTAATGATTCGTTCTGGCTGGGTTTCATACCAGTAGAAGCCTAGAAGCTGTTAGATTGAAAAAATGGTGACAATTTGGGCCTGAAAGTGAATCTGAGAATCTGATTTTCAACCCCTAATCTCAGCTTGTGTATTTGTAAAACACATATATGTACAAGATTTCAAGTGTGTGGTGCAAGGCCAATTTAAAAGTGCAGCTCTTGTTCGAGAAGCGTTGCAGGGCCAAGCTGTAACCCTTGCATGAGCACAGGAATTTGTTAAAGATGTGTGAAAACAAACACATTATCAGAAATACAGCTCATAACCATTCAATTAAAGGTCCATGTGAAAATCTCTCGTTGACTTCAGGATGTAAATGGAACAGAAAGGAGGAAAACTCACCAGCATCCCAACACAGTCTTCAGCATGGTAACAATACCAGCATTTAAACTGATTTTCAGTTAAATTAATGACTGACAGAATTAATGTTGTAGTACACCGTTGATCATCAACAGAAAGAATCCTTCTCACCTTGCTTCTCTTGAAAGGAGATTATAACAGTCCCAAAACAACTAGGAAAGGTAGGACAATCTGCAGCAGTTAATTCTGATAGCTCTCTCATTGCAAGAAAAGCATTTGTTTGGCCCAAAGTTCCACGATGTTTACAAGCAAAATCATGAGCACATAATTAATAAACTCTTTATGAAAGGACAACCACTCTTGCCTTTACAATGCTGTCGTTTCACTGCTGTGTAAAGCACGCTTCTGCCTGTTAACCTACAAAAAAAAGCAGAAGTCAGCACTTCAGTAGCCTTGCACTGAGCACAACAGTGAAATTCTGCAGGAAGAACGGAGAACACCAAGGAAATACACTCAGTTTCTTAAGGCAAGTTTTTAAAATAGTATTTTATTTTATTTTTATTTTTTATTTTTTAGGTCAGTGGTATATTTAAAACAATCTACATTAAGAGTATAAACACTGTAGATAGTAAAAAACCAATAGTGTGATGACAATAAAAAACGCTACCGTATAAAGTTAGTTTCCTTCCTCCCTCCCGACGCCCCCCCCCCCCCCCCCAGCACTGCCCAATATTTTGCAGAGGCCAATAATTGCAAAAAAGAATTAGCTTTTTTGTTTGTTTGTTTTTACACTTTCAGCCATTAAGAAATTAAAAATACGTAAGACATTTTCTGTAGGTACATTAATTCATTATTGCATGAAAAGCAGGCAGCATAAAAATTAAAACATTCTAAAAACCATCATATATACACATTCTGTACAGAATGATGGCACAAGGACAAAGTGATTCCACCCAGTTCACCCTAATCCACATGAAATATTACACATTCAAATGAAAACAAAAGCTCTTCTCATTCTCATACTGAGGATTACAACGACCACAAATCTACCTGTGTACTTTCATTCTTTTCCTATATGCTCGTGCCCACCCATGGCTAAGAGGCTGCCTTGGCTTACCAGTTGATCACACAAAGAACAGCCAACTGAATGAGAATGTAAACGACTGGTTTTAAAAAGGCCATCAGCTCTCAGCTTATTTATAACACGGAAGAAACGAAGACAGGAATGACACAAATAAGCTGTGTCTGATAGCAGGGCCTGGAGATAACTGTTATTCGGGGAAACCCTACTGCAGCTTCTCATTATCACAAAGCCTAATCCAACGTGCATTAAATTCACTGTGAATATTGCCATTGATTCCTATATACACTGAGATTAGGTACAAAATACTCAGTTCATTTAAAACTCCACAGCTACCTGAATGCCTTAGGTACAAAATATTCAGCTCCTACCTTAATCTCCACAGCTACCTGCGTGCCTGAAGTTATGCAGAATAAGAACGAAGGAGGTTTAGGAAGAAGGGTGCTGTCAGTTGGTGAATGCCTCCCGGGCTCAAGTAGAAATGCAGATTCCTTTCAAGTTACGGGAAGAAATATCCCCAGAAAGGGGGTTAATGTAGTGGTGCTTCCGAAACACTGCTAGAAGCAGATTCTTACCGAGTTAGAGTCATTGCACTAAATGTTAGATACTGCATGCCTGAACGAGGTAAACATTATATACCTTAAAATACTTAGGGAAATGAATTGTTACAGCTTTATCTTTGGGAAAAAAAACCACGCTTCTTTCTTCACTGGACAATCCCCGAGTCAACAGATGTTTGCTTCCGAGTTGTCTTTGGAGGTGGAGGTGGGGGGGTCTTGCTGGGCAGCGGAGGAGGCAGGTGCTAGAAGAAACCAATTTTGAACAGAACATGTTATCAACCAGCGGATTTCGGAGACACTTCTTGGTTCAATCTAAAACTGAAGTGGGTAAATCTGTAACCCTCTGCTTTGTGAAAACTT
Organism: Alectoris magna; assembly: GCA_030625065.1. Lineage (NCBI taxonomy): Eukaryota > Metazoa > Chordata > Aves > Galliformes > Phasianidae > Alectoris > Alectoris magna. Next base: position 21,186,991 of record CM060566.1, on the reverse strand, counting down.
CTCAGAACTTGCTGCTATGAATACCGAACGTGTTTGGCCATTAGCTTAAAATCTACCTTTTCCTTTTGACAATGAAAAATCTCTCCAGGGTTCATGATTAATTAGCTTGGTATTTCAGGAAAAATCTCTTGAAAGCGTTTTGCAGAAGTTTATAAATCCCCACTTAATATCATGATAGAATATTGATTTCTTGGTCTGTGTTGATTGTCCTCGGCCCCTGTGCACCACAGAGCTTAAAAGCTATGGCAAAGAAACAGCTTCATTAATTCTCCATTATTTTTGTATTTTGCACGTTTCGAACCCGAATCGTTCTTAAAAGTGTCTGACTTAAACAGATAGGGAATTTGCAATTTGCTGTTATGGCGTCATATTTAAAGCGTTCAAAACAGAAAACCGGACTGTTCCAACATCAATATTTAAAATCACTTCATATGTTATCCAACAGAACCAGAACATCCTCAGTACGACTCACAGCCCAACTGAGCAAATAATGAAAAAAACCTGCATGGAAATTAAGACTTTTTTTTTTTCATGAAGTTCAGTTTTATATATGACAAGAAAAAAGCTGTTTCACAAACAGCTTGAGAACACTGCAGTTTGCTCACAGGCTTTCATATACCTATTTCAACGTCATTTAATGTCTTGGGCAAAATAGCTGATGATATCCAACTCACTGCAAGAAACTGGTATACGAGCAATGGATACGTCATGTCAAAATGCATAAGAAAAGGGCTTGTTCACAGAATTATAGAATTGGTTGGGTTGGAAGGGACCTCAAGGATCATGAAGCTCCAATGCCCCCCCAACCACAGGCAGGGCCACCAACTTCCACATTAATACCAGCCCAGGCTGCCCAGGGCCCCATCCAACCTGGCCTTGAACACCTCCAGGGATGGACGGGGCATCCACAGCCTCTCTGGGCAGCTGTTCCAACGCCTTACCACTCTCAAAGAGCTTCCCTCTGATATCCAATCTACATCTTCCCTCCTTCAACTTAAAACCATTTCCCCTTGTCCTGCCATTATCTACCCTTGTAAAGAGCTGACTTAATTCCTTTAGGAGATACCCAGAGTTGCTATCCCAAAAGCAGAGTGGCTCTGGGCGATGCTGGGACATCTCTCTTTTCTCTGTAGTGAGACAGAATAAGTACAGAGAGTCTCACAACACCTCTGCCGTGTACTGACTGTGAGTTGTCACAATAGTGCAAGAGTGGATGGAAAGAAGTATCTTCAAGGTACATGAGTGCCCTCTTCAACGTCATCATATAAGACAGCATCAAGTTACAAATGCAGATCGACTGCCATTTAGGCACAGGCTAAATAGAAAGAGAAGGCTGCATACTGGCAGCCAAGAAGACTGCACTTCTGTTGGAATATATTTTTTTTCCTATCCTGACTGAAAGGAAATGTTTTCCACTTTTTTCCTTGCAGTTTTCCTTATTCTTCTGGCAAACAGGGATCACAAACTGCTGCAGGGCAATTGTGCTCAAACTCTTTCCTTCCACACTGGCATCGCCCAGAAGAGCAGCACAGAGCACATCAGGGTGCAGGCACACAACACAATAGTGTGCAGACCATCTTTCTCTCCATTTCTGGGGCTTCTACAGCAGTGGCACAGCCAATGAAACAGAGTGCATGTTCTCACCTTCATCCCTGAATACAAAAAGCTTGTTTATCAGTATGGAAAGCAATCCATTTCCACCTGCTACCGGATCGTGACCAAGAGCAAGGAGCTCTCTGCATGTCACCTGCTACCTGGCACATCGCATTTGCTGTCCCAAAGAATAAAAACATCAGAAGAGACTGCTTGCTTTGGGCTTTGGCTCCCTGTCGGTCAAGGGAAACTTCCTACTCATCAACAAAGACAGGAATTAATCTATTTGGTGATGTCGACTCTTGTATTCACAGCCCAGCTGAGGTTTACACTCTCTCTTTTGAAGAAACAACCAGATTATTAAAAGCAGAGTTGAGCCGGAAAAGGGCACTGTGCAGTGAAGGAAAGCCCTGCTGAGTAAGGGTTTTGAAGAGCAGACTCAAAGACATACACAATTTACTTCTGACTTGCAGTGAGGAGAGGGCACAACGCTGTCTGAGACAGAGAAGCAAGTAAACAGACTAACGTGAAAGATCAGACCAAATAAGAATATTACATCAGTAAAACAAATACTGAACTTCTTTTTTTTCTTGGAGGCGTAACCCTGCTGCTGGGTCTCACCACGGTCAGACCGTGAAATATTTCCTCTACCCGACCAAATATTCTTCTTAATCTGGTATGTTAAGTTAGCTTCTGAATTCCTGCTCAGACACTCTTTTTGAGCCTGACTGCTTATGCTATTTAACCTCGTACATTTAATTGAGACCTGCCCATCTCAAAAAACCTTAAAGAAGTGCTCTGTTGGAACCGTGTATCCAGGCACTGGTTGTGGGCAAGCTGTACGACAATTCTGATGGCCTGCAAAACATCAGCACGCAACATGCAAGAGCTCCCTGCAGAGAAGACAGTAATTTCAGAACCAAATAAACCAGATGCCCCTCTAAAATATATGACAAAACATAAAAATATCCTCAGCCCTCTTTTTTACTTTCTTATTTATCACCAGAAAGAACTAACTTTGCTGATGGCATCATTTGTGAAAATCCATTTTGAATTTAACTAAGAGTATATTGGCAATAATTCTCAATTCAATTAGATCACAGGCATTTCTCAAACAAATGAGTTCTTCTTATTGATCAGAGAACAATCAAATTACCCCTGAAAACTTGCTTCTGAAGAATATATACAAAGCAAATACAATGAGAGTAAGCTAAATATATACGCTATAAATAACAAGCACAAAGTCTACAAGAGCTTAGATTCTGCAAGCAAATTAGGCAGAAAGAAATAACAGAGATAGGTAGATAATTATTATAATTGAATTTACAATTTCCATTAGAAAGTAGGATAAATTTAGCACACGTTCATTTATATTATAAGCTACCAAGGAATAAATTAAGTAGGACACGTAATGCTCATCGGGGCAACATTTTGAGAAATTAGCACCACAAAACTTGCCAGGGTGGAACTGGAGCACTCCAAGAGCCAACAGATGCTTCCTTTTACCCACCGCAGCCATAAATATCAGCACACTTTCCCTCTGCCATTAATGCAGAACTCAGAAAGCCATTACCGGCCTCGTGAAGTTCATTTTGCCACGTTTCCACCTAGAAACTTTGAGATACAAAATGAAGTTTCCCTTGATTTCACATTTAATTAAGAACTGCTGTGCAGAGTTCACATTTATACTTCAGTTGTTAATTGTGAACCCTCCCCTTCCTAAAACATGCCTTTGCTTTCTGACTGTGACAGAGACTGCGAGCTCACGTTCAAACCTATTTCGGTCAGACTCCTCGGCTCACGTGTACCTCGGGGGAAACAGAAACCTTATGTAAAAGGCACATCTGCAACACAGAAACAAGCTGTTCCTTCTGCTCCCAATGCTGAATCGCTCCCATTTGTTTGCTTTTTCTTCCAGCTACAGGGAAAGATTGAGTTTAAAAACATTTGTCTCCCTTCTCCTCCAGAAACAGGGAATGTTACACTACATGTCCAGAATGCCATAAGAATCAATTAAGGAAGATGAAAATACGTATACATATTTTATGCTGTGGAAAAGCAAAGCAAAGTATACGAATGTGTCTTTTTTTTTTTCCAATCAGAAAACATCATAACGAAACCAACAAACAAGATTTGAGTCCCGCAGACAAACCTTACAATGCTGTGAAAGAGACCGCTTCCTGCCTAACTCTTCTGCTTCGAAATCAAACGGCCATCGCTATGATGAGCTACCAGGTGCAACCAAAGACACTTTACTTCCAAGGAACAGAAGACCTAATCGGGCCATAAGCAGCACAAACGAGATGTAAATAGGCAACAGGGGGCCGTGCAAACACTTTCAAATACTGATTTCCAAACAGTTCCTTCATGCTGACATCGCTGCATACAGCATGGAGCTGAGTCACCTGACAGCAGCAACTTGTTTATTTTACATCTGCAACGAGAAGTAACACAATGTAAGCTCTTGCAGGAATAACACTCCCGTTCTAAAAGATTAATAATGTGCTAGCTAAGGGAGAATCAACATTAACTCCACTAATTTAAACTGAATTATAGACACACTAAGTTAATTGACTGTTTGAGAGCAAACTTCTGCAGAAAATACCACGGGTAACAACGTAAAATGACTGTTTAAACTCTGCTGTCATACTTCATCTATTGCTGTTTCATTTGACTTTGAATCATTGCCCTAACCCACCCGTGATGGAGAAAGCAATTCACAGAATCACAGAATGGCCTGGGTTGAAAAGGACCACAATGCTCATCTCATTTCAACCCCCTGCTACGTGCAGGGTCGCCAACCAGCAGACCAGGCTGCCCAGAGCCACATCCAGCCTGGCCTTGAATGCATCCAAGTGTCCCTCTGCAGAGGGAGGCCCTGGCACCCACCGAGCATCCCTTCCTTGGGGCACATCACTCACAACAGGCTACGCGGAACTTTATCAGCCACGTGGGCTCCTCCTGCTGCGTTGGTTGGCAGGACCCTGCCAGGAGCTCCCCTGCTGGGGACGTGGGGCTCTGTGCTCCTGTTGCATGGCAGTGGCGTTAAAGCATGGGGAACACAGTCCATACTCTGTGAAGCCACAACTCTGCGTGTGGGGTCTACTGGTACTGCAGACCACACCAGCTAACGTGATTTTGAAAAGCACCGTGTTTTTGTTCTAGTCCTTACACAGAAAGACCTCAAGAGTTATGAGCAACACCTCCAGAATTCGGTTTAGGCTTCAGACTGAAACAGTATTTCTTACAGAAGGCCTGGGCCCTGGGAGAGCTGTAAAGCAACGCACTGCCCATTGGCCAGCGTAAAACTGCAGCTTGATCTCAGGTAATGCTGACAGCAGAGACGTGGCCGCCGCTGAACCAAAATCAAGGGTGCTGCTTAGGGGACACATCACGGGCTCTATGCCTCCAGGCAGACAGCAGAACAACACATTTTTCACTCAAAATCCTGTAACAAGCAGTAGCACTGCATTGATTTTAGGACTTATTAAAAAGCGACTCCTGCCTTGGCAAGAGCTTAACCCACCAAACTCCAGCCTATCCCACTGGAGGATGGGCTTGAAATGGTTCTCACACCGGACCAACTCACCCAAAGGTCCATCCACCCATCCAGCCCCTTCAGCTCTGACAAGGATGGGACAGCCTGTCCCAGTGCCCTACTGCCCTTCATAATAAATAATTTATTCCTAAGATCTATTCTAAATCTAAATAATGGAAAGGCTTTGGTCAGAGTGTCTGTTACTTTCACTCCTTCCAACTCCTCCAAAGGAGAATGCTATCAGCTGCCCTCCCACTGCCCTGGGTCCAATTCTTGGCCCACCTTTAACCAGCTCTGGGGTTCCCAGGTGGGACTCGAGTTTCCCTGCAGACTCCACCAGCCCCTGCTGCTCTGGGGAAGCAAGCAAGAGGGGAGGCATTTAGGAAAGAAAGGGCACCTCTCAGAAAGCTGATGACAACCTCCCGAGGATTCATGTCAATGAAGAAACGGTTCCAAACGGTGAAGCAAATGCCCCCTGACTGCCTGATGCCTTCGTAGTTTCAGATGGTTTTCTAGCCTCAACTCTGTCCACACTGTACTTCTGTCAAAGCCTTTAAAGTCATTTTTTCCTCACCGCAGCTACTGTAAGAGAAAGATGAAGATCAGAGCTGCAGAATATACACTGCGAAACATCAACAACCCTCTGGATTTACACCTCTGTAAATACTTCCATTATACCCAATTCAAGAGTGAAACGATCCCCAGTCTGAATGGCACTCATGGATCCCAGTGGGTCAAACTAAGCGCAGTCACTGCCAGCCCCACTGTGCCTGTTTGGGTTCCCACTGCACACACTGCTTCAGCCTTTCTTACCCCCTCGTCACCACTTCCTCCAACTACTGCCAGGCCGGTGGAGGTCATCCCATCCAAACCACCAGCTGATGCTCAGCACGTGTTACAGCTGGTATTACAAATGTAAGAGCTGCTTTGTCTATTTTCTTTGAGTTTCCCTTTTTGCCGTGAATACTAAGCAGGCAGCTGATTTATATGCAAGGGTATGGATGAACCCATAAAGAATGAGAAGTGCCTAAAGGAATCCCTTGATGTAATAGTAATCCTTGCAGGAGTTGCAGGCTTCTTTTTTATGTTCCCATATATTATTAAGAACGTTTTTAGCAGAACAAATCATACAGTGCAAGAAAATGTATATATGGGTATCATAGTTAACAATGAATAAGAGGCCAATCTGATAATTATAATGAGATGATTACTGGGATAAAAGACTTAAATAGACTAAGCTAAGAGTAGACTCCAAATAATCTAGGATTACAATCTCAGGCACTAAGTGACACTCTTGCCTGAAGTTTTAAGTATTTCTCGATGCATTTATCAATGCACATTTCAGTTCACTGAAGTGCTTTTTTTGTTTCCTCCTACTGGACTGCAAGGCATCTCTAGCAAATCATGTAACAATTTCTTATGCAAAGAAGGAAATCCAATTCAAATGCTGCTGATATAATCTTATCTACCACATTCTTTTTTTCACTAATTTTTTCTTCACTGATAAAAATGAGTCCAGTTTAAAAGATCATCAGTTTACTGGGCAGAGAATCATAAAGTTATGAAGTATGTAGTTATCTGACCTCTGAAACACAAGGCATTGAGAACTGCCCACTGGGATTTAATCACAGCAGAATTTACTTATCTGGTCTTTCAAGTCCGGCAGTATCGTTTTCTTCATGTTCTTTACAGCTTCTGTCCTATAAGCTTGATGAAATAAATGTGCAGAGCAATATAAACCTAGAAACTCTTTCTAAAATTAATCCTAACACTTTTACCTGTGCCTTTGTGCCAAACGTGCTTTAGATTCATTTTCCAGACTTTGCAACTCTATATGACCTCCCCTTGGAAAGTTTATAAAAATGCAGATGCTGAAATTTTGGACGCCTGTCTAAGGAGATACCACCTTTATTTGATTAGATTTCTAAGGATGCTCAAATCCAGAGCTCCTTCAACACTGTGTGTTAAACGGTGGGGACTATGAGGGAGCTCTGAGGGAGCTGGGCTTGTTCAGCCCGGAGAAGGCAGTGGGGTGACCTCACTGCAGCCTTTCAGTACCTAAAGGGAGCCTATAAACAGGAGGGGAGTCAACTCTTTCAAAGCGTAGATAACAGCAGGACATTTCAAAGGGTAGATAAAATCATTTCCACCTGTCCTGCTGTTAAGTTGAAGGAGGGAAGATTTAGGTTGGATACTGGGGGGGAAGTTCTTTACTATGTGAGTGGTGAGGTGCTGGAACAGCTGCCCAGAGAGGCTGTGGATGCCCCATCCATCCCTGGAGGTGTTCAAGGCCGGGTTGGATGGGGCCCTGGGCAGCCTGGGCTGGTATTAAATGTGGAGGTTGGTGGCCCTGCCTGTGGCGGGGGAGTTGGAGCTTCATGATGTGTGAGGTCCTTCCAACCCAAGCCATTCTATGATTGTATTTCTAGAATAATAAAGAATATGAAAAGAAATGTGAAACGAGTGTGAACAGTGAAGATCGTAAATGGAAAAAAAAAAATAGACTGAAATAAAACTTTGCAAAAAAAAAAAAAAAAAAACCCAAACCCCAAAACAAACAAGGAGAGAATATCAGAATTGCTTTCATGATGTTCTGTTTGATGATGTGGAAACCTGGCTTGTGACAGGCACGGGAGCTGTGCAAGGCCCCACCTCAAGCACCAGTGAGAGCAAAGTTGGAAACTGCGTCTTCCTCAGATCTGGGCTCTGAGCAGCACAACAGAACAGCATCTGCAAACAGGACTGTAAATATCCAGCATTTCGTCACTGCACAGAAACCCTTTCAAATAGCCTTGCTAGGAAAGGAAAAGAACCCAGCCACTGGGATTTTATTCCCAATGCATATTTTATCACCTCATTGTATCATCTTTCCAACAGAGAACTGAACTTAAGTTTACAATCCTGAGCTACTACCATGACCTGAAACCCGCTGGTATATCCCAGAAAATGAAAGCACTACCCAGTTTAACCAATCTGACACCTAAGCTGAATTTCTCGAGTTTCTTCACGAAGATTGATTCTTCAGACAAAAAAAATCCTCCTCTGCATTCTGTAATATTCCACTTAGAGGTCTGCACTCAGGTTAAGCAATAGCTGGACCCTGATAGAGAAGCCAGTGAAATGGGCAAGAGGGAGAGCTCTGGCATTATGCAAGAGAAGACATGATGCAATAGAGGGCTACGAGTAAAGCACTGTGTTTTGTATAACACTGCTTACATTCCTGAAGTCACTTCAATACTTATTTTTTCCCTGTTTAGCCTGAAAATACTAAATTCCTGCTAGTCCACACTTACAGTTTTAAACAAGGGAAAAGCCAGACTTGCGCACTGTGATGCACTGTGATGCTTCCTGTTGCACAGAACTGATTTCCACAGATTTAACTGAGATTAAAAGTGGTTTCCCTAACCAAACCATTTACTGAAAAGCAAATTATTCAAACAAATGATGAACATCAGAGAAATCCCCGAAGACAACTCTACAGACAAAGAAGAATTATTACCAGAGAGAAGTTTTGAGCAAAATAACAGCTTGGCCAAAGTTATACGTTTCAAAATTGAAGAAAAGAACAGCTCTTTAAATATATTTCTGTCTTCAGAAAGAAAATAAGCGGCCCTTCTCAAAAGTGCAGCTTAAAAAAAAGACTGGATTGTTTCTAAAAGCTTCCAGGATGCAGGAAAACTACGTTGAAAAAGCATATTTTGTTCAGAAAGCTGAGAACCATGTTCACGATGAAGAACGTTTCTGAGGTCTCTCCTCAAAGGGAGCTTGCTTGTTTGCCTCTAGGAAACAAGTGGCAATTGAATGCAGTCAAAACACGACTCCAAAAGGGAAAGATGTCAGGTACATATTTTATTTCCTTCTCTGAGACAGGATTGAAAGGCTATAAAAACTAATTTGCTGCTGGGACTATATCCTGTCAGTTTAAGCTCCCTTACCAACATATCTAAGGACATTTTGCTGAATCTTCTCCACCAGGATGAACCCAACCTCGCGCTTCAAATCAGCCCCAATGAGCGACGTTGCTCCTTCCTACTGCAGACGCCTGTTTTTAGCTGCAGAGACCTTTGGCTCTGCTGATGTCCACTCACAGAGTTACCCTTTGTGTGCCGTTAAAAGTAACAAAGCAAGGAAAATGACAGAAAATGATCGTTGTCTCTGTGACTCACCCGTTGATGAGGGGGGGGGGATGTTGTCGGACTGATCAAGTCTTGACTTTCCATGAGATTCCCGTAGTCAGCCATGCTTCCTTTGAGAGGCAGAGGAGGAGGGATGTCTGCCAGGTCAGCACTAGACATGCCGTTCAGCTCCAGATCTGCAAAGATCACCATTTGGTTAACTTTTCAATAACTGTGCAGAATCCAAAGATTCAGACTATGCCTGAATGTTCTTTTAGCACTGATAAAAGGAAAATGATGTGGTGGATTTCCCATCCCTGGAGACTCTCAGGGTGAGGCTGGATCAGGCTCTGGGCAACGTGATTTAGCTCTGGTGTCCCTGTTCATTGCAGGGAGTTGGACTAGATGGCCTTTCAAGGTCACTTCCAACCCTACGGATTCTTGGATGGGGCTCTGGGCAGCCTGGTCTAGCATTAAATGTGGAAGTTGGTGGACCTGTCTGTGGTGGGACGGGTTGGAGCTTGATGATCCTTGAGGTCCCTTCCAACCCGGGCCATCCTGTGATAATGCTGCACAGGCAATACCTTCCTCTGCTCTGTGTTGCCTCCATAATTATCTTCAGTTCATGAAATGAGGGATTTCAAAGGAAAAAAGAAAACAAGTGAACCAAGTGCCCAATCAGGGGGATGTATGCACTGTGGAGTCAGGTCGGGCTAATTTTTAGGATACACTCAAAATACTTAATTCTCTCTTTTTAACAAAAAAAATGACAACAGATTTCCATTCAGATGTCACACCAAAATATACACGACTTGGCAAATATAATTTTCTCAGCTGCAAGCTCTGCACTTACACATTGTATTTTAATAAACAGCAGAAGTTTGGTAAGCGCAGTGAAAGAATAATTGAGCTAAGCTTTATTTACTTTCCAACAGTAAAAATAAAAGCTTCTTGTTAACAAAATGCACAAATGAAAGCCTGTAATTAACTACATCTCTCTCTCTCAAAAAAAAAATTCAAACTCCAGGTAACTATAATAAATGAGCAGTCATTAGTTGTTGAGTAAATAAACGCACGCAAGAAAAGGCACAAAACATTTATTAGTACTGTTTGCCGGGTAGAAAATTCCCTTCTCTTAGCAGATAAATCCTAGCAGGTACGTGCTGTAAAGGGGAACAGCCTGAGGGATGATAAAGTTTATTGAAGCCTGAGTGATACATATGTTCCTGCGTAGAAATCCACCCACGGTGTATTCCAGGGTAATTCAGTCATTTGAACGCAGGCAAAACCCACTGCGAGCAATACGAGATAAGAAACTTAATTTATTTTTTGATCAATTAGGGCGAGCGTTTTCATTTAAGGGATGAAGAAAATATCATTTTTATTTTGCTGGAATGATTTGTAAAACCACTGGAGGACGTATTTATTCAGATATTTTTATTTGCAAGGTTTCTATCGACATCTTATAAGAAGTGCCCTTTTATTATTCTCTAACACGGCCTCTCACCAACACAATTTAACAGTAAGGCTGTATTGATTTGTCACTGAAAACTGTAATTTTCATCCTTCCTTTCACTCAAACTCTCACTACATCAGGAACAAGAATATTTTCCACCCTGGGACTTCAAACTTACAGAGGTTTCTCCTACGTCAGGCTGAACAACGTTTGTCCTCCAGGCCCTACACTTCTCATCTCTTTTTCCCTTGCTTCTGTTTCTTGTCCTTCCTTTCCTGCACAGAGCATTTCCCCACTCCTCAGCCATTCCAGTATTAATAACACTTCCTATTACATCCATCCATCCAGTATTAATAACACTTCCTATTACATCCATCCATCCAGTATTAATAACACTTCCTATTACATCCACCCATCCATCCGACTCTACTTTGACTTGTTCACATCACTAGAACAGAACTGTATAACAGCACTGCCTATTTGTAACTACATATTGATGCTGCCAGTGAACTTCCCCAGTCGTTTTGTATGTGCTTCCCAGCCATGCTGTGTGTCAGATCACAGACTTTTAAGGACATACACCTCACAGAAAAAAAGGCTCCTTGCCTGTGCTATGTCTCACCTGCAGCTCCACGTGTATCTACATAAGTATGCACTGGGAGATGTTTCAAAAATGGTATTTTCTTAAGAGTTGTAACTTTACCAGAACCTGAGATTCTGGTAAACATTCTTTGGGCATGTATTGTAAACAAGCCATGTTTCTAGGCCTCCGTGGGAAGAAATGGAACATCGGCAAGAACACATGCTATTACCCATAGACATACATCAGAAATCCACTCTTCCATTCTATTAGAAGCCAGATTTAACTGCTCAGAATATTTCATCTTGAAATCTCACATGATGCTGCAATGCCTGCTAACGCCATCTCTACCAATGCATGAAGACTAATGGGTGCTACCAAGAAGACTAATTTTTGTTAGGCACTCGACCAACCCTTTCCTTCACAGGGCTAAATACTCTTCCAACCTTTTCCATTTGGAAGACCCATGGAAAGGCAGGTGAGCAATGCCTTCATAAGCTGCAGAGGAAATAACACCTACAGGTGACCCTGCAGAAAGGTCTGCAATGCTCCGCACAATCTGAGCTGTCACCATTTGTCCACACAGCACCCATGTCCCACTCTGCTTCTGCCCCTTCTCCCTACATCCCCCTGCTGCTACGACAGCTCTAGATCCCTGCAGCCCCTCCTGCAGGCTGTACAGGACACCTTCACAGCCTGCTAATTTAGAGGGCAGAACTAAACTCCTGTAAGCACGGACAGGGCATTTCTATTCATACGAATCATTCAAAATACACACTAACAACAAAAACATAGTCAAATTCTGTGATTGTTCAGCCTGGAGAAAAAAAGGCTGTGAGGAGACCACATTACAGCCTTTCAGTATTTAAAAGGGGATTATAAAAAGGAGGGGAATCAACTTTTTACTTGGGTAGACAGTGACAGGACAAGGGGGGATGGTTTTAAGCTCAAGGAGGGAAGGTTTAGATTGGATGGCAGGGGGAAGATCTTCAGGGAGGGAGTGGCCAGGTGCTGGCACGGCTGCCCAGAGAGGCTGCGGATGCCCCATCCCTGGAGGTGTTCAAGGCCAGGTTGGATGGGGCCCTGGGCAATCTGCTCTAGTGCATCTCCAGATCTCCAGATGTGGATATTGTTGGCCCTGCCTGTGGCGGGGGGGTTGGAACTTGATGACCCTTGGGGTCTCTTCCGACCCAAGCCATTCTATGATCCTATGAAAATAAAAGATAAAAAATAGCCTGAGTCACTAACCTCTTCTACAGTCTACTGAAATCCAAAGTCAGCTTGCCCACCGCAGGGAAAGAGCGCTGAACACAAAACGGCAGCGATTTTCACTGTTAAGCTTTAAGAGGATCTATTTGCTCAAAACCTGTTAATTCTCTCTCCGGAAGTTCTCAACCATCGTTTCTGTTTTGCTCTCATTATTCAAGGCGTTTCATCAGACCGCTACGGTCTGAATATTTATTCTTTACTGGACACGTGCCACTGAGAATCTGTTTGAGCTGGCAGGAGATCAGCTGGATGACTTCTTTTCATCTTAACCTAATGACCAAATTTTACACTCCATTCTCCTAAACTGCCTGCTAACAAGCAAGCAATATTACTTAGCAACCCATTAGCTGCTTTTAGCCAATTTGTGCACCCAAGTAACTTTTTTTTATCCTCGGAATTCCACAGAATTTCATCTCTGTAACTCCTCAGGCAATTACGGACAAGTCTCATGTATTTTGCAGTCACTGATTTTGTGTAATGCACTTAAACTCAAGTGAACAGATGTAAATATTCTCAGACACACACAAAAGTTTCAGATATATTTAAAAAAAAAAGAGATTAAGTTGGCTTTAATAAATTATGTATGAAAAGAAACAAGCTCATCCAAAGAGTATTTGTTTTTTTGCAGGAATGTATGCATTTGAATTCTCTCCACTTCCAGTTCTTAGTTTACTGATAGTTTTCAGCTATCGATGATATAAAGAAAGGAGAGTGATGGAAACACCTGCTTGGGGTGTTTGGCTAAGCAAAGGTTGCACCGATTTCCACTTGCTTACCCCTCTTTCACAACATCTTTGTAACCAACAGTTTGAAATCATTTAAGCAGAGCCAGGTGCCATTTAGAGGACATTTCTTTTGCTATAGGCATGTGGAACCAACACATTCCTGCTCACAGGACATCCATCTGCAATCGGCAATGGGAACTTTCCAAAACATTTAAGAGCAAAGGATTCAAGTATCAGAAAAGCACAGAAGATAAACCTTCATTAAACAAGAACCTTTTTCTTCTCATCTCTTCTCCTCTTTGCTAACATTTAGCCTGTTGTATTAGGATTTGGGTACACATACCAAAAGGATCATTCATTTTTCACACGCCAGCAAAAGAAAAGACTCAGTTCTTGGAGAACGACACTATGAAAGAAATATGTGTTTCTTTACACTCAGATTTGCCACAGGGTTGCCTGCGTGTGAAAGCAAACGCATGATCTTCTACAGAAAACCTAACTGATAGATGTCAACGTCAAAAAAAAAGGCCCAAACATTAGAGAAGACCTTTATTTCCTTCGGCTTCTACTTACTAAATAGTAAATAAATGCTCCTTAAAGGTGCAGTTACATCAGAAGGCTATTCTTCTGATTTTATGCTATAAAATATCAGAAATCCAATACAGAATTGGGTTCAACGCTGATTTCTGACAATGATTAAATATATAAGTAATTTAAAATGAATTACACAAGTAATTGAAAATGAAAATAAATGTTTCCAATGCAATCATTTTGCTTTCGTAAAATGCTTAAATAACTTTTGTTGGCAGCAAATGCAAGGAATGGGAGGTTAAGAGCTAAGCTGTCCTTGCTCCTGTGTGCCACGTTCCATGGCGATGGCAAAAAGAGGAACTGGAAGAACTCAGCCCCAGGTGTGATGCTCAATGTGATGCTCAGGAAAAGCAATCCCCCTCCCCAGGGGCAGTTATTATGCAAGACAATAAAATTTAATTCAAGACTTACTGGACTGTATGCTGAAAGAGAGTTTTGTCCGTGGAGTTATAGGAGGTGGTGTCACTTGGGAGCTGGAAGGCGAAGGGGAGACGGAGAAACGCCTTTCGCTTGACATGACGTTTAGGACCTGGCTTTTTGGTCTCTGTGGTCTCAGCGGGCTGATCTGCACAGGGACAAAAAATGACAATCCCAGTAGTTTCACTGCAGCACGGCACACATACAGGCACACACTTGCCAGTAACACCACAGCTCCTCAGCATTAGGCAGTAAAGGAATACAAATTGTTACTGAGCAGCAGACTGTGATAGCTGCATTTTCCTCACTGCTTCCTGAACAGTAAGAGAGCAATGAAAACATGCAATACTTATGATTTAATACAGTATTTTATAGCCCCCACATGCTCTTCCCATCTCCCCAGGTATCACAATGAGACTCAATGCTTGCCCCTTCCTGGAGCCTGGCATATCTTTCTGAAGTAAAGATGCAACTCCCAAAACACTTGCTTGACATGTTACAGCTAAGTAAGTCTACATACTCACACATAAAGCATTCACAATCTCTTATTTCTCCTTACATGGCTCTACTTTCCATTAAAATCTCACTCCCTAATAGCCTGCATGCTCAGATTCTCCTAAGGAAGACATAACCCATCCAGAAGCACTCTTTTTATGGTGCGGGTTTGTGCTTATATTGAATTCCCTGGAATATCCCTATTATTTCACTTTACAAACCATTTGAATTTTCCATCAGAAACCCTGAAATGATACTTGTAGCCTTATGAGTAACTAGCAGTTTTGTTAGAGCAATTCCTTTTAATTCTGAGCTCTACTCTTTCCTACCCACCTGCTGGCCCCAACACTGCCAGCAATCACAGTGAAAAAAGGAGCACTTTTCAGGAGACCACAGAAAACGAAGCAGAAGCCTGAAGTTAAGGAGGGAAGTACGGCCAAAGTGCAGCATTAGGGCAAAATGGAAACCGCAAGCAGAAATTCATTCTTTTTGAATGATTTTGTCATTCCGCCCATGGCAACAGTGAAGGAGAAGAGCACTGTAGTACTTCCTTCTGTTTTCAGAAACCAAACCCCAGAAGGGTTTGCACAGAAGGCTGTGTCACTGAGACCCTTCTGAGAGAAATGATCAGGAACGGGCAACTTTCCTCATGAAGACCTCAGATTAACCTTTCAGAAGTTTTCCTGATACTAAAATTCAACTCCCAAAGGCTCCCCCCAAAGGTTTCTTTCAAGATCCTTTCAAGTGTATTTTTAGTGGTATGAATAAGCATGGTAATTGCTTTCTCAGAAGTATAAAACTGTAGAAAAGCAACTAAGAAAAATGTACTCGCTAATCAGGAAACCTGCAATGTGAGAATCAAGACAAAAAAAAATAAATATAGTAAAACACAAAATCAAGTTTACAGGTTAGATTGCTTTATGTCTACGGTGAGGTGCTGGCACAGCTGCCCAGAGAGGCTGTGGATGCCCCGTCCATCCCTGGAGGTGTTCAAGGCCAGGTTGGATGGGGCCCTGGGCAGCCTGGACTGGTATTAGATATGGAGGTTGGCGACCCTGCATGCGGTGGGTGGGTTGGAGCTTCATGATCCTTGAGGTCCCTTCCAACCCAAGCCATTCTGTGATTCTGTGATACTTATCTAAAATGAATTTGAACTTGTATGTGACTGACCAGCTTGGCTCTCTTCTTTGAGGTTCACAGTTCTGTTAGGGAATATGAACCCTTTGGAGACAACTAATCCATAATGAACCCACCGCTATTTCTTTCTTCTTTTTTTTTTCAATTCAGTCTAACAAAAGCAAGATCAATGGTGAGCAATGTTAGATGTCACTAAATC
Organism: Alectoris magna; assembly: GCA_030625065.1. Lineage (NCBI taxonomy): Eukaryota > Metazoa > Chordata > Aves > Galliformes > Phasianidae > Alectoris > Alectoris magna. Next base: position 21,170,876 of record CM060566.1, on the reverse strand, counting down.
AATAAACGTACAGCCTATTATTCTGATTACAAACATAAGCTTTCAAGTGGTCTGTTAAATACCTGGCTTCAGTGTTAGATTTGCTATCAGCCCGCAGAATCAAAGAACTAACAAAGAGAATTTATGTTAAAGAAGTTCATGTGATACTTAAAAGAAGATATAAATCTCTAGAAAACTATAAAGACATTACTGATGATCTTCACATACCAAAGGCGTTTAATTTATCTTCTGATAAGATCAGAGTACTACAAGATCTCTGTAATTAGGGTTTGGGTTTTGATCAGTCAGTAAATTCATTCCAAGTACAGAGGACTTGAAAAGAAGTATTCAAGCCACATGACTAGACAAAACGGTTCCAAACGCTGCTTTTTTTTTTAGAAAAGGTAAAAGCTTGATGAAGTAATTCTGCATGACTGCATAATCTTCTCGTGCTCTTCCAAGAAGATTCATTTAATTTCTCAGTCAGTTCCTATGTAAGAACGTCCACCATAGCGACAGAAATACTCATGGCATTAGACAGCACCGTACTGAGGAGAGCAGCTGATTGTTTTGACAAATCCCACATCCAAATCCACTACAGGTTCTCATTTACTCTGCTTCAGCTGTGTCAATACTGAGTGCAGTTTCCCACGTGGATACGCGTCCTTCAGCATCACCCCAAGCTATCTTACATCACCCATCACTTGATGATGGCAGTGTTGGGTGACACATGGGAAGATCCCCGTTGAACTCAGCACATGGGGTGACTGCTGAGCCTCCTCCTCTGCTACAGGAAAACTAAGGGTTTTGTGTGAGCTGGTACTGACAAATCCAAGCTGGCTGGAATTCTTCCACCCCTTTTCTTGGAAGTGTTTCTAAATTGTCATGGTACTGAGGAAAAGCACCTCTTCCACCACAAAATCCCCAAGTATTTTAGAAGTCAGTGCTGGAGTTCTGTGAGGAATGTCACCAAATATAACAGGAAGATGGCAACTGAATTAGCGACACTAGAACTCGCCCATTTGATTCTCAGAAGGAAACCAGTAAGTGCGATACAAAAATCTAACAACTAATTGCAGATCACCACTAAAATCTCACTCTACAAACTCTTAACATTTGTATCTTAATTTCAATCTCAAGCCATTTATTTTTCCCTAACGTTTTTGGAAAAAAATTATTTTCTTTTCCCATTTCATCATTGTTATTTTTATTAAGGCAGCAAGCTTCCTGCCTCCAAGGTCCTAACAGAGGAACCAGAATGCCTTTACCTCTCTAAAACACAGCAGTACCATTGCTTTGGAAGCAATTTCAACTTAAAAAAGGGAACTCGCACAAAGCACAGCTCATAGAAGTAGAACAATGGAAAATTTGAGTTCTTAAACAAAAGAGAATGACTTCCCCTCTATATAATTAATAGGGGACATCTCTCTCCTGAGTGCAACAATTTTAACAGCAGACAAATTCTGTCTTTAAGTTACTTGACATTATCTCTCAAAAATTCCTGGAGACAGCGAGGGGATTTGTCCAATCACTGTAAACTAACCTCAAAAGAGAGGTTCTTCTATCTGCCACTCCTGAGAAAATGAGCCACACTGACACAGATTAAAATCTGATGTGGTCATTGAGGAACTCTTCTAGTCTGCAGATGCTTAAAGAGTACTGCAAACTCTGGTTCATATTACTGATCTGTGGATTTCAAGAACCTCAAAGTAACTGTGAGGAACTAATTATGGCATCTAATTTCCCTTCATCTTTATAACCAGGGGAAAATTGCATACAGTCATGCACTGAAAGCTCTCCTAGAGGAGGAGAGAAAAACTCATGTTGGACTTTGCTCATTTTTTTTTCTCAGATGACAAACTGGAGTGTGCCTTGAAGGGCTACCATGCTCTTCTTTCCAGTTTTTAAGATCTCCTCTGCCTCCAGCAGACACTGGTCCAGAAACACTGCATTACTTTCCTTTCATGATGCTGAAATTTAGTGATTACAAGGGTTCTTGTAACATTTGCAGCATGGCCAATGAAGAGTTAAAATGAGCATGGATGCATACAGGAACATGAATTCTAAGAGGCAGCAGGGCTAAACTTTATCCACTGAAACTGGCAGCGAGTGGCAGTACTTAGAAGATGTTAAGAGGACAAGTGTCTGTGTGAAGAAAGCAGTGTAACTCAAATCCTTGCAGGACCCTTCCAACTTAGGATATTCTATGATTCTATGCAAATGAACCTGCCCTTGGTAAAGAGAGGCTGGTTGCCTCCAGTCACCTTCTTGTCTTTCATGTGCTTGGAAATGGCTTCCAGGAGGGATGCTCTGCGACAAGGGTCTGGGATAAGGTGTTTGACCAAAATGCAATTGCTGTAGTCATCTTGCTTTGCCCTTCTCAAGTACAGATGCAGTCAGCATTTATATTTTTTCAGTCATAAGCAACTTAATGCAATGCCCAAGACCTTTCAGAGATGACAGTGACCTTGCACTGACATCAGCTGGCTTTTTCACCATCCATGGACGCCTCCCACCTGGTCTCATGGATCTGTGCACATCCAACTGAGCTGCTTCAAAACAAAACTTTCTTCTATTGTGGCTTGTGCTCATCTCCCACAGCCTCTGCTAGTCTGTGCAGGAATCTGGGGGGGAGCGAGTGCACTGCTGCTGCAATCACAGAATGGCTTGGGTTGGAAGGGACCTCAAGGATCATCAAACTCCAACCTCCATACTGCAGGCTGCCAACCTCCACATTTAATACCAGACCAGGCTGCCCAGGGCCCCATTCAAGCTGGCCTTGAACACCTCCAGGGATGGATGGGGCATCCACAGCCTCTCTGGGCAGCTGTTTCAGAACCTCACGACTCTCTTGGTAAAGAACCTCCCCCTGATATCCAACCTAAACCTTCCCTCCTTCAACTTAAAACCATTTCCACTTGCCCTGCCATTATCTACCCTTGTGAAGAGTTGACTCCCCTCCAACCAAAACTCCAGGTTTAGTCAAAATATGACTGCTTCAATGTGCCTAATATCTCCAGAGTAGAACGCATTGTGTCAAAAAGACTTATGGAAACTGATGCGAAATTTATTTGCTCTCTGAAAACAATACTCATCTGGCTGGTAATGGTAGCATCAATATCCATTTAAACAAAAGAACTGACCCAGAATTTACAGAAGTCAATGGGAAAATTGTCGTTGACTTCAAGGAAGTTTGGGTGAAAAAACCTGTGGGATTCACTGGAATTTTAAGAGGTTCTGCTAAGCTAGCAGAGGGCCTATGGCCATATCAAACAGAATCAGACTGCAGTCTTCTATGACATCAGGACAGGTATCTGAGAGATGAGATCATTTCTGGATGGAATAGGAGTAAATGCAGGAAACAGAGGAGCTATGGCTGAGCTTCTAAGCAACATTCAGCTACAAAACCAAGCAGACGGACTCAAAGGATCCAGTAATTGTGGGCAGAGAGGAAGTGTTCCTAAAGTCCAATATAAACGACAGAGCCCCAAACGAGAGACTCTGAGGAATCAAAAGTTGGCTCTACAAGTACACGTGCAAGTCTTTAAAAGAACATTACATTTATTTCTTGAGGGCACGTTTTAAACTGTTGGCCTCCAAAGAGGTGTCCAGGCAGAGATTCAGAGGTTACGGGTAGTTCATGAAATCCCTGCTCCCAGCTTAGAGCAGACTTGCTTTCCATTTCAGAACTAAAACTTCTAAAGTTACCTAAGCCTTCAGGACAGTTTCAGTGAATTAAATATACGCCAAGAAGAGAGGGCTTAAAAGAGATATGCCCTGTAGTTAATATACTTATACACAGCTACCAGTGGAACTGCTTACGATTTTCTGCTTAAAATAGCCTTTCAAGAGCACGTAATTCCATGCACGAAATGACCTTTTAACATCTTGCAGTGGTTGGCTGAAATATGAGAAAACCCATCGCAATCTACTGGGAAACATAAATTGAAAAAGGTTGCTACAAAGGTAGCCTTATTTCACTTCAGATATACCATCCAACCCTTTCACCGAATGGTCAGACGTAGCTTTTGGGAAGATTTTCATAGAGGATACCATGATTTTTTCAATGCTGTAAATAAAGTCTGTATGTTTGATTCACGATGAAATATATTAACCTCACAGCACATTCCATGAGAGTTATTTTTATCGTTTCAACATTAAAACTAAATTAAAACTAAACTGCAAATATCAACATTTTCATTTAAAACCAGAAAGAACACTGCTCAGTATTGGGTAAAGCACTGCGTGTTACAGTTACCGTTTCTGAGAGGATCACTGCTTCAGACTGCTGCAGAGAAATATCAGTAGACTTAAATTCTTTATCGAATATTTCCTGATGCTTGCTGTTCCGTTTCTCCTTCTTCTTTTCTTTCTTATCTTTATCTAGGTCATCCTTGTCCAATTTATCTTGAGATCTGGAATGCATCTTTTTTGGCAGGAGGGGCTCAAGCACAAACCTAAGGAAAATTGTAACTCAGATCAATAAAATGCTATTTTCAAACAACTCGTTTTAATTTTCATCGTCCCAACAGTCTCACTTTGGTTTGAGATGATTCCCTAATCCAGTAAGCCTGAACTGAGAGAAAAGGCGTGCGCAGAAGGTCACAATAATTATAACTGCCTCTGTTTACAGTTGACCACAGGGCTGCTCCAGGACCAATAACACCAACTTCCCGGCCCTGTGGTATATTTACTATTCCACAGGGACACAAATTCCTGAGTTCCGCCACATGAGGTTGATATGAAAATGAGTTTCTAATTCAGCACACCCATGATATGCATGGTGGCATGGCAACAGGTGTGATGAGAACCCAGGAATACCAGCGGAGATCAGCAGTGCGCAAGGAAGGGTGGAAACACCACTCCTGCTACATTAGCTCCTAGGGCAGCCTGCATGTCTACAAATAGCTTTAAGGATTTATTTAAAAATAAATAAATAAAAAAAATAGCCAAGTCCTAAAATTCCTCCTGGACAATTTTTTTTGTTGTTATTAAAGATATTTTTATTCCCTAGAAGAAGGTTAACATTTGAGACGCTGTTTTACAGTGATGTAGTGAGAACACGCACAACACAAAAAGCTTTCTAATGCTTGTAACTCATCCAAATTACAGCCTGTTTTCGTGGAAGAGCAAAAAGCATCGCACCATTCACTGCACTGAAGTATGAAATGTAGAGGTATAATTACAGAAACAATAACCATTCCTGTCTGTAATAAAAAACTGTTAGGATATATATCGACAGAAGTATGCACAGACAGACTCACCTACGGCACACACCAATGGGGATGAGATCATAGAATGGCCTGGGTTGAAAAGGACCACAGTGCTCATCCAGTTCCAACCCCATGCTATGTGCAGGGTCGCCAACCAGCAGACCAGGCTGCCCAGAGCCACATCCAGCCTGGCCTTGAATGCCTGCAGGGATGGGGCATCCACAGCCTCCTTGGGCAACCTGTTCCAGTGCGTCACCACCCCCGACATTACAGAGAACCTCAATTATGATCACGCAGACAGTCGGTAGGAGCCAGGTTACTCTCCAAGGAGTGGTTGCTCCAAACCTGCAGCCATGTGCTCCAAGTGTGCAAACACACGCAAGGCTGACACACCACGACCACCATCTCCGCAATCTCTACAATACACGACTTCTTCACTTCAAAGAAAAAGAAAATCCTTAGGGGCTTCATGAATTTTTCAAGTAAAACCTCTTGTATTTAAATACCTTTTATATTATAGTGGAAGACTTCTAAATCATATTGGAGCCCTTTTCAGTTAATTTTTTGCTCAGTAATTTAAAAGGAGCTTACTTTTATCTCAACTTTTAAAGACTAGTTTCAATAAAAGGCAAAAAGAGATTTTGCTCTTATAAATATAAGAGCATATATATAAATATTTATATAAATATAAATATCCCTACCTAAAGCCTTTTAAAATTCATACTACCTAAAAGTACAGCACTAAAAACACAACCCAGTTAAAGTTACACCAACAGATTTTAAGAGCACGCCACAAATTATCACACATTAGAAAAAATCTTAAGAACAACAACTGAGGAAAGTTTAAAACTTTTTAAAACTTGGTACTTATTAATCTGTGTCAAGAAAAAAGTCATTACAGAAAGGGTTGTTAAGCATTGGAATGCTTAACCACCGGGGAGGTGGTTGAGTCACCATCCCTGGATGTGTTTAAAAACCATTTGGATGTGGTGCTCGGGGACGTGATTAGCAGAGGGCTGTTCGAGTGAGGGTAGGACGGTCAGGTTGTGGTTGGACTCAGTGATCTTGAAGGTCTTTTCCAACCTGAGCGATTCTGTGATTCTGTGATTAATAGTGGAGTAGCAGTTGGGGTGCCCTGATGACACACGTGTGCGCAAACCAAGCGTGAAGTATTGGAGGGTTCACGTTTCAGACATTCATTACAGTGATAGCCAGCAGGAAAGCGTCCTGCGCTGTGTTACATGGGCACAGCGTTGGCGTTGCTACAAATCTCAGCGTACGATTTTCAGTTTCACTTGAAGGAAAAATGCTGAAAGCAGAACCTGTGGCAACAGCCCCCGAGTCGCTACTCTTATAACCCAAATCACAGCAGCTGGGAGAGAAAACTTCAAGCTTAGCTGTTAGAGCTCCTTATCTCATAGCGTCAAAGTGCTCTAACAAATACCTTCTGTTTCATTTTACAGGCAGAGAAAAGGAAGGGGAACAACTTGCCCAGGGCTGCAAAGCACGTCAGTGGCAAAGCCTGGATGTGAGTGCAGGCGTCCCAACACAGCGCAGTTATTTTAGCCACCCGACTTGTGCATCTGGGCTGTTCTTGCAGTGCTGGATTGCAGGGACAGCCACCCACGTGTGCCCCTGCCTTGTGGGCAGCTTGCAGGTTTACAAGAATTGCCATTCTTCACACAATGATTAATTGCTTCCCTTCTAGGCATTACTATTATTAGTACTATTAATTATTTGTACGCAGTGTATCAGTGACAAAAACGGGCCAGCACGCCATTCTCATACTAGAAGTATATGAGCACTTTTGAAACAGCTGGGTGGAGTGGGACTCCCCTTTGCTCAGCTGGTGCTGTGAGTGCCTGCATCCGTGCTCCAGCAGTCCCACTTTGAGCAGCGGTTAAACCAAAGGTCTCTCTTTAAAGTAAGAGGTTTATTTATACGTAGAGCTGGGAGTTGTAAAACACATACTATGTCAATGTCTGCTTTGAGTTCTTATTGTTAAAAGGCTCTGAAATCTGGGCCAGCTGGGAGATGGCATAAAATACAAGTTGGGTGGGTGATACGGGCAAGGCACTGTCAGCTCCATTTTTAATTGCTTTTCTTGGCTCTATCTCCAATCTAGGAAGTATGTACCTTGAAGAGTGGGCCAATGGCAGGTAGGAAAGGCCTGATTATAAACCCAATCAACTTTGGGTAGGGACACCATGTAACTCCTTCCAAGTGAGGAGTGACAGACTGCCCACAGCATTCTTATTGTCATTTGCATTTTAGAGCTCTTTCATTATGCTATTTAACTTACAATTTTTCTTCTCCTGCTCCACTGATCAAACAAATGACCATTTTTTCATGTCTTCAAGTGATGATCTGTGTTAGCTACGTCTTCTCTACATGTATTACAGCTGCATTACCCAGGGGATCAGAGCAGGAGCTGAGCTGTACTGTGATCCGTGAGTTTTGGCTTTATGCATGTACTGAGTGGACTCAGGAGATCCTCAGAATCTCCTAATTGACACCTACTTAAGCTGGGATGTAGATGAAAAAATTATGAAAGAAGCATTCAGTGGAGAAAAAAAGATACAGGTAATGATTTTGAAGGGAAAAAGAGAAAGAGGCAGGAAGGGAAAGAAGTGAAGATGAGGAACAGAAGAGGAAAAATCAATTTCCTCCTGAGATAAGATGAAGTTGCCCAGTAACACAGGATGGTAGGCGTGCTAAAGTTCCAGCAAGGCAACTTCCATAGCCGAATCAGTGAAAATGCATTTCTGGCTCTGCTGTCCTAAGCTTATATAAACATGATTCACTGTGCATGTGTTACAGAGGGTAATGTAATGAGATCTGAACCTCAGTCTGTTTGCAGTTCATTCCCAATGTGTACATAAACTGTTTGTAATCAAGGTAAGTATCATGTTGGTCCTTGGGTGCTGTACTTAATTTTACTTGATGCTTTTACTCTCTAGTCAGGTAATAACTTCCTCTGAAGGTGCACAAGGGGCACTGACATTTCTAGCACATCTCTGCAAGTTAGCAGCCCTTCAGGAGGCTTTTACAACACTGCTGCCTCAGTCAAATATTGAGTTTCTGGATTGTGAATATTCCTGGGGGGAAGAGGAGAGAGAAGGAAGTTCTAAGGCTGAGTGGAAAGCTCAGGAAGAAAACAGATTATTTCTTTTCAGGGATGTGACTGCAAGACAGGGCTTATCAACAGAATTCCCAGTTCTCATGTGAAATATCTTGATAACTCTTGAAGTACAATCTTGCCATAAGCAGCTTTCTCTCTGGCAGCATGGGTGAGAAAAAATGACTGAGCAGGCAGCTAATCCCTTCCTTCTCCTGAGCCTCACCTGTTTACTGCTACAAGACAGGCTGAGCTCATCTCATCACGTACTTTGCAAGTGACCGGTTCCAAACAATTACACTCGCAATAGTTCAAAATGAGATAACTTATCTCCTGTTCCATTGGTGATTTTTGTGGAATGCTTAGGGGGCTTTGTTTGAAAGAGTACCAAAAGCAGCATTACATTTATTTTTGTTTATATATATATATATACACACACAGAGAAAGAGAGAGAGAGAGAAACATTTCTATCTTTTTCTGTTGGCATTTTGCCTGTGGGGTGGTGACAACCCTAAAGCCTAAGATTTGCACACCAAATCTTGCTTTACAAGACAGCCCTGCACGGTCGCTCCTTACGCACCCATCTGAGCCTGGCCGAGAAGGAGTGCTGTCCGAGGAGATGGATGACACTGAGGCAACTGACAGCGGTCTTGAAGACGATGGCATCGTGAAAGACCTCACCATGGACCTTGGCCGACTGCCTCGTCTGTCATCCAGGCTGGAAGGCTACGATAAAGGAAAATATGAGAGATGTGAATTTACATTTTAAGTCACGGTGCAGCGGACATCTGGCTCCTAAAGTAATGCAGAAAGGTTCAACGGTTTTATTTCCATGTTATATTAATTATGCATTACGTATAACAACAAGGAGATCAATCTTAAAGAAAACGCTGGATGAAATTTTCTTCTTTTTTTGGCTTTTCAAAATTAAACAAAAAAACCCAACCACACCGGTAAGAGGAGCTTTAAGTCAAGAGAGCCAGCTGACAGTGACATTCAGGTGAAGAAGAAAATATATGGAAGGTTTATTTCTTTCATGCAGACAATTTCAGTGTTCTGAATATTTATACAAGCTTTGTTAGTCATTAATAACTGATATATGCATAAAATAATTGAACTCTTTCAGTCAACAAATACAAATCTCACGCTGTTTAATTACAGGTAGATTTTCCACCCTGTCAACTACTGGCAAATTGACACTGTACAAAGAAGACAGAAGCGATAAAGCTCCATCAATCCTGACAATTCTTACTGGTGGGCAGAGCGAAATGAGGAAGATAACACCACCTGTGTATGAATTTCCAGTCATCTCTCTGATGATGTAAATGTGTATTACTGAAGAGACTGACATGCAAGTATCATTAATGTCAATTACTTCTGTTCTCCTAGGGAATAAAGTCTTATTTGATCTTTTCTCTACCTAAGTGTATTAGGAAGAAGTGACCTAAAGGACTACCCATGGAACAACACATAGAAGGACACAATAAAGGCTGGCAAGCTCCACATAAGATCTCAGTGTTCCAGAAGTCATTGATATAGAAAAAAGAAACCAATCTCTGAAGGAGACATTGTCAGTTCTTCCATTAGATGAAGATAAAACTAAGTCCAGCAGTCTTCAGTGCACTGTTAGGACAGAGCTCTGCACACTCAGACTTACAGCAACTCTAACCATTTGCTTGTTGGGTCCTGCTTATTCAAACTAATTCATACAACAGCATGCAAACTGTGTGGCTTTTGACAGGCTTATCAATTACTTTCTCAACTAGGAAGCTGTATGCTGGCTTTTGGCCTTCTTTCTCTATGGGTAACAATCAAAAGTGAAACAACAGATCATTGGAAACACCACCAAATTCTTTTATGTGACGTAAAATGAAGCAGAAACTGAAAATCACTTGGTGGAATGACAAAAGCATCAACTCCAGCACCACTAAACCTCCAAGAGGAACAGCAATCTATTGCTTGCCTACATTTAGGGTAGTGTCAGGTGTGTGAAAATCCAAGATGTAGGCTGCACATCACTGCAGGCCCGTATGGCTCTGACAACCAGAAAGGAACTAAATCATAGAAACTTAGAATGGCTTGGGTTGGCAGGGACCTCAAGGATCATGAAGCTTCAACCCCCCCGCCACAGGCAGGGCCACCAACCTTCACATCTAATAGTAGACCAGGCTGCCCGGGGCCCCATCCAACCTGGACTCGAACACCTCCAGGGATGGGGGTGTTCCTCCCACACCTCACCACTCTCTTGGTAAAGAACTTTCCCCTGATATCCAACCTAGATCTTCCCTCCTTCAACTTAAAATCATTTCCCCTTGTCCTGCTATTATCTACTCTTGTAAAGAGTTGGCCCCCTTCCTGTTTGCAAGCTCCCTTTAGGTACTGGAAGGCTGCAATGATGTCACCCCACAGCCTTCTCTTCTCCAGTTTCCCTCAGCCTGTCTTCACAGGGAAGGTGCTCCAGCCCTCTGGGTCATCAACAGGAAGGTGACATTCAGCTCCAGAAGAACCATTCTATATCATCTAAATTAGTGATGTACTTTGTAAACAGCAGTTCCTTAAAAATAGGATACCAAAGGATTATCTTTGTTTTCAAGGAACCTATCCAGGCAACTCAGAAGTTGTTCCCATGCATTCCACACCCACCAAGGCATTCCACACATCTCCTACAGCATCTGTTCATTATTTAATGAATTGATGGGCTCAAGTGATGACCACAGAGAACAACCAGGCAACCGTGCATCAAGAAATCAGTGAAAACGATGACTGAGAAATACAAAGTTGCCTACAGTGCAGAGAAAGGCCCCATCTGTATGAAGCGTGACCTACCACAGCTCGGACACCATACTGCTTCTCAACTTTGTCCTTCAGCTGCCTGAAGCAAGCCTCCATCCGCTCATGGAACGGCCGCAGAGCCTCCGTCACCTTCTCACCATGAATGCGGATGCCCTCTGCCAGGAATGGGATCTGCAAAGCACAACACAGCCCTTAGTGCACAGAGTCCTTCCCAGTTGATGGTACAGGCAAAAGACCTACGTTTGTTTCGAGAGGAAGGAAAGATCTCGTGGAATATCAGCAAAAATAAAAGTCATTGTCTGTGAAGCACAACATAGTTAAAAAAAAAAGTCTAAGAAGTATGCTATATACGATTTCCTTTTTTGGTTTGCTACCTGCAGTCCTTCAGAATTAATATACCCATAGTTCTGCCCCGTACTCATACACCGGAGGAACAGCTGAATTTACCTGGCAGCACAAATCTTCCTATTAGGCCACATTCATGAGCTCCTATACATGCTGCACTTCTGAATGGCAAACTGATGAATGACGACTCGCACACTGGGTTATTAAAACCCTTCCTCTCCCAGGTTCAAAGGGAATAAAACCTTGAAGGAGAAAATATTTGTGTGCTTTCTTTAGGAAATGCTACCTCTAAAGCTGCAAACGAGCAGCATCCCTGGACAAGTATATATTGCAGAGTAGTATTTATTAATAAATTATATAGTTTTATATACTGAAAGCTACATTTCTCCTTAAGGAAAAAAAAAAACAACAAAAACATTCTATTTTCGTTGGGAACAAAACAGGAGAGGAGAAATTCAATTAGATCTTTTTTTGTAACTGAAAACAATCGTTTATATGCAAGGCTTCTGTCACAAAATACCCATGCCAACACAGGTTTATTTAATTAGTTCATAGTGTGGAGGTGTAGCTGACCTTTTAAAACGTTTTAAGAGAGACATCTTCATTCCCACAGCAAGCCAGATATACCATTAGAGTTCTCTACCTGCAGCTTAGGAAAAATATTTCCTCTTCCAGGTCTGCTCCAGCCCACACAGTGCTCGGACTCTGACTTAGGTATCCTCTGCAGCAATCAAGCTAAGAGGCTTCTTCTTAATAATTCATAATTAAATCAAAATACTGATTAAAACCAGATTTTTTTCTCATAAGGCTGAGCAGCGATCAGAACAAGTAGCTTTATTAGTTAGGAGAATAATAAAGACAGACAAACTACAGATGAACAAACTCAAGAACTGTTACCGAGATGGCTCTCTGTTTGGGCACCATTTAAACGGACACAATCTCTTTTCCTAAAATACACCCTAGAGACGTCCCAACACTGACAGTATTTTTTACTGCAGCCATTTTATTTATAGCTACGTGGATTGGCACTCTACAGAATTTAAGTTATAACTCGGAAAACTTCTCTGCTCAAAATAAGTAAATGAATGTTGAAGTCGTTCAGCGTTACCAGGCCCCTTTCTGACCCTGCTGTTTTGAAAGGGTAAGTGGTCACAGTGTGCATTCATTTAAAGGAACCCGCTGACTTTTCGAATGGGATTTGTTTAAGAAAATCAAATGGCCAAGATGAAGTCCAGGCAGGGTGCGAGGCTCAGCTCAGAGCTGATTTTTATGAGCATTAATGAGCCTGTCCCAGGAAAATGGCATCTCCGATTTCAAAAACCAAGGGATATGAAGCACAGGACACGGGTTTTAGGAGGGGAAAGTTCCAACCAAAGAAAAAACTGTGGGTGCAGCCCAGTGAAGGTGGTGAGCAGGGCTGCACCTCCGGAGCACAGCAAGCTGAGGAACATCAGCGCTGCTTGGGGAACAGGCACAGGGAGGCACCAATCAGACAATTGCTCAGGTTGGAAAAGACCTTGAAGACCATCAAATCCAACTGCAACCTAACCATACTGTCCTAAACCTAACAACCCACTGCAACCCTTCACAAGCCTTGGCACGGAGGCTGAAAGGCACTGAGAAGAACGGGGCTGTTACTCTGCAATGGAAGCAAACTTCCTCTGCTAGCTGCAAAATTCTTCCTACTCCTTCCCTGCCACTGGCAAAGGGAAATCTCGTTACACATCACTGAACTTTAAACCTGCATGAACCTCTGCAGGATGCTGAAACAGAGGCAGGCTGCCACGCTCCTCATCCTGTCGATTCATTTTTCTATGGAGTAAGTGGGTCTGCATTACTTTTTATGGCTTCATTTCATAACATTCTAGAAGGTACCCTCAACTTTTGAGAGGGGAAGGAAGCAGCAAAGGTTGCGTTATGTATCTGGGCTGGAAAACAAGAAGGCAAATGAGAAGGGAAACCAGCTCAAAATCGCGTTTCTGCCACCAGTCTCTATTTGTAGATTGAAAATTGCATTGCAACTTAATATTAAGTCCCTGATCATTTTTAAAGTTCTTTTTTCCCCCCTTTAAAATCTTGGTCCGCAGCCAAAAACCCTGCACAAGGTACATACGTTTTCATTAATTAACAGCTTAAAATCTCTCATAATCTCAAATATCACAGAACCACAGGATGGCCTGGGTTGAAAAGGACCACGGTGCTCATCTCGTTTCAACCCCCTGCTGTGTGCAGGGTGGCCAACCACCGGACCAGGCTGCCCAGAGCCACATCCAGCCTGGCCTTGCAACAAAGTATGCTTGTGAAGTTCAGGCTGTGAATGCTACCATTCTTTTAGCAATGTAGAAGGAGCATCGAATCTTTACGACGTTGGTTTTTCACGCTGCAAATACATCAGTTAAACACCGAGTGACCAATGTCAGTTATTCATTTCATTATCATGAGCAGCTTGAAATGACACAGTTACACGGGATATAATTTTTCAAGGGAGAAAGGTCTAAGACGGGTAAAAATGGACTTTGGTTTAGTAATGATATTTATATGAAAACACAGTGGAGAGAAACAATGATTTTAATTAAAATCATGACTGTGTAATTAAAATTTATGGGAATTATAAGAGGACAGTGCATGAAATGCAAAGCACAATTGAGACAAAGGCAGGGGAAGGGATAGAAAAAATAAATTTAAACAGTCAGCTGATAATACGACTGTCAGCCTATTTCATATACCCAGATTGCTTTATAGAGCATAAAGAAAATCTCTGTGTGATTATAAAACTCCAAGAACCAACATTATTGAAAAATGAAAACTCATTTTGGCTTTCAATCACTGTCAAGTCATCGATGAAAACAAACCCCTGCCTTCGTTTGGAATGTTTCCATAACAACTCGCTCATTACACCAGCTCCCCACCCCACTCCCATCAAGTTATGATGTGTTCTGAACACTGACATTATGTTGGAAGTATTTAAGCCTCAGGATACACTGAATGGATACAAGACTAAGCGCTGACTTCCACTCAGAAATGACTGCACCTTTTCAGATAAATAAAATAGTTTCTTCTGATCACTTTGCTCCATCTTGCTGCTTCTTTCCACCCCCCCCTCCCCCCCCCCCCCAGCACTGATGGGATATTATGTACTTAAAACTAGGGTCTAATTAAAAAACAACGTGCTTCGGTTCAGTAAGCATTTTCAAATAGTAATACTATTTGCACCCACGTCACCAAAGCGAATCTGCACTGAGTGCATGCGGAATTCATTTGAAGTCGTGCTATCAGAGGCAAAGGGAGAGAGCTGACACCAAGTCAGTCTTCTGGGATCAAATTATTTTCCTCTATAGAACTTAAAGCTCCTCGAATCTAATCTTCTGTAAAAGCGCAGAGGAAAATGAATAAATAAATATCTTTTCTTCAGACCCAAAGAGTTTCTATTCAGTGGTAGTTTTCTGGCCTTCAGAGGGTATTTTCTCCTCTTTCTTTCTTTCCTTTTTAAAATGTATTTATTTATTTATTTTGAATTCTCTATCTTCGCTTCTGCTACCTTTAAAATTGAATCCTATAGAAATGTAAATCATTGCCTCTATTATAAAAAATAAAATTGAATATAAAAAGGCAACGATGTACTTTGTTCTTCTAAGGGAAAAACAGTTCCAGCCCTATTGCTACTTTTTTCTTGTTATCATAATATTATCTTGAGACCACTGGAAAGTGTCCAGCATATGACTTTGGAATAAAACAGGAATTGTTTCCTGTTTGTCTTGCAAAATATTCTTCAGTACATACAAGTGCTGTTCTTTATGCAAGAGGGTCCCTGCTTTGTTTAAGGCATTGAACTGGAAATCTGCGTTCTCTTGCTGGTACAGAAAATATTCATCTGTGTGATCTTATATTTAAATCATTTCCACTCTAATAGACCACCAAGAAAACATCAGGTGATTTCACTCTATGATGTAGCATCTGTGAATCATGAATATTCTTGTATCTGTATCTATCACATTGAATATTATGTGAAGTTATACAGCAAATGAAGCAATGACTCTACAATGTCCGCGTTAGTTTTACTATACTACACATAAATCAGTTCTTTTTTATTCTCACATATAATATTCTGTGCTAAAAGGTACCGTACGTGTACATAAAAAGGTTTACAAAGGTTAAAAGGTTTACAAGTAGAAAACATCTTATTGGAAGAAAGAAGTGAACATGTGAAGAAATGCTCCACCAAAGCATGTGCATAGGAGGGATTCAGTGTTAAACATTTAACCTGAATGTTTGAGAAAAAGTTTCTAAGATCAGGCTTAGAAAGTCAAAATGCAAAACCTAATTGCCAATAATGGCAACCAACGTTATTACAAAATGCTTTCTTGCTTGAGCAACATGATATTTTCACTGTATTATGGTTTAAAAAGAAAGAAAGAAAAAGACAGAAAAAAAAGAGGGTTGTGGGTTTATCAAATGACAAATGATGTCAGATCCAAAAAGATGAACTTCAGCTCAAATTCTAAGTCAGTTCTACATGACAAAGAAGCAGAGTAAACAGTTTGACGTCTGAATTTTCTCAACAGTGACACTAAATTGCCTTTGTATGGCCAACGAGACTTGGAATCCTTACCTGCCAAGCTATCAGGTCCTTCAGTTTTTCAATCTTGTCGTGATCTTCCGGATGCTCGTGCATATATCTTTCAGTAAAAAAAGCCTGGCCAAGAGAGAAAAATGAAGTATTTGATCTCAGAAAATGAATCAACATCTACAACCATAGAAAGATTACCTGCAGCAAAGATAAATGAGTCAACCCAAAAGTTCTGCAAGAGAGCAGTAGTAGCTATAAATACAAATGGAAAAAGTAGGAAAAGATGCATAATTTATTAAAGTTTTAAGATTAATACATCAATCTTTCACAATCAGCAAAGCAGGTGGATGAGCACATGGTAGACGAGAGCAAATCTCATGGGCAACACCACAGAGGACTTTTGCTCATCACAGCTCTGAAGCTGCTTCTTAGCAGCTCCCAGGGCATGAGAAATTTTAGTTGATGAAATGCACGACAGCAGGACAAAAATGGATGTTTTTGCCATGCCAATCAGCATGTATCTTCTCCACGTATGGTACAAAATACACGTTGCTTGCGTAACCCAGCATAATACCTTTAATATTCAAAACATGCTTAAGAGAGATGGTGTTTGCAGTTTTCTACTGTTAATATCTTCTCACCTATAACTCTGAAAGCTAATGTTGTAATATGAAGTTAAGATTATTTAGATATATCTGCAACTGATAAGTAGCTCAGAAAGTCTCCAGCACTTGATTAATCCTTAAAAAACTGAAAGCAATGGAGAAAATTGCAGCCAGTTATTTGGTCACTGAAGTTCACTCAGAAATTCCTGCTTCAGGTCTGATGTCCAAGCGCATGAGAGCACACACTGGAAATGCCATCAATCTCACTTTGTAGTTCTAGCAAGCAATTGCCTGCCCCATCCCTATGTAAGCACTCCTGAAGCCAAGCGTATCATCCTTCACTTCAAATTTAGAAAAGCCAAAAAATGTATCCATAAATATCAGAAAATCGTAACGAAGATAAGTTTTAAGCAATGTTCTCCAAAGCATTTATTAGGGGAGGCTCACCATGTGTGTTCATACCCAAACACAGCACTAAAGAAGAGGTGCAGAGCTTCCAAGAGGTGAACTGCTGCAGGACAGTTCAGTTTGATGTTACCTTCTCATAGTTGGCGAAACCTCCCATGACTGCAGGATCCACAATGCCGTTCAGTAGCATAGAGAGAGGGTTAATGGGTAGATTTGGATCATTTAAATGCTGTTGAACCATATTGTTGATCTTATCGTTTGTTAGCTGCATGGTTTCTATTGCATTTTCCAATGGACTAATTTCAACCTAAAATAAAAACAAAAGGATGTTTTAATTAAGGAGCAGAGTTTTTAACCTGCCACGGAACTGGTTGCCCATAGAATCACTGCATTTAGAAACACTCCCAGAAAGACATTTTAACAGATAATTAACATTAAGGGTGGCTTCAGACACTGACAGAACCATAGAATCATTGAGGTTGGAAAAGGCCGCTATCATCCAGTCCAACCACCGACCCATCACCTCTATGCCCACTAACCACATTAAACGTTTGGTGTCTACACACTGCATAAAATACCATCTCTGGAGATATTGAGATAACTGATCAAATAATATCTGTAGAAAAAAAGTTAAACGCATTTCGTTGCTGTAGTACAGATTACATCTCAAAGCACAACACAGCAAAACATTTAGAAAGGCTCTGACAAGAATCATGTGAGGTTTTCGGAGGATTATGGAGAACATCACAGATTATGGATCAGTGAGTTTTAGCAGCACAAAGAATCCAGCTTAATGTAACAGTAATAAAGAAATGATGACTTAATGTGGATTTTCGGATGGAAAATGTAATCCTAAGAAGCTCAAAAATCAAGAAGGTATTTTTGCAGTGATTATTTTGGTACGTATCCAAGGAAATGGAGTTTAACATGTTGAAGAGATGGCTTCTGTGCTATCTACGGTGCTTTTTCTCCACGGCATCCCATTTTCTTCTTCCTAACTTAGATAATGGGAGAAAGAAATGAAAGAAATTTTCTTTTTCACATCGTGTAGACTTCAGTGAAGAGAGATCCTCAGATGTCTTAATGGGGTGAATTAGCTCTTCTACTGAGCAAAACTTGCTTTATTTTAATTGACTGATCTCCAACTATTATTTAAGAGATCGGTGCATCTTTCCGAATGACAGCTGCTCATTCTGGAAGAAAAAGTATTAAGATATTTAAAATGTTGCTAAAATAGGCAGATTTCGTGAATGAGCTAAAAACGACTAATTAGCAGCGACCTGCAATGCAGACGGTCCTTCCTGGGAGCCTCAAGTCATAGCCTACTTACATTTAAAAGAATATATGAGGTAGGAATAGAAAAGGAAGGTTAATTGAGGCCTACAAGGAAAATGCAAGTGTATATTTGATTACAGCCTGATTTACATAAACGCTACGTAAACAAAGAAGCACTTCTACCTGGCTATCAGTTGCTAACCACGTTTCTGAGAAGCACTTCTAATCAAATCTCTTTCGTTGTTACTCTTACACCTGCCATGTGATTACACCAAGGGTGTCTCAATTAGCATTTTTAGAGGTCTGCCTGGTGGATAGACCTGGAAGGCGGGCAGCAAGCTGGGTGCCTCTGCCACAGCCACGGCTCAGAGCAGGCAGAGATAGCACCAGCTGACCACCTCTCAGAGCCGAGCCTGCTATCAGCAGCGTTTGGACAGGGAAAATAAAGAGCATATTCATTTGGAAAGAGCCGTTGTGAACATCGTAGGCTAAATTTAGGATTCTGTCATTTTTATTAATGGGCTTATAAGGAGGAAATAATTTGTTGATGAACCATTGCTTTTCAAAGCTCTCGAATATCTACAGAAATTAGCACTCATTGAGCTGACTGACATCTTTTTTAACTTCCCTGTATCGGTAATCACGGCTTTCTTTCTAAGCCTCCCTTCTCTCCCTGCTCCCCTTTACTTTTCAAACGCAGAGCTGCAGCTCCCATCCTACTTCTACGTGCTTCTGGGCACTGGCCCTTACTGAGAGCTGTTTATTAAAATATACACGTGCTTGTGAACTACGAGCTTTGTCCTAGGTAGTTTGCTATCTCTGTACACTGCACCATCTATTTATGGCAAAGAAAAACGATATTCTCATACACTGCAACACTTTAAAAGTTAAACATAAAAACACAGAGATTAACGCTTGTGCTTTTTAACGGCGTATAATTCAAAGTACAGCTTCTAACTCAGTGGCTGCCTCAGCAGGTTGTTTTTTTTTTCCCCCTATGACTATTAGTGTCCAAGCTAAACCAAATCAGATACAGAACAATGAATGCATACAATGAATTCCTTGTTGGCAGCCAACAGACTGAGATGGTTTAGTTATGAGTTCTCAGAAGTAATTTAAAGAAAGAAAAAAAACAACCAACCCACAAATAGACTAAAGGAAATTCTGCACGTTCCCATTGTTTGTGTAACACAACAAACTGCCTTTAATAAACGACTCAGTTCCCCCTTAGCACTGATATGATCTCACCTCTTCCTTTAAAGATGCTCCGGTTTGATCAATAAACTATGAAATGTGCAAAAGCTACTTTAATTCATTGCACTTAGTAAAGCATCGATAATATTCGTATCCATAATCCAAATGTAGCATTACAGGCATGTGCATTCAATGGCCGTGCTTCTTGCATTTCAACTGACAGGAATCTTGAAGAAAGTCAATACCAATTTTGTAGCAGCTATGCCAGAGCGAGGTCAAAAGCCATCCCTCGCTGTCTTCCCACATATTATTAAGGCCCATTCTGGTATCATTTTCCAACTATGTGATTAATGTGATCCCTGCTTACAAAAAACACAGAGAAAAGCCCTCACACGGGGTTTATGTGCACGTCAGTGACAAGCATAGTGCTCAAGGTGCGCACACACAAAATGCCCACCTATCAGGCTGTGCTCCTACCTCATAAGGAAAAGAGGCTTCCATCAGATTTGCCAGCCCCTATAAACAACACTTTTTGCAAGGTCAAAGACAAACACTGTCCTCCCTATCAGGATTAGACTGAAAAGACAAAATTTATTAAAAATTCAGCACGTTCTCTTCAGATGCCTATGACTGTCAAGCATCACATTCATATTCTGTTACTATAGATACCATAGTAATTTTCTGCCTTACTTCTGATCATCTAAATACAACTGTCCAACGTAACCTCAATGGAGCAATGAAAAAAGGTTTTAATTAATCATATGCAAATTGTTCTTTTCCTTTAAAAATAAGCCTCACAAGAGAGAATTTAAAGCTGGGGTAACAATGCTTTTATTGCTACTTAAAAATTACAGCTGCATAAGAATAATTTAATCTTTAAGGCACTTAATGGATACATCTTATCTAAACAGTCTAAATGGTAGAACAGAGGAACGCCTATTTTTGAGCTGCTTGGTGAGGTTGCTAGGGTGTATTTTAGCCAACGATGGAAATGAAACAACAACAATATTTAACTGCAAATGCTAAGAACAGAAGTAATGCAGACACATACAAAGCACTCAATTCATGGCGTATTTTGAATCAATCACGATAAGAATACCAAAATTCCCCTTTCCAAAATTCAGATTGGTTTCATTTTTATGGAGCAGGGTTCTCCTGCAACACCGTCGTTCCCTCTTCGTTTGAGGCACGTGGCTTAAGCCACAGGCTGTAATGGCTCACCTGCTGAAAGCTGGAAATGCTTTATAGAAGTACTTCAAGTACTTTATCAGACCTTGCCCTAAAGGTCCGGTAGGTTTAGCACGCACTACCTTGTATCAGGAGTGGAAATCATTACTTTAGTCACCCCTAGTCAATAATCAGCATCCTCTGCAAGCAGGTTCTCCTTGTCTTAGAATGTCAGATATAGTCACATTGATTGCTCGTTCACAGAAGCACAGTCACACAGAAATATAAATGCTCCCCGGCTGTATAAAAGCCCCATTCTCTTATGTAACCTCAATAAAGCCAAATTGATCTCACCATGAAAACTGATTTGACTTCAAACCACCTCAGAATCCCTGGTAATTTGTATGCAGTCACATAGATGGTTCTCTCAATCCACATATTCTGCAAATAAAACGTACGCATCATGTTATCAGACTGATAGCTGTTATCTTAAGAAAGACTTAAAACATTATGATCAGGCAAAAGACCTGCAATATGACAGACATTATGAAGCCAGAGGGAAATTGCAGATGGAGTCTGCGTGGGGAGATGACGGAATAGTGATGATTTAGATCTGTGGTCGCTTTGGGACAGTGACACTGATACACTTGTTAGTAGAGAAAAGAATGCTCTCTTACCAACAGGAGAGCGTTGTGTTAGAAGATGCAGCTGTTTGACCAGACTCATATTCTCCTGCATATCTTCTGGGGCTTTCATGGACCATCCCTCATTAAACCACATTGCTTTGATGCGAGGAAAACGGAGCAGAGGGACAGCATCCCCAGAGAGGCTGTGCCCTCCCTGTCCTGGGGGCTTTCAAGACCCACAGGGTAAAGCCCTGGGCACCTGGGCCTGACCTTGGAGCCGACCAAAATACCTCTTGATCTGATTTGTTACAACTGGAATAATTGGTAGCTCCTCTTACTTATTATGGGGCTTAAAAATCTGAACCGTTTACTCCATCTTCCATTAACAGAAAAGCTTTCAGTGAGTTGGATATATTTGTTTTTTTATGTATACTCAAATCATACTGTAAACCGTGGAACTGAGGTCTGGCATTGCAGTATCATAAAAAGAGGGTTTCTTACTCAGCTAAATCCATGTAGATTACCAAATTATTCATTTTTGATAGAAAAGCCAGTGAAAGAGGCCAGGGACACTGAAGGAGTCTCTCAATGAATGCTCAGTCTGTGGGAAAGCAAGTGCTTGGCATTTATTAGCAAAAGGATTAGATTAGAGCCTGCAACTTAAAGAAAACCAAGTTCTTTCCTTAAAATAATAAGTTAATGTGTCATTTCTTAAATACTGCTACTACTGCTTTACTACTAACTACACCTACCGGTACTGTGAATAAATTGGTGTCCATAAAAAAAGGGCCATCAAATGGATGTAGCCTGTTCTAAACATTGTGATGAATACAAGCTGTGCTCAAAGGGAGTTTTATTGACCATCAGCTGAAACATATGGTTTTGTAAAAAAAAAAATTGCATTGCTGCAAAAAGATTGTTTTCAGAAGATGCCCCAGTAGGATTTTCATAGCATGGCACGTGTTGGCAAGAGGTAGCTATTTTTTTTCAGCTGCAACAGTGTTAAATTTCTGTCTCAAACTAGTTTTTAACTATCGTATCGTATCACAGAATGGCCTGGGTTGGAAGGGACCTCAAGGATCGTGAAGCTCCAACCCCCCTGCCACAGGCAGGGCCACCAACCTCCACATTTAATACCAGCCCAGGCTGCCCAGGGCTCCATCCAACCTGGCCTTGAACACCTCCAGGGATGGACGGGGCATCCACAGCCTCTCTGGGCAGCTGTGCCAGCACCTCACCACCCTCATAGTAAAGAACTTCCCCTTGATATCCAACCTAAATCTTCCCTCCTTCAACTTAAAACCATTTCCCCTTGTTCTGCTGTTATCTCCCCTTTCAAAGAGCTGGCTCCCCTCCTGTTTATAGGCTCCCTTTAAGTACTGGAAGGCTGCAATGAGGTCACCCCACTGCCTTCTTTTCACTGGTCTGAACAAGCCCAGCTCCCTCAATCTGTCTTTGTAAGAAACTAAATACAACTTTGTCTATTTTTTCTACTGGTATAAAACAAGATGCTTTTTTAAGCATTGAACTTCTATGAAACATAATCAAATTCGAACTCTGACTATATATTTAAGTAAACAAACCACACCAAATACTTCAGATTATCAAAACGCAGGGGAACAAACAAACAAAATCCTCAAATTAAGTTTTTCTTTTACCGCAAATTCATTGTCTGGGTTTTTCTCTCCCTTTCGAACGGGCCGTGAGTACTCAAACCGCTGGACTTCATTCACTCGATAGAAACTGGAAAAGGGGAAAAGTACAATCAAAATCAGTTGGTATCTGCTTCGGATTTGCTGCTTGACTCTACTAGAAAAAAAAAAAGGTTATGTGTAAGTATCAAATATTTATGGAATCTCTATTATCCTGTGGGTTTGACGGACTCTCTCCTGATACAAAGAATTTCCATGAAACATGCTTGTATCCCTACACTCCTTGGCCCTGTATATGCTCAAAATATAACCAGAAGAATCACAGAGTTGCTCAGGTTGGAAAAGACCTTCAAGGTCATTGAGTCCGGCTAAAATAACTGCGCTGTGTTGGGATGCCTGCACTCACATCCAGGCTTTGCCACTGACGTGCTTTGCAGCCCTGGGCAAGTTGTTCCCCTTCCTTTTCTCTGTCTGTAAAATGAGACAGAAGGTATTTGTTAGAGCGCTTTGACGCTATGAGATAAGGAGCTCTAACAGCTAAGCTTGAAGTTTTCTCTCCCAGCTGCTGTGATTTGGGTTATAAGAGTAGCGACTCGGGGGCTGTTGCCACAGGTTCTGCTTTCAGCACTTTTCCTTCAAGTGAAACTGAAAATCGTACGCTGAGATTTGTAGCAACGCCAACGCTGTGCCCATGTAACACAGCGCAGGACGCTTTCCTGCTGGCTATCACTGTAACGAAGGTGATGAAGAATGAAGGTGATGAAGATAGCGTCCCTACAGGATGTCTGAAACGTGAACCCTCCAATACTTCACGCTTGGTTTGCGCACACGTGTGTCATCAGGGCACCCCAACTGCTACTCCACTATTAATCACAGAATTGCTCAGGTTGGAAAAGACCTTCAAGATCACTGAGTCCAACCACAACCTGACCGCCCTACCCTCACTCGAACAGCCCTCTGCTAATCATGTCCCTTAGCACCACATCCAAATGGTTGTTAAACACATCCAGGGATGGTGACTCAACCACCTCCCCGGGGAGCCCATTCCAGTGCTTAAAAAGTGGTCGTAGCACTACAAAGAAGACTGATTAACTTGGCAAAACCACCAGGACTCACCTCACGATTTGTTCTGACACTGGCTTATGGAATTTGGGTGGCAAATCAAGCTTCGGCTTCACGGTAAAGCATTGGATATCTGAAAGCACGGGTTAAGAATTGGAAAGACAATCTCCATTCCGCAGCACAGGTAGTTCAACAGGAACACGGTGAAAGAACAAGATTAACAAGGGGCACCAATGAAGATGTAAGTGCAGCAGCCTGCTGCCCACAAACACCCCTCTGCAGGAGCTGCCCTGCAATCCAAGGATACACTGGCCAGAGGAGCTTTTGATCTCGTCACCCGGTGGAGACGTCGTCTTCATTTTCTCTGCATTGGGAAACTGAGTTAACAACCTCGCTTCGAAGTCTTCGCGCCGCTCGTACTCTTTTCCCCGGTAAATGAAGACTTTGTTCTGGAAACAAATAGAGAGGTGAAGTCCCCATACCAGTAGTGAACTGGGGTCTCAGAAGCGCTGCCTCCAACGATGGTCAGAGAGACACTTTAACACTGGGGTATAATCAGTAGATTACAAATATTTTACATCTATTCAAGAAAGCACAGGTGTCTCCCCATAACTATCTTGGTATTGAGATCCCCAAGCACAGGCTTATCTTTAAGTTTATGTACAATGAATTCAATGGGATCTAAACACATGATTTCAAGGGGCTATAAAATAGGTGCCCCCTGAAAATGTATTAAGACAAATAACGTCCATCAAATCCAAGACCTCCCTTGATGCTTCTCATCCACCTTCCATAGTTAATGGTGGAATGGATGCAAGTAACTGAATTAGGCTTTTCGTATCAGTACGTTTACCAAAGGGTATCGATGTCAGCAAGCAAGAATTGCAGAGGAAAGCACAGAGACAAAAGGATGCCATTTTAGTGGTAAATGACTCTGTTAAGAAGACCATGGGTGCTACCAGTGATCACGCATTGCTGTGAGCAACTGCACGGGACACAGAATTTCACTGGTGGCAGTGAGTTCCTTTGCAAAGTTATCCAGGCCTTTATTGCGCGTTCATCATTTTGGAGATTCCTGTTAATGCAAGCCTTCCCTAGAGGAATATTATAAGGGAATAAATGCTCCTTGTATGGTAAAACCCAAGACATTGCAAACAAGCATTAAAAAAAAAAAATTATTAATGTTTTTCTTGCTTAAGACATCGCATTTTTCTTGTCTGACACTTGATAAAATACATTACGTGTACATTACTCTATATGTACTTCCAGCACCACAACCATTCTCGCTTTTTTTCACATCACATCTCTTTAGCATCAGCCTTTTGATCCCAAACCCACATCAGCTTGCACAGCATCATGCATTTGCATCTGTTCCTGACATATGGTTGTGTCAGTTTGCAGAACTGCACTCCATACGCTGCAGGGCAGCTCTGAGTGCTGCTGACCCCGCCACTTCCCTGGGCCTCAGAGTCCCTTTGGAAAGGGCTGTCCAACAGTGTTACCAACCCAGCTCAGCTCCCACTTTTTTGGCTGACAGTCTGCACACAATGGGTGCTGCACAATACGGCCTTAGCCTGGGCAGCTTAGCTGAGAATTTGTTGCACTTCACAGCATCTTTGAGTGGTAAAGTACACCTGCTTTACAGCAACACTGGGCATATGAAAAGCCACAGGCGTTTTCAGCTTCATGAGATGATTCAAGAACTTCATCATTGGTGTGAGTTAACCTGGAGCCAACACAGCCACAACCAGGAACTCCTTTCTCAGACAGGAAGCCTGCTGCTAGCCCTGGCCAAAGACAACATCTCTCTTCGTCTATCCTGGAGCATAAAAAAAAATCTTATCTTCAGTTTCATGAATGATCTTAATCTACTGGAACTCTTCCATAGGGGTTTGGAGAGAGACTCTTTCCAAGCCCCAAATCCTCATGTTTAAAGAAAGATATGAGCAGAAGAGTAGACAATGTGTTATTTCCATGTCACAGACTGGAAAATGCCAGAGTCCAGAGACTCATTGCATAGGTGAAATTCAGAGGTGTTAACCTTCCCATCCTTATTCAACCACTAGCTCAACTCTGTAGCAATTCTGGTGTCAGTAGAAGAAAAAGCAACCATGAAATGTTATTAGACTTGCTTCACCAGCATCAGCTAAGTGACGTATGCTTTAAATTGACAAAGATTGTGAACATTCATGAGAAAAGATTGCATTTAAAGGTATCACACGCATTTTTGATACTCATTTTCAAGACTGTGGCATAAAAGGAACTCACCTGGAAACACAATCATATACATTTGGGTTCTCTGTTGTACCTGTCCAGCAAACATTTCTCTATTTCTGATGATGCTGATTCCTACCCTCATTTACAGACAGGGTAGGTACATCCACATTTCTAGTGATACGAACACTTAAGAAGTATAAAGTATTGGATATTTCGGAAGGAAAAGCTTCTCTACTAAAATGCTACAATTCCATATTGGAAATAGGAAATGAAAAGCAGATGATTGTTTTATACACCCAGGAAACAACCACCAAGGTTAGGCAGATAGTAAATAACACACTGACAGCAGTGCACTTTGGGCACAACACGGTGAAATTTCCAATGGAAGAAATCAGGCTACTGCCTGTGGATGAAGGTGCACACTTACCCTTATGAAAGTCGGAAATCCCTGGCCATAGTATCCAACAGCAAAATAATCTGGTTTCGGTCTTATCACTTTCACAATGTTTTCATAGAACTGAGCTTGTTTTCTCTGGAAAATAAACATGAGAGACTTTAATGATATAAACTTGAAGCAGATTGCCTGTACGTCTCTTATCTGTAGCTCTAACTTGAAGACAAAGCTCACTTGCCCTTTTTTTAAACAGATACAGAGTAGTATTTTGAGACACAAAACTCTGTATCCAGTGTTTTCAAGCTCATCTTGGTGAACCTCGCTATCCCACTTTGATAATGAAATTTTGATGAAGGCCATGAATCTGCACAGCAACTTGAATTCATGGCTGCAACACAGCCGGTGTCGAAACACTGGAATGGAGAAATGCACGCTGCTAAAGCCAGCTCTCAATGATGCTGACTTCTGGCTTTTCTGCTGTTACATTTCATTACATTTTCCTACTACTTCTCTTCCATATTTACAACTGTTTATTTGCACCAGAAAGCACGCAGTTGAGGACTGCAGAAAATATAACTTTTGGAATAAACACACGCATGTCAGACACCATCTGTTTTCAAAGTGGAATCCTTCATCTCAAATGATGAAATAATAACAAATGTGCTGCTTTGGACGATCTGTTCATTAACTTATTTTTAGTCTATTACTTTTCATAAGAGAACAAATTCTGATTTTTGGAGAGGTTTATTACTGATCCCATTTGACAGATAACAGTAAATGGCAAGAGGACTACAAAGACCCAGATCTGCCATACGCTTCTCAGTTCAGCTGTAGCAAAACTATTTTGTCATTTGTGAATTGTCTTAGAGCCTAATATCTCATACTGCTCGAACAAAGGAGACAATAGGGATAACAGAAAGAAACAAAAACTTGTTAATTTTTATTTTGGAACACCCGCCCCCCCACCACCTAAGACTGGCTCACTGTTATTCAGCAGCACCAATAAGAAAAGCCTATGGGATATGCAAGACCTGAATCATACTAGAGCTTGAGTTTTCATCCTTCCCTAACCAGGGATGAACGCCTAACGTATGACTTTGTTAATTTCTGTGATGCTCCCTGCAGTTTCTCCTGTCTGATAAACAAACAGCAGATAAAGTTGCAGTGGACAGTTCTGGATTTTCCCTATTACAAGAGGGGGAAAACGTCGTTTCCACATGCAGATGAACCATACTCAGTTTCTATCGCTGCCTCTCTTGTAATGACACACCTTTATGTAATCAGTGACAGATTTACTCTGGGAGACAAACGGTGAAAGGTACCTGACGGTATTTATGAGCATCAGCTACGCCGTACAAAGTGCAAACTCAAACTGCAAAAAAAAATGGATGAAGCATGATAAAGCATGGTTGCCTTCGTGACAAAAGCTGATCACGTTCCCATGTGCAAGCATAAAGGAAGGAGATGGAAAATTAAAAACGAGGAACTCAGAGCAGTTATCTACTGATGAATGATCGTACCTGACACAGGAGAGTCATTTCCAGCTCAGGAGCAATCTTTACCAGATTCCTTTTATATTGAAATGCAGAATATTCTCTATTGGATACAGCCCCACTGTCAGCAGCAGGCAGCAGGCTGAGGGAAACTCTTCTTGCCCCTCAAAGCACCTTTAAAATGCTTTCTGTTTTAATTCTCTACAACTTGGAGTAAAAAGCAACATGGAACCATGCTCCAGATCTGTTAGGCAGATGACTACACTCAGCTTGGCACTAAAAACATTTAAAAAGCCGCAGAAAGAGGATCATGCAAAAGGGATAAAAATTCAGAGAGCTGGAGGACAGAATGATGGACTACACAAAAGAGGAGAACTGGTGAAGGACTGAAGAAACTGTAGAACTGAGAAGAGCAGCACTCGGCTTTATCCTTTTCTCCCCAAGAAGTGCTCCTGGGGAGGTGGCTCCCAGCCAGTCTCAAACGGAGCACTGGTGTCAGCTGAGAAACAGGGCACAAATGGCACCGTGTAAACAACCAGCTAAGGTGGAATGGGATGAAGCTGAAACCATTAAAACAAACAAAAAAAAAAATGGGGTGCAAAGGAAAAACGTATCAAAAATCTGACAGTCAAGAATTTTCCAAACATAACTGGAAAGAAGTACTGACTCCTGCGAGCATGGCTGAGAAGTTGGGAGGGAAAGTGACAGCTGCCATTTATCTTGTTGGGGAAGAGCAAGAGAAAAATGGTGCAGGCATAATGAATGGGTAGTGTCGGGGCAAAAATAACTGACTCTAGACATGAATGCTTGGGAATTATTCATACCTAAAAAAAGGAACGCGAATGTGGAAAGACACTTGAACGAGAAAGGCGATTTCTTCTTGTTCCCATTTATATTTAAATTCCAAATTTCCTTTTATATTCCAAATACATCAGCTTAACACGATGGCAACATTTTTCTTTCGGCTAATTAGTAGCCATTAGTAGCCAGTTATTTAACATTTAGCCCAAAAAAGCCAAAGCAGGCATCTATTTTGGTATTTGACTCTCACATGAAAGATCTTCAATATCATTTTAGAACCTTAAGAATTGTATTCTGAAAAGACTGTTGGATGTCCACGTTACTTAAAAAACTTACCAGCAGTTCGCTGAGTTGTTCGTAATCAAACATTTCATTTTCATACTGTTCTGCAAGTTCCTTACCCAAGGCAATGGCCTCCTCCCACATCTGTTGGGAAAAAAAGAACCCACAAAACAACAACAAAACTGAATTACACACCTCGGTTAAACGACGACATTGGAATAAAGCAAATCTTTATAAAACACCACAAAACGCATCGTGTCACATGCTTGGAAACATTGTGCATCAGATGTGCCAAATAGCTGTGACAGCTTTACCCGTATGTCTCCGATGCAAATCAAATACAACGATTCTATTACATCAGAAATGAAATGAGTGTTGCCAGCCCAACCAGATACCCAGCAGTGTGCAAACATGGCTTGGCCGCAGAGCCAACCAGAACCCAGGCCTTCTGATAAATGCTGCTAATGGATTATAGATCATCATCACCTCTCTCCTCCTCCGATATCTATAACCTACATTAAACAGGACGGGCATCTTGCAGATAATGCTTTGGACAAATACTCATTACATTTCCATTGGTTCTTTTCCTCCTCTTGTTCTTTGACCATGAAATTCAGCAGCTGTCTCAACTGACCCAAAGTAATTTAACAATATCCTTCAGCTCTTCAGAAGCCAACAATCTTAAGGAGTGGAGCACCAAACATGCTTTTAAGCATGTATTTTTCATTTTTTCCCTACTTTAAATGTAAAGAACCACTCAAACCCTGAAAGATGTTTAAATTAGCACACCAGGAGACCTAGGATCAAACCTGATGATTTGTCTCTGCCGCAGAAATTTGGCTGGCCATGCTGACCTCACTTTATTAAGAAAATGAGAGCTGGAACAAGTTATAAATCCATTTGCCTCATATTACCCTTCATCTTAATTCACATCTCCTGTCCACGCCATCTAATTCACCTCTCTGTAGCAGGCCACATGTTCCTTGCCCCGGTGAAATACAGAGATGGCTGCAGCTCTACAGGGCAGCAGGATGGAAGAGGACTGAGCAAAAGATCAGAACATATAGTTCCCCCTTGCTCCAAAAAGACATCAGCCCTACAGGCAAGAAGAGTTTCAGTCAGAGCATCCAACCACCCAGTGATCCATCATTTTTCATTTTTTCCTAGGAAGTGGCAATTAGGAGACCAGGCAGGCTGAACACTCAGCAAGTCATCCACATCCATGTCACAGAAGCAGGACTTGGAGCAGGTGCCGCCAGTTTGCTCTTCCTCCCCGCTCATCCCCAGAAAAGCCAATTCTCAAAAGCAGGGCTCCTGTCCTGCAAACCCAAGGCTGGACTAAAAAGCAGATTAAGGGAAGGAAGGGTTGGAAAGAAGCAACCTGAAGAGGTGCTGTTGATGTTAGAGGAGAAGGAGAGCATCCCAAGGATGCTGTAGGCGCTAGCAGGAAAAATAATTATGGGAGATAGCAGGCTCTCAAAGTAAGGGAGAAATATGGGCTAGAAACATTACAAGCAGCTGCTGGTATATCTGAGCAAAGGAAAAGGAGCTTTTGAATCCTAGAGAAAAAAAAAAATCCCTTGCTCCTAGGAGGGAACAGGATCCTTGGGCAAGCAGGGACTGAGTGGTGATTGACTTCTGGCAATTCACACAATATTTAATCCCTTCTCTGATTTTTCTCATTTCTACAACAAGTTCCACTGTATTATTTATCTAAGAGAGAGGGCTGGAATGAGCATGAGTTACTAATGCTTGTCAAGTGCCTTGAAGATCAAAACCACATTGGAACACTAATTACAATCACCATAATGAGGGACCCATGTCTGCAAGAAATCAGAAGGCAGTTTCTACACCCTGCAACATAGTTTTTGCAAATGGAAGGCTCGCAAAGTTTAATCTAATCTAGAATGATGATACAGAATATATTTTTTATCTCTAGACAAGAATAAACATAGGCTAAATAGCAGAGGCGTATTCACAGACATGAAGCATGCTCTCACATACTAGGCTGTCTTAATTTTGGCTCAGAGGAGCAGCACGCTACCAATTTATAGAAACTAAACTAACATTTGGCTGTTCAATAAGTCAGCAAGTGAAACCTTTCAAAACCATTTAACCTTTCTCCATTTTGACTGCTGCTGTCTTCTTGACTTCAGTCATCCAGAGCTACTTCTGCACATTTTTATCTCACAGAAAGTGGTGTTACTGTTGTTCTCCTTGCCTCGGCCCTCTGCGTGCCCCACATGTAACCAGTCACTCACCAAAACTGAAGCACTTCCACCACATTTTTCATCTTGAAAATAGGCATATAGATGATCTCAGGTGAACAGCTTTGTAACTGAAGGGGATTTGAAATAAATGGCAATCTAAATAGTGTTAGATTTGCATCAACGCTGGAAATAAACTCGTTCAGGTCTTCCTTTGAATCCTGAATAAGCTCCACACATCCAACGCCCACCTGGCACATGGATACTAACACTGCATGTCATCCAGTGCAAATTAATTGTACCGGGCCCATTTCCCCTCTCCCCCCCCCATCCTTGTCAGTCAGACCACAACTTCTCCAGAGCAGGAGCTGTGCTTCTATGGCACTTACCAGGAGGCAGCTCCTCCAGCCCAACCAAACCCTTCTGAGTTAAGGAATACGAACATTAGGAATGAATTTTACAAATGCTACTGGTCACAGAGGCTGAAGAATGAATTCTCAAATTAAATATCATATAGATTTAGTCTGTATCTTTAATATACAAGCAGTTACCACACAATACTAGCGTTCTTCCATTTTAATAACCATTTCCTAATGCATAAATGAAGATGAATAGGAAAAAAAACAGGTATCATGAGGTATCATGCACATATGTTTCTGACTTAAATTACTGGAATTACTCCAAACACTCTTCAGAAGTTAGTTCACCAGTTACAATACTCATATTTTGTCACATTATTTCTAACGTCACACTTCCAAGTACAGCAAAGAAGCAAAGCCGTTCTCTCTCTATTCCACAGCAGATGCACGATAAAACTGCCCCCAACTATGAGAAAAGACTGCTTCAGTTTGTGCCAGTATCTGGCACCTCTCCAGCCAAGGAATCTGCCTGCATCAACAGGACTCACTTTTTCTTGCTCCCGTCTCTTAGAAACCCCACTCTTCTCCAGCATCTCTATTCTGAAATCCAATTGTCCGGCTCAATCCTCCGAAGGAATGGCGAGAAGTTGTGTTATAAGACTCAATTTGTAAAATGTCAACTGCCCCGAACTCCACAGGTCCACGAGTCAATTAAACCACTTGGCTTTTCTCTCCGCTGTTTGTGCAGCTGGCCTACAACACCTGCAACGCTGCTGCAAATAAAACTAAATCCAGTAATTTTTTCTATGTTGTAGCAGCAGTTGGAACTGTATATTTAAAATACACTGTAAAATAGTCTGAAAATGTTCTGTTTGGTACGGAGCAGATTTATTCAGGTGAGCGTTGCACGGCTGTGGCAAAAGGATTCTGATAAATGAAATCTATACTCCTGAAGGTCAATAACTCCCCATCTGCTGCCTGACAGATTTCCTGCACTGGAAGTTTTCCCAGGTTTGCCCAGGACATGGCAGGTCTTCTGGAGGAATGAGCCGTACTGGGAGCTACTACACAGGATTTGTACGATATACAACTCATTAACACAAGAAACAATTTATCTGCAGAGTGTACCGGAGAGAGAGGTTTGAGATAGTGAGGGGGGAAATGTTTTTTATACTAAAGGAATAAGAAAAAACGCGTACGGCCTAAACTAAGATGTAGACATGAGCTGCAAATTTTTATGCGAAGGACTTCGAGAACTTGGGAGGAGACCTTTGGGAAAAAGGAGCAATTTAATTTACTTCTGAAGTCCAGATTGCTCGTTGCACAGGAAGAACTGCAGCATTCAATTTAGTTATTGAGGTTCTTCAATAGCAGCAGAGGAGAATCTTAGGATATTTCTTAGCTCATGCTGAGTTAATGGTCAGTAGAAATGAAACAGTCTAGGCAAAGCATATTATCATGCAATACTGTGAGGTATGAGGAACGTTCCCAGCGCTGTTTATATTTCAGATAGCATTAATTAACCATCAAGAAAGCTTAAAATCTTAAATATACAATTTAAAACAATATTTCTCTATTGCCAGCATAGCATTCAAGAGGTGCAAGATACCCCATTCACTGGGGTATTTCAAGTATCTTTTGCTCTGTGCCTCCAGTAAAACAGTAAAAAGCCTTTTCCTGGGGACTTAAGAGGTGGAAAGGATGAAGGAGAGGAAACAGGTGAGGAGTGTGCATTTACCTATTTTTTCTCCTAGAGGACCAAAGCTTCACTTTACAAAGGAGCAGCAGAAAACATTTACTCATTTATAGACTGTGGCATCCACCAGCAAATTCCAAACACGTTGTGGTTTGTACATCTTACCGTGCAGGGCTAAGAACGCTGCAGCTTCCTACATGGCTACAGAGACCACATAATCTTGCTTCAAGATGATATCTTTGTCAACAACAGAAGAGAATATCTTGGCTTCAGAAGTACATTAGCACTGACTAACATCAATTGTTCCACACAGGTGAAATTTCAGCTTGTTCCATCTCCCTTTTCTTTCTGCCTCTACTTTTCCTTCTCACTGTGATACGCTCTAGCCTAGCAATTTTTAGTAAAGTCCCTGGATTAAGGGCTTTGTTGAAAATTACCAGACTTCAACAAAACACAGAAAGAGCAAACACTTGAAGAGCAGTTCAAAGGACAGGTTAGACCGCTGTGATAAGAGCAAAGATAAAACTTCTAAGGGCAAAGGCCAAGAGAGATGGAAATGAGACTGGAAAGTACAACATACAACACAGTACAGGCAAATAGTCTAGGAGAGAAAAAAAGACTTAGAAGGAGTAACTTTCCATTCCGGAAAGGAGAGCTTTGGAAGAGTAACAAAAAGCATTACTGATGAGGAATCAAATCCACAATGTCAAAAAACAGAAACTGCACCTAAAAACCCTAATTTCCTAACAAGGATACTTGTGGTGAACACTATTATTTTGTTCACAGACAAATGACATTCAGTGCAAGCTCATATTTGGTTCTATTAGATTACAAACTTCTCAGGCACTTCTGGTCTAGAAGTGGTATGTTTCTCTGCATAATAAACACATAAAATTACACCCTCCTCTACATACACCTCAGCCTGCATGCTAATATTTAACAAGTAAGCCTCATGGTTGTTCTACACTTGAAAAGTGCCTCGAGCTTTCCTATGGGGAAGTTACCCAGATTAAGAGAACGGGACTGTGACTGTTGAGAGGCTGAACTACATCAGCCTTTACCAAGAAATGCCAGCATTTTAAAACCAAGTGTCACCTTTTGAGAAATCCAGCTCTGCTACATGCCTCTAACCATGGGTATGTCTCAAGGCAGCTGGCAGCCTTGAGTGGAAGAGAAATGCTCTCACAACAGAGAGCACAACACAACACAACTACCAAGCTTTAAGAGCTTGAAAGTAGCCCTACAGTTGTCCACCAATGGCCCTTTTACCCCGGATATCTCTTGTTAACTTTATGAAAGAAGAAAGCAAAGTAGCAGGATCAACACGGAGCAAACTGCCAGGCAGAGGCAGAAATTGTTAGCTTATCAGTATGTGATTCTAAAAACACACATAAATACTGTTCCAGATGTGCTACTGATCATAGAATTACACAGTTAAAGTAGCTGCTAAATTTGCAAACTGCATAGGTAAATGCAAGAAGTTAATTTACCCTAATGTCAGAACACCCCAGCTGAGAGGATTACCTTAATTCTACTGCAGAAACCTGCCATTTGAAAGTTCATGTCAGATTTTCATATTCTCTTTGTATATTGATTTTTTTTCCTTTCCGCTGAATGATACAAAACCTTATCACCAACTCGGGGGACCAGAAAACAAGTGAGCAAAGATCTGCAGAGGGGCAAGAGTGCTCTGAAATTAAATCCCCTGCTCACCGAAATCAATTAAGCAGGAATCCCAGTTATGCAAAGAAATATGAACAAGTGCTCACCGTGGTCCCTTCGATATCATACTTCACCAGTAAATTTTAAAGTAATGAAGATTCAGCTGTTTAACTGTGAGGAAATGAAGTAAACATAGAATTTTCAGTGCTACTTCCTTTCATTTCATTTCAAGATCATGTTTCTGGAACGTCCCGATGAAGTGAATTTCACCTCTCCATTTACACCCTTCAGGCACGCCGTTTCCAGGCTCTGATACGTCCCTGCATCTCTCCCTGCCTACTATGCCAAAACCACCATCTCTGTGGACAGGTTGGCGTTCCAACACCCATCCCTTCCCACCTCACAACATCAAATTCAAATTCCTCTTGGAAAAAAACAGGAGCAACAACATCTCTCAGTCTCTCCATTAACCTCTTACGGTGCAAACCACACATCCACTCTCTGATGCATTTTTGTGTGTGTGTACATGAGATAAAACAAAAGAGTAACGTAAGGATTGCATTAGTTGTTGCAATTGCTGGAAAAACAAAGTCCTCCAAGTTACACGTATCGCTCCCTTTTTATTTTCTCCATGGCACCATATGCACATACACTTACCTTTAACAGAGCAGTTATAAATGTATCATTGATTGGTTTTTTTACTACTTTTTTTTTTTGAACTATTATTATCTTCCAAGCACTGGCAAGGTGTTCACATAAAGCACTCCATATAACAACTTACAAATTTAAAGCTCCCTGAAGGTCAGTTGATGCAAACAATGTTTACTTTTCAACTTGTAAGTAAGTTAGAGAAAAGCAACAAAACATATTTGGACTTTTTTTTTCCCCCCTCTTTTTACCTTGCCCTTGTCAAAGTAATGGATAATTTCTTGATACAGCTGATCTTTCAGCTGTCCTTGAGTAGCAGCCTGGTATCCATCCCGCTGGGTAAGATGTGCTGCACATGCTTCTTCTGACCACTAAATCATACAGAAAGAAAAAGTGGAAAAATGAAGGCAAATCAGAATTTATGAAGTGTGTCAGTATATTTAGGCTAAATAAAACACACATTCTTGATTTAAAAAAGCGGTATCACAGCTAGCAAATATTTTATTATGGTTGTGTAACTTGATTCCCCGGGTACAAGGACCATTTATTTGCATGCTATTTCTATAATTGGAGGCTAATTACATATATCAGCTGGAAGGAAACTTCTTGAGGTGGCTTCCTCTCCTCAGTGAGTTTGATGAGCCTGACCTTGGCCTGCTGATGGTGCAACCTGCTGGAAGCATAATGAACACTAGCAGGTTTACGTTGAGAGATGCCCCAGAGCCTAGATTCATCAGCACAAATGGAAATGACTAGAGGCACAGAAATTAAACAGCTAAAATGCATTGAGAATGTTTGGAGGTGTGGAAAAGTGCAACTAGCTTCATACAGCCCGCTTGCAAATAGTTGCTTGTCTGATAAATGCCTAATAGATAAACAAGACAAAGATATTAAATGGGTCCTCTCTTAGTCTTGAGAAAACCATGTAATTCCCGATGGCTTTCTCTTGCACCTCCATAGTTTGGTGCCCAGTAAGGGACAGACACAGCTGAAACCTCTGGACTCTGGACAGTATTCATATCGCTTCTACATCTCCGTTCCCTCCTCCCACCAATATGCCCTAGGACCCATCTGCAGATGAGACAATACTGGAGCCTTCTCCCTAGACAGGATACTAATACTATATCCTACCCAATGCTATCTATTTTCATGAGGCTAGCAGGAAATTAATACCTAAGAGACTCACAAAACTCCATCAAATCAAATCACACATCTCCATTAAATCAAATGAAACTTCATAGATTGAAAAAGAGACAGGGACAGGTGCTCCAATATGGCTTGTTGCCTTAAGAAATGAAGTTAAAAAAAACCATAACCTCTGAAAAATCCAAGTCACTACAGAAGGAGGGCTGGCCACAAAAATAACCTAACTTTTGATATAAGAAGAAATCTGTACAAAGATCATCGACTCTTGGATTTCTTCACAGAACTGCTGCTGCATCACCTAGTTTTGCCTCCTACATCTGTTTTTAAATTTCACCCCATTATTTTTTTAATTTGGCCACGACGTTTGTATTTGACTAAAACACTGCTCACGTTTCATTACAGCAATACCTTACAGAAACACATTCTGTCACTGTCTGGAGATGAGAGGAACTGAAGATTACAGCCCAGCTCCCGGCAGCGCATTTCAGTGGCTACAGACTGCCCGCTGTAGGCATGTCAGACCTCAGCTCTGAACTTTTAGTTCCTATAATCTTTTCCTTAACCAACCACGGGAGGCTCTTTATTATCATTTCCCTCCCCTGAAAACAGTCATTTGATGCAAACCAAACGGATTCCTTTTTGACAGGCCAACCAGAGAGCACTTGACATTTCTTGCTGACAGAACCTTCCTTTACTTCTCTTATTGTTTATGGCTCTCTTAAAGCCTTCCCGTTTTTACATCCTTCCTAAAAAATACACAACGGAACTCTCCAGTGTACTGCTGACTGTACAGCTCTGTACTGTGTTTATGAAAGAGATCAACTTCAGAGAGTCTCCAATACAATGGCATTTTTTTTTCAGTTGACTAAGAGCCACCATCTTCTGTTAGTGGGGTTGAAAATTAAAACTGTTTTATTTCATGTCGTAAAGTCTCTTTTCCAAAGTTTACATCATTAGCTTGCAGTAATCCGGAGAAAACGATGAGAAAACAGCGTTCTTGCAAATCTACAGGTGAAATTCTTCAAAGCTCTCACTCTTGACCTAAGATCGATCCCATTAAAATCAGTCTGATGCAACATATGAGAACGATGAGTGTCACTAAGAATCCTGTCCTTGAGGTTTGAAAGAATAGCTCAACTACTTAAAATTACACACAGCATGATACAGCTGCATCCCAAGTAGCACCGAGCTGCTCCACCCATGGCTAACTTCTACCACGATAGTATAGGAGACAGATCAATATGCTTCTACAGTACAGCATTTCCAACCTATGAAGTGTATTTATAAACAAACATCTGCTTAGCGATGAAAGCCTATAATAAAGATTACCCTTATATTTACCATCTCCTATTGATTCACATTCTAATAAAATAAAACTGGATATTTCTTTCAAGTAAATTAAAAGAGTATATTAAGATACTCGTCCAGTCTCTGAAGGTTTTCTGTAAGGAAAAATGGAGTTGGCTAAGCTCTCATTTAAGGTCACATAAAGCATATTGACCAATGAGGTAAAGACATAAAGGGCAAAAGTCTGAATGGCTTTTTTTGACACCGTTCATTTTGTCATTTTTCCAGAAAATGCAGCACATGAGATAGGCAACGTTGCACCTTCTCTAAGAGATTCACTCTCGCAAGGCCTGATAAGCAAATATCACACAACTTGGCAGTTGTGTTTTACATACATACTAGGAACACGAGAGATCTTTATTGCTACAGACCCAGTCAGTTACACGCTCTAACTTCTACCCACAGGTGAGAGCCTACACCTGGCTGTGTGAATGAAGATGCCAAAGCTTTCCCTCAGCTCCTCACTCCTCTGAGATGCGTCTCAGCCCAGAATATTTCACTAGCAAAGCAACTGCATCCAGTAGGCTGTGTCCAACAATTGTCCCTGCTTTTAATAATGCATAAACCTATTGCTACTGTGCTTTTACTCTCCAGACCAATTTTACTCATTTTCTCTGAGTAACAATGCTCTATTTGATTTAAAATATAGTAAATACATTTCAGAGTGTCTTGATTTAAATTGCACACGTACGCTCTGCATCATACTTAGTCTTCTTATAGTCTGGATGCAGTTTACTCAGTTTTGAGGCACAAATAATTCCTCACACATCCTTTAGAAGAGCTTGATTTAACAAACTCCACTTCTCAAAACAGACATTTTACACCACCAGTTCTCTTGAGATTGCTCGGATTAAATCAAAGATTGCTAAGAACAATTCACAGCGTGGAATGACATACACTTCCACTACAAAAGGGGTTACTATTAGCATAGTTTCTGTAATAATACCTAAGGCTTACAAAACACTCACCATTGGCATAAGAAACAAATGCCTCCACACACTGCGTAATTTTGATATTTAAAGGAAATTTATATTACAGCTTTTACAGCTTTTAATGTGCGGTCTTTACTTGACCGTGTTTCCATTCATATATATAGACATACACACACACACATTAATGGCAGAGGGTTTGTTTCCTGCATGTTGAGGAATTCATTACACATGCAAGACATTAAACTCAAACAAGAAACAGCGCACAGATGTTGATCAGTTTTAAATACGGATTGCGTGGCTGACAAAAACACTCTACTACTTTTGATCAGTGCTAGCATGAATTCCAGACCTTGCAACGTACGTCAGTGTTTACCTTAAGAAGCTTTGCATGCAGAAGCAACGTGTAGGCAGCTTCTGTATAGTTATCACATTCTTTGTGCAGGTCACACAGTTTGTACAGGTATCTGAAAGAAATAAAAGCATTCCTTCTTAATACTGGTTGGCTATCAAATGTTACAAATTAATTCAAAATAACTTGCTCTGGAGACTACAACAGCTCATCTCTGTTTAAACACCTAAGTACATCTGGGATTACTTCTCAGTGCTCATATTTCTGCATTCAGAACCATTTAGGACCACCCGCATTTCCACTGAGCTTTTCTCCCAGTGACTCATGAAGAGCAACGAATTCCATACAAGGGACACTGCTCTAACTGATCAGTTATAGAAACAAACAAGTCTGATTCCTCAACTTCAGTATCATCGAACCTCTGAAAGGGGATTATCTTCATTTGTTTGTCAGCTTTTTTAAAATGGGAATTTAAAAATACTTATGTATCTTTGACAGAAGTTTGTTAACAGAATTACGAGAGAATTTGAGCGGGAGATGGACAGTGAGAGCTTATCTTCACATCGATGCCAAGCAGGGCAACCTGCTGTTCAAGACAGACTCACGACTTAAGGTGCATGTCCAGTTCCCAATCCTGCCTTTTGCTAGATATTATTCATTTTTGCACTTTATTAAAGCAATAATTAAAACCATTTCAACAATAGGAAGCGAGTTTACTAGAGAAAAGTCTTCCAAATAAGATAACAAGCATCTGAGAATGAATTCATGAATAATACTTAGCTACCTAAAATAGCAGTCAAAGAAAAGCTTCATCACTGCAGCACGACAGTCGAGCCAATTTTAAGCCAAAGTACAAATAGAGGACTAGGAACCCTGAGGTTTACAAAAAGCACAACAACATATTACCATTTTCACTTTCTGCGAGAATAGATTTTGAAGGATTCCTAAAAGCTTTAAAGTAAGTATCAGTCATCATTATTATTTAATAGCCCATTTTACCCCAAGTCACATACTTTCTACCTTACTAGGAAGGAAAATTGTTTCTTCAGTCAGTTTTCTTTTGACTTACTTACGTTCCTCATGCGATAACACTCATGCCTATTGACGTGTTCATCATAATAAAACTGAAGAAGTTAGAAGGGGGATAAAAAAAAACCCAATCTCATGCATTTAACTACAAATGCTCACTGTTCCCAGTGAGGATAAGCTTCTGAATGTCCTTATGGTTCAGAGAAGGGATGCTTTCCATTACATCTCTCCATTCAGCCCCCAACCGACTGCTTAGCAAGATCTTAATTTTCTCCAGTTTTGCTACACTCAGTCAAGCAGATTTTCGTCACCGGTCATGTTTACCAACCTTATGTACATCTCTTCTCTCTCGATTTCCTTGTAGAAATTCTGAAAATAAATGAATGAATGAATGGTTACGAAGTCTTTGATTTCACGGTAGGAAATGCATAAGGAACACATTATGAATTAAAAATTCATTATTGGATGGCATCAACCTCAAAACAGCAAAACAAAATCTTCCTCTAGTGACAGAACCCAAGTTGTTTAACTTAGAAAATCCAACACTGGTGTTTTATGATGTAGCATATTAGGGCTTCTGTCTTACTGCAAAGGTTAAGAATTTGCAAGAGTATTACCAGCAGGTATTTGCTTCTGGCATTTGCAAGCCACACATCATCATCTATTTCAGCTGAAATTTTGTAATATACAAAACCCTAATTTTTATGAAACTGTTGTTCTACAGATTTTACATTCTAATCCTTAGCTGAGCAATACATCACCTGCCCTTGGATTCTAATAGCTTCCTTCGAAATAAAATGTTAGATTAGTGTTGTTTATCCGGTTTCATTCTCATCATTCCCTTCAGAAATGTCTGAATGCCTCTGGTCTTGAGATAAACTAGTTAACACTACAAATATTGTAAACACAGGATATGATAAATTGGGCAAGATATTAAAGGCTTTTCTGAATCTAATTTAAAGTTTGCCTTCAAAAGTTAAAAAAAATAACATATCTAAGAAAACAAATTATGAAGAAATTTATGTCCTCCACTGAATTACTACGTATTTCAGTGCTAAATTAAACCAGCGTGAGCAAGTACTAAAACATTCACGAGCCCAACAACAGTGCATGCATAAGCCCAATACAAACTCATCCCCTTCAAGTTGATCCAAAACATGTGATGAAATCTACACCGTTGAGTTGCAAAAGACCAGGTTTTTAGTGCACATATAATTTCAGATGAGTCAACTCTCTAGTTTTGGGTTGAACTCAAAAGACAAACTGAACCAAATGAAACGACACTCCCCAGAAAGTCCTCCTCTCCTACTCCATTATTTTGTGATCTCAGAACGAGCTTCCAGCACCATCCCTCCTCTGGCCTGCCCGCTCCCTTGGCTGCACACATGGTTTTGCCAGGGCTGGCAGAGGTAGGAAGAAGCAGCCAAGGGAAAAGAGAGGGCTTTTATTTTTCTTTAACATCAGCATTGGCTTAAACGCATATCAAAACCTCTGACTTAAACTATAGTCGATACAGGCAAACCTAATCCTGTGAAAGCCTGTGTATTATTAAAGGCCCAATTAAGAACTCTTTTGAGACCTCAAGTGGGAATTACGCTGAGCGCTGGCCCTGGGTCAGATTTTGCAAAGGCATAAATTTCACTTCAGGTGCATGGAGAATGATGAAAAGACTGTATTGGCCCTGGAGGGCAAACGGGACTTTAAAATCAACCTCGGGTTTTAAATCATGCCTACTGAAAACTAAGTGAAGTTCTGCCCCACGACGCTTTCATCCATTTTCTGCAGACTTGGGTGGCAGGGCTGTGTGTGGGTAACTCACTGTGATTTAACTCGACAGCAGTACATCACCC
The DNA here is from genome assembly GCA_030625065.1 of Alectoris magna. Taxonomy (NCBI): domain Eukaryota; kingdom Metazoa; phylum Chordata; class Aves; order Galliformes; family Phasianidae; genus Alectoris; species Alectoris magna. The sequence continues at coordinate 21,128,460 of CM060566.1, read as the reverse complement.
ACAGGATTTATCACCTGCAACCACCTGAAGAATTCTGATGGCAGAATCACCATCAGGAGACGGAGAAAACAAAACCAAACCCTACACGTGCCATCGGTTCCCCCGCGGCCGCTACTGGGAAGAGTCTCAAGAGCATTACAATGAAAGGAAAGATGAATCCATTCACCTTCCTTAAGAAATTTCCCTAGTTTTATACATCGTCGTCATGCCTCAGAGCATATAAGGCGTGTGATTTTTCATTTTCTATCTTGCCTGGTGCTAACTGCAGGTTTCTGTAACTCCACTTCTGCTCAGGAGGACACCGTGCCTTTTCTGCGGCAACCCAAGGGCACTCGCTGCATCAACAGCCGGTGACACCTCTCCGAGTTCCCCCCTCCTTCCCCATTTACTAAACATTCTGATGCTTTCTGATGTGCACAGAGAGGAAAAACAAACTAAAAATAAAATCCCAATCCCTGACTTGATGTCTCTATACTCTCTCTCATTTCGTTTACAGCTTGCACGACACTGCAGCACAAAGGCTGTGCTGCACGAGCTGAGCCCATTTGCAGCACTCCCAAGTGCTAAAGCTACGAACTATTTACTGAGATCTTTCCAGCCCAGCCTGAATGAAATCTATCAGCCACAGTGCATTAGGCAATAAGCACTGTCTGTACCCCACACACTGAAATGAAGTATGTGTTGATAACATTACGCAGATAGTAGCTATGTTTCCCTAACTGCTAGCAGTTTAGTACTGAGTCCTAATGAAAAACATCAAATCTAACCAGCAGTATGTTAGAGGTCTCTAAACTATAACATCATTTTTTCTGGATGTGCTGATTTTGCGCTAATAAAAATCTCATACCCTAATGCTTCCAGCAACAGGCATGAGGAGTGTACTATGAACCAACTCCTGCTCTTCCAGCTCTGACCTGAGCAGACCAAGGTTCGTAGTGCAGACCAGACACTGCAGAATTTCTCAAATGAAGAGAATGAAATTCTGTATCTACGAGGAAGAAAACAAGCTGCTTCTGCTTCCCACGAACTAATAACTCTCACCCAGAGGGTGGTGACGCACTGGAACAGGTTGCCCAAGGAGGCTGTGGATGCCCCATCCCTGAAGGCATTCAAGGCCAGTCTGGATGTGGCTCTGGGCAGCCTGGTCTGGTGGTTGGCGACCCTGCACATAGCAGGGGGTTGAAACCAGATGATCATTTGTGGTCTCTTTCAACCCAGGCCATTCTATGAGTCTATGATTCAGGATTGTTCAAAAGTTCTCAATATAGGAGCAGAATACAAATGGAACTGAAAATACATGCATTCAATAGCAAACTGCATATGACTCCTCTGTTTTTTTTTGTCAAGGGTTCTTCTCTATACAGTTATTCATGCACAAATAGTAAATCATAGAATCACCAAGGTTGGAAAAGACCTACAAGATCATCCAGTCCAACCATTCACCTATCACCAATAGCTCCCACTAAACCATGTCCCTCAACACAACATCCCATTGTTCCTTGAACACCCCCATGGTCGGTGACCCCACCACCTCCCTGGGCAGGCCATTCCAGTGCCTGACCACCCTTTCTGAGAAGTAATATTTCCTAATATCCAGCCTGAACCTCCCCTGGCGCAGCTTGAAACCATTCCCTCTAGTCCTATCACTAATGACACGAGAGAAGAGGCCGACCCCCAGCCCACCACAACCTCCCTTCAGGATGTTATAGAGAGCAATAAGGTCTCCCCCGAGCCTCCTCTTCTCCAGGCTGAACATTCCCAGCTCCTTCAGTCTCTCAATATAATACAATATCAATGAGCAGCCCCTCAAAGACCAGGTCCTGAAACATTCCTTCTTCAAAGTAGCTCAAGTCATCACCCATGTTTTCACAGGTTAGCTCTCGTTAAAAAAAGGGGGGGAAAAAAAAAAAAAAAGAGAAAAAAAAACTAAACTTGAATGAAAATCTCGCGTATTCTACGTGAAACAAAACGCTTTGCTAAAGGCACGCAACCGAAGACTCAGATTCAGGCAGGACACTCCTGCTTACCAGCACGTTGACGGTACAGCTCATGCGGTTCTCCTTGTTCTCGTCGTGCATGATGGTCCTGTAGTCCAACAACCGCTCCATCAGGCGGACAACGAGTTTGACAAAAGTTTCTCCGCTCTTAGCGAGGTATTTGTGCTTCCTGCAGTGCTCCAAGAGACTGAAAAAAAAAGCCAATTACACACGCCTTGTTAACCACACATAGAAACAACCTTGACTCAGGTGCGACTTTAAATATTGCGCACCATTAACAGATTTTAATTATTTCTGGGCTACAAAGTTCATTGTAGTCTAATTGCCCCTCTCTCCTGACTTCACCGTGACATAAATCTCGCCGCTGATCAACACTTACATTTTGTCAAATAACACTTTGTACTGTTCATCTCCTCTGCCTCCTTCCACTTCGTGATCCAGTTTTGTGATGATCTCATTTTCAAACTATAATTAAACAAAGCAAGCGTAAATAATCAGATGGCAAATATTTCACTTCATGACTGCAGTCTCGATGGTTCACAGATTGGTTGGGTATCTCAGTGAGACGCTTCGCCACTATTTTAAAGCTTGATTGACTTTAAGAGTTTGCAGCCTCTGGTATTAGAGCATCCATGATGATCTGTTGCCCTACAAGGATTTTTTTTGTTGAAGAAATCATTGGTCATGTTGTTAAATGGAGCTTAAATATTTGCATTAGGTAAAACTAAATAAGGAGGTGAATGACAAGGATAAAGGGAGGGGAAATAAGGAAGTAAAAAAAAGACACAGTGCCCCCTGCAATAATGACAGTAGAAACAAAGGCAAAATAAGAGAACTGTGAAAGCTCCAGTGGAGATGACAGATAACACCAAAGGCTGCTCAGGCTGTTGGCTCATTCAGTCAGCTGAACTCCGCAGCACTGTTAACATCCCATCCCCTTGCAGCATAGAGGAATTGACCCTACTGTGGCACGACTCAATAAACCCATTAATAAGGCACTGCAGAGCAGGACGGATCTGTTTCAGACAACTTAAGAGTAAATATTCTGATTGGGGAAATAACACAAACTTAAGCAGGCATTAAAACACATTTTAAATGCAACCTGGGTAATTCATAGCTTTAATGACTGCAGAGGGTTTTACTGCTGCTGCTCTTTTGCTAGGGCTTAGATTAGGGATGAATTCAAACTATGAGCAGAGGAAGGATCACTCTAGGTCTGCTGCTATGTGACAAGTCGATCTCATCATCTAATTCCTATCTCTGCATTAAATAAGTACGGACATCCACATCAGCAGTGATTCAACTTATTGCCAAGAAACCTCAGCACAGGAGCCAGGGTGAAAAGAAGATCCTCCTGCAGGTGACTGTGACCCCATTAGTCAGAGCAAGGATGTATTGACAGAGCTGTTGGCTTCAGGTTTTTCACTGTCACTTGCTTCAGCAGTACCTGACTACTTAGAGGAGAAGCAAAGGGCCACCTGTGCAAGAACAAAGTGTACTAACATTTTGGTAAATGTCAAGAGATGTACTTTGCATCTCCAGTTAATACTAACAGCATATCATGTGCAAATGAAAACAGAACAGGCTGCCCGGCACGACACCCTTCCAAGCTACGGATGCGTTACCACAGCTCCAGCCATGAGCTCCCCTTCCCTGTGCCACAGGTCCCCAGTACCCTAACAGCATTTCTTGCTCTTTATAAACTGTTTCCACCTCATAGGACATCCGCCTGATAGTGACAAGAGTCCTTAGCTCCTCTGCTAAAGCCACTTCCCACTGCCCATCAGGATGGGGCTTTCTGGAACAGTGAACACAGGCTTCTGCTACAAATCTGAAGGTAAAATTTGACTTTTTTTTCACTAGGGACACAAGGAAGGAGGCATCAAGCACAGCTTCAAGAAGCTGTGCAACGGAGGTCGTGTGCTGAAAATTTAGCTGAAATCTATACTGAAAGATAAAACCAAAACCAATATGCAAAGTGGAAAAATCTCTGTGGAGCATCCTGCCAGCCCAGCAGTCTCTGCAGAGAGCTGGTAACTGGCACCTGGGCAAGGGACCACTGCCCCAAGTACCCCAGCTGACTCTCTCCTAGTGCAGAGGGAGAGAACCCGAGCCCTGCTCCTAGCCACGATGTGCCAACAAGCAGGGTGACAAGCGTGGCACCCCAGGGTGCCGCCACCCCGGCTACTGCACAAACAGCAACCAAAGGGCAGCAGAGACAGCAGGGGATGGGTATTTTCCACAGGATCAGCCCCAAGGGAAGCTGGGGAAGATGAGCTGTTATCTGCAGCCAGCAGCTGGGTTTGGTCTGGTTTTAGAGGATGCTGCATTTTTCCAGCCCACAATGCAAAGTTCTGCTGGCGTATTTATTTCAGCAAGGAGTGTGAGATCACATACCCCTTGCCAAAAGATTTGTGTCACGATGAAACTCTGACGACAAGAAAGCATTTTTATACCACCTAAATTTATATCACTTTGCGGAGGTGTAGCTCCGTCCACTGCCGGCCCTTCTGCCAACACACTGCATTCTGCGCTCTGCCCACGCAGCCCTTCCTCTGCCAGCAGAGGTTATCATAATGTCTCTGTCAAATATCAAGCAGACGCTTGACCTCAGCTCTGCCACAGTGCCTTGGTCCTGAAACGACTGCTGCATGCACGGGGTGAGGTAACCGTGAGCAGAACAAGACAAAGACTGCAGCACTGGGGGTGAGGAGCAGCATGGCAGCCCCAGGGCTGGAGGTGTTCACACGCCCTCCTGCAGGGTCCTGCTCTGCTTAAGGCCCAGCAGCTGGGAACACGTGAACATGCACCGTCTGGCCAAGCTGAGACTGCATACAAAATGCAGCAGAGATGTTCCCGCCTGGCGAAGAGAAGCCATTTTTAGGCAGAACTGTACACTGGCATATAGGGTTTGACCATTTATATTACACCAAAAACTGCAAAACACAACTCTTTACTAGGACAAACGATTCTCTGAATACCTTACCAGGCACCGTAGTAGTTTGGGTACTACTACTGTACTGCAAAAACCCACAGTCGGATCAGGACACTTCTTGTCCCCATTTCAAACCCTCCACAGTTTTCTCATCATCAGCTTCCCCAACGTTCAGAGTCTCCTACCTTCACAGCCCACCCCAGAGTTTCCATCCTCTGCATTTGAGATGGGAAAGTTACTTTTCCATCCCATATGGCAGCCTGCCAGAATTGTCTTAAGAACAGAGAAATAAAAATCTCTGCTGTGAGTTCAGTGACTATGAGCTATCATGATGAGTAACTGCAGAAAATGTCCTGCTCACCTACTGCTCAGGGCCAATTTGGGATACAGGCTAACAACGTGCACAACTCAGCCTAACTGTGAGCTGTCAGGAAATCCTACCTAGAGATTATGTTGTGCGCATGGAGATAAAATCAACTAAGTACCCAAACAACAGATATTCTATCTTGAATGATTTTTATTATTATGCTTGACTGTTCTGGAGACGAAAAAAACCAAAACCTCAGATTAAATAATCTCAAAGGTGCTCCCTATACCCCAAATCATCCACAAAGACAACTCACAGGAATGCTGACTGGAACAGATCTCAAAGGTCATTTAGTCCAAACTCCCAGGTGATGCAAAATCATTTCCAACACAGAGCAGGCCAATTGTAACTCAGCCAAGTCCTGAAGATCTCCTTGGATGGCTGATTACACAGCCTCTCTGGGTAACCTGTTCCACTGCTGCGCTACTTTATTTGTGAAGGAATGAATGGAAAGTGAAGTGAAATAAGGTTTTTAATACCGTGAATCCATAATTCAAAAAAAATGACAGGAAAATGAGAATAGGAAGAATAATGCAATCCACCTCCTCTAAGAGGCAACCCCAAGCTGAAACACGTTCCCACAGTAAAAGGATGTGTCAAATAAAACAGTGAGGCAACGCGAGGATGAAACGGAGAAGTCACAAAATTCATGTACTCTAATGAGACCAGAATGAAATTGACTTTCCACACCGATGTGAAAAATGACACTTGCTGCCAGCAGGAGCCCTGTAGGTGATGTATTTTTTAGGAAGAGATTACTCATATGAAGAAGAGCAATTACATTTGTCACACAGGACCATGACTATTCTTCTGATATCAATTTTACTGAAATCTCTGTAAATCTGGGCTTTGTTGTGCCAGCCCTCTTGGGTTGAACCGAGCTGTGACGTTTTGAGGTTCTTAAGGGAAAGGACCGTTAACAGTATCCCTTGCTCTGCAATCATTCCTCACGCCTATCAAGGAGATGATGTGGCTCAGATCACTCAACCCAGATGACTAAACGTTGCTTAACACAGTCAGGATTCCTTCTTCTCTCCACAAAAAGAACATTTCATTGGCACACAGCATGGTTCATACAGCTATAGTCTTCCATGACAGGGAGAGAATGGGGCCACGGAACCATACGAGCACAGAGCTCCGGAATGCTGCATCTGACGTATGATGAAAAAACCTCCAACTTCCCTTTTCTTTCTTTATATAAAATAACACAAGGTAGGACTGCTATTATAACAAAGGAATTTTCTGGCCTGGGTTGAAAAGGACCACAATCATCATCCAGTTCCAACCCCCTGCTGTGTGCAGGGTCGCCAACCAGCAGACCAGGCTGCCTAGAGCCACATCCAGCCTGGCCTTGAACGCCTCCAGGGATGGGGCATCCACAGCCTCCTTGGGCAACCTGTTCCAGTAAAGAAGCACCATATTTTCCATGTTCCTGTTACAGACAGTGACACTTGCTGAGGTTCCTACTGGAGACTGAGGGGATATATCCGGCACTATCAATGAGCTAGATTCATATCTTTCTGTTGGCAGCAAAAGCTTGAGGGGTGATGCTTGGAAGATTACAGGAAATTATTATCAACTTTTCCTTGCAGCTGATTGAGATCTCAGCTTCCCTTTAGGATGTGTGCATGAACTTTAGCATAGAGTATATCTACTGCTTATCTGTCTGTTACAATCTCTCATATTGAGAAAACAGTGGTTACAAATCAATGTAAGCTATCAAGCATCTTCAAGTGTCTGATCAACTAATCACTTTGGGTTTAGGTTTACCTAAACCTAAAGCGTGGGCAGGCTGTAACTGCAACACCAGCTGACAGTTTAATCTAGCTGTAGATGAGGAGGTCTTTCAATCCTCCAAGCTGCTATAAATTTGTTTAGATACGGGATAATAATGAATCTGCCATATAAGATTCAAGGGACAGATAACACCACCGGGAATTAGTCCTAATGCAGAAATAGCACAAAGATTCTGTGAAACTTTGCTAAAAGGCCACTACAAAGGTTGTGGCAATTCCCAGCAGTTTTATCTGTTCCATTTCCCATTTTCCCAGAGCATCCTGGTCAGCAAACAGGTCCAGTGACCATTTAATACAAAGGGATTTGGGATGTTTCTGGACTCGCTGCATCAGATTTTTTCCCCTTGCTCTTAGATGAGGTGAGGGAAGAATACCAATATCCCGAAAGACCAGAAAATAAATAAAACTGAAACATTTACACTTCAATCACTTCTGTTCTGTCCTCAAATCTATAACATAGAGAGGGTGAGGCTAACACAGGGTTCAGGGCTGGTAAAAAAAAGACCTAAAAGGGCACTATAGGATGTAAAATGTGACAGATACTCGAGTAAACCAACTAACTAAGAAGAATTACATCAATTTGAAACTCATTGATAACCAACGAGAAATTACAGGGCAAATTAAAATGCTGGTCTCACTGCCTCGATGACACTAGAATTTATTGTTAAATGCTGGAAATGAATTAAAAGGGTTTTCCCCTCATTTCTTCCCATCTTTCCTCATTTAATTCTCTTCACAACAGAACATTAGCTCGAGGTACTTTAGATGCAGCCATAGTTTTATTTTAGCAATCATCTGTATTATGCATTCATTGATTATGCATTTCTATATGATTTTGCATTATGCATTCATTCATTATGCATTTCTCTATCATTTTTCTATCTTTTTGGCAATGGCTCTATTATGCTAAGTGGCTTTCCAATTTGTATAAAATGGAACAGATGTGTTGTTCTGGTTTTGGGGCTCTTTCCTCAGACCATTACTTTTACACAGCTCCTTATTCTTACAGCGTAAGAACACAAGCTGTATCTTGCATGCTTATAACTCTGACGCTAACACCACCGGACACTTTGACAATCCTCCTTAATAATGCTGCTCAGCCTGAAAACCAGACATATGGGACTTGTAACTTCTGCACGTTCACTACTGCAGAGTGTGTGTGTGTGGGGGGGGGTATTTTGGATTTGAGAGCTGTTCCTTCTTTGTTATTTGATGAGATGTGTCATAACATTGGAGAATAAAGGCTAAAGAAGAGCTTCTGACTTAACCCCTTACCTTATTAATTATTTTTGCATCTTAAAATAATTACTTCTACTAATTTATACTCATGAGAACAATGAAAAGTAATCATATTGTGATGCAATGCTATGAGACAGGGAGAACCTGCCGAATGCCTCCCTTTGCCAAAGACAAGCATCTCCCTCTGCTTCCTGCTTTCTCCACGGCGTGCTTTGTACCACATCCTACACTTGCACCTCTCTATGAACCGGCTCAGCTCTGAATGAGCAGAATTAAAATCAGCCACGATGGGTTTATAAAAGGCAAGTTAAAAGTTTTGGGTAGGCAAACAAACCGGAACGTTCCTAAGAAATGGAACTAGAGGAAGTGACAGATGGAAGGAACAGGCTGCCAAAGTAAGGGGTTGGGGCTTTTAATGCTTCAAATTCCACACTTCAGTGGAATGACTGTTTCATGACAAACCTCCTCCCCTGCTGTCACCACGGGATCCATCACGCTCACCTGACCAGGCCTTGAACAATCAAAGCAACACTCTTCCATGGCTTCTGCGGCTCTGACATATTCCCTTTGATCTGGAGGGCTTACTGGTAAAACAAGCAAAGGGGAAATCGAATAGTGGAGAAGGAGGCTTTTTTTTTTTTTCCTACAGGGATGCTTCAGTCTCACACAGACTTCAGTATCAGATTCATGCTTTGAGGTACAGGCTACTTTGAAGCCTATATAATGCTTCAAAGCACCATAAAAGGGAGAGGACAAAGATGGGTAACTCCAGCTTTTAATTCAGTCAGCCTTTAATTTAGAGGAATTTATCTTCTGCTTCTTCTCAGGGCTATATATAGCGGAAGAGCAAAATCCCCATTCTGCCTGTTACTGGGTTTTACCAATTCATACAGAAATTAAAACAGCCATGGGGAAAGCTGTCTGTTCAAAACACAAGCCATCACGGCATCAGAGAAGTTCTGCAAATTCCTCCCACACACATCATGAGGTTTGCACATCTGCTGGAGAAGTGGAGCCAATTTAAACCCTTGCTGATGTGACTAATAAGGTTAGATAATTGGATTTCTGGCAGATTAGTTTAACAGCAGCCAACCATTCGGTTGTGAACTTCTCTTTAAAAGCAAGACTAGACAGTAATAATTGGTAGTTGCACATACATACCAAAAGGCTGTATGTTACATTGGCAGATTAAGTATGAAAACCTGCCTACGTACTGGTAATATTTAAATTATTTTATACCTATTTCCATCATTCAGAAGACATCAAACACTACTGTTGACAAACAAGTTATTGCCTGAAAGACGTATGAAACAGTCAAAGTTTGGGAAGCTGAGGGGAACTGCATTTGTTTGGTTCCCTGGACCAGTTCCAGTCGTACCTCAACCTCCATATGGCCGCAGCCAACTTGGATTGACACCGGCCTGTGATGCTCACAGTTCCAAACCTTTAGCACTAAGCCTTACCAGGGTCTGTAACTGGATGCTATAGGGAATCTTTTAGCAGGCAGACAACTCTTACGTGGTTTATATGGCATTTGGAACACATCCTCTGCTGGCTGCACACAGATGGCTCAGAGACATCAGACGAGGTCTGATGCTGAACGGGGCTGACAAGTTACACCTAACGAAAAGACTGAAGGACCAAATGCCTTTCCTGCCTCACAGATAAGGTCAGCCCCCCTGCCCTTGTTTGGAGAAGCAATGAGGAAGTAAGCGGTGACCCAGTGACAGCGTACCAGGGATGACTGCCTGCAGAAAACAGATGCATGCAAGTCTGTGAGAGCTGAAAGGGTGCAAGCCTGAAAACAAAGGAAATTGCTGGCGATCTTCATTCCCCAAACACCCATCTCAGAGCCCCAGCACGCATATAACTACATTATCTGCAAAATTATAAATGGATAGATTGATTATTCCATCTGACATAACGGCTCACTCCAAATGCAATAAAAAAAGGTTTACTACTGCAGTACCTGTCACATCAATGTTACATCCATAAAGAAAGCAGCAGTACCGACACAAGAAATACATGTTGACTATCTACAATCCAGGACATCTCCGACTTCAGCGCCAGACATTTTTCTTCTCAAAAGGCAAAAACAATTGCGTGAAACATTTAAGACGTTCATTTCTTAAAATCACCCAAACATCCCACACGGAGCTGGTTTTCTTCCATCAAGAAAACACAGGGCTATAAATTTAGCTATAAAGTTACCCTCAGATTATTCATGATCCATATAATTGTACAAATAAAAAACGACAAGTAACAAAGAGAGCGTCTGACAGGAAACAGTTTAAATGGCATCCCAGCGAGCATTTCAATCTTTACAGTATCATCAGAGTCAAACGTAAGAAAGAATGATTATGCAGTAATTGGATGGATCCAAAATACAGTTCACAACCTTTCCATACAGCATCCAGAGCAAAACAAATCAAAGTAATAAAGCTGATGCAATTTCCCCATGTTTAAATCTCTTCACGCAGGCATTCATTTATTTTGGCTACAGATTAAGAGCTGGTTATGAATAACAGCTCACTAAAAAAAAAAAAAATAATACAGAAAAAGATAAGACTTCCCATCCAAGAAAGAAAAATGGTAAGAGAAGGGGAGAAAAAAAACCCTAAGCAACACGTCAAGCTGTATTGCAAAGTTTTCAAAGTCATATCCTGAACGGACAGAAATTTCACTGCGTAAAGTAGCTACACTGGTTTATGTTACAAAACTACGCGGCTTAACCAGTTTTACACTCAATCTGTAAGCTCAGGTTTCAAGGGGAAAAAGGGTAAAATGAAGAATCTCAAGAAACTCTCCTTCATCTTACTTATCTCTCAAAAGCTTCAGCTATCAGCACGTGCTTATCCAAGGACTTCCTTCAGCACGTGAAATGAGAAGAGGATAAAATACTTTGCTAGTAGTTTGGATGTTGCATTAGCTATCTAGCAGGAAGATACGCTGCCACTGGTTGGTTAACGCCTTTTCCTCTTCAAAGCAATAATAAAAATAAGGTTAATAGAATCCAAACTGCACAATACTAGAGATGATGAATTTGTATGCATTCTAGTTTCTTTTGTCACGTTATCAGGCTTCTCTTCACGTCCAACTCAACCGAGAAGCAAACTCCTTCCCTAAGTCACAGTAAAATTTAAGACATCTGTCTTTGCTCTCCTGCTGTAGCATAAAGAAAGGTTTCATTTACCTCATGCAAATTTTGCCTTCAGTGAGAATTTAAAACCTTCAGATTAGAATTCTGTAGCCATTCGGAGTTATAGAAAATAAACAAATCCATAATTATGTTTTTCTTCTAAAACAAACAACGAAGCAACAAAAATTCATATGTTTTTTTTTTTGTCAACGAACAGCTAAATCTGTCTTCTGCCTTCCAATAGTCGTTGCTTACTGCTTACCATCTGGAAGCTTCTGGTGGAATGAAATTCACACTGCATCATATCAAAGAAGATGGGGATCGTAGCTTTTCGAAGCTCCGTTTCGGGGATAAGCGTCATTTCCAGGATAGGTCCCACCATTTCTGGGATGAACTTGATTTTATGCTGACCTTTAAAGAGAAAAAAAAATAAATGCATTTCAGAGCTAATGAATGGCCACTGACTTGGTAGGAGATAATTGTTTTAAAAACCATAACCATCAATTGTCATATAGTTCAAATGCAAGACAGTATTTCTCAAGATCAGACTTTCCTGAAGTACGTCATTTATTTCCCAAGAGGTTAAGTATGGGATATTATAAACCCAAACCAATGAAGAGCTGCTCAACCAATAATCAAACTGAAACTTGCTGCCTTTTCCACAAACCACCCACACTTACACACACATAAAATTTCAGGGTTTTCTTTAAATACACTCTACGGATAGAAGAGAAGGCAGCTAAAAGGCACACCGCTTGTATTAACTTATTTAGACTTCTGTATCTTCCACAGCGTACAAAATGTTCCTTGTGTCACTCTATCAAAATGTCACCATGAGTGCATGCTTACACAGCCCCGAGACATGAAGCTACATCTTACCTAAGCCGACAATACGTCTCCTATCTCCAGGAGTCGATCTGACTGGCTAACTTTATTTCACATTTACCTTCCCAACAGAAAAGCACACCTCCCCCTGTGCTCCCCTGCTACGTGCTCTGCACACAGAGCGGAAAGGAACGCTTAACAGCAATACAAAGCCTAATAAATACTGGACTTGTTAAGAACATGTAGTTCCTCTTCTTTTGTTGGATGAAGTGTAGAGGATGGAGATTATACATTCTGCAAACGACCTACTCAGCTCCACCACGGAAAGATGCCTGCACAGGGCAGCGTAAGGGCACTGGGGAGTTCTAGGCACAGGACTCAATGGTGGAAGTTCAGAAAACACAAAGATTCCAACCAGGACTTTGTAAAAGCCAAATAAACCCCTCTGGGCATTCGTTTTCTCTCAGCTGTGGCAGATGACAACTACCTAAATCACAGCAGCAGGAGTAGGTTTGTTCTAACACAAAATGCAAAGATTCCTGTATGGAAGACATTAGAAGTCCAATACTTTAAAGCACTGCGTTGAACCTGGAACGTTATGGAGCTCATTTGGTTCTGTAATAACAACAATAATAAAAAAAAAAATACACATTGGTCTGCGTATCTTGTAAGACATTCAAGTTTCAGTGGGTGAAGTTTCTTACAAAGGAGAGGTTAATGGCTGCAGGCAACAGAGAGCTTTGGGAACGCCTCCGTGCCCCCACTGCTGGTGGGCTGGGCTGCTTAGAGCTGAGCTAACTGCAGGAGCCCTCAGCTTTAACACTCTTGTTTCTCGCTGTAGCTTATCAGTGGTCCACAACACAAACACATCTTAATTCATTTAGATTCCATTGCACTACGCTGGCATGGCAGTAACTGTGGAAGTATTTAATTAGCAGTTTCACTTTTGACCAGAAGTAACATAAATCTGAACAAATGTAATCAAGAAAAAAATCCTTTAAAGATAAAACACACTGCTGCTTTTCTTTTCCTTTTTCTTTCTTTCTTTCTTTTTTTTTTTTTTTAAGAGATATAATTTGTGTTACTTGATTTGGCAAACTTCAGAATCCCATTAGCATTAGCAATGCTATTAGGGTGAAGGAATACTCAACCAAAATCACTCCACCATGTGATGCTCCAATGCTGGCTGTTGGTCAGGAACAGCAGTACGAGCAGTGCAGCCCTCTCTGCCTTCCTCAGAGCAGCATTACACTCAGCATCCCAGGTGCCAGTTCTCTTGTATTATGCCTGAGCAACGTCAGAGCTGATACTTCAGAAAACAAATGATAGTGACAAAAGTTATTCATCAGGTTCGAATTCTATGTCCCAAGATTCTCTGTGGACCATGGTGGTTTTTCACCACTTCATGTGCAGGGACCCCCCTCAGAAAAGTAACAAATGCCTGCTGAAATTTAGATGTGAAAAAATGGAGAATTTGTCAAGGATTATTATTGTTATTTTTAACCTCTGTCTCCCCCTTTTCCTCTTCTGAAGTGAAATACACAGCTCCCCACCAACAACAAAGTGACTGAGCAGCACAGCACCTCAGTAAGGAAGGGATGGAGATCACTGACCCCATATGCTGAAGCACCCACAGGATGTGCTCGAGGCCCAAAGGACCTTCCACCTCACACAGACCCGGGCCTAAATAGGGCAGGCAGCAGCAAGCCCATGTGACCCCCCAAGCCACGAAGACCTAGCCCCATATCAGACACGCAGCAGCAGGCAGTGACACCACGCTGCATGCCCGGATGATGCGATCTCTTGCAGCGTTATGCACACAGCATCAGAGCACAGACCAAAGGCCATGGTCCTACTCTGCTGCCTGAGAGCCTCCACTGCAGCTGCACATCACGCACAGAACTTTCTGACAAACAACCAAGCCATGAATTCTCCCTTTTTTTCCGCTCCCCAGGAGCATGGGAGAACCCACACAGAGATTTAATACATGATAAATCTGGAAGAAAACTGCGGCCTCTCTTCCAAAAGACAAACTGCACATCTGTTTTAAAAACCACATGCAAAGCCAGGATTTTTTTTCTGACTAGGTAAAAAAAACTTTCCACAGTGGCTTCTGCCTTGCCATGACATTCTCTATGTAGACCGCTCACCTAACGGCAGTGAGCCAATATGCAAGTGCTTTCTTTATCTGCATGATTTTCATTTCCCAGCTTCTTCTAATCTACCTTTGGGCCACTGAACAATTTGTCAGCAACCTCACCTCTGACTTGGGTCAGCTGCGCACATGCATAACAAGTCCACAGTGTTATTCGTAGTGACTCCTTTTTATATGATGCTCAAAGTTCAGGTCTATTTTTAACCCTGGCCTTCCCTTCAACAACGTTAACATCTTTGCCCAGTCCATTCTTCGTGTCAGGACTGTGAAGGGAATGCTGTGCTGGCGATCAGCCCACTGCAATGACAGCACCACGGGTTTACATCACCTTCAGGACCTTCCCTCTGCTACCTTCCAGTAGGTTGTTCAATAAAAGCAATGCTTGCTGGTAAGGGGTCTGGAGCACAAGGCTTAGGGTTGGCCGAGGGAGGTGGGATTGTTTAGTCTGGAGAAGAGGAGGCTCAGGGATGACTTTATCACTCTCTACGACTGCCAGGAGGTCGTAATGAGCTGGGAGTTGGCCTCCACTCCCATGTAACTAGAGATAGGATGAGAGGGAATGGCCTCAAGTTGCTCCAGAAGAGATTCAGCTTGGACATCAAGAAAAATTTCTTCTCTGAAAGAGTGGTCAGGCACTGGAATGGGCTGCCCAGGGAGTGGTGGAATCACCAACCATGGAGGTGTTCAAGGAACATGCGGACATTATACCGAGGGACATGGGGAATATGGTGGTAGGTGGACGGTTGGACTGGATGGTCTCGGAGGTCTTTTCCAACCTTGGTGGTTCTATGATTCTGACCTGTCTTTCCTTGATCGACTCTACCATTGGGATTTTTTTTTGTTGCTGTTTCTTCAGCATTTCCCTGTTGAAAACATTAACCATTGAAAACCGGTATATGTGAGCCAGCATCAAACCCTGGTTGGTATAAGCTGAATTGCACTACCTAACGCTTTTAAGTGCACGCTGTTTGATTCCCTACCTTTACATCCAGACAGCCTTCTCTATGTTTCCACGATATTCATCCAGGTCTAAGGTGCCTCAGTTCTAATAAAACACTGTCACAAATTAATGTGTTGTTTTAAAGTTCAGGCTGTGATTTGGAAGGAAATAAGCTTACAGCCACTAATATGCATTGCTACTGGCGCATGCAGGAAAATAAAAACCTTGCAGCACTTTCTGAAAGCCAACACAGCAGGGGCTCTGCATGCTGGGACTAAACTCCTCGAAGCCATTCTCACTGCTACTGCATCACAGCGCCCAAACCTAAAGCCTTCACGATCAAATTGAGCGAGGTATCAAGACAGGACAGCTACAGCAAGGGTTCATGTAGAAAAATCTGTCAGTCTGGATCTCTCATACAGGGCTTCCTGTTTAAAACAAAATCTTTACCCCTAAATTACATTATTTAAAGTGTGTGTGCACAGTTACCTATTGCTGTACTCTACTATACGTGGTCCTTTTTCTTTCTTTTTTTTGTTTTAAATGCAACCACTACTGCACCAGAAACACACAGGCATAAATAACCTTTTAGAGTTTGTATTTTACCATCTAATTTCAGAAAATAAATGATACTTTTAAACGTGCATCACAGCTAAAGGTCTGTCTTGTTCCCAACTGGAAAGTTTTAACTCCGTAAGTATTACGTGCTACATTTCTAAACAAAAAGTGATATAATTTGAGGGTTATCCACTCCAATACATAAATCAAAAGTCAAAGTTCTTCGTCTTTATCGATTCTTATATACAATGGCAGATAGTCATAAAAAAAAACATGCTCGAGCTTATGCAAGAATTATAGCTTTCCGCTTTGGATTTTGTTTCTGAGCATATATATTAATAATTTGACTAATGTAGTGAAGCTCCTAAGATAAAAGTGTCAAATGCACTACAATCAATTCCTCTGCAGTGCTAAGTCGGTATTCTTTCCTAATTGATGCTGTGACATACATGAGATTGGTGGAGAGCCAGAAGTTAAACATGATCAGCATTGACTATCTGTATCACAAAGAAGTTGAGAAAAAGAAAGATTCTCATTATGAAAAGTACGAAGGCCTTGTTGGATTGGGGTCCTGGCTCTGATTTGCCTTTCTCCTGCAGCTTTTGTTATCAAGCGCAACAATTTACCAACTCCTCCAGCACTTAAAACTTCAGAATTAATGATCCCAGTCACTCAGGGAATGTGCAGACATCAGAGCTAGAAGAGGTCACAGAGTCACCTCCCTGAGTAATAACGGTTTGTAAAGAAGAAACCAAAATCCTATCTACAACTCTATCATAAATACAAAGGCTTTCATGATAGCACAGAAAGAGAGACTGAAGAAAACACTGCCCCTCCACGCATGGCAGTCAATTCACAAAACGCCAGTGGAAATGGTTAGCATCTCCCTGTCAATGGTGCAAAACAGAACTCAAAGGCAGCTAAACAGCTTGCACAAGAGCAGCCAGTGTCAGTAAAAAGCACAATGCACTCTACTGGCCCATGGATGAATAAAATGGCCACACGTAAGAACAGCGAGATGCATACGTACAAACACCTCTACTTCCAGTCTGCTGAATGGCAGGAAAAGTACACCAGGTTTAAGAATGCAAAGATGCCAGAGAAAGTAGGGAAAGTAACATATAGATATGTGACTGTAAGCATAAAGCAGTGAAGGATTTAGCTAATAACCAACAAGGAGGCTGGCAGCATCCTGAGCCGGCTGACCCAGCATCTATTATGGGGCCGGTACCATTACCTGCCTGTCAATTCCCACATCAGGAGGGCATTATGCTTTAATTTGTTCTCCAGATTTGTGAAAGATGCTTCTAATAAAAAGTGAATTCAGCTGCTCTTGGAAGACTTTTTTTTCCATCATTCCAGCAGAGTGGATAATACCTCTGTGATATCAAACAACTGTGAGCCCCT
The DNA here is from genome assembly GCA_030625065.1 of Alectoris magna. Taxonomy (NCBI): domain Eukaryota; kingdom Metazoa; phylum Chordata; class Aves; order Galliformes; family Phasianidae; genus Alectoris; species Alectoris magna. Next base: position 21,111,102 of record CM060566.1, on the reverse strand, counting down.
GGTAGCCCCTTCCTTTATATATGCTTATATATTTTTTTCAAGCTTCAGCAACAACAGTTCAGCTAGAGATATAAGTCAAGTGGCAGATGCATTTATTTCTGATAATTTAAGGACCTTCTGATAGAACTCAGAACAGCTGAAGTGTCTCCGCTGTTAAGCTCAAGAAAATGAAATCTGGCAGATGAGTACACTCAGTTTGTAGTAAATACTCTGTTGCTCACAAAATTTAATCCCTGTATGGCTAAATCATACCCACAGAACATACCTGGAGTTGAGAAACATGTGCCTAATTTACCCACAAACTCCGAGGATGTCCAAGTTCTTTGCTGACCACCCTGAGTCATTCTGATACAGCCGAACAAGACTAAAAATCAGACTTGAAGCTGAATTTCCAGGCAAGGCTACTGGCAGCCTTCAGATATGTTCATTTTGCTACAGAACACTGGACTCTATCCGTATGCATCCCTAATGCATATATACATTTACTTTTATATCTGTATATTTATGAAGAAAAACTGAGAGCAAAACCCCTCACTATAGTTGTTTCTATTTAAAACGAGGTTGAACACCATGAAACAAAACAAACGAAGATACATAAACATAGACTGGTTATGTATCTTCCCAGGCTTTATTTCTTCCATCACTTGCTTCCTAGGTGCCTATTTCGGGAGAAAGTCACCTTGTTTCATCTGAACCTCCTTTAAACAAACACTGGCTGAAAGCATTAACCAACAGGCGTTCATGCTACTTACCCAGATTGTACCACATGTCCCTGATTTCAAAACCAATCTGCCTTCTCATATCACCGTATCTTAAAGAGAGAACAAAAAACACGATTAGAACAACAAAAATCACATACATGACCTGTTAATAAGCAGAGAAATTTGCTTTGAAAAACTGACGAGCATTCAAACCTATCTGAAAATAGAGGTCAAACCTGTGGCAGCGGGATTGAAACTAGATGATCTCCGAAGCCCTTTACCAACAGGCCGTTCTGTGATTCTATGGCATCCTCCAAATGTAACCCTTATCAGTGACACTGCATGGCCTCACCCCCCCAGCTCTGCCATACACCTACATGCCTCGATCTCTGCAGAATTCAACTGGGGCCAAAGGGAGAGGCAGACTCGTTCAGGATGCCCCGAGAGACGCAGCCCCAAAGCCTGCAGCTCGCCCTGTACTCCGTGCTGCCCCTTGGAGATCGAGTTTCCATTTAAGCAATGAATTTCTACTTGTTAAAGGGAGAACACCAAACATTCACCGGGGCAAACCTCTCTGTGCCATGTTCGTGGATTACCTAACCGTCCTCTGGGACACGTGGGTGTTTGCAGAGATTAATTGTGAGCATTTCCTACTTTTCAAACAGCGATGGCTGGAGGAAGCGCGGCAGGGAGCTGCACGGCCTAAGGCTCTGTGTTATTTTTACACACACACTCTTAGCATAAAGTTGTCCTAGAAAATAAAACCAGGAGCACCAGGTGACATCTTGTGCAAAATCATAAAGGGAGAGCGTCTGTGTTGCGCATCATGGGGATGTGGGGTCCAAGCAGCACAGACATGGATGCTCCTTTGCTTGGTGGCACAGTGTCCCCTGTTCAGCTCTGGTGGCACCTGTGCCACATGCCCTCCACCAGCGTTGATGCCAGGAAAGCTTAACGAACACAAAACACCCCACTGACTTCATGAATTACCAGACCAGCATCACAACCCATCCTCCAAGCCTACGTAAGGAGCCCCGGCAACCTATTTGCTACGCAGATTATTTATATATTGAAGACCATTAATTAAATCGCAGGATGGGGGCAGAACAGCCGTGTCTGGCAACTTGTGGGGTTTTTGTGGGATAACAGCGAGATACCCTGTCATTAAAAAGGATTAATGATATTTCTCTGTATCATTCAGTCTGTAATTACCTAATGTTTCAATGCAACGTTTAGTAAAAACTGCAAATTACAATAATTAAATTAAAAAAAAACAAAACACACACACTGAAATACGTACTTAAAAAAGAGGGCGAGTGAAATTGAACGAAGCGATTATTTACATTCCTTTGGCATAGAACTGATCGTTGTTTCCCCACAGCAATAAAAGTCGGTGCCTCCGAACACTTACTGCATCTGAAGAATTTACTGTCTTGATTTTCACCCCCCCCCCCCCCCCCCAAACATGATTAAACTGAAAATAACAACTTGTAAAATCATTATAAACAGAGATTTACAATTTAGCAAACTTCATTAAGTATCCACTTCAAATGACTTAGGCTGTTTACTTATCTCAGTAGTGAGGAACGTCTGTTGATTTCTCCAATTTCGTCAGTGAAATAGGCTGCCCCACTTGATATCAAAACCCACTTCAGAACATTTCCGTCCAGGGATCTTATTCTCACAAAGAGGAAAATTAGTCTCCGGATGTATTTTAGGGGCCATTTCCAGTCCCACCGGAGCCCTGGCATTGGTTTTTGCTCAGATCAGCAGGCCAACGAGAGCCCAGTGCTCATGTGGGTTCACCCCAGCTCCGCTCAGAGGAGGAGGAAAGAGGATTGGGACCCAGAGCTGCCAAGCTCAATCCCTCTGCTTTCCACCTGCTTGGGACTGCAGTGCTTTCTTCCTTTTTTCTGGTGAAGGAGTGCAGCCCACGCGGTGCTGCCACTTCCAGCAAAGCCCTCACAATCCCATCTCACTGCAGCAGCGATAAACTCTTCCCATTCTCACTGCGGTATCTCACATCACAGTAACACACAAAAAGGCTTCAATTTAGTAATACGAAACACACCGTATCTCTCTATAGGTAGAATATATATTACACATAGAAGAGGCTTGCTCAGGGACTCAGAGCTTTGAAACTGTGTTTTTGTGTATTAACTGCGGAAACCCGATTGAATATGGAAACAAATTGCTTTTGCAGGCGTTCTTTACAGATACTACAGCACCGAAAGTGAACCTGCACATACAGCCTCAAAATATTCAACCAGCTTTTTCAGTGCTTTGTCAAAGATTGGGCTTCCAATGCAGAGAACCCTAAGAAATTTGGGAAAGATGCACACATTAAAATATTCACACTACAGTGTTTTTTTCTTTTATTTGCTGTGGGATTCTGAAGTGGAATCGCAGCCTGAGCTGCCCGGTCAGAGGTAGGCAATGCACCCCCTTCCATAAGCAGGGGAGCAACGTGGCTGCAGCTTGACAAAGCCAATCCTTAGGGATAACACAGGGAAGTTCATCCTGTCGGGGATTAAGCAATAAAGAGTGCCCGCAGAATGAGAACGATCACAAAGCTGGAGTGATTTAAAAATGCAGCTTTATAATATGTTAATACTTCCGAGAAGTCTTGACTTCATGAATATCCCGCAGTATAAAATACTGTCTTCATCAGTAATGAATCATGTAATTTAGATCTTGATTCAAGGGTAGAAACACGCGCAAGACTTGATTCATGTTTTTAAAAACCAACCTTTCATTATACCACAATTGTGTCTCAATTTGAATAGATTTAGCTAAGAAATTAAACTAAAATTATGCTAACAGACCTCAAGTTCTTGTCCATGATTTAGATGACGAATAGGACTTACTTGTTAAGTATTTTTGCTCTCTTAGCACTTGAAAAATTCTCCAGTTGCAATGACTCTTGTGTGAGAAACGCAACGGCGAGGTGGAAGTAGTTGTTCCAAAGCTGAAAGGCCCCAGAACGACAAGAAGAGGTACCATTAATTCTCTGAAATGTTTTTCTGCACGTCTACAAAACACCTTAGAAGAATCAAAGTTATTCACATAAATATTTAAAGGTGAAAATAACAGACACTACGCAGACATTGTTTCTTGATGTATTTAGTACATCTCCTCACTGTGTTCATGTTCCCATGAAACATTTCCCATCTACAAATCCTAATCGATTGCATTTGATTATTCAAGTTAAATAAAATATGACCACATAAACATGGGGAAAAGGATCCACACTCAGGCCCCACATTTGAGTCAATAGCTCTACTAAAGCATCTCTTAACGGCTGAATAGTGATAGGACAAGGGGGAATGGTGTTAAACTGAGACAGGAGAGGTTTAGGTTGGATCTTAGGAGGAAGTTTTTCACCCAGAGGATGATGATGCACTGGAACAGGTTGCCCAAGGAGGCTGTGGATGCCCCATCCCTGCAGGCATTCAAGGCCAGGCTGGATGTGGCTCTGGGCAGCCTGGTCTGCTGGTTGGCGACCCTGCACATAGCAGGGGGTTGGGACTGGATGAGCGTTGTGGTCCTTTTCAATCCAGGCCATTCTATGACTCTATGACTTGCCTGAGATAGGGAAGGACACCCCTCCTTGCACATCCAGAGGGAAAGGAGGAGTTCAGTATGGTGCTCTGGTATAAAACTTGGTGCTGTTGTAGGAGGAAAGCAAGATGACAATGCAGCGTAAGCGCTGAGGATGGAACGACTGACTGGGTCTAACTGGGTTTACAGTCACATACACACAGACAACGAAATAACGTTGATGAGGCACGTGGGGACACGGACATTAGGCATGGTGGGCATGGGCTGGCAGCTGGACTTAGGGATCAATAGAAGTCTTTTCCAACCTTAATGGTTCTATGTGTTTGGGACAGAAATTTATTACAGCGTTAATATTACATCCCGAGACACTGTTTGCTATTTCGATACGTTTTTTCTTACCTGCAACTCAAAGTTGGCTTGATCAAGAAATTTTTTGTTTAGCATATCTGCATACTGATTAATTGCTCGCAGGAAGACTCTGAAAGATCAAGAGAAAATTACATAATTACACACTCTTCGGTGGCACCTTTGTACGTTTGGCATTCCAATTAGACGAAAAATCGGAGTCTGTCTGGGAAGTGAGATTTGTAGCTGTTACTTGAAAAGCGGTGTGATCTCACCACCGTTGAGCATACGGAATTATATGCAGATGTTCTCAAAATTAATCAAGCAAATTCGCAGACGCAGAGCAAAGAAACATAAGGGATGCTTTGGATAAAATCACTTGTCTTTAAAATATCTCATGATAATCAGGAGATCATTAAACATTCAGTTTATTAGAAAAGAAAAAGTTGCTTCTTGGTTTTTTTTTCCCCTTTAAAGTGACAGCGTCTTAATGCTGCAGCTCGCCAGGACTGAAACTGGCTCTACTTAAACTTGCAGGTGAAGCAAAACGTGTTTTCAAACACATGAGACAGGCACTATTTTACTCGTGGAACAAAAACACATTAAAAAGCTGTTGAAGGACAGTCTTCAAAATGTTGTGCAATGTTCTACTTCTAAAATGCTAATTTAATACCCAGTACAGTTTATTGCTTCTCTAAAAAGGTTGCTTGTTAAATTGCAATAGGAGTTGGCTTGACAAGCTTTAAAAATAAAACCAAATGGTACAGTATAAGTAGGTCACTACATATTCATGGTGCTGAAAAGTAAACATATTATTCTCCGGTATTCTAATCTCCATTTTCAAAATAAACATTAGATTCCTCCTGAAAACTTTAAATTTATGCTATGGGACTGCCAGCTAATGCCCAGACAAATGAGCTTGTCTTCGGAGCAGGCTGTGATACAGATTTATGTTCCCTTAAAGCTCCAGTAACGATGAAGACCGATCATAACACGCAGAACCTTCCTTTCCTTTTCCCCAAAAGCAATCTTTAAGAAGAGATTGGCACTACTGGATGCAAATAAGGAAGTTAATCTTTCTACAGGCTGACAAAAATAAAAACAAAACAAAACAAAACAGTAGGAGTTAGAACTTTTATTTGAATTTAAGATACTTACTGACCTGTCCTGAGAAGAAAAGAACATCTAGCTGAATGCTTGGCTGCCCAAATGAAATCAAACCTCACACCGAGATCAGGATGGGAGCAGAGATTATTCACGTGTACAAAATTAACAAAACAAGGCACTAATTGTCACATGGCTGGGATGTATCCGCTATAGAATCACATCGCTCCCACAGCAGGAGAAGGGAAGTACCCAAACACGGACAGAACAATTCTTATTATTATTTTTTTCCAATAAAAGTACAAAAGAAAATGTAGATCATGAAAGAATATGTTAAATAGAAATGAATATGCAAAAGATACATGCACACGTAGATATGTTTGTGTGTCTAAACGCATAAGAAAATATACATATCCATATATGCTTACCTATGTTTCATCATATTGCTCTTTGTACCTAAAAGATCTCACACGCATCCCTGTACTTGTACCCAACACATGCAGAGATGCATTTCAGGAACAGCACTTCCATGCATTATTCACCATATCTTTGTCACTGTGTATATTTGGAAACAACTCCATTAAGACATTTTATAAATGAGATGAATTCAATGTACACAATAACAACGCTGCGGACGTGTTTTAGATCTATGATTCAATTACTGAGCTGCAGCACATACAAAGATTGAATCCAAAGTTATCCCTGTAACCAGAACACCACCAATTCTGTATGTAGATTTATGTCCTGCTTTGTTTGGTGCTTTTTAAGGTCTGACAACGCTCTGAGATCCGTAACTCTTCCCGGAAGGATCAGCAACGTACCAGTAGGAAGAGCTCGCTGACGCTCCTCGCCCTACCAAGATAAAATCAGTTCCAATACAGGGAGGATTATGCCTCCAATTTAATTATGTTGCCTCAAGACATCACTGTAATGTATTCAATCTGCTCCATCTAATTAAGCTTTGGAACAATCTCATTACTTTATATACCATTATTTTTCTTCAAATCGTAGCTCTCATTTTTCCCCCATGTTCATTCAAGTGACTACAAATAAACAACAAACAGTGCAGAATCTACTGTACATTGGAACAGAGAAAGGACCAAGCCACAACACATCTATAAAACTGTAATTGTAAATAAATACCACCACTCACTCGCAGCCCATATGCTATCCTGTAACTAGAGTGCTTTGGGAAAGGAGGCATTCTCCAAACCTCCTACAGTAGGACATAGAAAAAGAAATGGGAAAAAAAAAAAAATGTAGAGATTGAAATGTTGGTTTTTTAATTATTCAAGCCCCATTCTGGTTTTCATTTCATCTGATGTTACACTCAATCCTATTACCATAAAAAGAGAAGTTATAAAGTGGAATAATCAGAGACCGGTTCAACTACTACTGCCTCCCGGCACCCTTTAAGGGTCACCAAAATGGTTTCTGAGCTCATAGTGTGTTCCAGCTTCCCTATTACACGATCTCCCAATGTCAAGAGAAAACAAGGAGGCGTTGATGACTTCATCTCACGAAGTTGATTTTAAGTATATGAAAACATGACCATCAGGAAGTAGCAAGTTGTATAGCACACTTGGATACCAAGGTCAGAGAGATTTCATCCCACCTGCACCATGGATTAAAATTTGACGGTTCTGAAGCCCACAAAAGAAACGCTGAATGTAGGTGATGACATAGGTCAATGTTGCTTTCTGTTGTCACGTGAATTGATGTGAAGGTTCGGTGGCCTCCTTACCATTTTGGCACGTTGCTCAGTTGTGTGCCTCATTGGAAAGAACGATGATTGCTCTGAAGAGATTGTGTGGATGGGAAAAAAGGAAATTGCCCAATGAATTCTTGGCTATACTCCAGGAAATGGTGTGTTATCGTCTGCAAGGTTTGCCGCAACTCATGAATTTAAATGCTTCAGGTTTATGCCCGAATAATATTCAAAAGAGGAAGTAGAACACTTTTATGAATAATTCCAGGTCTTCGTTCAATCCTCTTCCTCTTTCAAAGCAGGTCTGGATGGTTTGCAATAACATCACTGTTAAAGTGAGAGGAAACCAAAATAACAACAACAACAACAAAAATCATCCAAAAATGGCTTCTCAGAACAGGCAGAGTTAACAGATGAAGGTGTACTTGTTTTGGACATCACTGGGCCAAGAGAAGTCACCAAAAGTATCTCCCACATTCGGATGAAGAACATCAATCCACAGGGGCACAGCTTATCTCCGTGTAATTAATAACAAAGATTAGCTCTTGGTGCTTGTGCATAAAAAGGAGTGCTTTTCTCCAAGTTCAGCTTCTACTAACAAAAGAATGCATTACCCACGTCAGGAAGAGCCACGAAAGTTAAAACCTTGAGAAAGAGAGAAGGTGAGAGGCTGGAACTGCTCACAATGTACTTAGTTACAATACTGAGAATGGTGCACGCAGCAACAAAATCTAACACTGACATACTGCAAAAGATTTGTTAGACAAAAGACTTTATCAACCCAATTAAAAGAAGGAAATTAACATTTTTCCACGATGTGATCAGAATAGAAGGGATAATGATTACAGAAGAAAATCACTTCAGGAGATCTGAAGGGAAGACAGACTGGTGCTGAAGGACAAGTAACCAAACTGACATCTTAGAGAGATGAGGTTTGTGGCTGCTGAGCCTCTGAGGATGGGTGGCGTTGGGGCTGCCTCTCAATGCACCAGCAGCTTTCTGTTGTAGTTACACTAAAGGTCCTTGGAGGCAGGGACTGCCTCCTTATCCTGTGTTTAAGACAGTTTCTAGTACAGTAAGGCTCTATTCCATCATCTGGATGCCTTGATAATGTATCCCTGTTCATTTATTTCCTGACAAGACACTTCATCAGTTCTTTATAAGTCAGGAGGAATAACCACTTGCACCAGCACACAGCGAGTCAAACACCTATGCTGCAGCTGGGTACCACTCACCTTGCTCTCTCTGCCCTGGGCCTAAGGACAGCTAAGTCCTAATTCCTCCCATAATCTCTCCTCCCTTACGACCCTCCACCCAGAGTCAATAAACCCAGGGATATGCTGCTCACTCAAGCTGTAAACATAACTTCAATTACAAACCACTACGTATTTTTATCATTGTTAGTTCTTAATCACACCCAGCGGTCCCACAGGGGGTTAAATGGTTTGTGGATACACGCCTAGAGATGGCAAACAATAACACAAATACTACTGCTCTGATTCTGTAATTTTACCTTTGCAGAGGAGCCCTTTTTTCCTACATACAATCTCACTGAATCCAGGAGGCTGGTCCTACTTGTCACATCCAGGCCTCCACTGGCAACAGTTAATGAAGAAAAGACAAAGAGGTACAGCGTGCAAATGGAAAAGCATTCATTGTGCCAAACAACTCTTTTTTTTCCTTCCCTTTCTCAGGTACAGTTGGTTCTCCATTCTCTTATAATTAATCACATGCCCTGATTTGCTTGTTCACCCCGGTGAACGTATCCTGTGCCCCATGTTCATTCAGCCTCTCCCACCACGTGCAGATCAAACCGACTCTGCAGAAAGACTTCTTTTTATTTGGAGAATGATATTCCAGAAGTAGAACCTCTCCTACAGTCTATCCTGTTTTGCACATTATCTTGTCAGCTTTCGCATCGGGTTTGCTCTATAAGCACTTGCACAAAATACTTACAAGAAAATCTGAAAATAGTGCAAGCTACAAATGTAGTCCCCGAAGCTCTGAAGAGAACATGAAAGAAAAAGAGCAGAAGAACCAAGGAACCAAAGGACGAATGGTCTCTGTAACGACAGCATAACGACCTAAACAAGAATATACACGCACAGCATAAAATAATTTAGGTTTAGCTGCTAATTCAATAAAAGAGAGGGAATTTGAGAGACGTTATAAAAGGGCCTATTACACCATTTCAGTTAATTTAGATGGAGGGATAATGAATGCTTTATTACAGCTGATCGGCCTTCCCGCACATTACCATGCTTCGCATGCTTGTGATTTTGCTGCTCTGGGAGACAAATTTGCTGTGCATATATGAGACAGACCACTCTTATCTTGTCAGACTGTGTATGAAACAACAGACCTAGACCTTGAAATCCCCATGCAAAACCCAGACCTGAACAAATGCTCGCTAACACATGAATACCAAAGTCTTCTTTTAAAGAGCATTCACATCAAATACCCGCACATCATTCCTCAACTTTTCATCTGCAAAGCGAAGTTTTGAACAACTTGTCACTTGCATATAAATTAGAATTCATATTTTAATCCATCCCTGTAACAGCTCCTCTCTTGGCATCACATACAGGAGGATAATTCTCCTATTATTACGACCCCTGAACACAGAGGATACGGAACACTCAGATACACATCCTGTGTATGTCAAATGAAAGGCAAAAATCATGGAAATGTGTGAGCATGAAGGCACGTGTCCTCCTCCCATCTCCCCCCAGTTGTCTCCCATCCCAAATTCTCTCCCTTTTCTTTCTTTGTGATATTATTACTATTAACTTCTTCTCACACCTCCCAGCCTGACAGCTGCTCAGCCCACATCAAGGTTTCCAAAATCCCTTTCATTTTACACTTCTCTATGTGATAGTTCTCTGCCCAGCCTACTTCTCATTCTTTTTAGTTGTTGTTGTTGAATAATACGTTAAAAAGAGTCCTTGTAATGTATTCCTTCTAATTCGTCAGGCTAAAGAGCAGCCAAAACTTGGGAAGGAAAAAAAAAAAAGAAAGACAAGAAAGAAAGAAACAAACCCCTTGATCATTTGCTTTCTGTTGAATTACAATTCCTGGGCTGACCGTGATAATAGCACACAGTAATCCCAATGAAGACTTGCTGCTAAATACTTACATTAGCATAATCTTCTCATAACGTCTACTTCACACCAGCACAGGTGCATCGTGTCACTTTATTAACCTATTTTCTAATAAATATTTCAGAAACGGTTTTAGCATATTATCTATAATCGCTGACACCTCCTTCCTGATTTATATTCCGCGCTGTGCGCCCTCTAAAACAACGGGGACGGATGAATGAAAAATAACTGCAAGTTACAACGTTCTGAAGGACAAACTTGCGCTCTGACTACCAACGATCACATCCACAATGCTCTGCTTCACAACCAACCTCTGCAGTGCTGCTGTCTCACACCTTAAGGCCCATTTTTTTTTTTTTGCAACAGAGAAGCGCTCTGACAATGGCAATCAAACAATAAACGTTAACAGAAAGAAACGACACATAACAAAGAAGAAAGTTGGGATTTCTTTTCCAAAAGCATTCCGTCTCCGGAAATTCCACCTGCCATTCAGCTCCGGCCATGGACTGAACCTCATGCACCACGTTTCACCTCCTAGAGACTTCCTTGACGGAGTAATAAGAGCTTGCAAGTGGCGTTTTCTAAGGGAAATGCTAAAAGACAATCTGAGTGCTTTTAGCTAAGGCTACAGTACTGGGAAACCAGAGTCTACTGCGAGTAGACAGCATCAGTGTTCTTCTTTCCCCAAAAGCAAATAATCTATAAGGAAAATACAACCGTTGAATTCAAAATTGACTATTTCTGTCATGACAGTCAGCAAACACTTGGGACGGATCTTATAATTTAAAACAAAGGTAATTTTTTGAAGCACCACTACAAGAAATCTCCACGTTCAGCTGCGTTGTTACGCAAGCAGTTTTCATTTAAAGCAGCGCTCAACAAACAGCCAGAAGTCTTTGCTATGGAGCAGGTATCACCACCTTCCCTTGCTGAGTTTATGTGCTAAAAAAACCATCACTTCCAAGCAGTCGTATTTCCAAACCAAGAAGGAAAAGCACGTTTGCAATGGGCCCTCTATACAAAATGCCTAAAGGTCACTGAACAACACAAGAACGTGGTGTCTTATAACAAGTGAGGCATCTTCCTTTGACTTGGCCTTAGAAGGGAATACTGCCTCAGCATTTTACAATTGCTGTGGTGTAAGATATCTCAACGTCTGCATGGAAATACAGCAACAAGGAAGTTTTTAAAGCAAGAATTGCTACAGAGCAATCTGTGACCACCCACACAAGCCATCCAATCAGTCCCAGCCATCCCAGCCCTTTGATTCTGTTGGTACCAGCAGGAAGATGCAGCTCCCAGGAATGACCAACCCCAGGGCAATTCAGTTCTGTTCCTCACTATGTTATACAAAGGAAGCAAAATACAGAGCCACGTTTAGGATGGTGTGCTGACCTCCGACAAATGGAAAAACTATTGTTTGTTTCCCTACCACGCTGCTTTTGAAGGAATCTAGCCTGAAAATAACTGTTAAAAACAGGGAATCAAATCATGTGAAGCGTGGCAAAGGACGCCAGGTAAATAAATTTTCCTGCAAAGTGTGAATCTTCTGATTACAAACTTGGGGGAAAAAAAGGGTTTCAAATACATGACAGCATTGCACCAGCAAGGGAACCTCTCTCCTTTCTTGCTGACAGCACTGTCCTTTGTAACGCGCACATTTCTACAGATACCTTGATATGAATACTGATTAAGGGTACTTGGGGTAATTACGGATAAATCAATAGAATTGATTCACTGCATTTCATATTCTTTGATGTTTCCATCAATTGTGCAATCAATTGTTTAGACAATTGCAGCTGGATAAATTCATCTCGTAATGCCTGGAAAATAATCCTAATCCGTGGATATTTAATCAAAGTCCCTCAGAATATAAATGGGGAAAAGGCAAGCAACCCGCAGAGCAAGGTGCCCAGAGGTTAGTCCAGCAGCAGACCTGTGCTGCTGGGGTCATAAATCAGGTGCACCTCAGCATCTCAGTTTGCTGGAAAGGTCTTCTGGCTTCATACACTACCCAAAATGTTATGTTTACCACAATGCCTGATGGCAAAAAGTTTCCTTGGGAGCTGAGAGTAACTTAGCTTTTACATTATGCCTTCTCAGGACTTTTCATTGACCAGAGGTGCCGTCCAGAAGAACCAATTTACACGACTTCCAGATGTCCTTCTCCCAGACCCTAACCAGCAAGCACAAGACTTAACTCCCTGGGAAGCAGCAAAAATACAATCTTCTGGTAACCGACACACAAATATTATTTACACATCACAGAATCACAGAACAGCCTGGGTTGAAAAGGACCACAATGCTCATCCGGTTCCAACCCCCTGCTATGTGCAGGGTCACCAACCACCAGACCAGGCTGCCCAGAGCCACATCCAGCCTGGCCTTGAATGCCTCCATGAGGCAACTACAACAGCTGCTCCGCTTTGCATTTATGGGGTTGGCAGCCTTGTGAAGACATCGCTAATGCTGGGAAAGTACTGAAAAACAACCACAACAATATAACCACTTTTCTGAAGCTTTAGGTAAGGCCACATTTGATCCTAAGCGTGGCTCTCAGATATTGCTGTCACACCACGTTTCAAGAAGGCAGCGGGGTATGCAAGGGGAGAGTGAAGCGAGACGAGAACACTGCTGGTCCCCTGCACAGACAATTGCTTGCACAACCCAGCTATTAACCTCTGGACAAGATCAGTGCTTTGCTCTTCTTTTAATTTCTCTTGCAGGCTCTTGTCTGCTATGGTTTGCAGCAAGGCAACGGGACTAGAACGAAGGCCTCGATGCAATGCTTCAGTACCTCCAAGTCCCAGGGATCCTCCCAGCAAGTGCCCACCAGGAGCCCAACCCCTCCGCAACCAGCAACAGTGTTTTTGGCTCACGCAGAAAGAGGTAAACTGCATGAGAAGTCAGCATTGCAGGGGACATGATAGCAAAAAGCAGTGGTGTGAAGTTAAGGAGAAAGAAGGGCTCAAACACGGAGAAACCAGGTGGTTAAGGTACACGGGCAGAAAAAAGGATAAGGGAAAAACCATTTCCTAAAGCCAAGAACAACATGAAAGTGGCCTGTGGCTCAGAGGGAAAGCTGAGCCTGCAGCTGGCCCATAAGCCCTACACACCATCCATCCGGTACTTGGTTCTGTTGCTGATGTTTGGCTGTGGTTTTATTGTTTTTAGTTTTTATTTTCTATGGTGACTTCTTCTGTATTGTCCCAGTGCAGTAATTAAGCTGACGGGTTCGCAGGGAATTACATGCATGGCTGGGCTCCGTGGCTCACTGAGAACCCAGGTCTCCTAGCTGTGCAGCAAACACCGACCAACATTCGACCACACATGGTAAGGCAGGGATCTCTGCTCCCTGCAAGAGATCTATATTGGAGCCACTGCACTCAGCCCCCTGGGGTTATCAGTGTGGAGCAACCCCACACCATTCCCTTCACGCACATCCCCATCCATCTGTAACACTCTTTTCAGCTCTGCTCTATCCCTTATTTTGGGGAAGCCCAGAGATGCTGATTACCTTTGACTGCCTTCAGCATTAATTTCATCCTCACCAGGCATGTGCTTTCTCCAATTTAGAAGAGCTAAATAAGGCTGCAGATAGAAATGAACTGCATTATAAGGAATCGCAGTGGAATTGCACAATCAAAACCATTTTTGTTCACTCTTGTAATGAGCATGCAGCATGTGAGGAGAGCTCTGGGTCAGCAGAGGGGCATTTCTGACACCACAAACAGCTGCTTCTGCAGAAAGCAATGTGCTGTGACACAGCATGGCTGCGGGCTGCACTGCTTGAACGTGCTCGGGGCCCTGGAGGACCCGGCCCTTGCTGTGCCCATCCTCCTGCAGCTGGCCAGCAGCTTCTGCCTGCTGAAGGCAAAGCCTCAAAGGCAAATGCAATGCAGGTCACTGAAAAGAAAGGGAGGGAATCCTTCAGCATGGAATTCAGTTTGGCACAACTTGTTTTCGGCAGTACTTCATTTTCTCTCTGTGTGAATCCTGAGGAAGCTCTTCAGCTCACAAAAACATGCTATATGTGGATAAGACATACTTAAAGCTACAGGAAACTATCTGGCTTTATATATATTTATATATACAGCATCTCGGAAGTCCCGTTTTAGTATACCGTAAGATTCACATTTTATTCCTGACAGCAGGGTTTGTCAGCCTGTGCTGGAAGGTACACCTGTCAGTTGTGGATTCCTGATCTTTGTTCCGGTAGAGCCATACAGAAGTTTGGTTTAACAGAGAATTAACAAGCATGCCCCCAGAACCATGGCAGGCCAATTGACTCTGTCCCAAACCCAGCACTTAGAAACCATAAATCAGCCTCATTTGGACATCTTCTGGCTCCAGCAGCACGGCTGGACAACAGCACTGTGCACCCAGCAGTGCAGCTGGTGCAAGGTCTGCAGGAAGCAGAGCACGGTGTGCTCAGAGCAGAGCAGTGCACCTCTCCAGGCAGCACGGATGGGCAGTGCTTCCCATATCAGCACAGCTGGAGTCATTGTCCCGAGTTGCCTCCAAGTGCAGCTGGGCGAAAGGCTTGCATTTATGCCACATACATTTATGTACCATTCATGCTCCTTTTATGTTCTCCTCTGGCCTGAATTACACACTCTGGCTATCTCTATAGACAGATAATTTATAAAGCCAATGGCACTGAAGCTGAGCAGCTTCTCGATGAGCAGACTGTAATTATTTTATGGGCTCTTATGGGTGGTAGGAACAAAGAGAAGAAAAATCCATATTGCCCCAGAGCCAGCAGCTTCACCCACTGAGATAAAGCTCAGCAAAACATGGTGAAGTTTTGTTTTTTTTTAAACCAGTGGTAGCACATATGCAATTTATAGTAACATCTCAACTTGTGCTAATCTTATACAGCATAGTATAAAGTAATGGAAAAGTGTATTACTTTGCCACTGAAAACCACAATGTGTCCCTGACACAGGGATTGGAGGAGCCAAGCATTTTTGTTATTTAGCAGCCTTTTTCCTTGCCTGGGAACACCACTTGCTGCAGCAGAACCATTAGCAGGAGGTGAACATCTGGCTTCAGGGAACTACACAGATGTTAGCAGCCTGGAGGAGAGGGGGGTTGGGGGGATCCCACCAATGTCCACAAATATCTGAGGGAGATGCAAGAGGGAAGAACCAGGCCCTGCTCAGGGGTTCCTGGTGCCCGGAGAAGATGCAATGGGCACAAACCAGCACAGAGACACTGTGGAGTCTCCTCCTCATGGATCTCTAAACCCACTCGGATGTGGGTGCCCTGCCAAAGCAGGGTGGGATCAGAGACCCAGAGGCCCCTGCCATCCCATGTCAGGACACTCCTGTTACAAAATCCCACTAAGCCAACACACAACTTGTTTTACCCTTGCACTGCACTGAGGTTTAAGCAATAACACACAGCCAAAGCTGCACAACACTAACTTGAGGCCCATGTGAATATTCAAAAGCTGCTGCAATTGCAGCTGTCAAGTGCAGGACAGGCAGCAAGAGACTGAGAGGTGCCCAGGAGGATGATGGCTCACTGGAAGCAGGTGCGCATTCCTGACTCCCAGCACTGCCCTCATGCCAGCACCAAGCAGCCAGGAGTGAGCCGAGCACCATGGCCTTCTGATGGACAGCAATGCTGGTGGGACAGAGACTTGTGAAGGACAGTAAAACACTGCTTTTAGCAAGGCCAGGGATGGTCTCACAGGTAAGGCTGGCCAGCACTTCCACATCCATCTGCAGCACACATCGTGGAAGGTCTGACAAACAAGACCTGCAGGCCAACCCTGAACAAACAGAATATTTGTCAAGGGTTTATACGAGGTAAGGAGGATGGTTTTCTGGATTTTTTCCATAGCTTAACGGACAAAACCAGAACGGCACACAGAGCTTGTTCAAATGTTACATTTTCCCATCTTGAACACCAGTAATATGCAAACTGTGATGGCTGAACATTGATGCCCTAAAAGTGGCTCCGTGTGATAACTGAGATAACTGGCAGTGCTTTCAAGCAGAAGTTCTCACATGACGAACGAAAGCTTGCTGTAAGGGTTCCGTCTGATCACACCAACAGGCCAAAAAGACAACAGAACAAAGGTGCTAAAGATACAGGGGATGTTAAAATGGTACCCATGCTGTTTTAGCTTTCCTCCAGGTCTCTGGTATCCGCATTTTAAAAGAAAACATGCAACAAGTTGCTCACACGTTACTGCTAAAACAACTCCCATGTTTTTTTCTAAACATACCAACTCTGAGATTAAGAGTTTCCCCCCCTCCCCCATATTTCAAGAGACTTTTTCCTTGAGTTTTATTGGAAAGAATAACACCCCCCCCACCATGCTATTCAGGCCACATAACTCTAATTTTACTGGGGGAAATAATGAATATGTTTTTATGATCTTTTTTTTTTAGATGCGCCTACATTAATAGTTCATTTGCTGCACTACAGTTGTGAAATTCTCCTTTTATGTGTATTTAAAAGTTACACATTTCCTATTGCCCGTGCACAGTATGTAAGGGTGTAAAGGAGCCTCGCAATGAGGCTCAGCTCTTGGCATGCCACCTACATCACTGCTGTACGGAATGAAAATGCAGTTAGAATGGTTAGAACATTGGGTTAGAAGGGCAGCCACAGCCCCCAGCCCTGCCATGTGCTGTAGCCCCAGCTCAGGCTGCCCAGAGCCCAGCCATGGCCATGGGCACCTCCAGGGATGGGCACCACAGCTCTGGGAGCAATGCCAGGGCTGCACCACCTCTGGTAAAGGGTTTTCCTCCTCACATCTCCCTTCACTTCATTTAAAACCACTCTCCCTTATTGCTACCTGGCAGCGTATAAAGTCCGCCTTCCTCCTGTTTCTGAGCTCTGACACTGAGTCACAATGAAGTTCCCCCCCAAAACCAAACACCGTGCCCAACTGCCACCAACCTCACCACTTCACCACAACGTTCTAACAGAGCACTGCAGATGCTTTTACACTTCCATTAAAAATACTGCGTTTCAGCTCAGATACAAATAATTATTGCGTTGATTATTTGCTCTGTGCCACACTTGGAGAATATAATTGTACAGACATGCAAAGAAGAAAAAACAATTCCGAGTCCAAATTAACCCTACACACATGACTTCTGCAGGAGAGTGCCTTAATTGCAATTATCCATTCAAAGACCAACACACCACTTTGATCACTATTTTTGTGTAGCGTGATGAATAGGTTTTGAATTAGTCAAAAAAGTAAATATTCGCCTGTGACAAATCACAATTACTGCATGATCACAGCTGTATAATTACTGTCTGCTAAGAAGTTTTCAGCTGCAGTAAATACAGACTTCTTTAAGTCACTTTATTAAGCACGGGAAGTTGGGGCTCACCTTCTCTCACTCAAAATACTTAAAAACAGGTTAATGAGGTCAGGCCCAGACAAAAGCAATCCTGAGGAGCAAATGACTCTCTGCCTTGAAAGTCCAGTGCATGTCAAAGGCCAACCCAGGGTCTGACTCTCCTGCTCAATAAAGGCAATCTGCCCTGGGGTGAAATCTGCAAAACACAATCCACGTTAATCTAGGAGCAGGATAATGCTGGTACAACGATATATAACAAGTGGAAAAACAAGGTGTTCACGTTTTGTCTTATGTGTGGAGTTGGAGAATAAGTAAAACTTCCCATTCATTCACGTGGAACTGCTACGGCAATCTCTGCAGCCACCACCTCTGTCGATATCAGCTGCCTCATTTTCTCATTCTGCATGGAGTTTCATCTCTGAAAGAGCACGACTAACCCAGGTAAGAAGGAAATCTGTGCTTTCCTACTCTACCACCAGCTGAATTCAGCTTTCTCCCTTTTCATTTAAAGAGGAGCCAACAGGGCTGCCACCACACGTGTGCCAGGACACAGCTGTTCAGCTCAGCAGGGATGGACGCGTGCAGAACTCCTTGGTGAAGGGGAAGAGGCTCCAAACCTGATGCCCTGGGAGTGCTGACGGGGCAGCGAGGCTCTGCTGAGGTCCCTCAGTCTCTGTGGGGCTCCAAGGGAAGGCCTACGGCCAAGCCTGTACTGAGCTGCTTGGGTGTCTGATTTGGGGCACCACTCTTGAAAACAAACACTGGGTGAAAGCCTTCTACACCGTTAGTGGTTTCAAAAATGTATGTATATTTTTTTTAAACCTGAGACTGCTCCTGCATGGCATTTCAAGGATCTTTTACCCCAAACTTGAAATAACAGCAATAAAAGGCAAAGCTGAAAAGTGGGGTGAGAAGCAGAGAAGAGCACCTACAACATCACATCCACCCTGTGATATATCACCCTGGGTGCACATACAGCACACCTCTACAGGAAACCTACAGAAACTGGAAACCAGCCTGACTGCCACAGAGATTGACTTGGATAAGAGAACTAAAGCAGACTACAAAAACATTTATTTCACATTAATTTTCTGCCATCCGGCTCCAGTAGCCCATTTTCCCCTCCGAACAGGACCGAATAGGTGATAAATCAGTTTCCAAGTTTCGGGCATTATGGAACTGCAGAGAAATGTTCTGCTAGAGCAGCAAGGTCTCCAGCACTCTGTTCTGCAACAAGTGGGGCACCGAAGAGCCTTAAATCACCAGGCTGTCCCCTTTCTCAGCTATGTGACCATTCCTGTGGCTTTGAGATTTCAGAATGAGAAATCTTTCTCTATGGCAAACTCTGTAGCTGCAAGCAAAGCAATTTAAAAAACACTTCAGGAGAGTGGTTCTTACACATGGCTTCTGTTACAAATTACGTGGCTCCAGCATTCACAAAACATGCAGTTTAAATAATACAAATAGGTTATGAAATTATTGTGATGCAAACCACTAGGAAAGTTGTTTCCTATCAACAGATCCAATATAAAACAACAGTAATGCAGGGTTATTCATCACAGAATTATCATAGAATGGCCTGGGTTGAAAAAGACCACAACGCTCACCTAGTTCAACCCCCTGCTGTGTGCAGGGTCGCCAACCAGCAGACCAGGCTGCCCAGAGCCGCATCCAGCCAGGCCTTGAATGCCTGCAGGGATGGGGCATCCACAGCCTCCTTGGGCAACCTGTTCCAGTGCGTCACCACCCTCTGGGTGAAAAACTTCCTGCTAAGATCCAACCTAAACCTCCCCTGTTTCCGTTTAAAACCATTCCCCCTTGTCCTACCACTGTCCACCCTTGTAAGCAGCCGTTCCCCCTCCTGTTTATACGCTCCCTTCAAGTATTGGAAGGCCACAATGAGGTCTCCCCCCAGCCTTCTCTTCTCCTAGCTAAACAAGCCCAGTTCCTTCAACCTTTCCTCATAGGAGAGGTGCTCCAGCCCTCTGACCATCTTAGTGGTCTTCCTCTGGACTCATTCCAAGAGCACTACTCTTTACTCAGCATCTATTCATTCCTGCTCATTTGGTGCAGTATTATTAGAGCTGGCACTCTACGTACAACACACTCCAGTTCTCAAGATAACTCAATAACACAATATGTGTCTCCTGACCCATCTTTTTAAAGGCAAAAGGTGAAATCAACATACGTGATAACAAGACTGCAGTCACAACTTCAGTAGTGATTATTCAGTTTCATGGACAGTTTTGATGAGGCCAATGTATTACTTTTGGGTCGACAAGCCCTGCTCCAAAAGCTTTGGGTTCTTGGTTTAAAGCTGAGCAAGGCTACAGGCAGGTGTCCTCTACAGACCCAGACCTTCAGGCATGTTGCCACGCAACCCCACCTCCCCAGCCCCACAGCAGTGGTTCAGGACAGCACACTCTGATCCTCATCCACCCAAGCCAGCTGGCTCTGCTTGGTGTACTTAAATCAGAAGAACTAACCTTACTCTTTTGCCTTGAACCCAATGAGGGAATGACAAAGTGTGATTCAGAACTATTCCAGAGGTAACAACCTCAAGCACAAATATGGGAAACTAATATGGGAAATAAGTGTCGTCTGGGCAAGACTTCACAGAAGCACAGAACTCAATGGGCTGTTGGGTTGAATGTCCGTCTGAACCTATGCTGTGTCTGAAAACAAGGTACTGCACTGATGTTCCTTATTGTATACAGCTCCGAATTATTCTTCCCATTTATGCACTGGAGATGGGAATCGTTCTATCCTGATTAGACATCAAAATGGAACATGAAAATAATATACGATCTGAACTCCACTCTTCACTGCTGGTTACTCACTGCATGAGCACAGAGAAATTACTTAATCCCACTATGAATCAACTCAAACATCTGTAAGGTCAACAGGACACAGACAATCTTCCCCAGATGCTCTTTGAGTTTCTCACAAAAATAATTCAGATTAGCATTATTGTGGCTACATAAAACTGACACCGTAAATCTTACTTTAGGGCAAAGAAGGCAACTTTGACAGAGGCACCCCTTCGGCAAAGATGAGCTAAATAAGTTGCTGAAGTCACCCACAATGCCCAGCTGCTTGGGTGATGGATCCAAAACATCATTTCTCAGATAAAAATGGAAGACCTGTATGGGTGGGCACCTGAATACGGGATCCAGTTGGGCCAGTCTGCCAATAACGCATGCAGCAATTAGCTTTATATATTTAAGCTTATTTGTATTCAAGCCAAAAGTACCTTTAAGTCAATGGCTAACCACGTGGTTTGTAAATGGAAGATCAAAGTCTACATAATTCAGATGATAAATGCTTGATCATGAGAGAACTAGATAAAATAGTACCATGCTACTGACGAAGGACCACTGGCACAGTTCAGACCACAGAAAATGGGAAAGAATATACTGTGTTCCTAACAAAGCAGTCACTGATTGCCGAGCACCTCAGCCTGGCACAAGATGTGCATCAACTCCTGGCTCTGATTTCACACCGCAGCCAACCTGCAGCACAGCCGTGGCTGGGGACTCAGCTCTGAGACTGAAGGAAAGCAGAGCTTTAAGGCAAGCTGAAATTGTCAAGATAAAATCACCCCCCAAACGCCGTGCCTGTGTTTATTTTCACTCAATTTGCTAAGACTACACAATGCAAGACGCAGTATGATGATAAAATGCCTTGAATAAGATGGGTTTGCACATCACCAGATTTCCTGCTGCTTGCCTGTGTGCTCAAGAATGGGAAGTGGTTATAAACCCGTTAAGAAAACACCTCAGAATTCCTCAAAGCAGATCAGAACCCTGCTCCCATAGGGAATGTGAGGCACGGGGCATCGTGTCACAGCAGCACCTGGGCCTACAGCCATCTGCCTGGACAATTGATGCACATTACCTCTATTATCTACCTATTACAGCCCACAATGCTGCACCACAAACAAGTCTGCTTTATTTCTATAGAGGTGACTTCACTGCTGGCATCCCCCCTTGCACCCAGGCTATATGAACTCTCCACACTGCTCACCAGAAAGACCCGGATTTTGACATAAAACCTGTCATTTTCCTTTTATTTGCTACAACTGAGGCTCCAAAAGGGATTGAAAGACTCCACGATACGGGCTGAAGTTCAAATCTTCCATCCACCACATCCTTCTAACCCTGCTGAATTTGCATGGCAGGACATTCCCTTTAGTATCTTTCCCACACCCATCTACGAGCACAACCGTTGAAATGGGCTCACACATTCAAACTTGCACCCGTTTTCCATCAGTTGGGTTTTCCTAGTTTCTCTTCTGTTTTGTTGATTTCTTTAGTTTGTAATTTTCTTATAAACTTTTTCCCTGGGCCACGGTGCTACACTTAAAATCTCTTACCTTCAACAACCTTGGATGTTGCGTTGAGGGATATGATTTAGCTGGGAAGTATTGGTAATGGTTGGACTAGATGATCTTCCAGGTCTCTTCCAACCTTGATAATTCTGTGATTCTGTGATTCATGCTAACATAACCCAGAGAAATTTAGAGTAATACTGACACTGAATTATTGACTTAAGAGGAAAAAGAAAAAGCTATCTGAAAGCTGCAAGTACTCACTCACATCATCTTGCTCATATATTCATTACATTACGTTCAAATAAAACAAACATTAAATCCACATCGAGTTTTAAAACACTAGAAATGATTGATATCAAATACTTTGACGAGGCCCAGTATTTGTTATCTCAGAACCACTTATGGTTTAGGTTCCCATCTGCCACTCTCAGGGATGTGGGAGCAGAACTCAGCCCGCGGAGCGCTGCCAGCCCCACGGCCACACATTGCTGGGCGTCCATCAGAGAGCAGGAAGAGCACATTTTTTTCCCCCCTCTCCACCCATATCTGGAGTCACACGTTGTGTACAAACCACCTCTGCTCTTTTCAAAAGTTGCCCTTTAATTTCCTTTTTAATATACGAACCGTCTCGAATAAGATATAAATAATCAAAACGCGTATGCCAGGTGTTTCTCCCTTAAATCAATGAGAATGAGTTGCACTTTTTGCAGCTCCCCGCGCAGTTTCTCAATGCCCAGCAGATCCTCAGCCTCTGCATTTCCCAGACAGCACTCCTGGAGCCAGACAATTTACGATTCGGGGAAAGAAGGAAACGTTCAAGGGAACTGCTTTATAAGTTGACAGTGGTCAAAGCAATTGCAGCCAAGGAGAGCTGAAGGGCACTCCATGAAGCCAGGAACCATTTCTCCCAACTGAAACGTGAGGCAGACTTGCCAAAAAAACCCCATAATTTTCATAACCATAAACGCTTAATTACTCTGTCATTTAAATCTCAGTTGAATTACACGGGAGGAAAAGAGTACCTTAAGTCTGTGTTTGAATGTTAAGTCTGTGCAAGCATCGACAAATAAAGATTAACCATGGGAAAAGGTGGCACGACAAAGCTTTAACTCTTGATATATTTTTTTTGTATTTTACAACTCGAGACAAAAAAAAAACTCAACAAAACCAACATTATAAAGTTAGTGATGAGCAAAAGAAATCCTGCTACTCTCAAAGAGTTCCACATTCCGACCAGATACTTGTCTATAGATTACAGTGTCCACCACCAGCAGAAGCACCCTGCTCAGTTTGATGCTGCTGGTACAAACTCTTGACTTTCTGGGTGCGTGTTCTGACGTTCATTTCTTAACAGCATATATACCAGGGCAGCAACAAAAGTGAAGCCAAGCCCAGCTGCCACCAGTACCTGGTCACTTATTCCTTCTATGACCGAATCATTATCTAGCTTCAAACTCTGAGCTTCTGCTCGCAACTGGCCGTCAGACAAAGCAGGGCTGTGTGGGGCAGGAGGTCAGCAGCCACCGGGGCACATTTTCTCTCTCCATCCCCAGGCAGACCATGCTCACTGCCCGGCTTCCAGCAGCGTCACATCAGTGTTCTAACAGACAAAAGTCACACGGAAAACAGTTTGCAGATGCAGCCCTGCCCCTTTTGCTCCTAACAAACCTGAACTGATGGCATCCTGTACTGGAAAAGCTTTCCTGCTGCTGGTGCGTCCTCAGCCCACAGGACTCCTCTGCCCACAGCCCGGCCTAATGAGAAACCTTTCCATTTGTCAGCATCAACAGAATGATCCCAACATCCCCGTTAAATGAAAGCAACTGCTGGATTTCATCTATCAGCCTCACACAGGTAAGGGCTCCACGTCAGAACAAGAGAACAACTTCCACACAAACACGTAAGTAAAAGAGATTAGATATTTTACAGCAGAGAGAACAGCATGCTCCAATTCAAAACTCCCCGCACGGATTTACGCGGGCTTACAAATTTAGACCAAGCAGGGAACAGAGGAGTCAGTGCTGTCAGGGGAACCAGAGCAAAACACACGGGGCTGCAAAGCAAGAGTGGCTTTGCCACCAGCCTCAGTGGGGTCACTTTTGCTCCCTAACTTCCCAAACAAATTAGCAATTCACGTTACAGATGTCGCAGGTTACAAAGGAAGTTAACACAAAAGAATAACTGAAATGAGTCTAATGAGGGAATGTTCCCCGCCCTCCCCCCCCCCGCGGGGCTCCTATGTCTGCACACAGAGCTCTGTTTTATTAAGATCATACCCAGAAATTACTCAGCAAAATAAGTAAATAAATAAATAAATCTGTAGAACAGCTCTGCTTCAGAGACACATATGAGTTTTGGAAGGATTTGGCACAGGTTTGTCATTGGCACTATTCCACTCTTCTCCTATGTCCTTTTATTTCACGCACTTTGGATGTCAGGGGGAAGTTCTTTACTATGAGAGTGGTGAGGTGTTGGAACAGCTGACCAGAGAGGCTGTGGATGCCCCGTCCGTCCCTTGAGGTGTTCAAGGCCAGGTTGGATGGGGCCCTGGGCAGCCTGGTCTAGTAAATGTGGAGGTTGGTGGCCCTGCCTGGCAGGGGGGTTGGAGCTTCACGATCCTTGAGGTCCCTTCCAGCCCGGGCCATTCTGTGATTCTGCGATTACGTTTTTCTTACACAAATAATTAGCTAAAAATCCTGACTCACAACAAAAGAAATGCTTCTGAGTTAGGAGAGCTGGATGTCTAACATGTTAACATCCTTGTGGGTCAAATCTAGAGCATGCTGTTGGGTCGAAACACATACCAAGCTACCAATAGTTTCAGTCTATTTTCAGACTTCTTATTAGCAGCTCTGACGTTGGAATTTAAAGTACATTTCATATGCAGGATGAATAGATCACATATGCCAGCATAAATTTTTCATGATTTCTTCATAAATTCCTCGTTTCTTGTCATCAGTTGTCTTGGCAGAAACTAGAATGTATGAAGCTGTAAAAACATCACTCTAATTAAGACAACTGTCTACTTCCAGTAACACCTGACAGCAGCCCTGCCATGCATCACCCAGCACATACCACTGCCAAATGACCTCTTCCAAAGAGAAAGAATTGGAATGAGTGTGCAGCACCTGTGTGCAGCAGGCTATCAGCTGAACAACACCCACCTGCACCTTGTGAGGCCCTGAGGGTTTACATTTAATGCTTCTTTCCCATTTATAAATTCACATTGCTTACAAACTGTCTTTTGTTTCACTTCAGCACTGAAGGAGAGTCTGAGATGTTCAACTTCTTTGATAGAAAGACATGAGTTTACTGGAGGTCACTGGGATTTCTGTATGGATGTTTTTTGGTGGGTTGGCATCTGCGTTTTGTTACTTGGACAAAAGGAGGGACTTAAGTCAGAACACCTGACGAAATGGATGAAGAAAACAAGCTCTTGACCTGTAAGGGGAACGACATTAAAGCTGAGCCCATGTTTTCCAAGGAGAATTAAGCTTCTATTTCCTTCCTTGGCAACCTGACTGCATCAAATCACAGTCATGGGGTGAGACGACCCAGGAAGGTTTGCTCTGCACTTGTGGAAGTGTCATTTGAAGGAAAGCCAAACTCAGCACACATTTGCATAATGTCACTGCTTAATACTACAGCACTACATTTGGCAAGGAACAAAGCCACACTGAACCCTCCATACACCTCTGATCAATATTCACCTGAACAAGTGCATTCCCTTCTCGGCACCACTCCCAACACTTGGGCAACTGGGTGAGGGATAACTCCTAACAGTAAACAAGGAAATAAAACCTTTAGATGCCGTTGAAAGCACTGAAAATTACAGGCTTACGTAGCCTAGGAAAACCCAGTGGCTAAAAAGCAGTAACTTCTGGGTCACAGCAGCAGGTGTTGAATGCATGCATGGTAAAGCACTTGTTACTGTACAAAGTAAGGGAGGTAAATCCCAGTATGTTAGGTTGCAGGTAGGGGACATCTTCCGGAGAGGAATGTTTTCCTTAAGAAAACTTTTCCTAGATAAAATATGACTTAGATGGTTGTGGGAGAAGCCCACCACAAAAAAAAACAGTTTGATAAATGAAAAAGCAGTCGGCGTTTGAGAAGAACTTCCATAAAACACTCCTGGCTGTGACACTTGGCAATTTTACTTTGATTTTTTATAAATTAAACATGGTTGCTGGCTGAAAAAGATGTGAAACAGCCCAGCAAGAACATGAGAAAAGAGTGCGGGAGGGAGAGGGAATACTTCAAAACCACAGCATTGCACTGCGCTGACGAACCACACCACTGAAATTCAGTCCAGAGATATTTGTTCGGATATCCTCGTAAGTCAATTGTAAGAAAACCATCAAATATCTTTTTCTGTATCTTCCTCCTTTTCTCAGCCTTGTATTTTTGCTATGCCTTGTATACTTGCAGACATGACTGAGCTTGCAAAGGGTAAATCACAAAGTAATTCATTTTATCAGTCTAACATGGAGAGGAACAGAAACAGTGATTACTGAACACCTGAATTCTCAGAGGGAGCATTTCAGCATTAAGAAACAAATACTGTCATAGAGGTACATAATTTTCAAGTTTCATTTTTAATACAGGACCGCCTGTTCTTCCCACAAAGCCATACCAAGTTTGACTGCTACAAAAAAAAATAATAATAAAAATACATATATATACATATATAATTTTCAGATGCAGCCTGAGAACTACTGAAGAAAGAAATAAACATCAGGGAAGAGGATGCCCCTGTTACAACCTCCTGCCTCTTATGGTGCATGCCCTTGATGCACCGAACCAACAAGCAATGCATTGCCATGAAGGAGGAGCCTGAGGAGCTCCCATTACGCAGATGACAACCTGGTGGGTTAAATTCCCCACACTTTTGGGAATAAATTGCCTTGCCAGGTGTAGCAATGCATCTCAAAGGTTATACGTTAACAGATTAACAGGAAACTTCTCCTTTCCCACAGTACTCTTGCTGCACCTTGATGCCAAGTTCCGTACCAGAAGCACAGAGCAGCCACAAACTTACCTTGCAGCGTCAAGATGGATTCAGCAAGAACCTGGAACAGAATCAGAGCTGAGGTCCTACAAGCACTGGGTACCCCCTGGTGATACCCTATGGCTGGTGAACACAGCACATAACTCACACATGGCAATAACACCAGAGAAAAAACTCGTGCTCTGTGCTGCTTCCCCTTATTAACCACTCCTGGCACCCACACTGCCTAACCACAGCCCATGCGAGCACCTGGGCTGCAGCACAATTACTCCCAACAGCTTTAACAACCCATCAGCTGCAGCTCGCTATTGTAACATCCCCTCCTTCCAGAATGCATGCTATTAACAGGGCAGAGCTTTACCACAGCCCCTCTCTGCTGTGACCTACCCAACATATACGTGCAGTAGTGAGCCACCCCCATGCACAGCAGCCAGAGGAGATGAGCCACCTTTGCAGTGTGCCCAAACATTACATGTGGTTTAGGGATATGAGATCAATGCTGGGATACACAGAGCAAGGTTCACCCCTACCAGCATCCTACCTGAGGCCATGCTGTCCATCACTTGTGTATCCTAAGCCATCAGAACCCATTGGTCTGGATCAGGGAGGCAAGCACAGAGCCAGAGGTACCCCAGCACATAGCATACAGCTCTGACACCAGCCTGAGAGCGGCCTGCTGCCAACTGCAGGAGGCCAGATGACACCTGAGCCAGCGTAAAGCCTGCCAATATCAATTAAGCTGTCAAAGAATTAACTAATTTAATCGGGCAGGTGATTTTGTGGCAAATCAGTGCTTTGTGTTCCATAGGTCTAGTGGTTTCCACCCCGCAGCAGTAGCTCCAAAATGAACTTTAGCCAAGCAGACCCAGGGCAGCCTGATAGATGACCTAAGGATCTGAAGCTCCACAGACGTTGGATGCATGTCATGTATACAGGGAGTGAATTTAAAGAAGGAAAACATTTACATTTACGTTTAATACCTTTTATACTATTGCTTTAAGGGCCTCAAATGAAAAAGATCCTAAAAGATTGATTTTGGTTGCTTGCTCAATCATTCAAAAATGGGAGTTGTAGTATCTGAGTGAATCTATGTATTCACTGCATTAAGGATGCTCTAAATGCGATATTTGTTCAAGAACAATGAATTCATTTTGTCTTTCCAAGGAGACCACCCCAGAACTGTCAGCACATTTCTGCACCTACCTGTAACTCAAAAACCTCACAATGAGAAAGGAGGAACACCTGCCAAGCACGGCCTGCTATGCCACCAGGAGGTGCACAAGCAGCTTCTGGGTTCTCTTGTCCAGTGCTACCAACTTCACACAGGTGGTAGCCAGCGACCTGGTACTTCTTTTCCCTCTAAATATATTTGTAGTACTCGCTGTTCTACAATCGTGCACGACCGTACAATCTGTTATGTCACAGTATGAATAGTTTTTCCATTCTTTTAGCCCTGGTTATTGCTCCACTGGCTGTGCCTCCTCATACTTGAGCTGCCAATGCCTGTTTTTTAAAGTACAATGCAAAATTCTGTACGTGAAATACTCCTGATCTTAAAATTTAATAGCCCTACAAAAGGCCTCATTGTCTTCTTGTGCTTGGAGGATGCTGCTTTCAGAAGGCAAAGAGCTACATAATTGTGGGTCTTTAGAAAGGCAAAAAGCCAGAAGAGGAATTGGTTGGCGAGTGGAAAGCAAGCAGAGGTTTAGGTGCATTTTACCAAAACTGTATTAAATCTGGAACCGTGCTGGTTAGTATCCTTCTGAATCGTTAAAAACCATCGTGCCAAACCAGCATAATACTGCTAACAATGCTGTTTAATCAAACTACTCTTCCTACCGTATTTGTTTAATACCCCACAAAAGCATAGAAAGAGAAAAGCAAAAGAAAACTCCTGCAATTAAAGAACTGGGATTTGAAGCCATGCAGTAAAACTACCAAAATTCTGAGCTTATTCTTGTTCTCGTACAACTCAGCTCTCCTGAAAATGACTAACATTGGATAGAGTAGGAAATCCCACTGAAATGGTAACTTATTGACCCACAAAGAATTTTGTCACAAAGAAAACCTCACGAGGACGGCTGTCGAGGGGTTTGTCATCCACAAAGGTTGAAATTACCCTTTCAGAATTCACGTGGCACTCACTCAGGCCCACGGCTCCACACAAACCCAATGAACAACCAGCACTATTCAGCTGTCGTGGCTGAGCCACGGGCAGCCAGGGCTCCTCACCCACAGAGCAACCCTATGGGCTCTGCCAGGTGGGAAAATGGGCACTGCTGGAAAGGGCCCAGTAAAAGGCTACAGTTCCGTATGCTGCACCGGTCCTACAGGTCAGAGTCCAAGCAAAAAGAGGGAGAAAAATCCCCTGGCAGTTTGCAGGGTCTGATAACCTGACGTACTGTTTACATCTAGAGCCGCACAACCAGCCTGGCTGACTCCGTGAGGGAAGGATAACCTTCTCCAAAAGCCAATCATTTCTTGTTTCTCTCATCCCTCAGGTCTAAAGCCTTCTGACTTCTTCAACCACCAGCAGGAAAAACATTTCTTGCGCTTCTTGACTGATCGGCCTTGACACAGGTGATGCACCAGGGACAACGATGGAGCTTCTACTATTTCCCAATAAATTTTATTCCTGTATCTCAAGAACCCCATTGATGAAAGCAGCCAGGAACAATAACCTGGGATGTTAAGGACACTGTTTTGACTATGGGAAGTACACTGACAGGAATCAACATACTAAAACCATTCTCGAGACGTGTAATCATGCACAGGGAGAGCGGCCATCTCCCTTCTGTGACGCAAAACTCCCACTCACCTGAAAATCAACAGGCTTGTCTTTTTGCTGTTTGTGTGGAAGGAGGCAGGAGGGAAAAAGGGCATTAATTTCTGCAGTTAGGAGACTTGTTTAAAAGAAAATAGGAGAGTGACAGCGCAGAACTCCTTGCTGTAAACAGAACCCCGTTCTGAAGAGTGGCTGAGCAGCCCAAAGGGTTTTCTTCCCTGCCCCACTGCTTTCACTTTCCAATGCTGGAAACCATGCAGTCACTGAGGGCCAAAGCCATGGAGCTCACCCTCCAGGTTCATAACAAACTTCAGGAATCTTTGTTACACAATAAGAGCCAAGAGAAGCGGTTAAGTCTGAACTTCCATTCGCGAGATACAAATAAACACATTTTCTTGCTTCTGAAGAATGAAACATTTTGTTGCTCTGGTTAAATGACAGAACAGGAAAAGATTAACAAAACTCAACTGTGGAAAAGCAGCGCATCTTTCGCTCACCAGGTATTTTAAGATGTGTAACAGCATTAACCTAAATGAAGCCGATATGGAAAAATAACAACTGTAAGTGAAAATTGCTACACCTTCAGTTTTAAAAATAGGCGTCACGTGGCACCAGCTTCTCCTGCTAGCAAAAATGGAGAACTGCTAACGTGCCTTTTGATTCAACACCTTCAGCTTCATTTAATTGCCCGCTTCGTGCTGCTGCTTCCATAAGGATCGAGCATTCACGTATTCTTGTTCACGCCATGCATTTTGTGCCAGAAAAATAAAGGAGCTTTGCAGTTTTAGATGTGATGCGGGCAGCGTTTCATTGTTTCAGTATGCAGAACGCAGCGATCCAGGCAGCTGACCTGGAGCTGCCCTGCTGGGGTACCAGGATTTAAGGCAATAAACAAATCAGCACATCAAACTGGGTTTAGTATCCTTGTCCACATGTCCCACACACCGTGAACCTGTTTGCAAGATGGGAAGGCAGCACTTGGACCTGCTTGCAAAGTCAAGAGCACAAAAGGTGGCGAATACCGGACCTGAGGTTAACCAGGCATGCGCTATCAGTGACTCAACATGAGCACAAAGGCATCCCCAACAGGTTTCACTGGGTGCACAGATCGGCTGCTGCTTGAACCAAGGAACTCCCCGGTGATACCCAGCTCCTCTTGTTCCTCATGTTACCCGTCTCCTTTTGCTCCCTGCATACTAATCATGTCAATGGTGGCCATGACTAACACGCTTACCACCACAGAGTCACAGAATGGTTCAGGCTGGAAAGGAACTTAAAGACTATCCAGTTCCAATACCTCCCAGCAGTGCCGGCTGCCCAGAGCCCAGTTCTTAATGTTGTATGTAATCAAGGCAGTGAAAAAGACGTGCAAGTATACAAAATAATTAATATCTTGTTAAAAGCAAAAGAAAACAGACATTTACAGCATACTCTGATAATGGCTCCAGAAAGGGAAGCAGAAAAACCTATTTGTGATGTTCTCTTGCTTTTGTTTATTGTAACCACTGAGCAAAGCTGCTACTTTCACTCGGTTGCATATAGCTCAATGCCCTATTTTTCTTCTAAAGAATCACATTTCTGAGCCACTTCTGAAAACGACAGACTGTGAGGGGCCTCTCGATTGCTCATTATGCTTTGCAGAACAAATATTTAAGAGTTGGTAAAATATATCAAAGAAGATGACCAGCAGGGCAAACTTTTGGCTTAGCAGCTATCCAGCAGTGGCACCCCGTGCACCATCTTGTATGTAAAACCCACGCCAGCAGCACTGGAAGCCCACTGGATGAAGCATTACCCAAATACTCACATCTCTTCACAGTTCTCCAGCATCATAAGATAGCAGTAAGTACTGGAAATGTCTTTATGGGATTAAATCTGCCACCACCCCAAGGGGGCCAGGCAGTTAATGAAGTGGAGCATTTCCAGGTCTAAACCTGAAGATTGCTCTGTTACTTAAAACTCTGCAAAGAGCCAAAAATAACAAGGCCTGGGAACAGAAGGAAATAGATACATACCTAAAAAAGCCTTTCTTCACTTTCTGTCCCCTTCAAACACGAAACCTCCACCCAAGAACATTAGCAGTCAGGACCCTTTATCCCCGTGTGCTTCTTCCTATTGAGGAGGAGATGTTCCCCAACACACAACTCTTTTCTTTCGAGTTGCTGTAATTTTCTCATGGCAAACAGAAGGTTGAAATGTCATGGAAAACATTAGAAATCTTTTTCCGAAGACATTAGCTGCTGCTGAACAAAGAACATCTGCATATTAGTCTCATGCTCCACGGTGCTATTTCTGAACAAGCACTGAAAAAGGATCGCTCTTTGCCAGCAAAATGAAAAGCAGAGCCTCCCCTGTGCTTCAGGGTGAAATACAGCCACAACAGCCTTCACCTGATTTGATAGAGATGGCAGGGGACAGAGATCTATGTTCCCAGGAGGACAGCAAATCCCATCCACACTTTAGGGACAGAAAAATAAGTTTGTCAAGGGATGCATAATAATAAAACATGTAACAAACAGAGTCACAGTAGATGCGTGGCACAGTCCCACAGCCCAAGCCCACCTTCATCGATTAACACACATCTCCCAGCACGTGAAACCCATAACTCAGACCACATAATAACAACTCCAATGGCAACCGTTTTAGTACCAGCCATCCTTACGCCACCCGTAGACCCCAGAAGTGATTCATCACAGGCCCAAGCAGACAGGGGAGTCCCCAGGGGAGCAGCAGATGATTGTGGGGACCCGGGAGGGTACATGCCATCTCACCCTACACCTGCAGCACAGCAGCAGCACCGGCACAAGGGCTGCTATGGAGCTTCCCCAGCAGAAGTTATCGCAGATTACAGAAATAGAGGAGAAAAGACAGATCCATTAAAAGCAGCAGACTGCCAAGAAACCGACGGTTCATAAATTCTCACAACAGTGCTGTTATCAATAGAGCACCTCTGCCAGGCACAACATTTCTACCTCAGAACGGCTGGGCTAAAATAACCTGCTGCAGAGGATGCTTCTGCCCTCCCACCAGGAAAGCAGCGAGTGCAAAGAGCACCTCCTGGAGCACTTTCCTTCTCAGCTTCTAGAGCAAGAAAAAAAAGCCTCTGTTATTTTTGACCTAGCCGAGTGCATTTGTTTCATTCCCAGATCCAGTTAATTTGACAGGTGCAACACTAAACCAAAAATCCTGCAAGGTCTTTGCTGAAAAGGTCAGTACGTTATGCAAGTAGGCTTTATGGACAATAAAAAGGTCCCCTCCTTATGCAGAAACAAGTCTGCGGTATCTTTATGTAATTTATCAATGTGAACTCATCTGTTTTACTTATAAATGCAGAATGAGTTTCTGGGCACAAGAGCTCATTCTGAAGAGTGGATTCTGAAATGTTTAGCCTCAGTCCATACATTGCTAATAGTGTCCTTTGCCACTCCTTTGCCACTAAAGAAAAAACCAAAATTGCTCATACTGGAAGGGTTATTTCATTGTATCTCTAAATGCATTTCTTAGTTGTTCAAGTTGCACGACCGATGCCTAAAACTTTCTAAACAAGTAAGTCAATATATAAAACACTTTAATATCAGAGAAGTGGGCTGAATCCCTCACAATTCAGGTTTTTCTGACTGTTCAGATTGCTTGAAAATTCCCCTCTCAAACTATGATTGCATTCCAAGCACTGCCCTCATCCCAATCTCCAATCTGGAAACGCTACACAGTTTCTGTATTCTGTAATGCATACTGAGTAAATATTTTAATGATCAGTGCCTCGGTGATAAGTGCAAACTCTCCAGTAATGCCTACAAATCATCTCTTTGAACTCAGTACTCATGTAGGTTTGAACTGTATATTTGCAGGTTTTTCAAAAGGAAGCAGCAATTCCGAAGGATTTTGTGCTTCCCTTTGCCACCCCCTGCGTCTGTCGGGGTTTTTTTTTGTAGCTTTCTGGACAGAATCTTTGTCATCCTTCAGGACTGCTTTCTTCGGTTGTGAAAACCGCAGCTCCATCCATCAGTAGTTTGGGCAGATTTTAAGCACAGGTTTTTTCCCTGCACCTCGTCTGACAGATGTGACTTGACTGGTCCGTTACGTAAGGACAGAAGCGTACATCCATCCAGTTACTGCAAAACACACGTGTTTTTCTTTCTATATGTCTGTACAAAGCATAGCAGATGATGGTGTGGCTTCAATAATTAAGCATCGCTTTAAAACCCTAAGCAATGCTTTCATTTTAGCTGTAGGTTACTTGCCTGTAAGAACAGTCTCAGGCCACTGAAACCCACAATACTCACCAGGGGTCACAGCTACACGTGACATTCTTCAGCTCACAGCCACACCGGTGCTGTCGCACTATGGACGGACAGCCACACACACGGCCAAGTTAATTCTGAAGGCGCAGTGTGGATCTGACAGGTACTGCTATGACAACCATGTAGCAGAACAGCCTACATTTCCCAGCAAGTTCCAAAAATACACACGTACGATCCACGCCAGCAACAGCAAAAAGGTACATGTTTACCAGACATCCCTCCCTGATCTGTCTTCCTCCTCTTTCCAAGACTTTTGTTGTTGCTGTTGTTTTTCAGATGGAAAAGTCATGAATGTTCTCGCCCTGGTTTTCAGGAGGAATCACCTTCCCCTGCTGGGCAGGGCGGTGTGGAGCAGAGCAGGCCACAGCCTCCGCTCTGCATCACCAATGCCAGATGTGTTTCCTATGCAAGAAACACGTAGGCACGAGGAAACTCACTCTCACTGAGAAGCATCTCATCCCCTTCTCTCTGACTTCAAAAGAGAAAAAAAACCCATGGATTTTATGTAAATACGGACATGAGACACACACACACAAAATAGAACAGAAAACAGCAAATTCATTTTTCATAGGCAACGCAGCTTCCACTGGAACAGCTGCAGATGAAAGTACCAGCTACAAATTAATATATCATAAGGTATACCTGAGGAACTGAGCGTCTCAAATGCCAAAGCAAGAGCAGAGATTGCTTCCGTTTACAAAGTGGTTAAGAGGAGCTGTTTACATGCTCTGAGTTACCTGCTTAAGAGGAACCTAAATTTAAGTCGTCAGCTTACAACAAAGTTAAAATAATTCCTAAAACAATTCCAAATCATTTCTAAACAGCTCTTAGAAGGGAAAAACGTAAACAAAATGAAATCCCTGTTGATTGCTCAACAAATGACTTCTTCAAACTACTACAGAGAAAACTGCCACGAGTGCTTTTTCTTTTCGCAGGACACCTCTGGGACAAAGAAGCTGCCTCCAAAGCTCTCCTGTCCTGAGAGAGAGAGGAAAAGATCCCAACTCTGCAACTGTCAGACAAAGCCATTCAAGTTTCATGCAGGGGTCAGCGGGACAGAAAAGCCATGTGGCTGAAGATCAGGTCCAAATGCTATTATTGAGGAGCTGGGATGGCTGGGATGAAGCAGCTATCACAGCTGCTGTAACCACTGCCAATAAAACCACTTCCTTCTAATTTGGGAGTATTCCGCCTTTACCTTGATGGGAAGCACTCTTCCTGAAAATATGAAAGCACAAATCTTGCCATAAACTTAATTCAGAGGTATCCTAAAATATTAAGTAGATTTATTAACAACTTCCAACGGCAGTACATAAAACAACAAGTACCACTTTCTTTTGCTCATCCTTATCTTTAGGCAATGCGATAACGAACACATTTAGCAAACAGTTGCTAACAGCTTACCATGCTTTTAAAATCTCATTGAAAATGGAAGTTGGAACTGTGAAGTTCCCCTCCAAGTTACAGCCCGGAGTCTGCCAACAAACACAGGCAGAGCCAAGCTCCGACAGCTCTCTGTACATCATTTAGGCCATTCTCCCCTCCCTAAATCACAACCAGTGTCTTAACAGATGCTCATCACACTGTTTTTCAATACTTCTGCTGCTGGAGACCTTGCAGCTTCCTCGAGCAATCCGTGCAGCGCTCCCTGCTCAAGTGCTTCCCCAGCCTCAACCTGCATGTTCCTGGCCAGCTGATGACCAATGTTTCTTAGCAGCTCAACGTGGCTGAAAGAAGACTGCTCCCATCTGCTCCACTGTATAACTTTGTGTATCTGACGAATATTTCAAGTCAATAAATGGATTAAGACTTAATAATTAAATACCATTTGGATATTCTTTACAACCAGTCACCACCAAGCACCGTCCTGGTATGGGTAAGGCTGGCGCCGGTACGTACTGGCCTGTGAGGCAGTCTGTGTCTTGGTTGGAAAACAGCCTCTTGCTCTCCTCTTAGAAGCAGCTGTTTCAATCAGAACATGCTATGCTCTATTATTCACTTCTGCCACCCTGTCTTCAATTCTCCTTTCCATCTCTGTTGCTTGGATATTGTTGTTTACCACAGAACAGCAGCTGATCCGGACCTACATTTGACAGTGAAAGGAAAAGCTGCGTTATAAGTTTGGATATTCTCTCCTTTTCCTCCCTCTGACACCTTTCTCAGCACAGCACCTGAAGAAGCCGTGCTGTGATTACCACAGACACCGGGTGGCATACTGAAAGACTGCGCACTGACAGCACATCAGCACCACTCCAACCTCTGACACCTGATTAACAGGTTTTGCTAAAGCAATAAACACTGTTTTAACTTAAATTAGAGAGGCCCATAAACGGAGCATTAAGCGACACATCTAAGAACAAAAATTAATAATCTCTTTGGATATGAAGGCTTGTGTTCATTCCAGCACAACAGGTGGTAACACACGACTACCTGAAACGAAGGCTGAGCACAGAAGTAGCCCCGTGTATGGCACAGCATGGGGACAGGCAAAGCAAAGCACTGCACCGCAAACATAACAGCAAATGCGGCGTGAGAGCAATTGCTGCGATCGGGTGCATAACTATTTATGTACAGCTAGCATGGTTGAACAGCTTTGTTTCACACTACCACACATACCACAAGCAAAGGAACCGATGGACTCACAACCACTCTATGCCCAGCTACAAATTAGTTTGCTTAATTTGGTTCACGCCACCAAAATAACGTGCAGAAGTATTCTGCCAGAATGAGACAAAACTGCCTGCTCTGAGTCCTTCCTACTGAAAGGAGCATCAAAAAGACAAAACCTGTTCTGATTTTTTTCCTAGTTTCCTTCAGTAGAAGTTTATAGGTGTGAAAATAAATGGAGCAGATGGACAGAAGTTAGTTAATAACGCTGCTTCTTGTTTTCAGAAACCATATTAATTAAAAAGAAAAGAAAAATGAAAAGCACTCAAATCAATTCAGAAGCATTTACAAATGAACCTGCGTAATGAAAATTAACTTGTAAATTAAGAGATGAACAAACCCCTGGCACTGCTGCAGATATTCATCAACACGAGAAGGACTTGAAAAAAATTAAAAGCAATGACAACAAAAGGCTTTACATACTAATGAGATATGTAGAGATAGGAAGGGGCATGGAGCACACCACTGCCAGTCCTGCTCCTTTGGGCCTTGCAGTTTGGCATGGGAGGAATCAGAGAACTGTAGGGGCTGGAAGCGATCTCTAGAGATCATCGAGTCCAACCCCCCTGCAAAGAAGGTCCCCTACGGCAGGCTGCACAGGTTAGGTGTCCAGGTGGGTCTTTGAGTATCTCCATAGAAGAAGACTCCACGACCTCCCTGGGCAGCCTGTTCCAGTGCTCCGTCACCTCACCACGAAGAAGTTCTTATGAACATTTGTGTGGAACTTCCTATGCTCCAAGAAGGACAGGAAGACCAAACAGTACTTTAAGAAGCAGAAAACCAA
Organism: Alectoris magna; assembly: GCA_030625065.1. Classification (NCBI taxonomy): domain Eukaryota; kingdom Metazoa; phylum Chordata; class Aves; order Galliformes; family Phasianidae; genus Alectoris; species Alectoris magna. Next base: position 21,073,373 of record CM060566.1, on the reverse strand, counting down.
AGTCCTGACCTTATCTGAGGGCCTGTGCATCCATATCCTTACCATACCAGGTTTTCAGATGAGAACTGCCTGATTAGAGTCCCTTTGTGCTTTAAGGAAAAAAAACACGGAGCAGGGAAAGGCTCTTCCTTTGCCTTCACGCGTGCATTTCTATGACCAAAATTCCACAATTAAAAAACGAACCAAAAAAAAAAGCTACGGAGGTTAAAACTGCACCCAACTGAACCCTGTGAAGTTACCTGGCAATACTGTGAAGATAATCTGAGGAATACCCATCTCCATTAGACCTGGGGATAGAGCCGCCGTGCCGGCGCTCAGTCACAGCGTGACGCATCGCTGGCACTGCGAGCAGCCAAGCACAGAGCTGCCTGCTCCTGTTCCAAACTCCTCCAAAACTCAGCGAGGCACAGAGGTGCTCTCCTTTTTGAAAGGATGCCGATAACATCCGCTGCGAGGCTTTCCAAAGCGCCTGCAACAAATCTCTCCAGATAGCTGGGCGTTCTTGAAGCAAAACCACTTTCAAAAAATTAAAAAGAAAAAAAGAAAGAAAAAAAGAAACCCAACAGGCTTTAGATCTTCCTCACCAACCAATCTGAAAGCCTTCTTCATTTAGAGCAGCAGGTGCTTTGCAAGCCGCAGCCGCATGGAGCGTGCATCCACAGCTGATGGATCCGAGGGCGGGTTGCACCGAACTCGTATTTATTAGGAGTGGGTTTTATTAGGTGGTTAAGGCAAATTCAGAAGCCAGGATTAAAGTTATGGTGAATTTTTATAACGAAAGTAGGAACTGTAGTAGAGGGTTTTATGTAAGTAAACACTGACAACTTTACAGCCATGGTAGCTACCAGTAAGCACAGAAGAGATTTCTCCAGGCAACCAGTAAATAAAATGCTTTCACTCATACTTCCGTCATAGTACAAATAAAAGCATTTGACATGCTTAATAAATGTCACAAACACAAAATATTACATCAAGGCGCGTTAAATAATGACAATGCTGCAATTATTGAGCAAAAAACAGGGATTAGAAATATTGGCAGCTTGTTTCTTCATTACCAGGCTGCTGGAACCTGGCTTTAAAACGCCCTTTTGGTTCTGTCTGATTAATCCCACTGACAACTTTTGAGCACACAACTCCCCGTCAGCACACCATAACCACTGGCTTTTGTGGTCAAACACAAAACGTATCATTGATCTCTGGAGAAATAAATTCGTCATTACAAGATATGTACAGATCCCTCCTGCAGCCTGTTCCAAATTACAGCTCTCTGGATGATGCCACCCATCATTTGCTGTGTCCCAAAACGGGTCCCTCAAACACCGGATTGAAAACTCCAAAGCCCATTATTAAATAATTATTTGCATCACAGAAGAAGAAAAACTCCGAGCTGCCGCATTGTGTTTTACTGTTTCCAAGCAACACTGTTGTTTCAGATCAAACATGAAACAGCCATCTCCCAGCTGCAGTGCTTTCCTCTGTACTTACTTATTCTGCATCATGTTCATTATAACCCAGTCGAAGGGATAGACGTTCTTCCCAATGAGATTCTTGAACATGATGAATGTTTCCATTAGAAAATCCTAAAACAAGAGAAAATATTTGGAAATATATATTTTTATAGATGAAAAACCACAAGTGATAGTGTCAGTCATTGACGACTAGATTCAAAAGGCACTTTATTGCCCTGCTTCACAACAAAGCAATTATTCACATAAAACATACATAAGTGCTACTAAGTCATATTTACATACGATGTACGTAAGTGCCACAATGATTCTATTTAAGCCTTTCAGAAGCAGGATCAAGAGCAATCCTACAGCACAAACAACTCACGGCATCGCTGGGGAAGGAGCTCTGGATTGCCAGCTATGAAAAGGAAGCCTCTTTAGAACAAAGTGTTTTCTTTCCTAGACCAGAGGATGACGGACCAAGGCCCTTTTTGTGCACACTGTACCCCAGCACACATAGCCACACACGCACGGCGTTAAGTGGCACCTTTGTGGAGGTACAAATTAGCTAAGAGCACACTGAGTTTTCCCTCTCCTTGATTACATCCCCCTCAAATTTTCCCTTGCCCCAAAACAAGACGAAGTTAAAAAAAAGAAATAAAAGATAAAAATAACAAGAAGCTAAAATACATATATCATAACTGGATTCAGGTAGGCGCTGTGGTACACATTAGCCATGACCTCGAGGAGGTGGCAACAGTGGCTCTTTTTTGGCTACCATGGAACTCCAAAAGACTTTCTCTCTCCCTGAAGGGAGCGGCAGTAATTGCATCTGCCAGCAAAAACCTGACCCAGAACAAAGTTAATTTAGTAGCACAAACCAATTTATTTCTACACAGATATAAACAAACATCTTTTTGGAACAGAAACCTGATGTACTTTGCAATGTAAATCGTCTTCTACAATTTGGGAATCTATAATTGCTATCTAACAATTTGAGTAGTATCAAATGCTCAGAGAAAAGACAGAGAGAGGGAAAAAAAGGCAACTTCATGCAGAAAGTCCTTGATCCACTTCCCATAGAGATCAAAGTGAACTTTTATTCTTGACCAAGGTAAGAATACTTTGCTACAGCTCTTCTGTATATTGGCTATCTTTAAAATGTCAAATGTCTACCCAAAAAAAAACCCTTAAATTTACCAGACTTCAGACTAAGGCTGTTGTTTATGTAACCTTTCCAGTGAGAAACAAATACAAAGTTATTGCACTCCCAAGTATTTCTTCATGTGTGAGAGCCAGCACCTTGGCCAGATTTTATCTTAGGATTCGTTGTTCTTTTGCAATAGTTCCCCTGGCTCAGAAATTCATTACTGGATCGAAGCGGGGAGCTGCAGAGATCCCGAGGACACAGCATGGAGAGAAGCGATGTGAACTTCCAGCTCTGCCCTGTGCATGGCACGAGGGTCTCCAGGGGCTGCCTGAGCATCCCCACTCCTCAGGCAAAGAGGGCCTATAAAGCATCGGCTGCCACTGGGCATGTTCTCACCCCAAAATCTATGGTATTTGTAGAGTAACCCCTGTGCTCTTTCACTAAAGCTACTCCCAACAAAACAACACCAAAAAAAAAAAAAAAAAAGATGTTTTGACATTAGCAGTACTGAGATAAAACTTAGAACTGCTTGTGGTTAATGAGATGTTGCTGTTGCATAAAGCAAAATTCATCCCGGACGCACACTCCACCAGCTCAGTAAAACGTGTCTTCATTTAAGGGCTCAAACTGCATACTTCACTGCCCGTTTTTCATGCACTTTGGTGAAAGAGTTACATAATCTCTAATAATCACGCTGCGTATCTTGCAGCCCAAACATTGCACGCTATTTATTTCACTGGAGTGCATGCTTTTTTCCCTGCTGCACATATCGAGTGATTTTCTTACGGATGCTCCTTCACAGCTCAGTAACTGAAAATTTCAGTGGAAGTGGCACCATGGGAAGGGTCATCACCTATCCCAGAGAACAGATTTGTGCTCACAGTGCTTTCTTTCTCCCTTAATATTTTATGAATACAGATGTATGCTCTCTTTTAGCTGTCACTGGTTGAACCTCGGCCCTTTGCTGATCATGCTGCACGTGACAGCAGGTGTATTTTCATACACTTTGTTGATGATTCACGTTTGTTAGTGACCCTGAAGGTTGTGCCACGCAGGAGCTGCGCTGGTTTGCCGATTCAGCTCCACATTTTAATCTACTGATACTCACGTTTTAATAGCTCCAGTTTCACAAAGGTACTTTAAATAACGCACCATAGCAACTAATGTAATTATTGATCAACTGCAAGTGTGCGATGCTTACCTGCATTGTGTTTACACTATTAGTGCGGTTTCAATTTTGTTTTTCCTACAGAAAAGTAAATGGTTTGTAGGGGCTCGTATGGAGCAAAATGTGGCTGTTTCATGGGGAATCGAAACGGCGGGGGGAGCCATCTGTTCGTGCTGTGCTGCTGTAGAACCTGTTTATTTTCACTACACCCACAACCAGAACAAATTACTCTGAACGTCTGAAAAATGATTTCTAAAACGTTCTGAAGGAACAAGGCATGAAACTCCTGATCTCTCCCCAACTACAGCTACAGATTATGTTCACTGTCCCAAGGAAGCATAACTCAAAATAGAGGGGACCCCTTTGCCACCCCCATCCGATTACAGGAAGAAACCAAAGCAAGCTCAGCGTTGGAGCTGAGCAGGCTGTGAGAGGCTCCCCCACACTGCTAAGACTCCCACTCCAATACATCTGTGCCACTAATTACATTTTTCATAACTTTGAGTAAGAGTTCAAGATTTTATGAATAAAAATAGCTGGCTAGCTAAAATATATAGGAACTTGAAATGGAAGGGAGGAAAAGCAATTAAAAAAATAAGCATTTCTTGCAACTCTTTAGGCCAAGCAGATGAAAATTTCAGCTTTACTGAGTTCTGAGTTATAGTCCTAAATCAAATATGCTCGGCTACGGCTTTTCATTGCAACAACTGAACCTCCACCAAGCCCCGAAGCTGAGTCTGCCTTGTGAAATCCAGCATCCAGCACCACAGCAGGCTCTGGCTCTGCAGGGTCCCGCACTGCAGGCATCCATCCCCTTCAACTCCAGTGGCACACACACCCTGCAAAGACTGCTTCAGCTGCACAGCCACAAGACTAAGCTTCACGGAACCACAGAACGGCTTGGGTTGGAAGGGACCTCAAGGATGATGAACTTCCAACCCCCCTGCTGCAGGCAGCGTCCCCAACCTCCATATCTAATCCTAGACCAGGCTGCCCAGGGCCCCATCCAACCTGGCCTTGAATACCTGCAGGAACAGAGCAACCTCAGCCTCTCTGGGCATCCTATGCCAGCACCTCACGGCTTGTCACAGAAGCTTGTCACAAAAGGATGGATGGTACTCACCCATTCACATTCTCACATTGAACTCAAAGCCCTAGGAGTGTAACATTTTAAGGGGAGAGAAAGATGGAGGCACAGAAAATGGTGGCCTTCAACACCATATAAACAATATTACATATTTTCTTCTTACTTCACTGACCTCAGGACATTGTCTTGAATGTCTTTAGGAGGAATACTTCTAAGATATTCCACGCAGCAAAGCATTAGCACATACTTTCTTTGTTAACTAATATCAAATGTACCCCAAACAACTGAATATGAGGGTCACCAAGTAAAAAAGAAGATAAATCAGTTAGCTCCAGATATAACCTCGGTGATCTTGGACGAGGTTTCATCTCAGGATGATAGCAGGTTTGGCAATAACAAACTCCTTTTTGAAAGAGATACCTTAATCTGAACAGGTTCTAAAATTGAACTAAACAATATATTCTGCTGGGAGAGATAAGACTTAGTTTTATCACATTCCACCTCATCTTTCCTACATTTTAAGGTCAAGAAAGACCATTATAATATCTAACACAGGCCATAAAGCTTCATCTAGCAGTTCCAGAACCAAGCTTGTAACTTCTAGCTGAGGTAGAGCACATGCTGAAGAAAGGGTGATGAAGCAAGCACAGCCTCCCTTACACCCTTCATTTAATTATAAATTAGTTATCATTACATGTAAGGGGACTTGGGATTCAAATGAAATCACTCTGGATCTAAACTCTAAAGATCAAGACAAACAGGAGGCAATGCTCCTGGGAGAGCTAGTAAATACTATACTGGACTGGGGTTCCAATTAATACTGAAACCTCACAGATGAAGAAATACCTATGAGAACAGTAACTTTCTATTTGCTCCTCACTGGAAGGTTACCTAACTTTTTCTTTAAACGGAGAAACTGGGTTGTATCTTCATCCTTTTGTCCCAAATGATGACTGAGTCACGTTTGTTATGTGTTAAAAACGAACAAAACAAAAGGAAACCTCAGTTGGATTCACTGTGTACTGCCATAATAGTACTGCTCCACACTTTCATTCCTATTACTTATAAAGTCAATTTACAACACTATTGCTTACCACAAACATATTAACTATTCAGTGGTTTCTCAGCTTACTACGTGCCTTAGTTTCCACTAACATACATATCAATTAATCAGTGATGTTATTTAAACATTTAACAGGTACATTTTAAGACACAAAAAGTATTACAGCAACGAAGTCTGGATTAGGACATCAGCTCCTATGAGCCAGCCAGGTGGCACAGCGGTGGAAAACAAGCAGCCAAACAGTACACATGCTGATAGAAAATAAGATACGGTATAACCCCAGCTACAAAACTCAAGAAGATGCATAACGGGATGAATATACAGAGCGTCAGGATGAAAGAACAGAAGACACCAAAAAAAGTGACTCTTAAATAAATTCAGTTAGAGTAATCACAGATTCTCTAAACAATTTTCTCTCTTCATTTTGTCATTAAGAGTTGCAAGAGCAAATTGCTTTTACCTTTTTCCAGATAAAACTCTGTGATCAGTTTGTCTTTCCCAGAGCTACGTGCTTTGAGCTGGTTTTAAACCATAAAAACTTTTGCTATGGTTAACCAGCAGCGCTCTGCCCTTTTTAAGCCTCTTCTATAGGCTAAAAACACTATTTCCCTGAGCCAGCTGCATTTAGCTAGGGAACGTCTCAGTACTGCTGGAAAACCAAGTGGGAAAAAGACACCCTCTCAAAGGGTTCCAAGAACTCAGAGCTGACTGACTGGGAAGCAGCCATTCAACACCATGATGTCCTTCTGCAGATCCTTGCAGTGGACTTTTGTCTTCACTGTCCTGAATCGTCGGCACTGTACTTTGCTCTTCCAGATCAGGTGCAAGTATGTTGAGTAACAGAGGCCCTAGCATCTTAGCTGAAAACTGGCACGGGGCAAAGAGCTCAAATCACACAGAACAGGAGCAGAAATAAAGAGAACAAAACCTAAGATAATAGTTTTTGTTCCATTGGGTACAGAAGGAAGAAGAAAATCTAAATAAAGGCCCCTGTGAAGATTAAAGCACAGATGAAAGCTGCCTAAAATGCCTGACAGAATCCCTAGCAGCGGAGTGGGCCACGTAACACTGCTGATCAGACTTCAGGTCATCCGCTAATTGATGGATCTCAGCCAACAAGTTTGGTAGCTACTTTGCAGCATGCACTTGCCATATGGCAATGATAGTTTCAGGTCATTAGAGAGTTTTCTCCTTAGCTATAAACTCTCTTCTATTATGCTCTAATTAAGTTGTGCTGTAAGATTAGCTAGGCTACCGAACGGCTCTGAGAAGACGAATTTCAATTATTATTGCTTATTTAACAACTAAGGGCATCTTTAAGGTTAAAATGCTTTGTATAAATTTTAAAGCTAGCAGGTCTGCAAGTAAAAGCTATTTAAACAAATGAACAAAATTGGGACATCTGGGAGATTTAATGATGGAAGTTCTTTTCCTCAAGCTTTTTTTCCTTCCCTCCCCTTAACCAAAACAGATTTTTAGTAATGACTTGGAATTACTATTTCCTAATACTTTCTTTTAATTACTTCAAATCCAAGTCCCAGAGCTTGCTTTGAAAATATTGAACAGCTCCAGAGCCGAGCTGCATTCCTGCACATGGCAGGAAGGTTAATTTGGTCCTTGGCAAATTCCAAAAACATCACACTGCTTTATTAATTATTTTATGTTACATTTGCAACTTGAGACTTTTTGTCTCGTTTCGTGACTACATTTAAAAAATAGTAACAGGAAAAAAAAAATAAACCACACGCAGCAAACAAACTGCGGATAGATGGAAGTCATTGCACTTACCACAACATCCGACCTCATCTTGCCAAAAGTCTTGATTAAATGAGCGTAGTGATAGTCCTCCATTTGCCTTAAAATGGCAGTCATGCAGGCAACAAAACTTCCCTATGGAAACAAAAACATAAGCAATTATTGCCCATGGGGCAACATACCACTTGCTATCAGAACGCAGCGCTGGTAGCCCTACATAATACAGCTGATAGAATTCTACCATTTAAATTCATGACTGGATATGCAAAAACCTGGCAAGAAAACCAACAAAACCCTTCAAATATCTCTCTGTCCAGTTTCATGGCTTTATTACCATCTCCACCGAAGATTTTGCAACATACTCTTCGTATAAAAATTGCTCAGGCATTAAAGGCTTTGGAAGGTAATAACTACTGCCAAAAATATCACACGATATCAGTATTTGCATTTGAGAAGTCAATACTACGCTCAAGGAAGAAATCTCTCAAAATCATTACACTGAGAATCGCAGCCTAACCCCAAGTTCTAATTTATTGAGTGCTATTCTGAGATACTGCGATGCTTGACAAAAAAAAACCAACCTCCTAAAACCAGTAACTTCCACAGAAATGGGGCAGCGATGCCAAACCTCTCTCTCTCAAGCCACGGAAGATGTAAAAAGTGAAGAGGAAAGTTTAATCTTTTTTTCCCTGGCACATGAAAATATCATATCAGGGCTCAAAAGCGTATTTCTATGAAAAACCACTTCTCTTGCTACTGGAAACTCCAAGCCCGTAAGTGCCATTTCTGCTGGTTCATACTCCTCCTGCAGCTATCTGCTAAAAACACGTTGACTGGTTATGGTAATAGCAGCCACCCTTTTTCTGATCTTTAATGAAGAAAAACATCGTTGGAAAAATAAAATCAAGAGAACTGTTCAGAAAATAAATAATGGCCTGTACGGTTCGCTGGAACTGTAAATTCACCTTTCTGTGCCCTATTCAAGGTTATCCTATGTCACGCATAGCGGGATAGAACACGCAGTCCATTTTGATTCTTTCTAAGCACAGCACGGACTTTTTATTGTTTATTTTTAAGATCTTTATTATTTTCAATTTAGAATATTTATTGCTACATCAGTCCAAGTAATTGAGATCAAATACAAAATGACATTAGGTTACCTGTGTGCATTATGAGCCCTCTTATTTACTCTCCAATCCCCCGAACTCCACCAGATAAGCACTCCTTCAATACGCTTTCCTCCTATGTCCTCTGGTTTATGGCTAAACTCCTACATAACTGATTTTGCCCATGTGCAAACGTTATTTTTTCTACACAATGCAACCATCTCTGATGGAAGTTCTTTAGGCACATGCAAATAGATAAATCTGAAAGTAAAGGGCCACCAAAGCTATTGTTCTATGACATCAAAAGAACTTTATGTAACACTACAGCAGGAATAGAAGCAGTGGATGTATAAAAGATAATGTTTACTACTATGAAATGTAAATCAGACTGGATCACCTCAAAAGAAAAACATGAATTGTCAAGATACTGCATAACCAGCACGCTACGTAACAGGCACTGTGAAAGAGCTTATGCCTGCAAGAAGATGTTCCACCGCCAAAATTAAGGCCTCCTTCCCTTAATAAGGTCATCAGTCAAAGTGAGGTTCCACTGAATCTTATTTGTTTTTAAATTGACTACTTAAGCCTACAGCCCAGCTGTAACTCAGCCCATGGCTCCCCACCGGGCTCTGGAGATGGTCCCTAAGTGCTCAGCAGAGCTAAAGGCAGCCCTGGTTTTGCTCCCTGTACCTTTTTATGGATGCTCATTCATACAACGAATCTGTAAAGTCCATTGCTTTGCAAATACATAAACGTGCATTTCTTCCACATGAAAACATTATCCACACATTCACAAATGCAATCCTTTTCGTGTAAACCACCAGCAAACATCCAACCTCTGCTTTTTCATAGGAAAGTACTTTCCGTGGCCATCTAGCACCTTTGATCGTGTTTTTGTGTTTATCTACCCTTTTGATGTGTAATGTAATACACGCATCTGTAACAGCCAAAAGACTAATTTTGTACCCAAGAAAATTATTATGGTGGCCTTGCAGAAGAATAAAATGGAAGTGGAGCAACCACAGAACTTACATCCGCATTTTAGCATCCATTTTCAGACACAGCAGCAGCCAGAGACAGCTTTCACCATCATTTCTGAATGGTGAGAATTACAAAGGACACCTGAAAGTTTGATGCCTGGTCAGTCAACACCCCGCATCTATAGTGAGTGTGAAAATGGAAACAGGAGAGCGTGCTGATCACCTGGAATGTTTGCAGCAGAAAGAATACAGAAAGATAAACAAGGCTGGCGTTACAAATCAAACACGAAGGTGAGGGAATTCTGTAACGTTAAAATGACGGTTAAAAAAAAAGAAAATAACAAACCAAATACAAAATCAACCACAGAATCTTGTTAAACGCTGTCATGTCAGAAGTGATTCCTACCAGAACGCCTCGAGGTCCTCGGCAATTTAATCGTGGTTATTTCTGATTCCCATGCATAAAACAATGTCGCTTTCTCCTCTTCTTAGTACTACCTTGCTAATACAAAACTTTCCTTCCTTAGTGTGGAACCACTCCCTTCACTGGAGCACAACTCTTATGAATAACAGCTGAGGGAACTGGGATTGCTTAGTCTGGAGGAGAAGAGGTTCAGGGTCGACCTTATCACTCTCCACAACTACCTGAAAGTTCTGGCAAGGTAGGTTTGGCCTCTTCCCCCATGTAACTAGCAACAGGATGAGAAGGAACAGCCTCATGTTGAGCCAGGGGGGGGTTCAGGCAGTGTATGAGGAAGAAAATATTCTCTGGAAGAGCGGTTAGGCACTGGAATGGGCTGCCCAGGGAGCCGTGGAGTCACCAACCCTGGAGGTGTTGAAGGAACACGTGGGTGTTGTACTGAGGGACATGGGTTAGTGGGGAATATTGGTGGCAGGCGGATGGCTGGACTGGATGGTCTTGGAGGTCTTTTCCAACCTTGGTGATTCCATGATTCACACACAGCGCCCACTCACACAACATTTCCCTCTTGGATCCCTACCTGCTAAAATGGGACGAAGGCCTTGCTGGTTAGGAAAACCTGCTTATTACCAGGAAAAGTACACAGCTCGTGTCACTTTGAGGCATCATGTGCAGCCAGCATGCTCTTAATTACAACACTAATAAAAACTCTTAATTATGTATAGGCAATATTTGTATTGTAACTGTTGTTTTAATGCTGCCTATTAACTATTTAGCAGCAGCTAACAACGTCTTAAATTTTCATCTTTAGTTGATTTTTAATTTTCCCATGGATCCAACCCTGCCATCTTCTGCTGCACAGCACTCCAAGCAATGCAAAGACAGAAACCCGAAAAAGTAATTCCCCCAAAAAATCAATTTCAATTTTAACTTTAGATGTAATTGCAAACTTACATTAATACAGCGAGTACTGCAAGGGCAACGCAGGGCTTGCCATCGCCCCGCGTGATTATTAGCTATTTATTCACTGAATTAGTGTCAAAGCTCAGACTGAAGACCCTTTCATATCCTCCCTTAGTTTGTTAGAAGCAAACACTGGAAATGAAGGGAAAAAAAGACCAAAGATGCTGATTCTTCTTCAGAAGGAATGCGTTATTATTCAGACAACAATGCGTACATAAGATCCAAAACATAAGCTTACTTCTAATTGCAGAAAACACACTTCCAAATGAAGATTTGAAGATGGTCACGCATATTCAAAAAGTAGTTATCTTCTTATATTATTTTTACAGTAAGGTACCCAACGTTCAAATGGCTCTTTAATATATATGGAAAGGGAAATTTTAATGTAAAATAATCCTCGCAAGTAATAATAACACTGAAGAAATTCAGATACTACCCGCAGTAGACACAGCACAAGTCAATGCTTTCTTTCTGCAGGGGGAAAACATTTTAAAAAGCCCGGTCCCTTTTCTTCCTGGGAAATATGAGCTGGAAAGACAAAGCTCCTTACGCACACGGAGAAAAATCAAAACATGTTAAGAGATGTTTCATCATTATTTCTTTCTTACAATCCAGGCTGGATGTGGCTCTGGGCAGCCTGGTCTGCTGGTTGGCGACCCTGCACACAGCAGGTGGGTTGGAACTGGATGAGCACTGTGATCCTTTTCAACCCAGGCCACTCTGTGATTTTATGATCAAATTAAAGAAAACCACAAGTGGTCAAGCCATAACTAAAACTGCTACCGCTTCAGGACTATGAAGATATGCACCTACTCTTACCAGGTTCCAGTTTTTTTTTTCCAAGGCTCCACCCGGGTGCCTGCAAGAGCTCTGCAGTGCAGCTCCTGTCTGGCAAGGCAACCAAAGCAGTAAGCAAGCACATCCTACGATATGTTTTCAGTGGACCAACGCTCATGAAGTTAATAAAAAATGGACTTTGTGGATGCAAAGCAAATGTAACAAAGGAATGTTTTGCACGGTAAAAAAACTATCCCTATTAAAGTGCCTTACTTATATATTTATTTGGGAAGGCACCCTACCTGGGAAGGCTGGTTCTTAGCAGCATTTTGCTTCCAAAGAAAGCCCAGGTCACAAACTCTCCAAATCCCTCTACCAACCAACACAGTGACGGCAAGGAGAACTGAGCCCCCAGGCACCTGCCCTGGGTGGATGCTGAGCCTCTGATCCTACTTTAAAATCAATTCTGGATGAACAAAATCATCCCAATTACTGTTTCATTTAAAGGAGGGTAAAATCCATGCATACTGGAGAGGAATGGAGGAAAAAAAAAAACCAACCCTCTGAATGCAGAGAAACCTCTTAGCCAAGAGGAGCAAAAAGGATCGTCAGGCAGATCAAAGCCCAAACATGAGATCACGTTAGCTTGGTTGGAATTCATTTTGCAAAAGGATTATTTATTAGAACCTTGGTGACACACACAATGAGAATATATACAAAACATTCTCCCGTCTGAAAGTGCTTCGTGCTAACTTTTGTAGAAGGCAAGCAAAAAATTAATGAGATATTTTAGCGGCACCATTTATCATTTTTCTAAGGCCCTTTTTCAAAGGAGTCCATTTCAGCCCCAAAATGTTTCATTTTAAAAAACTCTAAAGAGTCTCAGTGTTAAATAGTTTGCCCTTCAATTGAAATCACAGTGCTTAAGATTTCTGAAGGTCAGCCCACTTATTTTTTGGCTTTCTAACTGCAGTCGCCTTTCCCCGCGCTACATTACAAATGATTTCACTGAAAATCTACACAACTGCCCACAGATCCGGTTGAGGCGTCTTATCTTACGCTTCTATTAATGCTACTGGAAAATACATAAAAGAACGGTATTTGTGGGCAAGGTTAATATTCAAGAAGAAAAAAAAAAATTGAGGAAAAGACACACACAAAAAATCAATTTTTATGGAATTCTGCAGACACAGCACTTAGCGCAGTCAATAAAATCCAAACAGAACCATCATGGGATTTAGAATTACTTATTTTTAACGCAGCCAATGCTGTTGCACATTGCCTTCTATCCCACTCGGGTGGAAGCAGGACGGAGCTGCAAAGCAACGCACAGCAAACAAGACCTGATCTGTCCGTGCATTCCCCTCTGTTTTAGAGGGAGATGCAGGAGCAACCTCAGAGGAAGGCCTCAGAGATGTGATGGACACCTATGCCAACAGGCACGTGGTGCTCACCTGCACACATGAATACAAAGTGCCATGATCTCCGTACAGACTTAAAGCAGGAGTAAAAAAATAACGTGAATGTCCAACTAAGTGTCTCTCTCACCCTAGGGAAAGCCTTCCCTCTTGTTTATTTTAGATTTCTCAATGCAAGATTATGTCTTACTTGCTTCATATTACTGTTTGGAAACCAATTTAACCTTCGGATCGTTGGTTGGAGAGGATGAGTTGCAGTGGGATGGGATTATGCAGTCAGAAAGAAAAAAAAGACAAGAAATTATCAGATTATTTCTGCACTCAAAGTTCACGGATCCCACAGAACAAAATTCTACCTTTGACTAAACACATCTCAGTCACAATGTTAGCCAAAGCAGTCAGCAACAATTTTAGTTCCCCAATATGAGCAATGTTGAAAGCCATGTAAATAAACTACAACCAAGCTGATGCAGACTAGATGAAGAAGTTACATTGTGCAAATGAAAGGATGAAAAACATTAAGATAAAACCGGCATCCTATGGTAAGAATGATTACACTGCAGACATTCCAGTAACTGTGACAGCCCACAGGAGTATGGATTTTGTCTGCATGCAAGCAAATTACACTGCAGCAAGATAGCCCTATGGCTATAGTCATGGGAACAGTATGGGAAGATTCCCTATTAGCTTGTAAATGAAGACAGGCAATCCTGCTTGATGAATACACGTCTAAAAGAAACAGCCATTTCTAAGCCAAGTTATTCTATTTTTGGTGCTTCTCATTTGACTGTTGTGATATAAAATATTTAACAGCTGGTTTATTGAGGGACTCAACAAGCTTGAAAGAAAGATCAGAAAAATATGCAATCAAAATTTAATTGATAGAAACATGCAGATTAGATATCCTTGGGTTAAAAAGGAACTTGCAAGACGGGGTCTCTGGGGAAGCTTTCTGAATTTTTGAACTAATTTCTGCCTTTGGTTCATAACCACATAAACCACCACACCATGCTACAACACTGTCAGGACAGATCAGGCAGAGGATTTGGGAGGAGGTTGTACAGGGAGGAAATGTGGTGGGGATTCGTTTTGGTTTGTCGAAGGGAGATATAGTCCTTGCAGATAGAAACTACAGCAAACCTCATCAACGTTTAAAAAAGGACAGGGCTCTCTTTACATGTAGATGTTGTAATGAGGGACGTGGTTTACTGGGGAAATATTGCTGGTAGGACGATGGCTGGATTGGATGATCTTAGAGGTCTTGTCCAACTTTGGTGATTCTGTGATTTGTATGGTCAGAAAAGTAAAATAGGATTACAGTCCGTGTTCTCATTCCCGTCCCCCAAGAACAGGAAAACTGATTCAATAGACAAAGACAGCACTGCTGAAGCAGTCAGGCCCTTGACAACAGTTTTCTGATTTTAACTTTCTGCAATATTATTTATACAAAACCACAGGCCATTACGGTCAATAAGGAAAATGCAATTTCAGAAGTGTTTGCATTTTAAGCTAGACCTTCATTACCCATATTGACAGACAAGGGGCACTCAAAAGATTAATATCTAGTAGTATCAAATGGGATTTCACAGAAGTGAAATTGTTCTTCCCTGCCTACAGGAGTCTCCTGATATTACCTATTTCTTCACCTGTAATCTGGCTCCCAAATTGGATTGCACCTCTCCAGGACAGATGCAAAGAAAGGGTCTGGAGGAGCCCGGTTACTGCTCGTACCCCTTGCAACTGACCATCAGAAGCTAGAGTATGACTCACCAGGGGAACGAGAAAAAGCATTATTTCCATTACAGAGTCACAAAAGCAAAAGCACAGAGAGCAGAAATGATTTACTCGGGCTCCTGAGCAGGAGCTGTGAGCACAGCTCTGCCATCCACTGTGGTGTCCCCACTGTGAGCCCCAGACACACTGGGACAGCTATTCTGTTGGGAGTTTTTTTTTGTTTTGCTTTTCTTTTTCCCCAGCAATTTTCCACTGGGCAGTTTTCTCTTTGTCATACATCCTGCAGGCTGTCTCTCATGCAGGCTATCTTACTTCATCTATAATTTCTTCAGTTTGTTCTGTTTTGTAAAACGCATGCCAAGTTTTTGAGTAGCGGCAGAAAAATTCAGCAGTAATTCCTATTAGACAGTGAAAAGCAAGAAGTTCAGATTGCAGTATTTTGCTACAGGCAGTGCTGGAGGCTGTCTACAGGTATTTACAGAAGCCAGCGTATCTATATTTAATAAGGATACACTATCAAATAGCACAGAACTATGTAGCACTTTGCATTTAATTAAAGGCAAGAATTCAAGAAACAACAGTAGTTCAATGAGGACTTGATTTAAAGCAGGGAGGGACTCATGTGCAGCACCTGAAAACGTTGACATGCAGCTTCGTGTCCAAGAAAGACACAATTCTTCCACATAACATGATTAAATGCATTATTTCTTACTAAGCTCAGAGTAATGCAGAATACCCAGTGGGATTATGTCAGGCCACCTACTGCTAAACAACGTACAGTATCAAGGAGATCTTCAAAGCTCAGAGACACATCAATAAGGGAATATGAAATCAATCAAAAATATGCAACCTAAGAAAAAACAGCTGAACATCTATATGGTGAAAAACTAAATTCATTTAAGTTCTTTTCCATTACTGTTTGGAATGATGACCACAAAGTTCAACGCACTGCATCCCCAACAGGATGTTACAGATGAACAGCCCCCACACATTAGCTGCTGCAGGAAGTAAGGCACCTGAATGCAGCAGAGATCCAACACCAGGGGCTTACAGGACGGTATCAGCTTGGTGAAGGACACACTGGGTGTTTTGTCTGAGTTGGAGCCAATCACTACACTCAGTAGCACAGGAGGAAACACCAAACTGCTGGTGAAACACAACCAAGAGCGTGCGGGGTCACAAAGCCTGAGCTGAGCAATCCTCCACAGACCTGCCCTGCTGCCAGGTTTGCAGGCACCCACATCCTTCCAAGGCCAAAGGAGCCATGCTGCATTTCTGGAGCAGAAAGTAGGGCAGAAAATAAAGCAGCGTGCAGTAAACATCGTTCCAAAAACAGCACTTGCTCAGTTCTGGGCACAGGGGGTAATGGAAGGTGATTTCTGCTTTACTGGTCTTCTTGACAATTCTCGGGGTAAAAACTAACAGTAAATGGGAGCAGCGCTAACTCGTGAATACAAGGGGTGAATTAAAACAGTGTTAAATTGAAATACATTTCCTGTACTCTAAGTACTTTTTAAAATAAAAGGATGACAACTTGAAGAAGCAATCAGTTGGAATAATCAAAACTTTAAAAGCTTTTTTTTTTTTTTTTATTCTTCAAGAAAGCCAAATGAGAGAACTGAAGCAAGTAACTGGGCAGTGCACTGCGGAGCTGCAAGATATGGTTTAGTGGCTTGTGGTAGCAACGGTAATGGGAGGACGGTTGGACTAGATGATCTTGTAGGTCCTTTCCAACCTTGAGATTCTATGAGTCTATGAGACACCCTTCTGAAGTAATTAAACCAGCTTACGGCCACTAGAGTTGCTTTTGCAGGCACACAGTTTTATACCTCTTTTCGATTCAGTTGATTCCATTTATTTCAGATTGGTAACTTACTGGGGATGATTCTGTACTGAATAACTCAGAACGACTCAGGTACAGAACAAGTTTTGCTAATTTTCCTTGCGATTTCCAACACGCTCAATATCTTCAAGTAATAACAATGCATTTGTAAATGCTAGATTTCCACCACCGAAATAAATTTCCATTCATAATTGAATTTCATTTTCCTTCCAACACCATCTTGGCAGAAATCACGAGGGAAAAAAGTAAATCCCCTCACAAGTAAGAAGTCATTTATCATTTTCTAACGCGGCAACACTTACACACTCAGAATAGGATTAGATGTATATTCAACTATGTAATTGCTTTAATACACATACAGCGTATGCGTGCGGATAACAACAGCAACTTAAGTCTGGAGATCTTTTTAAATCACTTATCCACACCTAAATGAGAATTAATCTCTCTTTGAAAAATGCAATTACAATTAAATCCGAAACGAGATTAAAATCGGTGATTTAAAACGTGCCAAGGCCAAGGCGGCTCCGCGCGCAGAAAGCACAGGGACGTGGCCTAGGCCCGGCCGCACACACACACCTCTGGCACACTGCAGTTGGCCCAACTGCCTTCACTAACAACTCAGTCTGAGCGTGCACGGACACCTGCTCACACAGGTGGTTGTTCCGTGCTTTTAAAAACCTCATTTCACCACCCAGGGTGAGGTGTTGCTGAAGGGACGGGCTCTGCCAGCCCCAGGGCAGCGTCACGTCGGGCCCTGTGCTAAGTAAAGATATGTGGAATGAGTTTAGAAGTGCTTTTGCTTCTGTCATCTTTGGTGAATATTCAGTCATTTAATTAAAATTTCCATTATAAACGTACTTCATACGCGCATAATACTTCATCTTATGGCTGTTACGTGGATGCATTGGTGTTAGCAGAAAAAAGCATGTTTTTTTTTTTATATTGATCAATGCAAATTGGCAGAGCTCAGTTAAACAGGCAGGGCCACACTGTGCCATTGGGATACCCAAGAGATGGCAGCCAGGCCAAAGATGGGCTGCAGGTTTCTACCATTAGACTTGCGTCCAAGTCCAGCTCCGTTTTTCTTCTCATACACACTCACACAGCACTACTGAAAGCTGTGGGTCTGATTCTCACCTCTCTCCACTCACCTGCATGGCTGCTCCGGGTAAACAGCTGTGTCTGAGATCAATGCTAACAAATTTGGCCATTAAGCCCATGGAAGCAAACCTAGAAGTCAGCACTGACGTACTTGTACTAAGGCTAAGATGGTTCATCTGTTCAACAAATGGGGAAAAACAACAACAACAAAAGGGTGTGGATAAAAACACCGTGTTTATAAACATTTAAGTGGAAAGTCGAAAGACTTTTGTAGCTCTTTAAAATGTACAAAAGCTACCAAAATGGAGACAACAGAAAACGTCATTTAAAGTAAAGAGCAGGAGGTTCTAAATGGAAGAGTTTCTCTACTGAGACAGAAAATACATCAGAAGTCTGAGGATGCATTCAGCTCATGTGTGTGTATACAGCCGTCAGGTCCCCAAGTCCATTCAAAGACAAAAATTAGCTTTAGTTTGGAACATTTTTCTCTGCACTGAATGTTAAAAAGTCACTTCATATTACCATAGAAATCTCACGAGATGCATAAAGAGTTAGACACAAATCATACTCTTCTGTCTTTATATGCTCAGATCTGCACAACATACTGAGTAGCCTTCACTAGTTGAAGGAAGCACAAGTTCTTTTCTAAAAATGTGAAGAAGAAATAAACTCCCCAGAAGGAAATTGTAAGCAGGGTTGACTGAATTGTCCCGCTCAGCACGCACATGTCAAAATAAGGCTTCTATACTGAAAACTCTCCCTTCTCAAATCAGAAGCTTGCCAACTGCAGTCCGACCGAACACTGGATTACTTAAGAAAGCTCCTATCGTGCTAGAGTTTGCATAACAATAGTATTATGAGGCAGATTAACTCATCTCTTTGCAAGGAACAGCCCTGAACACAGCCGGACGGCGGGGCTGTGGGATGGGAGAAGGCTGCACTGATACTCCTGTATCCAAACTCCATTTTATCCTAATTATCCACAATATCCTAATTATACCACCATAAGCAACTTCTTCACAATACAGGCAATAGAACTCCTTCCTTTTTGGGGCAGAACATTTGAAACCATAGCAGAAAAGTGAACTGGCCCTGATTTACGGCACAGCCTACAACATTCACACCCACTCTTCCAATTTGGCAAAAGCGAGTCTTGAAATCACCAAGAAACTTTGACTGGAATGGCTGAATATGACTCATTATGTACTGAGGTGGTAAATTTAAGGATATATATTCTGAATAGCTTTAAAAATGTCTTAGGAAAAGTAGAGTAAGACAAAATGTATTTCAGGGCTAAGGAAGTAAACCTGATTATGCCTATTCCTATAGGGAATATACCATAGGGTATATGGACAATTTCTGCACAGAGGAAGCACAAACAATACCCAGAGTCATTAGCCAGAAGGTAAAAATTAACATGTTTACAATTCAAACCAAGTGATAAATATACATAAATAAAAGGAAAATATCACATCCTTGTGAAGTATTAAAACATTTTTTGCTCCCTACTACATGAAAAAACCAACAGGCACAAGCGTTTTGCTTTTCCCAGTACCTGGAGGTTCTCTAGCCAGGAATCTTCACTTAGTGATTTTTGCTAGCAAAGCCCAGCATCTAAAAAGGTTTTCAGTTCTTTTTTTAAACAGATTTTTAAGTTCAACTCAGTTGAATTAAAACGCTACAAAGGAGGGCAGCACAGGCCAGGACTGTCCCCCTGTCCCTGATGGGGCAGCACTGCCACCCGCTCGGCATCCCTCTCAGCCGCCAAGACCTTCCCCAGGTAATCAATTGCTACAGAGCTTATCTGTCACCTTCTAATTGGTGTGAAGTGACAAAATTACTCATCAAAACAAACCTCATTAGCTTGGCCTCCCAAGTAACAACTTAGCTCACAAAATAAAGCTCTGGTGACGTTCATTATGAATCAAAGATTCAAGATTATCTCACAGAGAAGGAACAATGACTTTGGTAAATGAATGCAGTCCCAAAACTCGAGGGAGACACAGCAGAGAGTACAAGAGGAGCAGATGGAGGAACAGCTCCTAAGGAGGGATCACAAGGGCAGAGGAGGGATTCAGACAACCTGAGGCACCACAAACCACAAGGTTTGCAGCATCAGAACCTGGGGACAGCTGTTGAAGCTAACAGGAAATGAATCATGCAGATAAGAGAAAGTAGCAGCAGTGGAGACGAGGGTGCAAAGAAAGGAAGAGTGGGGAGATACTGTGACATGGAGGTACAGCTTTTAAACCCACCTTAAAATGTCATTTTGTATAATTTATATGATACAAGTGAAACTGTTCTGCTGATGGTGATGGGGCTGGAACGAGAAGGTGTTTAAGGCCCCTTCCAACCCAAACTAGATGTGAATACTAATAGTTACGACATATTTTACGAAAAACAAAAAGCACATTGCCACAGTTTTACAAAAATCACAGTAAGCACAAAATCTGCTTCTCTCTTTTCAGACATTTCAGTGGCAGAAACACTAAGGATTTCCTGAGCGAGTGAAGAGGGGACTCAGCCTCACCTCTGCTCCAGCCCCCAGCAGCACGCAGCTCCTGGCACCCAGCAGCACCCTGCAGGGCAGGCCCAGGCACTCTGCACAACACCAAACACAAAGCCTTTGTCACACGGGCTTACCAACAAGGAGCTTTCTCAGATGTAAGGAGAGTGTTTCAACTGAGACCTTCAGATTTTAAGTGACCTTGTCTCTACCGAGTTGTATAAAGAGAAGAAACGCCGAGTAATTACCCTTAGGTTAACATTGACATTCTCTCCTGTTGGAGTTCTCTGGAAGAAAATGAAAAATCCTGTAGTCGTTGGCTGCATTCCAGTGGCATCTCCAGCACCTGCCCACCTTGCTGCTGAGCCTCGCCAGCGCTCTGCTCCAACAAAACCTGTGCTTCTCGTGCTGCAGCCCTGCAGGAGGATTCCCCCTAACAGTAATTAATTCCCCTCCCCGTTTCAGCTGTTTGTGCTGAAATGCAAACACTGAGCTCCTCGGGCACACGGAACCTCAGAGGCTACAAACTGAAGTGCTCCAGATGGTCACGGGAACACAGCATGGCTGAATCTCCAAGAGAACAATTCTGAAAGTACCAATCTCTGCGTGTTATCCTATCACCAGCTGAGCCCATGGCTGGGCTTCTCCAGCCCCACCAACCTAGCCCTTCTCACTGGGAGCACCGGGAGGCACTGGGATCAGCACTGATTGACACCTCCCCAATTTAATGCATGTGCCTATCACACTCCTCAACTGTTGCTAAGTATCAATATTTAAAGTGCTGAACTTGATTAAAAATTTAAGGAAATCAAAATGTGGTGCTACTTTCAATGGTTTTTAATGTAGTATCCTGGAGATCATTTTTCATAAGGGACAGAGCCATTTTTATTATGCTGTATTTGAGGGACTAACCACTGGGACTAACAAGGACCTCACTTTGCCCCTGCTGTCAACTGTACACTCATTTAGCATCATTAGTGAGCTTCCCATATTTATAATCAGATGATCACAGAATCATAGAATGGCTTGGGTTGGAAGGGACATCAAGGATCATGAAGCTCCAACCCCTGTGCCACAGGCAGGGCCACCAACCTCCACATCTAATACCAGACCAGGCTGCCCAGGGCCCCATCCAACCTGGCCTTGAACACCTCAAAGTTCTTAAGTTCTTTTAAGTCCTCAAATGTGACCTGCTCCTATAGGATGCTGCATTAATAAAGTGAAGTTTCCAGAAGTTTTTGGACTGAAAACGTTTTTTGCTTTTGAAACACTGCGTGCTCCTATGGCAGCTTGCATGCCTAGTTATCACAGGAACATTCAAACTACTGTTTTTAAGAAGTATGTAGCAGATAAAGAAAGACATGTTTAAACACCTCCTGAATAAGCTCTCTGTTCTTTACCTACTCGTTCTGTGCTATAAGGGCCACACAAAGACCCTACACAAGTTATGCATTCCCAGAGCACCAGGTGGGCTGCAACATTCTCTTTCCTTCAGTTTGAGTTATGCTCTTTCTTAATTTCATGGTGGCCATCACAATTCACAGCATTAGACCTGAGTTTTCTCTTCCTTTTTCCAACGTGCTCCTCATTAAAGAAGAGCAGAGAAGCTTTTAACTGCGAGTATGTGCTTCAAGTCGTGGGGTGCCTGTGATACCACAACCTGCTTCTTCCTATCCGCTTCCAAACACTGGCATTACCCCTCTGCCATGCATTAAAATTACTGAGACTTTGGTGCCCACATATGGATTTCGGAGGCAGTATTAAAGAGTTCACTTCTGAACACTGCAGACCAAACACTCGGTTTTGTTTTAGACTCGTGGAACCAACAGAAATGGAGCACCCGATTTACTTCAGACTGTTTGCACCGCTTACTTTTACTTCCCTTGCATAATTTTGTATGATTTTCATTTCTCATCCGTTTTATTTCAGCTAGTTTTCTCTGTTAAGCACCATGCATTAACACCGAGGTGCTATCTGGGCTTCTAATGCTAAAGGAATATGTAGAAGCATGCAAAAGCGTGTATTTTTATGCTTTATTGAAATACTGAACTATTCCAAATTTGAATCAAGAAAACCTTACCGAGGGCTTGAGATTTTACAGTACCTTATAACATTTAATGGGTCTCCAGCTTGACAGAAAAGTTACATCAAATCCGCCTTCTAATGAAATCAATGTTGTATAAATAATGCATTGCTCCACCAAAGAGGAAATACGAAGCAGATGAAAGTATTCCCATTATTTGTTACATTTGCCTTCCTTTTGTCAGTAACTTGAATTCTAAGATGGAATTCAAGCTCATTCCAGATTTCATTAGGTGCTTAAATCTGAAGCCATTTGCTTGAAAGCAATCAAAAGTATGATGGGGTTTTTTTTTTTTTTCATACCTTTTCTTTTTAAACAGGGCAGTATTTCTCCCTTTGCCATAAAGCAGTTGGAGACAGATCCCCGCGATGTGAAGAGATAATAAAATAAACAAGACAAACCAAAACATTAGCAAACTTGGCATGAAACTCCTTCAGAAAACGTCGCCCACACTTACAGTTTCTCAAGACATCTTAATAAGAATATAATTTCACATTTGTCCTTACTGAGCAAATCAAACATGGTGATTCATTATTCGGATGGGCACAGAGGATTTCTGAAATGCAAAAGGAAGGCCTATAAAAGCACAAATCATCAGTAATGACGACAAGCTAAACTGCCTTTCAAATATGAACAAAATGTAGCCATTTAGGGCATCATACATCACGGTCTCCCAGACCCTCATTTATTTCCCAACCATACAGGCTGCATGATAACTCAACCAGGGCAGAATTCTGCATCCATGGAGTACACCTTTATTAGGTAGTGGTTCAACAACTCGTACAAACCACAGGAGACTGTCTGATAATCTCAGGAGTTTGGAGGTGGGTCCTCTGCGTTGTCTGGGTCATGGTGGAGGCGTGACTTTGGAAACAACCCGTAACTGCCACTGTTGCACCTCTTCTGCTGTAAAAGTGGAATTTTGCATCTGCATTCTCATGCACTAACAGAGGCAGAGCTAACAAATGCGAACGATGCACAGCAGATTGTATCACGTACCCTTTCTTGTAATCTCAGCACAAGAGCGTAAGATGCATAGTGGATAGATGGTAGGTAGATGGTAGATAGATAGATGGTAGTGAAAGAACAAAGTTCAAAACTTCCTTTGTGGCATTTTCTGCCAAGCTTTATATAGGGAATTCTGTTTCGTTAGGTGTATGTTTGAGCAACCTGGTGTAGTGGGAGGTGTCCCTGCCTACCGCAGGGGGTTGGAACTGGATGATCCTTGAGGTCCCTTGCAGCCCAAACCATTCTGTGACTCCATGATTTCCAAATATCAGTTTACTCCCCTTCCCAAAAACATCTACACACTGGACAGGAACTTTCCTGAACTACAAACACAGTGAAAACAAATCCTTCCACCCCAACAAATTGAGGTCCTCCTTCATGTGAAGGATAAACTAACATCTGTGGCAATTTGGATTCCTAATGAGACAGCGTTCAACCTGAACTTGAAATCTGAGTTATAGATGTTAAGATCTGTCGTGCTTTTGTCCCAAAGATTTGTGCAAAGGGAAATTAAGAGGTGACCGAATCCTGATCATATTTATACCAAAGAAGTACAGAAATTATCATCACGGCTAACGAGGTTACTCAGCATTTTCGTTCTTCAAGCACAACACCCATAAACAGCAGTTCACTTCACCAGCTATTTAATATTTCAGCTGCACTCAGGTATTATGGGTACTATAATCTTAAATCCCCTTTATCTTCAAAATGTTCCTCTAAGTTAACAGATGTGCAATTACTTGCGCTTCAGAGATAAAGAACCGACATAAGCACTGTCTCAGATTGAAATGTCCAAGCTCATGGAATAAAAGTTACCCTGGAGTAAGACACCCAATTAAAATACCTCAAATTTTGCCAAACGAGAAGGCTCTGAGAGACCTGATTTCTTTGTCATCACAGCCATATCCTTCCTCAAAGCAAGGAGCACTTCTCAGGATGGGATTGCAGGAGGACCTGCTTGAAATTCCAGCCAAGTGTGCATTCGCCTCAGCTGGAGGAAAGCAGCATATTTAACACTCCTCCATTTTTCTTCCCCTGGCAGGTTCAAGTAAATAAATAAATAACAGGTTCAGAACAGAACACATCACAGCTCTCATACACGGGCATGGAAGTAACAACCTCCTTCACACAAATGAAGCCTCAGTGATACGAACACGCGTGCTTTCGCAATGATGGAAGGATAGCGTTGGTCCCAAACGACTCGGAGTGAAAAGGCAAAACACTATTTGTGCCTATCTGTCTCGAGTCAAATAAAACTCACCCATCTTTTAACTAGAAAGAAGGCCGAAAGGTCCTGTGATGGATTAACTAATCCTAAATGATGATGTACTCTTGGTAAACTAGCTGACGTATTTTGGGCTAGCGCAGTAATTAGCACCCTCTAATGAAAGTTATTTAATTTACAAGAGGCTGGCAGAAAGCCTTGCATTTTCCAAAAAAACCCCAACAAATCCAAACCAACAAAACCAAATCAACTGAAACCCACCCCGCCAGGAAGTGCCGACTACCCCACTGCAGGGCTGACTCCCCTCTGTCATGGGCAGCACTGCAGCTCCACAGGGACAGAACCCGGAGCACATGGCTGATACCCTCAGCCATAGCCAGCACCAGAGTGTCCCACGTGAAATGGGATGATTGGGAGGAAAAACGCGGGAGAAGGAAGTCCTGCAGGAAAGGAGCAGGCTGTGGCAGCCTCAGTCTGTACCAGCAGCTGCTCTTCCGTCACGCACTTGTGCACTTGGCACTGGATTATTTTTGTCTTTTCCCCTTCTGATAGGACTCCAAACTCCTTCCAGGACCTCAGCATATGATGCACATTTATCCTAGGGGAAGTCCAAACAGTGGCTTTAAAAATGACTTTGGTGTGGGTGATCACCTTTTCCATGCTGGCGTCAGCTGAAACACCTGGCAGATAACTAGGGCTGGCCACTGCTCACTCCTCCCCAAGCTGAGTTTGAGCTCATTTCCTCGAGGACTGACAAGAACTACATGGACTGTTCCAGAAAATCACATCTTAGCACTGCACTGCAGGCCCTGCGTGTTCTAGCAGAGCATATTCATACAAAGCACCTGCTCAAAGTGCTCACAGCGAGCAGCCCTCCTGCTTCTGACCAGCCAAAACCTGTGCAGCTGGAACGAGCGCAAGGAGTCTCGGCTCCAAATGCTGGCAGCCAAAAGGGCACGTGCTGAAATCTTTAAAGGCTTCTGGTCCAACCCCTGCAATGAACTGGGGCACTCACAGCTCAATCGGGTGCTCAGATCTCCATCCAGCCTGACCTTGGGCATCTGCAGGGAGGACCCCTTCCTGTAGCGGTTCTCTATCTGAGCGGAGGTACCACCAAACTCATGCCCTACCGCTCCCGGACACAGCCTGGTCCAAGGCAGGGCTTCTACTGGCACAGCCACACGTCGGGACACTGGGAAAAAGGCAATATGTGAAGATTGGATGCTCCATTAAAACAAAATGAATTTGTACCTTAAAGAACAGTAATAAATTGTCTTTTTTCTCTTTGTGCCTTTACAGTTTGAAGTTAGAACTCCCTCTGCCTCTTCGAGAATAATTTTGACACCTTTCATTACAGCACAGTTGCACTCAGCATCTTTTAAAGGCTGAAGAATTGGCAAATGGGATGACGAAGCATCTCCATTTACCCAGCATATTTACTTCTATACGCACCTACAGTGACGCGAAGCATGATAATCAGGGAATCGCGTCATTTTTCACAAAGCATGATTAATTGGAACCCGTGTTCAACTTAGCAATGCTTCACACCAATAGTGCAGGCAGCGTACGCACCCAGCACAAACAGGGATATGAACTGCAGCTGGAAAGACCCTCCTGACTCTCACAAAATCTGCCAGGAAGAAAAAAAAGTCATTCAGTTGCCTACCTTTATAAATGAGATATACGTGAAACGCTGTGCGAGAACAACCAGCCCTGGCACAACAGCCTCTAAATGTGATCGTGGAGAAGATAATAATGCTCTTTTAACCGCTGCCTCTGTCAGAGGGCTTTCCCCTTCCAGCTGCTAAGGTTACACAGCCACAGCATTTTCACCCAGCAGTCCTGGTCTGTGGGATGCAGGATGTGCTGCTCACGTGCCCAGCTTATGAAAAAGTGACAGCGTCTGCTCAAGATGATCAATTTCTTCTGCCCGAGCAGCATACGTATCTGAAAGGTGGTCACCACACCACTTAATTTTACCCAAGCTTATATACTGGCTACAGTCAAAGCCAAATGTATTTCAGCACAAAGAAAGCTGCAGAAGTCTTGGAATAAAGCATATCAGTGCTGATAAAAAGAAAAACAAAAAAGCACGGTGTTTGTTGCTCTTTCAAGCAAGCTGGCATTGAAGTTCTTCCCACCTATCTCTTCTGCATAAGATCTCTTTTGAGAAACCCAGGGAGATCCCAAACCGCAATCTTTGCCGTGCTAGGAGCTCCAAGCCCTGTGGTGTGGCTGCAGAGCTGTAAACTTGCAGAGCTGAGGCACAGAGGGAGGAGGGCCGGGCAGCACCGGGGCAGGTGGAGGATAGGGAGAGCAACGGAACTGCCCTCTGCTGACTGCGTGCTGCGTTGGACCTTCCTCTGCTCCGGCCCTGAGCAGCTAAATCCTGATTTAACAGGCGAGGATTTCTGCGAATCCACCTCCACACCGATGTTTACGTGACAAATGGGGCTGTAAGGATTTCTGCACCCACTGCCGGGCTCTGTCCCTGTGCAGGGATAACAGAGCTGGCACAAATACGGCGCTACAGCAGCAGCGTGCGCTCGCTGGTGCAATGGTCTGCTCCAGCTAATTAACTCTAAAAAGATGTCCAGGACTTGAGCCAGTGCTTCTGCTGCATCGCACTGCGCGGCTGCACCGCCTCGCTGGGCACTGAGGTTCACGCTGTGCTAAAAGGAGAGAAAAGCGGCGCTTAGGGGACAGATATAGAGGTGCTCCAGAAGGAAAAGGGCTGAGTGCTGCTGCCCAGGCTGGGGGACCGCTGTGGCATCTGCTGACCGGCAGGCCTGCCTCCGTGCACCTGACCCCTTTCCTTTCAACACGGTTTTCTCGTGGCTCTGATAAGGCCTCTGCAAAGCAACAGTGCTGCTTGAGGGCAGAGGAAGAGAGACGGGACTGAAGTTGTAAGAATCCTGTCGTGATTGCCAATCACCTTCAACTCGTACCCCGTTTATCCGCGGTACGAAAGCAGAAAGAAGCCCCCGCGCATCCGCCCAGCCCCCGAGGCCCCACCGGCACAGCGGCGGCACAGCGGCAGCCCCGCGTCTCCCCGGCGCTCCCGGCCGAGGAGTGCCACCACTACGGGGGACCCGGCCAACCACCGCGGCAGCGCACGCTGCTCCCGGCCCCATCCGTCACTGCTGAATCCAGCCCCAATTACGGATTTCCGAGCGCACCCCCGTCCCCATCGCCGCCCCCCCCTACGCGCCCGCTCCGCTCCCTCCTCCCCTCCTCCCCCGCTCCCTCCCCGAGCCGAGGTGGCTCCCCGCCGCCGGCCCGGCCCCCGGCTCCTCCCTCCCTCCCTCCCTCCCTCCGGCCGCCCAACCCCGCGCAGCCCGGCCGGGCGCACCGCGGTCCCGCTCAACAAGTTCCCCCGCCGCCGCCGCCGCGGGCACCTGCCGGAGCGGCCCCCCGAGCCCCGTCCCCGCAGCGCAGCGCCGGGCTCCGATGAGGGCAGCGGGCGAGAGCGCGGCGGCGGCGGCTGCCTCTAGCGAGCGCTCCGGCGGCCGCAGCTGAGCGGTGCCGAGAGCCGCTCGGGGCGGGCGAAGCGCGGCCAGCCGGGGGCAGCCTGCGGCCCCAGCCGCGCTGCTTCTCGCCGCCAGCCCGCCCCGGCGCCCGGAGGGAGATGCGGCGCCCAGCGAGCGCCCAGACCCGCGCCCGGCTGTGAGCAGCACGAGGTAAGGTCCCCGCCGCGGAACGGCGCCCGGGCGCCCGGCGTGGGCTGCCCCGAGCTCGGGGAGCGCCGCGGACGCCGCGTGCCCCCGTTTCTGGGAGGGAAACTTCCGAGGCTGAGCGCGGAGCCCCGCCGTTACGCAATCCGGAGCCGCCCGGCAGCTGCTGCGCGCCCTAACTTTCACGGCGGAGAAGGGGAGATGGGCACCGTGCGTGCCCGCACCGCCGCTTTCCGCCAGGAAACGGAGCAGGGAGAGCCGGCAGCACGGCGCTGTGCGGGCACGGAGCGCGGAGCCCAGCCGAGGAGGGGTTGCGAGGAGCTGCCGCCGCTCCTTCGCTCAGCGCCGAGAGGTCCCCGCGCCGCGCCCGTAGCGCCCAACTTGCGGTGTGGCTCTTTGGGGCAACCAGCCCTAAAGCCGCCTCACTTCAAGGCCACCGCCCGCAGTGCTGGGAGGCAGCTCCTCGCCCAGGAACGTGCCCTTAACGCTCCGAGCCCCTGCCACCAGCACCGCTCGATGGGAGACGGTGTGGAAATGCAGCGGGCAGACGGGACTCCGAGCACCCAGGTCAGGAGCTCCCAGCAGCGTGGGATGCAGGCTGCACCGGGCGGTGGGGACCCGGAGCAGCGGGGAATGCAGAGAGCACAGCCTGAGCTTGCACTGCCGCACCCCAGGGCCTGGCCCCGGGCCCCCGCGCTGCCATGGGACGTGGAGGTGGCAGAGCGCTGGGTTTGACCTTGGGGGGCTCAGCTGCTGCGGGCAGCGCCAGGCAGGGCTTCACTCATGAGGTCTGCGGTCAGGAAGTTTGCACCGAGCTGGTTTTCCCACCCCTGAGCGGCGTTATTTTTTTCTATGAAACATTACAAAGTAGTGAGAAAAGACAAAACGGGTCATGCCTAATAGAGAGAGGAGATTTATCCCTCTGCTTAAGTGTATGGTGCTGATTACTGCCCGTAGTCACAGTGCTGACAGCAGTGCTGTATATATCAAGGTTAAAATCTCGCTGCTGGATGAAGAACTCCTCGCTGAAATCACATGGCTGTCACCGTCCGAGCCATGCGCTGCATTTAATGCAACCCTGCAAACAAACACCTCTAGTAGAAACAGCTGGCGTGGAGGAGAAAGAAGGAGCATATTCCCCAGGAGAGGCCGAGGGGTGTCCTACCAGCATGCCTGTGCCGCCTTCTCACTACAGCCACTCTGTTCCCCAAGTCCAAAAAGCAGGTGCAAGTTAAAGGCTGCATTTTGTTCTGGCATTACCAGTGCGCACGAGCAGCTCAGATGGAGATCTGTCAGAGCTCAGACATCACTACTTTGTCACCCACAGCCTTGTTCCATACAGTGGTGGCACAGTCCTTGGCTTCAGTGGAAATACATGATGTACATCGCTAATCTGAGTGCTCCTAATGAGCAGCTGTAAAATAAAATTACCGCCCTCGAGTTTAAGGTGCTGTTGCACTGCATTTAAAGCATACTGCTGCCCAGAATGAGCTCACTGGAGAAGGCTGACACTAAATAAGCTTTTTTTTTTTTCCCCTGTTGGTAAGGACATCACAATGCCCTTGATGGGAGACGTGTTCTCTAGGGCTCCGTAATTATTAATGCTGTGTGTATTTTAAGAGGATGCTCCAAACGTTTGTAACCTGGAGTGAAAGCGGTGCCTTTCCCCAGCCTGACCGCACACAGACAGAGCCAAAAGGCAGCGGGGAGCAGCACCGTGGCTCAGTTACTTACCGAGGGACAGCACTGCACCCTTGCCTCTAATAAAGCACACAAACAAGTAGCTCCTAAGATCACAGCCGGGTTTCTTTCCCAGTTAACTATTTCAATGTCAGGAGTCTTTTCTGTACAACAGATGCAGAGCATTCGTAATGAATTTGGAGGCAAACGAGCAGCTAAGTTGATGCAGATGAACATGTAAGGAGAGTCGAGCTGAGAGCCCCAGAGCCTGCACAAGCAGCAACACAGCATGTGAGCTGGCTCCTGGTGTGCACTACCAGGGACTGAACACTACTGGTCAGCACAACACTTCTGTGCCAGAGACCTACAAACAACACAGGGAGACGTTAATGTTTTGTTTATCCTGTGCTGGAGAATTTCAGAGCGACCAAGCAGAGCTGTGAAACACCAGCTCTGTGCTGAGGCCGATGGGGGAGTGAGAGCTGGGGAAACCTATCGGCTTGCCAAAAGCCTGTGCTAAGTGTAAGGATACCTCTGCAAAGCAACGGAGCTGCGTATCGCACGGCAGCTCCTCGCCCAGCCACAGTCAACTTGGCAGGGAGAACTTAGGATGTACAGTCACAAAATTCACAGTGCTTGAAGAAATGACACACAAAGAAAGCTTGCTTAAATCAGATACTGAAAAGGTATTGTTTCACGTCTCGTGACAGCCACTATTTGAAGCACTGCTGAAAATCTATGCAAGGTTAAAAAACACGTTAGCAACCAATCTGTACCTGTTTTACAGCCCAGTGCTGCCTTACGTCTTGTCTATCTTTTTGGATTCAGTAGGCTTGAAGGAAATGAGACAGCAAACATTTTAAGTAAAAAAAACAAACCTCAGCATGGTGACTGCGGTGGGAGTTCCACATTCAGCCTTTTGGAAAGCAGTGTTTGCTTTTATTCTGCTCAGAGCAATGCTGCGTAACCTATGGATGTACACAGGTGTGACTCCCTGGGTACCGACAGTCCTAAACGATTATTGACTACGCGGAAGATGATCGGAGCATTCTCTTATTTTAGTGGCACGTCACCACTGTGAAGTCAATTTACTACAAGGCTACTACTTTCAGGCAGAAAATAGGTTCTCTGCTGGATGATCCCGTAATACCTCAGAGTAGTTCCACTTGTTTGCAGATCTGCGATGCCCTCTGCCTTAAGTCACCTGCTTTCAAGTTATCCATAGGAATGGCAGTCCCACACGCAAAGATACATGTTGTAACAGTAACAACGCAGTGTTGCATCAGCTGCTTCTGATGTCCTCCTCTTTACCTTCTTCTTTTCTTTCAGTGGCAAAAGGGCACGGGGCTGATTTTAGTCCAGCAATAATTTTTGTAGCCAAATCGATGCTTTAAATACAGAAGCATAGAAGGGAATAAGGGCCATTTTCACCGCCTGAACAGCACAGCATGAATGTAAAAGCCCTGGCTTTGGAGGCCTCCAGGTCCTGCAGCACTTGGATGCAGATCTGAACTTCTTAAGCTCTCATTACAAGAGGAGATCCTTGTCCTAATGGGAAGGTGCTGAGGTTCCACCACATTCCCAGCTCTGGGTACCTTGCTGGCAATGCTCTCAAACTCAGCCCGCACCAAACCGCTGTGTTAAACATCTCTGTAATGCCACCACGATAAGGCCGCATCTCTGCTGCTGCAGCCACCAAAACTACGAGCTGGAACAGCCTACCTGTAACCAGTTACATGCTGTCAGGGATTTAACTGTATGGCTTAGTGTGGACAAGCCGTAGATGAAATGAGACTTTGGTATTCATTGCCAATACAGAGTCACTGCATTAGCTACCACTGCAGAACCACTCCAGCTCGGTTTCTAAAATCCTCTCCTAACAAACTCCAGTTTCATTGAACGGGTTAGAAAAACCTGCAGTCAGATGGTGGACCCAGGAACACAAATGCACGTGACTTCTGCAACCAATTTACCAAACACAAAGAGGTCTTTTTCCTCTGTGGGCATTTACTTTTGCTTTCATTTGCCCTGGTGCAGTGATTCCTTATTATTGGTACTGAAATACTACGGACTGAATCCCAGCTTGAACTCACGTTCATGCTATCCACGGGGAGGAGAAGCAAGTGGCTCCTGTTATTTTGCCCATCCATGATCGCTGCGACACATTTGTTATAAAATGAAACAGTTTTACAAACAGAAGCAAAGGCAGGTGAGCCTGCATGGTGTGGAGAGAGGAAGAGGCAGCAGTTAACAAGAAGCAGAGCACAGAGCTGCTAGCAAAGCTCAGCAGCAAGAGCTCGCACCTGAGCTGCTCTGGCTTGTGAATGTATCCATGAGGTCAGAGCTGCAGCCCAACCACGCCCCCCATGTTTGAACCACGTTTTGACTTAAAAAAAGGAGCCCCTATCCTGCTTCATATAAAACTACGTAAGCACGTTTGTAGCTTCAGGACTGCGCTGTAAAGTTAGAACGTGGAAAGTGGTTTGGGGCTTGTTAGCTTCTGCTCTCCTTGGGAGAGGGAGGAAGAAGAGAGAATTCAATCAAATCAATAGCATTTGTGATTTATATGTAAATAAGAAACATTTACAGCAAGCCCATTCTCCTTCAAATCATTAGTAATTGGTTGTTCGTGCCCATTTTGTTGTTGCATTCATTATTCTCTTCTGCAAATACAGTCAGAAATGAGGAGAGAGCTGCAAGTAAAGACGTTTAAGTCATGGATCAGTTTAATACATTTTTGTGTATCGAGGCCATCAGGAAATAGAATACTGCAGTATCTCTGAGAGCTGACAAAGGAACAGACAAAACATCCCAATGCTGAAGAGAGTAATTCAGCAAGAAATTATGCTTGAACTGCCTGTTAACACCGAGAACACCAATCCCTTCTATAGGCTGGGCCTAAGTTGCCCCATTCAAGGTGAATGCGTGTCTTTTAGCCGTCCTAGCTGCGCAAGCTGGTGAGAAAAATGTGTGATATTCTTGCGTTCACACTTTGTGTGAGTATAAAAACACACAAAGCCCCGATAAAAATGATGCAAATTATCTGACTAGTAGGCAATTCTGGTGCCTAGAGCGTTATTCAGGCAATTCCGATTAATAATAGGGGACTTCACAGCCGCAATCCCACAGTTTCAGATAAGCAGAGTATATAACTCAAACTGACAAAGGGGCCATATAAATATCCCTAAGAGGATCTTTAATTATTATTTTAATGCACTTCCTAATCATCCATACCACAAATAACCCATCCTACAACACCAGAATGTTTTGAAAGCTCTTCCTCCACGTTGTCTCACAGGTTCACGAAGCCTGGAGGCAGTTTACATCTCCACACCATCCACGCGTGCCCACATTGCTTTCCCCTTCGTTCTCCCATCCAGTTCTCCCCATATTGAACCAAAATCAGTTTTTCTTGTGATCCGGAACACCTGTGCTGCCCACAGGCTCCACTCGTTCCACATTACTCACGTCTGAGGAGAATTTGAGACTCTGGGATTTGAGATTTGGGGCTTTTGCACTCACGTTTGAATTTAACACAGCTTCACCTCACATCAGAGTTGAGCTCTTCCCTCAGGTTATTTCAGAAGCATTGAAGAACCAGCTTTCACAAAAGAAAATTTACACAGCGCAGCAATTGAGTATCGCTCTTCAGGTAGCCAGTGTTCATTTTCGCACCATCCTTTCCTGCTGCAGAAGTCAGACTGATTTGTGCCCCTCTCTCCTTTCCCACCGTCAGCACACTCAGCTCTAACTGCATGCTGACAATTTACAGCTACAGCAGAGCCAGAACCAGAACCTGCTTGAAACTAAAAGCTGCTCGCAAGTGTCCTGCTCGAGAAGGTGAAAATTACATGGCACGTATTTCCCAGTGACAGCACTGGAGTGCAAGTACAAATCTCCTAGACTGATGTTATTCATCAATTAATACCCTGCTAAAGATGTCAGGTTTTAGCCCTAAATTACCCAACCACATCCTCCAGCACCGCTTCACACCCTCCTTACACTTGTCTGCATGTAACCATGATCCAACCAGAAAGAGCTGACGGTGTTCTGATGCCCTGCAACCACTGACCTCTGTCTGTCATCTCCCATTCGTAGCAGGCTGGAGCACAGCCTACACAACCGATCTGCCATGCAGTGAGGTTCCCATTGCGTGGCACCCAACCCTCATCCTGCAGAAGGGAGGATGTAAGGCTCAAGTATGGAGCTGGAATCTGCTTCTCTCTTTCCATTTTTATCTACCCAACAACCTTTGAAAAGCTAGGATGAGAAAGAAGACAAACTGTATTCGGTGTCGATGCTTGCAGCCAAGGCGTTCCCAATGCCCTGGACCCAGATGGCTCCCCGGAGGTCTGACCATTTGGCAAACCCGTGGGCTGAAGCTGAGGAACAGAACTGCTTTTTCCTGTCATCATTTGATGCATTTTATCTTTTTTTTTTTTCCTCTGAACACCCACAAAAACTACTAATGTTTACTGAGAACAATTAAAGGTTTGTATTAAACAATAATGCAGATAAGGAACTGTCCTTAAGTTCCTATTTTAACAGCTTGCTGCTTAAATTATTGAACAGAAACTGCCACAGAAATGAAAAAGCCTTGCAGTGAGAGCACACTGGCTTTTGGACTCCTGGAAGACAGTACAGTATAAGCAGAACTATTTGCAATTCTCCTAGCAACCCATCCTCAGCAACATCCTTGTACTACGAACATCAGCTGTAATGCTGTAAGAGTCGCACAGATTTACATGGCAAAATAATGCTAATAAACCTTTCCTCAGATTTTTATAGTAGCAATAGCTGCATAATACATAAAGAAAAATAAGCATAATTCTTGTAATAGTACTGTTATTCTTTCCAGTACAGTAAATTCTAGCAAATGTCTGATATTGTAACAACTCCATGAATGTGAATCGACAAGGGAATATCTTTGGACATTGAATTTGTTCCAATATGAAGTAAATAGTTATTAACTAAGGCCACGGGGGTCTGCATTATGTAAGTGCAATTCTCCTATTAGCATTAATAGTCACTGCACAAACATCTGAGGGGAAAATCTGTACATCTTATTGTACAGAATTTTATCACCGCGGACGGATAACTCAATCTGATGCGTGTAAGAACACAGGAAGCATCAGAAGTATTACTAATAAACTGCCTTCAGAACAGGTTGCAGACATCAACA
This sequence comes from Alectoris magna, assembly GCA_030625065.1. Classification (NCBI taxonomy): domain Eukaryota; kingdom Metazoa; phylum Chordata; class Aves; order Galliformes; family Phasianidae; genus Alectoris; species Alectoris magna. Next base: position 21,038,001 of record CM060566.1, on the reverse strand, counting down.
TTGTAGAAGATAACACACATCAGTTTGTGCATTCAGAGAAACTGCTTTGTCAGGAAATTTGAAACAGTTAATCCTGCACTATGTAACTTTTCTATCTAAAATTCCGCAGGCTTCTTATATTGTATGTTTTATCTGTAGCCACTTAGCTGGGAAACTAAAGCTCACAAGAGCATTTAAAGGCATTTACAGTCTACTTCAGCCATTAGGTGGGATATTATTTGTACACATCATTCGTACAGAGCCTGCCAATGGGGGGGAGAAAAAAAAGGGAAAATCAAATGCCACATGACGCTACTTACACCAAAGGAAGACTTTCAAGGCAATTAAGAAGCCGTCACATGTCATCACTGAAACGAGATGATCGATAGATAGAACAGTTCAGTTGGAACAGACCTGCAAAGATCAGAGTCCAACTGCCTGCTCGTTTCTGGGGACTGTGCTAACAGCCATCACAGCGCTACCAAACATCATTTCAAAGCTTCTTCTGAGAGAATGCAGCTAAAAAATAAACCATCAGTTTAATTCAGTGCAGTTTCAACTCTGTTTCGGAAGAGCCTGCAAATTTCCAAACTAATTCTGCTAGAAGCGCGCGTGAGGTTTCTCATCAATAACGTCTAACGGTAGACAATCTCAAAGCATCTCCAGACCACAGAGTGAAAAACCCAAGTTAGGTTACTGCTCTGTAATGCTCTGTAATTCATTGAAGTGGTACAAACTTCTCAAAACAGGAAGATTATAAGGCTACGGCAACGTGCCCTCTACTTGATAACATACAGAATATATGAAAGCAGCAGTAAGACTGCATTCAGCACTGAGCAATGACTAAGGAAGTTCAAGAGAGAAAATTCAAGTTCAATGCTTAAGGGGTTCAGAACAGAGTTTAGAAAAAATATTAGTTTGACATTTACCAGCACTGCTAACTCTATTATTCTACATGAACAATTCTGATAAAAGGAAGACAGGCTGCTCTGCCACGTCAGTTTTCTATGTCATAAGGCGGAGTGGTTTTTTCCCTAATAGCCACCTGTACTTTTTAAACCACAAAAATGGGTCAGGCCTTAAATGTACCTGGAAGTCGTATTTTATCCTCATACCTGCGTATCAAACCTCTGTAAAAATTGTAACGTGGAAAAAGTTTCTGCAAACAGCTACTGATTAATAAATGGCTAAGATGGTTAATATTACCCAACACATTTCTTCTTCATCAGTCCAGTTTTGCTCATCAGTCTGTACTCGTTTAGAATTCAGGTCACCGTCATAGTATATAAGTTCGTATCATAACAACATGGTTGGTTAATAACAACCAGATTCCTTTTAAAAGAGTGGAAATGCTCCTGAAAAAGGTGAAAGTTGTAATGTGTGACAGTGGGAGAAATAAAAACATACCAGCAAAGGTAGCCTATTAAACTCAAAATTACTACAATATTCTGACTTTGTGTACAATATCTTGCTATCGCTGGTCTACACAATGCTGCATTTACAACCTACCAAGAAAATAGGCTTCCATCTTGCATTATAGTTACAGGAAGTCAATCCAAGTTTCTTTCTAATGTCCATTTTAACAATGGAAATTAATTAGAGACCATGCTTATACCTAAAAGACAACTTACACAATAATTTTTGACAAACAAATATATACTATTAAATTTTATGATGATATTTAGATGCATAAAAACAGTACGCAGGGATGGATTTCCCATGAGGAAGTACAGCCTTCAGAAGCCTGAATAAGCTGCATATCACCAGTGACCTTTCCTATACACCGTGAAGTCCAACCACTTGCAAACCCTTGAGTTATTTTTTTTCTTTAAGCTATTAAATACATCCACAAAAACCTTTGTGCTCTTCATATGTGCACAGAAGTTCACAGCTACATCTCCAGTGCCTTTACGGGGCCTGAAAACACACAGACTAGAATCTCTGCTTGTCAGCCACATTTGGAAATTGGGAAGTTCAAGTCCACGCTGTTTATTCATACATGCTGCTGGGAACCCATTGCACCATGTAACTTGAGGAGGAAATCTAGGCAGTATCTCTACATGAAGGATAGAAAGGGAGGCACTTATTTAACTGAATCAAGAACGTGGTTTCCATGACTTACCCTGAAGATTTTGTACAAACTTAAGGCTTCTCTGTGTATCGTTTTATTACTATCATTTAATAGTTTACTTCCATTTTCAAACATAAGGGAACCCTGCTTAGGTGTAATCAACCAGGAATTTATAAACAAATCCAGGCTAAAAACTGAAAAATAAGCTTTGTGATTATTAAATATTGTGCTTTGCAAATCGTGTCATGCAATCAGGGTTTGTTTAGAGTAAGTATAGGCAAAAAGTGTAAATGTGTTACCTCTGTTGGCATGTGCAACTGGAATGCAAATCCAAAGCTTTTCTGAGCCGGGTGACAGCCATCAACTTTGCCATACTTAAGGCAAATTCTGAATCTCCATCTCAGCAGTTTCCCAAAGTAACCAAAAAAAAACATGCAGCTTGTAGAGCATTTTACAGCGGCCCTTTTTACATAGAATCACAGAATGGCCTGGGTTGAAAAGGACCACAGTGCTCATCCAGTTCCAACCCCTGCTATGTGCAGGGTCGTCAACCAGCAGCCCAGGCTGCCCAGAGCCACATCCAGCCTGGCCTTGAATGCCTCCAGGGATGGGGCATCCACAGCCTCCTTGGGCAACCTGTTCCAGTGCGTCACCACCCTCTGGGTGAAAAACTTCCTCCTAAGATCCAACCTAAACCTTCTCTGTCTCAGTTTAAAACCATTCCCCCTTGTCCTGTCACTGTCCACCCTCGTAAACATCCGTTCCCCCTCCTGTTTATACGCTCCCTTCAAGCACTGGAAGGCCACAATGAGGTCTCCCTGGAGCCTTCTCTTCTCCAAGCTAAACAAGCCCAGTTCCCTCAACTTTTCTTCATATACCAGCCTGTCCTTGTATTCAAGCTTACACTACAGTTGAGAAATGAGCAGCAGAATTACAGATAACATGCATGGGGGAAAGGAAACGAACGATACTAAGATTTCGTTTTCCTGTTTACCACACGGGGTCCAGGCTGTGCCTATGACATGTTCCTGTTCCCCATGGAATCAACACGAATTTTGATACTAAGTTTAGTGGAAAGAAGGTGGGACCTCCAGCACTGTGTGATCTCAAATACAAGTGGGATGGTTAAAAGTGACTCCCAAAAAAGTACATTGTATTGTCTAAGTAAACCAAAATTGAAGCCAACACCTTGTCCAAAACATCCATGAAACAAAACAAAGTACTATATAAACCTTTCTGTCTTAAATGACCAACTCAAAATCAACTCTTTGCTCAGTCATTTTGCTTTCCATTGTGCACATACAGTTCACCTTGGAAACAGACACAGAACTGAGCAAAAATGTAGTTCTTTTGGTTGCTATAATTCTTAGTCACAGATATTGATGAAATTATTAGTCCAAGATACCGGAGCTCTAGATTAGCTAAATCAATCAGGCCTGAGCTACGGAGAAACGAGCATTTTTGAAGAGTCAATTATTGGCTGTTAAAGGCATGCTTAAAATGAACTGCAGCACGAATAGAGTGCCCTGTTTATCTATTTCTATGCTGTAGAATATCACCAGACTCGTGGTGTTGTCTGGGTTAGAGACTCCATTAATTCTGCCTGTTAAGTCATTCCAAACAGACCCAGGGATCTGCCAAGATGAAGGGGTAAAGTAGCGTCCCAAATAATGTGAAAATGGAGACAGTTTGGATGTGTACTAATGAAATATCAAGCCGGTACTTTACAATAAATGGTGTGTTATTTTACAGTAGGATCCACTAGCCAACTGCCATTAAATCCACTGCTCCAGGAATGCCAGTTACTTGAAGGTATCTTAAGTGATGTTTGCTGTAAGCGACTTCCAGATCTAACAACCAATTTTTGTAAGCTTCTTTTCTAGGTAAAAACGTGTCCTCTCTTCAGTCACAATTCCTGTACTTCACACGTATTTCACACCTTTCTACTACATCATCTTAACAGTGCAAAAAGTCACCAAAAAACTATTGGATACAATGGTTCTTGCATTACTGTATTCATTTTGGGGACAAATTCCTTGATGTAGCAGATCTAGGAGAGTTACGGAGGACTTGCTTCCAATAGTTCTATGTTTATGAAACCGCAGAGTTTTTGCTTTTAACACTAGTTTTTACAATGTATCTGAGCCAAATGGCAGGCTGATGGCTGCACAGCTGTGCTTATTTCTTAATAAGCACTTCAATATTCAGTCAAGAATTCTAAACTCCCACCTTTAGGTAGACAGGTAGACATATTTCTACCATCACTACCTTTGGATGACTTGAACCGATGGGATTCTGTATACAGAATATGTATCAAATAGGGGCATAACTTCAAACATTAATGTAGTAACGCCTGCAAGCACAATATAATTGAGACCCCTAAACAGTTAGTGTTGGGTACTAACATTATATACAGCACAACTGCACCCTTATTTAGAGTTTAAGCTGGAACAAAAAATTCCTAATATTCCTATATAATTCACTTTTTTTTCCTGCAAAAATGTCTCCATCTTTGTATATCATTTATTACAGGCATGGGGATAGCTGACCTTATGCTCAGATACCCCAGCACTAAGTAAGAGATCACTGAGACACCATAATCGGCTTCAGTTTCATCTTCAGGCCTCTCTCCAGCAGTTCCACTTTACAATCCCATAACAAGAGGGGTTTGGTCATGCTGGTATCGTGTTATGCTCACACATATGTATGTATTTGCTTTGAAAACTCACATATAGCAATCTAAGATCCCATTATTTGAACGGCTACATTCTGAATGCTCTCCCTTTTTGTTCTCTTTAAGGACTTTCTTCTGCCTCATGCAGATTCAAATAGAAACCCACCCTTCTAAAAGGAGCACTTCTCACTCACTGCTACCTGAATGTGACAAAAGAGGTAGAAAAAGGCAAACCACATAGAACACCTCTAACTTGTTTGCAAATGGCATGAACTGGGGAAGCAAAATAATGATGAAAGCTTAACTAATGACACGTTTGCAGGAGACTTTTGCAGGCAATTAGATAACCCAGAAGCCCAACCTTGCAGTATGCAGGTTGTCTGCTATGCATTCTTGAGTGTCTTAGGAACTCCTAGGGTTACAGTTGCTTTAAAACAAAGAAACGATCAACATTCAAAATACCATTGAGAATGGCCTCTCTATTATGCTTTCTTAAATTAAAACTAATATAGCCTCGTCATAAGGATTCACTTGAGAGCCGATTTTGTAAAGTGTACCCCATTGTGGCAATTAACTCTTCAAGTTTCAGATTTTTTTTTTTATTTAATAGAAGAATTTTAATCAAAAGTGTATTTCAGATACCGTACCTGAAAGTCCCTATACTCATTTTATATTTTAGTCTGGGTCCCTCTGAAGGTACATCAGTGTTGAAATAGGAGATACGTGCAGAATACTTGGATTAAGCGAGAATTTGCTAATTCAGTAAATCTCAGCGTTAGGGAGAAATTTGTGCAAGAGGAGACTAAAAATGACAACTTCAAATGAAGTGTAAAAATGAGGTCTTAACCATCCAGTGACTACAGATCCCACATGATCTGTGCAGAGACAGAGCTGTTGGGGTTTTTTGCTCTGTGCTGTATTAAGCAGTTGACATCTTTTCATCCTTGAGGAGGTGCTCATATTTCAACAGAAGATTAAGTCATTGCTGTGACTCATCACAGGGTTTGTTGTTGTTTTCTTATTTTTCAGTGCTTTAGGATCTTTGGGGATAAGAAGCCCTATTACAAAGGTATATTAGTGCTTCTGGTTAAAGTGGGTTGTTTTGCATTTGAAGCAAAATTAATTTACACGCTGCTGACTTCTTCCACCAACTTCCTGAGATCATACAGTTTCCACATGCAGCAGTACCAACCACTTGCTGATAATTCATCTGCACCCAGACTGTAGGTTTACCTATGAGGCAGGCTTAAAGAAAATCCAGATAACGACACCTGGAATGAGAAATTAAAGAACCCCCTTGCAAAGATGCAGACGGTATTACACAGAGGAACCGAGAACAACTCACCTTGTAAGCGAGCACACTGTAAAAAGCAATGCCAGTTCAACACTCCTAGCAAACAACCGACATCTAATGTGAAAACTTGTGACTTAATTAAGGGAATGGAACTAAAAGGGTTGTGGGTGCCAGTCATCTCAGTCAGAACACGGGGACACAGCTCACATACTGCAAGCTTTGTGAGTAACTGGTATTTCTGTTGTAACGGAAGGCTTTTCTTTTTGAACTGTTTTTAATGCAGGCATCATGGTGAGTAAGGAGCCCAGCAAATGCTTACTCACCACCTCGGAAAGCGAAGTCGAACCTGCAGCTTCGCTCGCTTTGGAGATGAAATATGCACTGGATCCCAACCGGCAGATAAAGAAACGCAACAAAGCCCTGCAGGTGAGATTTAAGGATATCTGCGAGGCCCAGAACGAGCAGCGGGACAAGCAGCTCTCCACCACCCAGGATACAGACAAAAGAGAAGCCAAGCCCGTTTCCTACAAAACGGCGTATCGTAAATACATGACGGTGCCTGCCCGGAGGTCCATCCCCAACGTCACCAAGAGCACAGGAGTTCAGACATCGCCCGATCTCAAGAAGTGTTACCAGACCTTTCCTTTGGACCGGAAAAAAGGGAATATCATTAAAAGCGCCTCAGCTGTTGACACCTTTAAGAGTGAAAACAACGGCTTCCTGATAGATATTAAGGAAAAGGACAGCAGGAGCTCGGAGGACGGCAGCCACTGGGGCAAGAAGGCCGGCAGCCTGCAGACGGCTGAGTTCATCTCCCACGTGGGCGAGCGGGCAAGCACGGGGCCTGGCGCGGCCTGGACCTGGCAGAGCGCTGAGCTGCACGGCTGCGGCCTCCTCAACGCGGCCGAGCCTGGCAAGGGCAAGCCGGGAGCTGAGGAGCCGGGCCAGCCCCTCCACGGGAGGGTGTTTAAGACAGAAGTGGCCACTGTGTACCTACCGGCGGGCGGCCCGGACGCCTCGCAGCCTGAGCCCGACTGGTCGCTGTGCCCATCGGGCGAGGAGGACAAAAAGAGGACCGTGCACCTGAATGGCGTGCAGGCCCAGGCGGGAGACGCGGCCGCCTGCCCGTCGCAGGCACAGTGCCGGGCTAGCGAATGTAGCGAGCGGGGCCTGCAGGTGAACGCGGCACCCATGGAGGCTGCGCAGCCCTGCCAGGCCGCCGTCGCCCTGAGCGAGGAATGCCAACAAATCGTGCCTCACACGGAAGTTGTGGACTTGAAAGCGCAGCTTCAGATGATGGAAAATTTGATCAGCTCGAGTCAGGAAACCATCAAAGTGTTGTTGGGTGTTATACAGGAGCTAGAGAAAGGAGAAGCTCACAGAGAAGGGTGAGTACAAACTGCTTTAAATGCCTTCTCCTGTATGTGCTGTGGTGGATTTTGCTCGTGTCGGTTCCCATCAGCAGTCCCGCACCCCTCTGCATAGCACCAGCTTCCGCCTCCCATCACTCAGCTGTACATGCTGGGAGTCCTAGAGAGCCTGCCAGCTGCAGGAGCAGATTTGCTATCTGCACATCACAGCAGAACGTCCATAGGTAGTCATGTAGGGAAAGGCTTACACTGTATCTCTTCTGCTCAAAATACATGGGGATATAATGAGCTGAGGCCCAGACTGGCACCAAGCTCCTGCACAGCTTTCTCACAAGCTCAGAAGCAGCCCTTCCTAAGCCAGGATTTAAGGCAGCAACCTGATGAGGCATAAGGAACAGGAGGGAGAATCCTCACTGTGTAAGAACTTACATTTTTAACAGACAGGGAGAGTATTATAACTCCTGATATAATTCCATTAGTAGCGTATGAATTCTGTTTGCTTTGCTTTCACTTTCGGAAATGTTTAAGGAAACAGAATAAGAACTTGGAGCATCAAGTCTTTGTAGCATTCATACTATTCTATACACAAAAAAAACTCTTAAGGACAAAAGAAGAAGAAGTTCTGTTTACCCCTAACTTATGTAACTTCCATCAACTCTGAATGCATCACAAGCACTGGTTCCTGTAACACTGTGCAGTCCTTACCAAGAGCTCAGACTTAGTTGCTAATATTGATTCAGCAAATACATTCAAAATGTGCATGCACTACTAAGTTATGATTTATCAGAAGAAATCTGGATTTTAAAATCAGAAACCAGTGGCTCTTGCTACTTAAGGCAGCATGTACTTATATTTCAGTCCAAAACATACATCTTAGATTAGCAATTTAATTCTTCCTCTAGGAGCGTGGAAAATATCTGGTTAGCCCTAAGTTTTGAGAAAAATGATCCTAGCTGTTGGACAAACTCCTTAACACCACCTTAGCATTTTTAGCTTATTTTAGGGCTAGTCAAAGTGTTTTGAAAGTATTGTGTCAGCTCCTGGATCTCTGGGCTGGGAACCTTCTTGTTCCAGCTGAAAGCAACGCATGGATTTTTATTTTTTCATAGTAATTCTGAACAAGTGTTCCTCTGACTTTACTGTCTTACAAAACTACATGGGAATCAGAAAGAAGTGATGAGCCCTGAGGTCTGTTCCAACGCAAGCCACTCTATGATTCTATGGCATGATGCCTGTCAAATCACAAGACACAGAAAAATATTTCTTGGTCCTAACTCATAATCTGACCATTTTGAACCCTGCGAGTATGAAACGCACACACCTACCACAAAGTGACCTGCTATAAATAAGGCTTCCCTCCATACACCTGCATGTCATTGTTTTGTTTTCCCAATGGTACTAGAAAGCACATCCCACAAATACTTATTTTTAATTGCCTTCACATGAGCTGACCCATTTCATGTACCCAGCATTAGAATGGCATCCATGCCCTCAGCACAAAAGAGGTCTTGCTCAAACTAAAATGGTTGCTGACATCTTCAAATCATCCCTCACAAGCTGCTAACCAGACAAAGCTGTAGCCTTTACAGCTCTGAAACAGTGGGACTACCTGTGAATCCCAGTTCTTCACCATACAGTACTGCCTCTTATCAAAGAATCACAGAATCATAGGGGTTGGAAGGGACCTCCAGAGATCGAGTCCAACCCCCATATACAGATTTCAGTGTAAGAGTTTGCAAGGCTCTATTATATTTGATCAAAAAGCCTATTTAAGTAGCACTCCTTTACTTTTTCCCCATAGGTTACTTGGCAGTGGTGAAACGGTCCTTCCCCACCACCCAAAGATACATCACGCTTTAAAATCATTTCTGGTGTGTGGAAAAGGCAATTAAGATGTTTTACTGATTCTTTGATGTTAACTGCAAAATCACAACCAGTGGCAGTAACACCAGCAGTGGAGGTTAATGATAAAAACTGGAGGCAAAATATCTACAAATCAAAGTAAGCCTTCAGATGGAGGTTTGCTTTAAATAGAAGGGCATTCAAATGTATCGCCTCAAAACTTAAAAAGAGCAGCAAAGGCTTCCAGCTCCCCCTGCGTGTGCCCTGGGCTTGTCCCAGATGAGCCTCCTCACGGCCAGCCACGAAGGGTGTGGGGATGGTGAAGGAGGAAAGAGATGCATACTCGTACATTTTCTCCTGCTTTAGGAATCCCTGTATTTTGGATCCATTTAACTTCCTAGCACCTGGGAGATCTACAAGGAGATGCAAAAAGGAGCCCAGCACTATGCCTGGGATGCTTCTGTTCCCCACTGAGTGTATTCCAGAGCTGAAAGAACCGTCTGTTCTCACGCAAAGCACTGGTGCATTATTAACTCCAAGATTATCTTTATCCTTATTTCCCTCAAATTAGGAAACCATTTCAATAAAAGGTACTCTGCCCTTTTTTTTTTCCAATAATTCTTGCCTTTTACTGCATTCACTTCTACAACGTTTTGCCACCAAGACCAACCACTGTGTATACAAACCATCACATATCTTCTCAATTTCAGGGTGTTGACATTTCCTCCTTCAATAGCCCCTCACTCCTGTTAGGTCAGTTTATAACAAGAAAATGAAAGAATTACTACAGCTTCATCTCTGCTTCCCTGGCAGACATATACGAGTCTGCCAGGAACTAAAACAAAACCCAGTGTTCTGTGTTTATGGCACTCTACTGGTTTTCTGATGTATATGAAATACCTTATAACACACAGGAAGAAACACATACAAATAATGCACTGCTGGCCAACAAGAAAAAAGAAAGAAAAAGAAAGAAAGAAAAGGAAAAAAAAATGCACAGTATATAGTTAATTCTGTGAATCGGATTTTTCTCCCTTCAGGAAAATGAGTGTTCTTTAAGTGCTGTTGTGCCATGGGACTGGTGCTCAGTAGGTTCATTTTCACTAATACGCTGTAGGTCTTGAACTGCTATTACTGCAATTCATCACTAAATGAGTCTGTGCCAGCAAAAGTGTATCAGCATCTCTGAAGATAGCAGTATCATCCTTTGGGTGAACATCATCCATGTATGCTTTTCAAAATGTCAGCAGTACATTATCTGCAATTAGCAGCAACATACAGCACTCAACTCTGATGAAAAACAGGTGAAAAAACAAGAGGAGGAAAGGAACGTCTTGCCTTAACACCTGACAAGAGGCATAGGGCTCCTGCTGCCCAAATCTGATGCTTCGAGCATGCATCATGTCCTCTCTTCTCTGAGGATCATGCTCCAATTTATTGGTCACAGAATGCGAAGTTGGAGCCGTCAGGAATCACAGCTCTTACCATCATCTGCAGCATAATTTTGATGCATTAAATCTATCCGAACAGCATGGCACAGATCTGGAGACAGGTTAGAAATCATTATGGCTAGCTTGTGACATCCACACACCCCCCAATCAAAGATGATTATTAAAACTGTACGTTTCTTGCATGCATCATTATTTAATAACATTTTGGCAAAATGGTGATTCAGTCTGGGAGGTCTCAACAACAACAACAAAAATACATCATAGCCAAGGGCATTACACAACCTTTGGTTTAAGTCATGCATGAACAGAAGTAGCAGAGCTACAGCTTCCGTTCAGGCTGCCAGCTCCAGGTGGGGGAAAAGAACTATTATGTGATGCACTGTGCAGCTCCAAGACCCAAAACAAGCCACTGGCTCTGAATTATGCTTGCTTTCTCTTCTAGTAAACTGTTAGCACTCTATAACAGCTGTAGACATGCCTGTATTCAGACACAGTGCATTCAATTAAGGAAGCTAAAATTCAGCTCTGTTTACCTGTATGAGGCCGCACTAAGTCAAGCGCAGTGAGAACAAAATACAAGGCACTAATTTCAAAACTTGGCTGATTTTGTACTGCATACAAAATATGTAACAAGACAAGGACTCAGAAGATGAACAGATAACTGAAAATATCTTGCAGCTGGAGAACTCCAATGACCTACCCATTAAATCCTTAGTGTGAAAAGGAACTGTAATCAAGGCCCTTCTTATTATGCAATAAATCAGTAATTTTAATAAACAAAGCACTCAATTTGCCATACAAAAATGAGCCACAGTGTTTTGACTCCGCCAGGCCAAATGCTACATATCAGACAAGAGTTAAATGAACCTGTTTCGGCAATCATTTATATTCATTTGTTAGTACACAGTGGTTCAGGAATTTAAAGAGCTCTCAACAAACATGAAAGCAGCAGTCCCAGACAACACCAGCAGTTCAGAGAGCTCATTCAAAGAGGCTTTGAAAGAATATGATCTCATGGACGGATTTTAAATGTCATTGCATGCATCCTTCCAATGAATACAGGATATTTGGGTGCCCTATTATCATTTCTAAGCAGCAAAGCAAAGCAAAACCGTGTGTGTTTGCATGGATGTTAAAGCAAAGAGGAGAGGAGGGCTTCATCCAGCGCAGAAAAACAGCAGCCTTACCCCAATACTTCTGTTCTCACAAATACTGCAAGCAGTCACCCTCAGGACCACAAGAGCTGAACATAAACTTATCCTGACTCAAGAACAATGAAAAATGAAAGTCAGATAGCCAAAGCAATTATTGCCTGGTTTGTTTGCTTTTCTCCCTTTTCAGAAGCTACTCCAAGCATAGTCTGGCTATTCAGCTCAGGCGAAGGGGAGAAAGCAAATAAAGGCAGTAACAACCTCTGCTGTCTAACTCAATCCACCTACGCACAACGCCAGTAGTCTTACAGGAGAGTTCTTTATTTCACCTAAGGAGAACGGTGAGCTCAGAAAGCTTTCAAATATCCAACCTCTGAAAAGCACAGCCTTTGGAAGTAACGTGCTGGCTGCAGAGGTGATACGACATGGTTTTGTTTGGGATTGGGTGGTTTTTTTAACCTCTTTGGTTTCATTTTGCTTTTTCAATTACAAACATAGCACGGGTAAAGTTTAAGAAAATTGTTTCTAAGAGAAAGCCTGGAAATGGAGGAAAGCAATCTGTTGATAAGCTTCAAAGAAGGCAACAGCTGCACTGCAAAGAAAGATAGGGAAACCAGAAAGAATACAGCCAGCTTTATCTGTGATGCACTAATTACATCATATTGTGCACCATGTTAATGCAGCCAAGTTTCAGGATGCAACAGCAGCAGCCCTTTGGAACACAGAACTGTGATGGCTAGACACAACTTCACCTATAGATCTTCACATAAATCTCTTCTGCTTGTCCACTGGAGCTGTCAGAGCTGTTCTGGCTGCTATTCTACCTGAGAGCATCTCCTAAATCTCCTTCTGATCTCTTTAGCATCACTGCATTTGTCATATTTCAGAGTTGCACTGTTTATAAAGCTTTCCTGAGCTAGCTGGACCACGTCGTCTTGCAGGTTGTAGCAATTCACCTTTCTGTGGCTGAGACACAAAAGCCCTTCAGATGCATTTTCAATAGGAAAATAAATAATTTCTGACAAATGCGTGCTTTGTGGATCTTACAATTCAAACCTGTAGTTTTCAATATTTTAATATATGTGTTGGAAATACATGTATGAAGTGGTTTTTACAGAGAGAGAGATAAATCATTTTTTTCCTGTTGTTTCTACAAAGTCTTAAAGTAAAGCATCCTATTACTGCCATGCCAACTCACAGTACAGGGAGGAGCAGTCTGTGCTTCCTAGTCCTCTTCCTTTTCTTACAGGCACTCATGTCACAACTCCCCCTTTTTTAAGCATGCAGCTTCTTCTAATTACGAAGAGCTAAACTTCTGTCATTGCCCAAACGGTGTATCACTGTAAACTTTGAGCCATATTCCAAGTGCATTCCATGAAAACTTTTAGACTTTCCCAATGCCAGTTTGCTAAAGGAGTTTTAAGACTAATTCTTTGCATGCAGTACTGGTTCTCTCCCCTCAGCTCTGTGCTCATTTCCTCGTTGAAGCTCATCACTCTGATGCTCACTTAGCCTTCCTTGAAAGCCAGATAAGCACCGGAACCCAACAGAAGTCCATTTTCCTGCCCTCACAGTGGTGGTGCAGCTGTAGAGAAGCAGCGCAGCCTTCCCCTGTGCTGTGCTGTATGCTGACACAGCTCACAGCTCCACTGCTCAAGGGACAAATTTCCTAATAGGTCAGAGCTGCAGATTTCCTACAGGAGACTGTTTCAATGCCTGCTGCCAGCCCACACAAGGGTCCTTAAGCCCTCATGCTTAAAATTCTCCATAACTCCAAATGAAAACAAATAGGAGACTGACCATCACAAGATCCAGTATCATTCAAGGAGTAACCTCGCATTTCACTTTCCGAATTACATCACTGAAAACAATCTGAAACTGTACCTGGCAGGGGCACATAACGTGTGTTTCACAGAACAGTATAACTGTATTTCATTGATCTCCCAAACTTGACGGGACTCTTATTTTGTATATGATTTTTTTTTTGTAAGAGTTGGACAACTTCATTCTATTGCTTATAATCAGAGTTTCAGATCGCATTGCCAAGGTGGATATAAAGCAAGGTCAAATGGTTCACAGACATTCCAGAATCCCTGGACACTATGGATGCTTATGGAGCGCTGCATTAAGCAGCCCGACCATAATAGTCGCCTTATGGCAACTAAACATCCTTCATTAGAAATACAGCAGCAGCAGATTTTCATCAGGCAAACGGTGATGAACAAAAATGACAAATGAACTGTTAGGAACATTCGCTACGTAGGATAGACATAAAACTAAAATAAAAACACACAACAAGAAGCCCAAAGAAATACCTTTGTAACAGAGTTATTCAAACTTAACACTTCTATTCTGTTCCCTCCAGAAATGACAGTGGGAATATTTGAGTTTCAGAACACATGCATCATTTTGCTAAAAGTACCAGCTGTTAGCTGCACGTACTGCTGCTCTTCCCAACTGTGCCTGTGCATTTCAAGTGTTCACTATGGCTGTGTGATGTCTGTCTGGTCGCTGCTCACCCTGTTTTTAGAACAAGACAAAGTCTCACTTGCCACCTCACCTCCCCATGTCGGCGGGGCTCTGCAGCTCTGAACTTACAAAGGAGGTTCAAAGCTTTCCACCAAATGGCTGTACTGAGTGCCACCAAACAAACTTCCACAAGTCATGTCTGGAATTACTGAAGTCTTACAATGAATGATTTTTTAACGTGTAAGCAGACTATAATGTTCTCACTAAATATATCCATATGAGTTACTGCAGATCTAAGGGAAGCTTTTCCAACTGTCACCGAGCTGTCCAAATTGCATACCTGCAAGGAGAGTTTTTCAGCTAAATTAGTCTTTAAAAGAGGATGTTATTTAGGCACTGAATTACCAGTTTTCACTTCACACAATTAGAATAATCCTTTAATAACAGCATTTTCAATGTCGGTAGTATCAGAATCCAGAGAGAGAGCAGTGAACCACAGATCTATCCAGTCATGTAAGAACGAGACAAAATGAGCTTTATCGTGTCAAATTTGTCACTGCTGTCAGTTCTCCCAGAGATTAATCTCCAGATTTCTAATTGACACCTACTTGTGAGCCTTCATGCTTTACCCAGAGCTATGGTTATCTTTCATCCTGATTGGAGAAAAATGCCTTCTGACTACAGACAGTTCCAGTAGGAAGGCTCGCCCAAAGAGAGGTGCTTTATTTTTAAACTGTCGAGCCTCCTGGCCACCCAAGTTCCCAAATTAAGAAATGAAAACGCAGTTCAGTCTTAGGAGAGCTCTGTGCATGCCCCAGCTGCCATGTCTGCATCACTGCTGGCTTTCCCTTCAATCACATCATCCAGGTACTGCTCTCAGCTCACCCCTTCAGATGCTACGGCGTTACACTGTTTCCTACCTTCCTGAGGCTTAGTTTTGGACATGGCAAATAGAGAGACATTTATAAGATATTTGAGTAAATAAATAAACAATTCAGAAGATGCAGGACAGTCCAACGTGGGCACCTATTCACTGTGTGCAGCCGGTACGAGGTTATTCTTCCCAGTCACTGAACTATTTTTCCTTGTTAGATGCAAACAGTAGAAAATGAGCACTTTAATAGAATACTAAACTGGGGACAAATCAGAGTCTTTCTGCAGAAGTTCACTGTGGTTGTTTGGTTTTGCCTCCCACTGAGCAGTAGTAGGACAGGGCCTGGCTGTGTCATGGGGCAAGCGAAGGAAAGCTGCTTTCCTTCCTACGTGACACTGAAACCCCTCTAAACCCCCCCAGCTCTCTCTATTCATAAAACAGGTGCAGATTTTTTCACCACGTTACTTGTTGCACAAATAAACTAGAAGAGAACAGAGCACAATATTGGGCATAGCACTTTTTTTTCCCCTCTTGGTTATCCCTAAGAAGATGGAACAGAAGCTGAGCGTGGTGTGATAATTCATCAGAAAGACCAAACTGCAGAGATGAGCAGAGGTATTTGACATTAACAAGGCAATTTACACTCCACAGTAGTTCAGCCTGGCACGACTTCGTTCATTTCTTTGGTAAATGAGATTTGCTTACTTCGCCGTCATCTGTATGAGCTTAGAGAAAATTTCTAGGGATGGGATCTTGCTAAGCATCCGTGCACAAAGCTCAGGCAAGTGCAGAACTGCTTCTCTATTGATTCTGCTGTACTGCAGTGAAATCTGAAACTACTGTTATTTAGGGAAATGAAAACAACAGAAAGCACTGTGAACCTGCAAAGACTTCTTTGAGTTAAAACAGAAAGAGTTCTGTGCTTCCAAGGTCCCTCCTGTTTTTCTCAGCCCATAAGATCCCCCATCTTTCTCACAAGCACTATACAAACAGCAACAACACTGGCCAGCCACCGTACTCTGTCTTTTTTGTATTATTCTGCTGTGCATTACATACAATTTTAAACAAGCCTTCAGTTTGCACCCAGTATGGCTGGTAGCAGTACTGTAAGCCAGCACTGGTTTATACATGTAATGCACACAAAGTATTTGAGCTTGCACTGAGACGATTATGAAAGAATACCAGAGATTTGTTTCTCCTGTGTTCCCTCCTGCATGGAAACACTGCATGTTAGTATCCTTTCTAATTTAAAACTCCGAGTCAAGCAAAAGCTGAGATGCTGTTTTGATAGTTCTTCACCCATAACCATAAGATTGGCTGCTACCTATGGGATTCCCTTTGCTCCGAGTGGAGCCTACTGACACGCAGCTTGTGCTGTGATGGTCTGTGCACGAGGGCTGATGATGGGCCACAGTGCAGGGAGCTCAGCAAACACCCCGCAGCAGGGATGTGTGTAGGTACAAGATACGGGCACGGAATAATGACAGGGAGCTCAGAGGCAAATCACAGAGGGGAGATGCAGAGTGCAAGGGGCAGGGGCAGAGGCCCAGACCTCAGCGTGCTGTCAGGGCTGGAGGGATGGGCACTCAGAAACCTGTGGGAAGCATTTGACCGGACTGCGCAGCCAGCAGTGCTCAGCCCCAGCAAACAAACTCTGTCAACTATTATTAATGCAGAGCTGACATTTCAAGTATCCCTCTCATTTCGTGATGACATGACAGAGGCACAAAGATATTCAAGAGATAGGCTAGGCCTCTAACGCTTCTGGTTCCTTCAAGATTTTCTGATTTCATTTGAAATAACTTTAATACTTTTGATTCTCAGGTGCTGGGCTTTTTTAATCATAAGGTAACCCTGTTAAAATACATTCATTAAAAAAATAAAACCCACAACAACTCTCTGCTTCCTGACTAACCTGAGTATAATATAAAAATGTATTTACGGGGTGAAAGCACTTGAATTGCTGTCTTGGGAGTTATGCCATACGCCCACAGTGCAAATACCTCAAAAAGAAAATTAGTCATCTGCTTCCAACTGTCAGGATCCAGTAAAAAAAACAACAAACTACTGTCTTGGAAACAGCCTAAAAATCTCACTACTGAGCTCCGGTACATTTCAAAGTACTTTCAGAGACCAAATGAATCATGTGAGCCCTGTAATATAAAGACCTGTACATGTAAAGGAAAAAAAAAAAGTGGAAAATGATTCTGATATTCGACTACCACAGGATTCCCACTTTCATCCTCCACCATCAGTTAAAAACAGCTTTCAAAACTGAGTTACTGAAATTAGGCATGGTTTCCTTTGCTTTGTTTTTCTTGTTTGTTACTGCTTTTTTCACGTTACAACATTTGCACCCAGCATAACTGTGGCCTTCCCCAGCATTCCTATGGCAGCCAGAGGCAGCAGGCCGCAATCTGGTCTCCCTTCCTGCACTGAAAGGCTGCAACGAGGTCTCCCTGGAGCCTTCTTTTTGCCAGGCTGAACACTCCCAGCTCCCTTTCTTCATAGCACAGGTGCTCCAGCCCTCTGAGCATCTTCATGGCTCTCCTCTGGACCCATCCCAACAGCTGCATGTCCTGCTTGTGGTGTGTCCCTGGGCCTGGATGTCTGGCTGGGGTCTCACAGAGGCAAAGCAGAGGGGGATAATCCCCTCCCTGCCCTGCAGTCACCTGTGTGTCATCCTATGCTGGCCACAGCCCTTTGGGGCACTCTGCATAGAGCTACAGGGAAAAGCTGGCCTTTACTCATACTTTTTAGCACATCCAAGCTATTGCAAACACAATTAAACTCAACACAAATCAACCCAACCAGACCCAGGGCACATGAAAGCATCTCTTTTTTCCAGCTGCTCTAAATATTCCAAGAGCTTCCGCACTGCTGGTGAGGCTAACCTCTACTTTATCACACCTGGCTGCACCTCAAGCACTGTGATTGGCTTAGGGCCCCACACTACAAGAATGACATCAAAGCACTGGAGTGTGTCCAAAGAAGGGTGATGGAACTGTGCGGGGTCTGGAGCACAAAGCTTATGGGGAGCAGCTGAAGGAACTGTTATTTTTCAGTCTGGAGAAGGGGAGGCTCGGGGGAGAGAGAGACCTTATCACTCTCTACGACTGTTGTAGCAAGGTGGGGGGTTGGTCTCTTCAGGTAACAGTGACAGGACCAGATTCAGTGGCCTTAAGCTGCACTAGGGAGGGCTCAGGTCAGATATTAGGAAAAAATTCTTCTCCGAAAGAGTGGTGATGCCATGGCACAGCCTGCCCAGGGACTGAGGGGGGTCACTGTCCATGTTCAGAGCTGTGGGGATGCAGGCAGTGAGCATGGTGGGGGTGGGCTGGGGTTGAGGATCTGAGAGGTCATTTCCAACAATGGTCTGATTCTGTGATCTGTATGTGAGCAGATCCTCAAATGCAACTAAGAGACCCACGTTTGCTGGGAGTCACACCTAGGTCTGACTCCCAGGGCTTTTACTCAAGAAGTGAATAAATCACAGTAAAAAAATAAAAACCAAAACACACAAAAATAAACCCTCCAGAGATTAAAAAATAAATAATAAAAGCTTCAGGTGAAAACACAGAAAGAAGAAAAAAAGAAATCTGATACTTCTCTAAAAGAAAAACACTCCATTAACCGAGATGTAGGCTGACAAAGTTTAGGCACCAAGTTGATTGCCAAGAGCCTGCTATATATACATATATTTTTTTGGTTGCACCAATATCATTCACAAATGAAAACTCTTAATTGGTGATTTTCGATGCTATGGAAACACAGCAACAGTAAGGCTAAGTCAGTTTTTCTACTGAACTACCAGGCAGATGTCACAGAACCCCTTTCTGTGAGCTTACAGCTGATCTGAGGTGCTTTTTCTGCGTATCTGTATGTATCTGCTGCCCTGGGTGCAGCTCCTTAAGGGAACCCGAAGCAGGTATGATTCCAGCAGAAACATGACTTTGCTGACAGAAGTGTGTTTAGATGAGAAAGCTTCCCAACCCGACATAATGCCAAGTCTCTCCTACTTTAGTCTGAGGCTCTAAGGCTAAGCAGGATATATTTTCATCTGCAAAACGTATCAAGTAGTTTGCATAGCTAGAACACGGTTATTCAAGTCGTGAGGACAACTACACTCAGAACACAGTGAAGTCATCTATTCTGCCAAAAACAAATTATATCGCTATTAAGTACGGGTGATTCTCTCCTGAAGCACAGTTATTAGCCATGTTAGTGCTTTACAATAGGAAACACCGCCTTTGAGAAGTTCACCACTAGACTATTTATTTTTAAACCATCATTCTGCACACAGAGGTAACATCAGTGTGCTTAAATACATGCTGTACTTTGTCCCAGCAGGACTAGGCAGTGCATGGAAACATAATACCCATTCACAGAATCACAGAATGACCCGGGTTGGAAGGGACCTCAAGGATCATGTAGCTCCAACCCCCCTGCCTAGCAGGGCCACCAACATACACATTCACTAGATCAGGTTGCCCAGGGCCCCGTCCAACCTGGCCTTGAACACCTCCAAGGACGGGGCATCCACAACCTCCCTGGGCAGCCTGTTCCAGGGCCTAACCACTCTCCTAGTAAAGAACTTCCCCCTAACATCCAACCTAAATCTTCCCTCCTTCAACTTGGATCCATTTCCCCTAGTCCTGCTATTGTCAGCCCTTTCAAAGAGTTTACTCCCCTCCTGGGTGTAGGTTCCCTTCAGGTATTGAAAGGCTGCAATGAGGTCACCCCGCAGCCTTCTCTTCTCCAGGCTGAACAAGCCTAACTCCCTCAGCCTGTCCTCATAGGGGAGGTGCTCCAGCCCCCTGATCATCTTTGCGGCCCTCCTCTGGACCCTTTCCAAAATCTCCATATCCTTCTTGTACTGAGGGCTCCACACCTGGACACAGTACTCCAGATGGGGCCTCACAAGAGCCGAGTAGAGAGGGACAATCACCTCTCTATCCCATTCATACAAAGCCTTAAGGAGAATGGTGGTCCGTGCTTCCCCAGCTATTCAGTGCTGCCCAGACCTGTCACTCAGAACAACTTCAAAGGCCCACTGCCTTCTTATGATAATTTGTTGCACTGTATTTTAATAAATGCATCATCAACAACAGAAATAATCCTTGAAGTCTGTTCATCCTCCTTGTTGGCAGTAGTACATAAAAGCACGATGAGCATCAGTATCATCTAACGAGCATACCCATCAGAGCATAAATGCACTCTGAAGCACAGCCACTTCTGTAAAACCATGCCATTAAGTAACTCAATTAATATGAAGTATTCCCTGCATCCCTGAGGATAATGGAAGACATCCAGACGCAACAGAACTACCCTCACAAATTGTTCTATGAGATTTTCTGTTTGTTTTTAATAGTTGCTCAGGACATGTGAATTAGCGCTCCCTCACTACCAAACGATGGATGGAACCCAGCACATACAGTTCTAAGCTTCCCTCTCTCAGCTCAGGGTTGTCTATGATCTATACCAGCAAAGACTTACTCACATGCAAAGATGGTTCTGATGTGTTACAGTTGGTATTTTCAAAAGGTGCCTCAAGCGGGTGCCCAAATCCTGCATTTCACAGGGATTTAGGAGGTGTAATTCCCTTCGGCTCCTCTGAAAACGGCAGCCTATTATTAGTTTCCACCAGTCCATGTCAGCAAAATGGCTGCTCTTCATTATAATATTTTAATACTTGGAAGTGTTAATTGAGGTTAAGTCCTGCTTCTGCCGAGAACGCTGAAAGAAATGCAATAGAACGAAAGCCTCCTGCATATAATACGCAATGGAGATAACAACCACATGTGAAAAGCTGAGTATGGAGATTAGATACCCTTTGCAAGGTTACTCAGCTAATTAGACACAGCCGCAGCAGTGCAACCAGCCTACATCCATGCCTCCCCAAGTATCTGGACCATGCAGCACTACATAATGCACGAGGCTAACAAGGCCCACCCGCACACACCCATATGAAAACAAAATACAAGACGTAAGGTGTCAAAGGATGAAGCTTTGGGAATAACAACTTTTTTTGCTGGCGTGTATGAAAAAGGAAAAATTGGCTGTTCAATGCCCACAAAGCATGAGCGTGCCTCAGCATCAGCAATGGTACGCAGATGAGCTCCGATCACAGAAATCATAGGAATAGAAATCATGGAATGGCTTGAGTTGGAAGGGACCTCAAGGACAGTCAAGTTCACCAGGAGGCCAAGCCTGGAGTCTGCCCACGTGAGGTACACAGCCTTCATCTCCAGACAATAGGGCACATTTACACAGTGAAATCTTCGGGACAAAAATGTCTGGGATAAAATTATATGATTATGTTTTTCAAATGGGTTTTCAAATGAATTTAAGGATCCCCATGCCTACGACAGTTCCATTCCTCTTGCTCTTTTTTCCTATAAGAAAGATGAAAAAAAGGAGACTAAAGCAAGTTACGAAATGTTCTACTTCTTACGCTAAAACCAATGCAGCAGTCCCAAAATCACAGCATTAAAACTGCAGAATGAGCTGCAAGGCTGAGCACTGAGTGACTCTTTAAGTAAAGCACATCGCCAGCGGGAGCTCCTGGCTCCCAGGCATCTCACTCAGCGCAGAGTGAAGGGCTCTGCTTTGAGCCCACAGCAGACCAAAGCCAACTTTCAGTTCTCTAAAAAGAAAACACATGTTCTGTAGCACTCTTTCTTTTCTGGGAAAACCTCACATTTTACAGGCTTGAAGAAATACTGAAAAACATCCGTGAGTTTACCAAGGAAGGAAAAGTTGACTGGTCTGTAGCCTGAGCTCTTCCAGATCGGAACACTCTTATTAAATTATTTTTTAAGCGGAGACAAGAAAGAGTTTTATTCAAAACACTCCGTCTCACACAGCACAACCAGAACATTGCTCTCCTCACTCCGGCACCCAGCCTGTGCTCACACGCTGCTGCACCACTTAACACTGAGGATAACCACCTTTACCAGCTCTACTGTTCACTAAGTCTGCACTTAAAATCCAACCTCTCTGTATGGGATCTACATGCAAAACCACTATTCTCATGGCAAAATCTCCGTTGGCACGAGGTAGATGAATTCTGTGCATGTGTTTATGTAGATAATTGCAGAAAAACAAGTAAAAGTCCAAAGCCCTGGGGTAAAAACAACAGCATTATTTTATAAGCAGTTTAGTTCATACGTAATTGAATTCATGCTGGAGCGACACTTGTACAACACAGAACTGGCTGCAGAGCTGCCACACTGCCTTACCGAAAGCAAGCGCTGCGAGGCCAGGCAGGCAGAGAGGGCTTCCTATGAAGAAATCTAAGTCAAGGGGAATTCAGGGGAGGCAACATCACTTCATCTGTGTTGTGAAAGAAAAATAACCTCTGAAAAAGCTGAATGTATTCCATAAGGAAAATGATAATTTAAGAAAAGTTTATCATAAATTACATGAGAGTAGGAAAAAATGATCGTATGCAGTGTAGCTGGTGAATGGCAATGAGGCTAAAAGCAAGCAGAGCCAAACATGCCGGCTGAGAACTCGGGGTTTCAAAATGATCATCCGAAAGTCAAATCATGTTTAGTACTTATATCCAAGTATCATTTCTATCAGGTTGAGCCTGCCAAATGCCATCATTTAAGAAACGTTTTTAAGTGCTTGCATGTCTGGGATTACTGTGCATTTCAAGATCAGCGCATTCAAGAACCAAGGAGATGTGGCGCTAAGGGACATGCTCAGAGGGCATGGTGGGGATGGCTTGGGGTTGGATATGGGGATTTTAAGAGGTCTTTTCCAAACTTCGGCCAAATAAGCAACCAGCCTACAAATGTTCAGTGAGTTCACGATGACTAGAATGTTATTTCTACAACAGGCTGTCAGTAAGCGGGCAGTAAACATGGTCCCCCAGCACATCCTTATCTCTAAATTGGAGGGATACGAAGGGTGGACTATTTGATGGCCAAGGAATTGGTTGGAAGGTCGCAGCCAGACGGTTGCGTTCAACTGGTGTTTGTCCAGGTGGAGGCTGGTATTGTGCGGTGTCCCCCAGGGGCTGGTCTTGGGACTGGTACTTTTTAACGTCTTTATCAAGGACATTGATGATGGGACCCAGTGCATCCTCAGCAAGTTTGCTGATGACACCGAGCTGAGTGATGCAGTTGATACAGTAGAAGATAAACTTGAAAGGTGGACCCTTGTGATCCTAATGAGCTTTAACAAAGCAACGCGCAAGGTTTTGCACTTGGGTCAGGGTAATCCCAGATATGTATACAGACTAGAAGACCTACCTGAGAGCAGCCCTGCTGAGAAGGACTTGGGAGTCTTGGTAGGTGAAAAACTTAAGAACATGAGTCAGTAGGGTGCACTTGCAGCCCAGAAAGGCCAGTGGTATCCTGGGCTGCATTAGAACGGGGTGGGCCAGCAGGGACAGGGAGGGGATTGTCCCCTTCTACTCTGCCCTCATGAAGCCCTATCCAGAATACTGCAACCAAGCGTGGGACCCCGACACAGGAAAGATGTGCATCTTTTTGAGACACTCCAGAGGAGGGCCACGAAGATGATCCAAGGGCTGGAATGAAGACAGACTTAAGAAGCTAGGTTTGTTCAGTCTGGAGAACAGAAGGCTGAGGGGAGACCTCATTATGATCTTGCAATATTTAAAGGGAGATATAAACAGGAGGTAAAGCAGCTTTTTACACAAGTAGATAGTGATGTCACAAGAGGAAATGGGAAGGAGGGAAGACTTAGATTAGGTATCAGGGGGAGATTTTCATTGAGAGAGTCACGAGGTGCTGGAACAGCTGCCCAGAGATGTTGTGGATGCCCCGTCCCCAGAGGTGTTCAAGGCCAGGCTGGATGGGGCCCTGTGCAATCTGATCTAGCGGCTGGCAAACCTTCCAACTCAAGCCATTCTATGACTCTATGAAACCAGCTCAGTAATTAAGGCAGCGATCATGCACACACACCTTTATTACAGAGCAAACGAAGGTTAACAATTCAGAGACACGTTGCACGATTTTCACTATGGCAATAAATGTATTTGAGACTGATCCCATGTTGCTGAAGCATTTCTAAGCTCTGTGCCAAAAGCCAGGCTTTGAGAAACTTCTTAAGCTACTTGTTACCCAGCCCAGCAGCACAGCGCAGGAATAGCAGAGCGGTGCAGAGCAGGAGGTCGTTAGGCTCTGAAGCAGCTAATTACCTGTATATTAAAGGGTACTTTGCAGGCTCACAAAGAGGAATTAAAACGTCCCAACTGACATCTAATGAAAAAAAACTGGCACCCTACGCAGCATGTTTATGTCTTTATCTATAAAGAGGCATTCAGACAACAGTGCTGTATTCCTCTGAAGGCGATTATTAACTACCATTTATGTCCTCGGTAAATAAAGGCTTTCAACAGCTTATCTGTAAACTTGAGGTGTTGTGTCCTTGCTAAGAGTTTTTAGTATTTGATCAATAGCTTGAAAAAATAATTGTACAAGTCCAAGTTTAACGCTGCAGTGACAACCTGAATGTCTGCCTCCAAGTAATCAAAGCGGAACTGAAGAACAGAAATGGCTTCACCCCTGAGAGCACAAAAAAGCACAAGCAAATGCAAAGCAGTGCTGCTTTTTCCCCCATAAGGAATGGTACCTCACAGAGAGTTCTACCTGCAGTTCTTTTGCCAGTCTGCCTTTGTAGCTGTGTTAGAATCTAACAGTGCAGTTAATTTCAGCGTATTCCTCTGGATAAAAATTATTTCCAAGGGCATACTGTTATATAGTATCAGGTTTTAAATCCAGCATGTTCGCAGTCCTCATAAAATACAAGGGGAAACAAAAACAAAACCACCACCAACTGGAACAGCAAGAATTCTACCTTGCATTTTTCTTCCACGGGGAAAAAATAAGCCTATCTTACAGAAGCAGCGGATTCGCCCTATTAACTGCTGTCTGCAGCACTGTGCTGAGCAGCTCCATTCCCACGGCAGAGCACTCTGCCATGATGCTGCCCCGCACCATTTATAAATCCCAGTGCTCCCAGTGGCCAGCAGTGCCTGATCTAAGCCAACGCCACATCCATCCTCTGCCTTCAAGGTCACACTGATACATCTCTTCCCGCTTAAAAACATATTTTATATAAAATATGCAAGCAACCTAATAAACTTTCAAAACAATATTCAAACCTTTAACATAATAAGGGTTGGTAGTTTTCCAAGGAAGGACAAAGAAAGCCACACAAAGGCAGCATGCTCACCGAGATAAACCGCCTGGAGTTAGTTTACATTAGTAGCTGAAAACTGCATTCCCACGTTAGGGACACGCACATACCTTGTCCCTCGTTTTCCATTAATATTTTATGCTACAGAGGTTTTGTCACACGAAAATTGAATCAACTCTTTTGCAAATGCTGAAGTTTTTCTTATTGCTGCTGGGAGGGAAGCACAGATGAGGTCCTGCTGTCCCCACAGCGAGGATGAGGAGTGTGCACACCTCTGTGCTGCACAGCCAACGTGGAACTGACTGATGTCAGTTGATGTGATGACATGGCTCCAGGACCAGGTTTTCACCCGGAGGGTGGTAACGCATTGGAACAGGTTGCCCAAGGAGGTTGTGGATGCCCCATCCCTGGAGGCATTCAGAGGTGTAGGAGGCTGATTTTAAAATGAAAATTAAGTCACAGAATCACAGACTCACAGAATGACCTGGATTGAAAAGGACCGCCATGATCACCTCATTTCAACCCCCTGCTATGTGCAGGGTTGCCAGCCACCAGACCAGGCTGCCCAGGGCCACATCCAGCCCAGATATCAGCCATCTCTTTCAGGACCCTGGGATGGATATCATCCAGCCCCATGGACTTCTACAAGTTCGATTTCAAGAGGAGGACTGGAACTTGTTTCACTGTTACAGTGGGACAGAAATCACTCCCCACACCCTCACCTAGAGGCTCATGGTCCTGGCAGACATGGAAAGCCTCACCACTTGTGAATGAGGCAAAGCACTCATTGAGTACCTCAGCTTTTTCTATGTCTGAGGAGGCCAGCTCCCCATTACCTTTCATCAGAGGGGGAACGCTCTCCTTGGCCTGTGTCCTCCTGCCTACACACCTGTAGAACCCCTTAATGTTATCTTTCACATCACTCGCCAAGTTCAGCTCCATCTGCACCCTGGCTAGGAGTACCAGTAAGTGTGTGTTTGGGAAGGCACGAAAGCCTCACAGCAGCAGGGTCACATCTGCACAACCAGGAGCTGCGTCCATTCGCAGTGAGGGTTCAGCACTGCGGCCCACAAAGGCTTCATGCAAAAAGAAGCGCACTTAACTAGATTTCCTTGTTGTATCCCATCAGTGTACAAAAATATAACTGAAATAAAGCTTGTTTCCTCCTTCCAACCATCAACCCTGGGCAGCCTGGGCTGGTATTAAATGTGGAGGTTGGTGGCCCTGCCTGTGGTGGGGGGGTTGGAGCTTCATGATCCTTGAGGTCCCTTCCAACCCAACCATTCTGTGATTCTGTGAATCGATTGCTGGCCAAAATAATCATCATCCCCAGCAAAGATGAATATTGTTACTCCATTTTCCTAATAGCTAGATTTTGATATTAAGTATTAAAGTTAAAAAAAAAAATAATTTCTGAAGTTCTTATTTCTACAAAAAGCACCCACTGAGGGCAAAAACACGCTGAATGACATTTTAATGACCTCACGTTCTTATCTTTGCAGGCTTTCGTATCGGACCGGTCAAGACACGGCCAACTGCGACACGTGCAGGAACAGCGCGTGCATCATCTACAGGTGGGTCAGAAACACCCCCATCCCGTTTCCTACTGAACAAGAGGTAACGATTCATTTTCAGATCAGAGCTGCAGATTATTATGGTCAGTTACCGCTGAGGTGGTAACTTAGGTGTGAAGTACTGCAGGTCGCAAGCCTTGTTTTCATATAGCTACAAATCCTTAGAATTTTCTGTTCAACAACTCAGCATAAATTGACGTTTATAGCAGTAAGCACTGGACTGGGGAAGCAATTCCAGGAGATTTTATAGCAAACATAACCAGAAGCAGATTCAATCCAGGCAGTTTAACCAGTGAGATGACATTACTACCCAGGCTTTTACATACTTCCATATTTATAGTGCAGGAATTTTATCCCATTGGCCAATACCCAACACAAACAGCAGCTCTACGCTCTTTACATCAGACATCCTCAGACTTCATACAACACACACAGACTTGCTGCATGCATACAAACACTCATTCTGAAGGTGTATGATTCTGTTACATGAACACAGGTCTGCTCATTGCTGTCAAACCAATAAGCAATTACAAACGGCTCAAAGCTGAAAGGTTTAGTGAAGATTGTTTATACCTGCTAGAATTTCCTGTCTGTAGCTGCTAGATTTTCTTCTGCAGAAGGAAAGGCTTGGAGTTCACTCACTAGAAACAGATCAGGTGCCAAAGGTAAAAGGACCTGTTTCGTTTAGCTCTAAAGCAGAGGTTCCCCTCCTCAAGTTTATCAGCCAAGAGGCTTCTTTTGCCATGTATTATGTAAGGAAGGAATAGCAGATAATCAGTGGGCATGACATGAAGCCATCAGGAGCCTGATGATGTGTTTCCTACTGACAGCTTAATTGCCCTCCTCCATTACAGAGAGGCTTAAAGAAAAGCAACTGCATATTTACATGTGTTGCAGGTAGGATGAAAACAAATGCAACTCAGATTATCATTTCAGCAGTGATTTCTTCTCTTCATTATACAAAGGGATAAAATGTTCTGAAAATGTATTTCTTCCCGAAATACAACATGACATTTAAGAAAATTAGGCAGTACAGTACAAAAGCAAATGCATAAAGATGGCTATTAACTACAGATACAAACTAAAATGAATGTACTATTGCTGACCAGGTCTGAAAAACACAAGATTTTCCCTTTTCCCCTCCACGTTTCTCCACTAGATCTCTGACTTAGGTAGATCTGCACCTATTCGTACAGTAGCTCCTAGCAGTGAAGGAAAAAAGGATGGAGAACTTCAACTCCACCTTTTCTCCTTGCCGACTAACTTGGAAAGAGACAGATGCTTCTCTGTGCAGGGGAAGGAACCAATTGATTTATTTCTCCTTTACAGCAGTATTTAGAAGCACGTCAATACTAAAGGCCAACCCTGCCTCCCTGCTTGCTCATCCCCAGCAATTTCTTTCTCAGGACAGACTGGGAAATTGCAACAGAGCACGCTGCCATCAGAGATGCTCTTTCTGTCTCGTTAACTAAAAACCAAATCCAATTTGAATTATTATTTTAAGGTCTTGATTTCTAGTCAGCACAATTTAAATTAAGGAACTTCCCAGTTCTTACCTCTTACATTCACTGCAAACGATGCAGACTGGAAGTGTTTCCCTGCATGCACATTACAGCATTTCCCACCAGAGCAGCCACTTGGACTGCAGCTATCCACGCTGGGCATTCGCCTACAGCAGTGTTTCCAGGGGAAGTTTTAGCAAAACTCAGCTCAGCTTTTTGTCATAGTAGGAGAATGCACGCTGCAGGCAAGAAGCCTAAATGCAGAAGACGGTGCGAAACAGGGGAACTATGAGAAGCCTGAATTACTCTGACAAGATAAGTAGTCAGAAGGGATAGAAGAGAAATTCTCTGATATAACTACCACTAAGACAGATTGCCTTGTACGATCCTCTTCTCCTCCACAAGTCATACTGCAGTGCTGGAACCTCTGAGAGAAACGAAGCCTTTCACAGAATCACAGAGCCACAGGGATTAGAAGGGAGCTCTGAAGATCCCCCAGTCCAACCCCTGCTAATGCAGCTTCCCCACAGCAGGTCACACAGTTAGGCATCCAGGTGGGCATGGAACGCCTCCACAGAAGGAGCCCCCATCACTTCTCAGGGCAGCCTGTTCCAGTGCTCAGTTTGTAGTGTTGCCCTTTGTCCAGTTGCTGGGGACCACCAATAGGAGCCTGGCCCCATCCACTTGTCTCCCGCTCGTTAGGTATTAATAAGCAGTCATTAAATTAGTATTTAAAAATAATCATTTGAAACAGTAAAAACAAACTAACACTGCGCGGTGTTAATCCATGTGAAACATTAACCCGCTCCATGAGCATCAGCATCTCAAAACCAGAGGTCACAGATCAGCTTCAAAATCATCCATCGTTACCAACAAAAGAGCAAAACTAATAAAAAGACAAAACAAAGCCTGCAGGTATCTTTCACAAACCAATGCAGATTCACCTCTGTTAGGGTACGTTGTCAGCACAAAACCAACTGAAATACCAGCACAGCCTGAGCAAAACCTTCTTACGAAGAGGGAATGGCACCGATCTGCAGAAGTTGTACCAAATCTATCACAGCCAAACCCACGTGAGCTACAAATCTTCACAGGAGGTTTTCTTCTGTGATTATCTTCTAGTGGAACTGCCCTTCCTGCTTCTGTTTAAATCACCATCTCTCGTGAATTCTAATCCTCGAACAGAAATCTTTAGGAGAAAATAAGTCTTCAGTGTAATACTTTTGTACGCTGTTCTGTAGCCTTTGTCACGAATGGCGCTCATGAAGCAGACCTCACGCCGGACTTCCCCGTGGCCAAAAGGTCACAAACACTCCATTTTTACAAGGCTGCTTCAGCTTCCGGATCAAATCACCAGCCTATTTCTGCAGTGGGGAACACGCAAACTTAAGACTACATTACTGTAGTTCTCGGGGGAAGAAATTCCTCAAAGCTGCATTCACGTTTTGAAACAACACGCCCTGCTTCTCAATATTCGATTCTGTCTTTGACACTGCATGGCGAGCTCCAGCTATTCAGCTGAAAACATTATGAGAGCACTCTCAATACACCGTTATAGGTCAAAACCATGGCTACGTACATCAGGGAGGCAACACAGCAACCCATGGAAGCCATTCTCATGAAGAGGTTAGATACAGTGATCATTAGGAAAACATAAAGACAGCATGCAAAGTAAGATAAGTAGACATGAATTCCTAAGATATTATCAGCACAGCAAAATCAGGTACCCAAATGACCAGAATAGTAATTTTCACCATCTTTTGATTTCCTACCCACGTTAACGAATTTGTGCTCTTTCTCATAGAACTCTTATCTCTAGACTATAAGACTCTTAGTTGAAAGATGGATCTTAATGGCTTGCTGGCACTGACAATGCTTTGGATTCCGAGCATTTGTAATATTCAGGTTAAAACAGGAAATTTTAAAGAGATTGTTTAAAAGTGTATTAAGCTAATTTTCAAGTTATTAGTGCTTATCTGGATCCCGTTCTTCCAAGATGCAGCATGCACTAATTCCATGTCATCCTATTAATGCAACCAGGAGGAGACACAATGATGCTCTTTAATTCCTGTTTCACCTAGCCTACTTAAATGCAAAGAGTTAAGCTGCTCTACAAATGCTTGTAGGATTTGGGCCTTAACACTGCAAACTCAGTAGTAACAAGGTAAGCAGAGGCAATGCCAACTGAAATGAGGAAGGTTTGGGCTGAACAGAGAGAAAAAGGTTTTCCCCTTGAAGGGGAAAGCAGAGGGACCAGCAGCCCGTAGCCTGGGCAAGCTCCATCCTTGGTGCTTTCAAGAGTTGACTGGATAAAGGCCCCAAGCAGCCCAGTCCTGAATCTGAGTTATTCTGATTCTGCAGTCTTACAAGTAAGCAACACATCAGATTGTTGGTATCCAGCATCTTAAAATGGTGCATATTAATAACGTGTGACTACGTTACAAAAGAAAGCCCATCCGAATTCCTGAGCTTGTTGCTAGATATCCTCCCACGTTCCGTATGTTTAAAACCAAGTGGTTATGACTCCTCAAACTGTTTTCAATCCCATATACAGCAAGAGAATTAGAAAAAGCTCACTCTACTGCCAGCGTGCAAAAAATAAACGCGCTCATTAACATATACTCTTAAATCATTAAAAAAAACCCACGAAGCCAAAAACAGAAAATCCAGCACACCGATCCCTAATGCACAGTGCTGAGATTCAGAAAATGGGATTAACCAGAAAAGAAAAGCCTAAGGGAGCTGGCTGTGATGTGTGCGCGCCTTGAGCCAGGTGGGACATCCAGACTGCCCAACTGGCTGCGGCTGGGAAGGCTCTGTATGGGTTCCTTTATCCTGCAGTGGGCCGTACGTACAGACACAGCCCTAACACCTCTGGAAAGCACCACGTTTAACCCACACGCACCATAGGTGGCTGAGCAGCTGTTCAGGATGCTTGGTATTCTAACCCTGCACAGAAAAGCACTGAGTTCATCCTGGAGAACGCGGCATTACAGGATTGAGTCCTCACTGCTTTCAGAATGCACAGCTTCCATTTCACAAACCGAAAGCAGAGGCTGGAGGACACCGAGCCCAAAGCAAAAACAAACACGGAAACCCCACCGAGGTTCCTGCTGACTACAATTCTGAAATTAACACCACGGAATGAGAATAATTTTCAAGGCGACGCTGCCTCACCCGCTGCAAACCAAACTTGCACAGCGAGGGAACGACGCTTCCTACGGACAGAGCAGACCCTGACTCACGTTTCTGCTGGGCTTCACTGCCCACAGGCGCTGTGCAGTAAATAACATCAGGGCCCAGGAAACAGGAAAGGAAAGGAAAAATAAAGAACGTGATCACACGTTGGGTTCTGTCTGCACCTGTATCAGCCCTGAGCGGAACACAGGACTGCAGAAGCAGACATGGGGTCCCATGCTCGGGGGTTCAGTCAGGCACACACTGATGGCAACTACAGCTGCAACTGCAGCGATGCTTTTGATCAGTCCCAGACCAGAGCTGGCTCACAGCAACAGGATTTCAGAGATTTTAATTACAAAGTTCTCGCCTGTGTTTAATGACATAATTCTCAGAGGCCTGCTGCTTGATTTCCTTTGGCCAAATTTTCATGGGACTGACATATATGCAAACGCTGATTCACACGCAAATGCCAGGATTCTGTTACAAACCCTGAGAATATATGGTGGCTCTCAGGAAAAAAGAAACACACGGGAAAAAAAAAAACAGCATTTTTTTTAATCACAGACGAAACGACACTGTCTGTGGTTGTTCAGAAAAACAGCCCATCTGTGCAATGTCCTGCACAGAGGAAAAAACTGAGACAGGCACCGAGAATGGAGAACCTTCGATGCAGTGTTCCAAGCAGGACAGCGCTGCAGGTAAGTGAATGCACAGCGTGCCCCAGGTACACATTTGTGTCCACCAGGACTGTTTGTCATATTCAGATTCATCTCCTGTTTTTTGTAGGGTTTCTTCATAATTGCCAGTCTAACTATTGAAAAATATATTCTGACATCTCAATATGGAAAAGCACTTCCGAAGCCAACAACCTCCCTAATGAATAATGCCAGAAGAACAAACAGCCCTCACTAATTCAGTTGATGGAGTTATCATGAGGGCACTCGAAGAGAGGAAAACAGACAGTTTGAAAGTGGGAAGAGCCACATGGCACAGAGAGCATCTCAGGGAAAGGTCATTGGGAGAGGAAACCTACAGCGACTTGGGATATAAAAATATCACTAAGCGGAGCGAAGCTGTCAGAGCTGTGACAGGTGACACAAACAAGTTCATGAATGCAAGAATTGGAAAGATAGGGGGAACAGCCTGTAGGGAACATCCAGCACTACGTAACAAAACCACGCGGGGGTCGCACAAAGACGTAAATGCTTGCTGAGCTTAACAGCATTCCATACGTTTGACAGGACGTTAAAACCAAAAGTGAAATCAGCAACAGCTGGGTTAGGAAGAGATGAAAAACTACAGAGTAAGGAGGCTTTGGTCTTATTTCTGCAGCACTAACAGTACGCTCACATCCCAAGCTCACAAGCAGACAAATCGTTTGCCTCGAAGGAACAGTTACATTAGAACACCTAACAAAGCTAAATTAATTGATCCTGATAGATAACAATCAATTCTTCCACAAAATTTACGCAGCTGTAAAAGCTGGAATAATACAGGTTTCTTTCATCCTCTCTCTACTTCTCGGAAGAAAGATTTTATTTTGATGTAAATTGATGGGGAAAAAAAAACCCAGCCTCCAATGAGCTGCAAATAGAGAATGATGCAGCAGAGGATTTGTCTGGACTAGAACTGAGAGTTCTCTTGAAGTCTGCCTTCAATAGAAATCGATTCTGACGGAAGTTACTCTGTTCCAAAAGTTGTGGGGTTTTTGTTTGTTGGCTTCCTTAAAGTAAAGCATGCATTGCACCGATTTCGAGCAGCTCTTCAGAGACTTTCCCAGCTGAATGTAAGAATAACATCTTGAATTGACCTCTACCAATGCCACAATCTATTTCATCCCGAGATTCTTGCACCGCATTACTGGGAGCATTAATGCGGTGGGGTGTTTACAATTGACTGATGCCCCAATCTTCCCACAGAATTCACGTCAGTTACCTAACCAAGGGCTTTTTGCAGGCTAAACTGGAAATACAAATGTGTTGTTCAGTTGAAGGCTGCGTTGCTCCTTCATTAGCAAGGACAAACACTACATTCAGTGGTCTCAGAACTGTCTTTGTACTAACGGGACATTCAACTACTGCAAAATTCAGTACTTGTAGATGCTGCTCTAAGGTGCGCATGCTCAAAACATACGTTTCTTTATCAAGCAACATGCAGGGAAGAAAGAAATTACTGTACTTGTTCCTAACATGCCATCAATCCTACTCTTCCTTAAATTTATCCCCCCCAACATCCAGCTGCAATGAAACATCCGAGGCAGGATGAAAAGAGTCACTGTAAAGGCTCAGCCAGAGGTTGACACACCAAATGCAACTGAAACTGTGACGTTTCATGCTGTACGAAAGTAAGTAGCCTAGGTTTGGGTTTTAAGTATCAGACAGAAGTAATGTTTTATTGAACTTTGTATTGCGTTTTATTAGCTAAACTTGAATTTCTAGCTCTCTCTATTGAAATAAGAGTTATAATTTCACCCTTACGACATTTCTTAATTGCCAGTAGGATTTTGTAGTCGAGAGTGCTTACAATTCAGAAGGAGCAGTCTGGATCCTAAGTACACATTTTGAATCCAAACTTAGGATTAAATGAGTATTTCCCTTATTTCTATGTTTAATAGCACATCAAAGAAAACAAGTACGCACCAGCTAATACTGAAATGGGTTCTACCCATTTTACCTATGGATCTAATCAGTTAAATAAACAGATATACACCCGTAAAGGTTTCTGTCCCAGCACTCACACACAGCAGGGACTGTGGAGGTGTAATGTCACTATCCTTCCAACAAGGCTATCAGCATAAGGAGAAAGTTTGCAGTGTACAGGAGAATTAAGTTCTTAACGTATCAATTTTTCATAGAGGAGTACACAACTATGACAGACCCGTAGTTAAAGAGTTAATCTGGTGAAATTAACTCATGGTAAAGCTTAAAAGAATCAGCCACGGTCAACAAAACACCAGGATGGCCTTTTTGTCAATGGCTTTTTCCAACAGAAAGTTCTCCCCACCTACAGAGGAGCAGCAGGAGGCACACAGCCAAAGGGGCAGAGCCCAGGAGCATCAGCAGAGCCCTCCTGCACGGGAAGGACTGAGAACAAGGAGTACCGCCTTCCTCACCGCACAGCCACCGCGCTCACTGCCCTCCTCCACAGGAAGAAGGCATCAGAATCCTCTTGAACAGCATCTTCCCACGTCTCGTCTTTCTCCCTCCAGTTTCACGTTGAAGAATCGCTGCAGCAAATGAAGTGTTTATTTTGTATTTGATTTTAATAAATTAAGCCTTTCCATAGCGTTGTCAGATGTTGCTTTAATTGAAATAGTACTGTCATCATAATGCAGTAGCTGATTGCCTTTTCTTCTCCTTTTTAGTGTGGAATTGGATTTTAAGCAGCAAGAAGATAAACTACAGCCAGTTTTGAGAAAACTTCATCCCATTGAGGAAACTCAGGTTGCACCTTTGCCTTATTCTCAGGAGAGCTACTCCTCAACTCCCAAGCAAAAATCCAAAACTGAATCAAAAAAGCATGGAAGATGGAAACTCTGGTTCCTTTAACCAAGTCCATTACCTGTGGAGTTCAAGGCCTTCTCTGAAATATATTTGGAGTTCTGTCAATCATCTGCAAGGGATCTCGGTACACTGCTCCGTGTCACCGGCCCACGTTGTTCTGACTACTCTGGCAGCGTTCAGTTCTCACCGTATGTACCAAAAAGGCCTTTGTACCTACAAACTCATGTTCAGAACCAAGGGGTTGTGTGACACCTCGTCAGCTTTTATTTGCCGTTCACCAATGTGGGATGTAAAACCTGAATTGAAATTTATACAGAGATGGAAAGGAAAACGATTCCCTCCCCCTCCCTTAGATCTGAGAGCATCACATTCTAACCTGTTAAATTGTAGGCTGTCATCCTGTACACAGCTAAATATCACTCTTGTTTTAAAGCCTTTTGGGGGTTTGGTTTATTGTCTTTAAATAACGAGGGGGGGAAAAAAAAAAGCAAGCAAGCCTTATGTTTGCAGGTCTTCAGTTTTACAAATCCATGTTGATCGGGGAGTGCGGTTTTCAGCACATCTATCCTGGACAAAGCACAATTTTTCATGTGGTCCAAGACCATGAATACTCTCTGAGATGTGACTATATGTATATTTGCCTTCATGTGTTGTAGACTTCAGCCAAGCTATCACAATTTGACAGTGCACCATCCGTTCTAATTTAGCTGTGTCCTCACCACCAGGCAGACAAGGCTGCTGCCCATCACCAGCAGGTGGGCAGTGAGAAACGTCCCAAGTCAGGACAAGCCTTAACCTCACCAAGCTGACAGGGTCAAGGCTACGGGACAATAAGCCGTCCTAAATCTCACTTTTAATCTTTTGCTGCCCCAAAGCTCTAAACGACACATCCTGGCACAGAAAAAAAAAAAAGACAACAAACCCAAAAAACACAAAATGAACAATAAAATGTTCTACGGATCGCTGGCGCTTGCCATGATTTAGTATCTTTTTCTAAGGCAGTCTTTGGAAAACCTCTACATTACTGCAGAAGGCACCATAAATTTTATAGCAAGCATTACGCTGTGAAACCTGTCTGGAAAGAGAAGCAATCTTAGAAGCTGTTTATTTAGCAAGCTTCTAAGATGGGTTTCCCAACCAACACGTTGCAATTTATACCCACATCTATTAATTGTACTAACCGACCAGCACTCTCCTAGGGAGGAAACGTTTGATTATTTCTCCTTTTTATTCATTTATCTTTTTATGTTGCTCTGAATTATAAACTGAAAATGTTTCCTTTAAGTACTTGTTGCTGTCATTAAGCTCATATCTAGAACGACCGCATCTCACACTGGAAGAGGACAGGGACTGGGAATACCGCTGTGTTGAGTCTTTGTTAAGAAGTCATACAGAGCTACGTGGCAGTCTGGTTTACCAAGGTTTGGTTTTTGGAGATTTCACACCCTGCAGCATCACTGAGATAGGAATTCTTCAGTCTTTAGCTGGTAGAAATACCATGAGCAGCAGACGAGTTTGCACCTACTACCAAACTTGAGATGTTCTCATTGACACTGTTTTTCTCTGAGCTCAGCATCCAACCCGTAACTACAAGAAAATCCGAGGAGAAACACATGCTGTTTGCTATGGGGAAAGTGTAGGAAAAGGAAGCTAGAATGGAAATAGATGTGCAGAAGATGTCAATGTCCACCTCAAAAGGAATTTCAGCGTGCTCTGCTGAAAAAGTCACTTAGTAGGAAACGTCAAGAGGGCTACGAGTTCTTGTACATACATAGACAATACCCTGCAACACTCTGACAGCCGAAGGATCAGATGAGGTGACCGGACCCTGTTGTACCAGGAAGGAAGTGCAGTTGTTCCACGAGGAAGAAATGCGTTTCATGCATTTCATACCGTTTTTAATTAAAGGTAAAATACTGTTTACGAGGCAGCCCATCTCATACGCTCCACAAACCCACACGATTACTTCCAAAGAAAATCTATTGGTTTTTTTTTCCCCCTAAAATGAAATCTCAAACATGGGTCTATCTAACAAGACACAACAATATTCAGTATTTCAAAATAGTGGCAATCATTTACAAATTTATATATGCTAACACGCCATTTAATTAAAGGAATTAAATCAAGCATCTCTCAGTGGCAACCAATTACAAATCGTTAGCGTCACCTCATCAGCAGCTTTCCCCATCAATCTATTCTAAACGTTCTCATGCGCAGGGACGGACACAAAGCTCAGCTGCTCTGTGTGCGGTTCCGACCCGTTCAGAGCCCGGGGTTCTGCATGCATGTCACACCACGGGGGAAATCTCACCAGTGGAAGAAGGGAGAGCTCCAAGGGAACGTCCTCACGGCGTGTTCTGGACACGTTCAGGCTATTTTCTTAAAGAGTTGCAGATTTTTAATTTTTTACATTTTTTTAAACGAAGGAAAAGCCGACATACATACATACAGTCTTGCTTAAACTTCCATACCGCGTTCTATCGGACCATACCATGTAATTTGTAATAAAACGTTTTTGCAAGTGTGTAAAAAGTATCATATCGTATTGCATTTAGAACCACTCAGGCTCAGCCTAGGAACCCCGAGAGAATCCTCATTCTTCAGAGCTCTGGTTAAATGTGACACGATGCTCTTCTCACCCTCGTGCAACAAACCTTCTAAAACCCAGCTATGAGGTGATAGCAGAGAAAAAAGACCTCTTCACTTTCAGAGTGCCACACGACATAGCTCTGCCAAATTCACCAACAGCGTCACCCCCTTCCACACACTGATTTGCTACATGCACTCCTCTCACATCACGCTGAATCTCATTTTTAGTCGATAAATACCGCAGTGACTTTATATTACTTGCTATTTTCCAAGTCCGTACCATTTCCATCAAGCAGCAGTTCTTTGTTTTAGAACTACTAGGAACCACTATTCATGTACGTTACCACTTGTTTTCTTCAAGGAGGAAAAAAGAAATCACTGTAAAAATAGTTAAACGATCAGGGTAAACTGAGGAAAAATTCATGATTAAAACTGACAAATCCTACCATCAGAACAAAGTGTTTGCTTTTTCTTGCCTCAGGTGCAAAACCGTCCGTGCTGCTCGTTTCCCTCAGCGTGCCAATGGTTCATCACCTATTTAAGGTTGGATAGATTGGTTTCTCAGGAATGCTCCCAACCCCAAAGCGCTGTCAGGCTGCCCCATGCCTGCAGCACCTGCATCCCGCACACACCATGTATTGCTCCTGGAATCTGTTAACCAGATTGCCTCTGGAAGTTACTGCGCAATTCCGTTCTTGTAGAAAGACAGAGACTGCACCAAACAATCAAAGGAATTTTTCAGCAGCCGTAACACAGAAGTGGGGCTCAATAAAGTCAATGGAGAGCTGGAAATGAGCTGCTGAGCAGTACAGGTGCATGCAGCTGGTTCAGGTAAGCACTGGCACTGCACAGCCCAGACCCACTGGCTGCACTGGTGGCGTTACACATTGTAAAGCAGGAAAGCAGCTTGATATCAGCAACAGAACCAAACCATTACCACCATCCACTTCGGTTTGCATCACAGAACCCTTTGAGGTGGAAGGGAACTTTTAAAAGTCATCCAGTCCAACTCCCCTGCGATGAACAGGGACAACACAGCTCCAGCAGGTTGCCCAGGGCCTGGCCCAGCCTGGCCTCAAAAGCCACCAGGGCTGGGGCACCCACCACATCTCTGGGCAGCCTGTGCCAGTGGAGCAGGTTTAGTGAAGTGAATTTGCAACACCATTTCAAATGTTTTCACAAGAAAAATACACAATTCGATAAAGTAAAATACTTTTTTTTTTTTTTTTACCCCCTAATAGTCCAGTGAAGAAAATGAAGTTTTCTGCTTAGCATTTTGGAATGCCAAGCACTGTTATCTGTGAAGTTTGGGTTTAGAAAGATCATTTACATCCTCTAGCTTCAACTCATAAACAAGGTAAGCTTCAGAACACTCTCTTGTGACCATCAGTAACTCAGACTTCACTTCTGGAAAGGCATCCCTGTGTTGAAAAGACAACAGACAGCATCCACCGCTGTCTTTCATCTATTATTTCAGTCTTCCCTCCTCACATCAGTGCTGTGCTCTGCTGTTTTACACTTCTTGCTCCCGTGCTATCATCAGTTCCACTTCTTCCCTTTGCCCGGTGTCATTTCCACCCTGCAGAGATTCTCTCCCACCATACCTGAGCAACACCTCTCAACTTTCCATTAACATCAGATGGCTGAAGTCCTTCACACTGAAACCTCTACTTTCTGATCACTTCTGCAGTTCCCCTGTCACACAGCCCAAGGGAATTTAGAGGCATTGCTGTCACAGTGGGTGTTCAGCTGGCTTTTCACCAGAGACCCAGCGATGTTCAGAGCTCCTCAGACACCCTCACAGGAGCACAGCCACTTCTTACCCCTGCAAAGCTACACCTTTACTCTAGCAAAATGGAACATGGCTTGTTCCACAACATAAAGGAACCCAGACTGCCTGCTCCATCGACCCCATCTGGGTGATCCCTCTGAAATGAGAGTTTGGCTTTCTACATTTTTCCGGGCTTTGTAAGAGAGCAGTGCTCCGAGCTGCTGACCACATGGAAGCTGAGAGCAGTTGTGATTCATTCTGCACCTACCGTGGTCAGTGCTGATTTACTGGAGGCCATAAAACACTGACTCACATGGAACACTGCGTTTTTTGGAACGGCAAGAGAAGAGATTATTTAAAATCACACTCACAGAAAGAGCCAAGGAAATACACTCCATTTCCCTTCTTGAGGCAACACGTGTTGGAGGAGGAAAGGCTTCCTGATCTTGCTGATGAGCTCCTAGCGCCCTGCAGGCAGGGTGAGCTCTACGCACACAAAGGATGGGGCAGCCCAAAGCTCACAACAAACAACTCAGGGCTGCTGCTGCGCTTCCACCCGCGGCACAGATTGCATTGCACTGCTCTCCAAAGCCACAGATTAGTAAAGAGTGGGGCAGGAATGGTGTCGGAAGGGACAAGAGATTGTACAGGAGGCAAAGTTCTGCTCCTTCCGATACCCGGGTCACTTACAAGGGCAAAATTATCTTTTCAAATTCTAACTGTGAGTAACCAGCTGTGGTTTTGATGAGAACTGTTAGAACTTGAGACTCACCTTTACTGAGAAAAACTTACACAGCAGCTCTGCTTCAGTTAGCAAACAGATCGAGCAGAATCACCCAAGTGAGACTTCCAGAACAAAAACCACACTCAGAAATAACAAGCACAAAAATGGCGACCTGACTTTTTTCATCTTGAAATCCATTTGATGTGGCAAGTGGGGGAACAAACGCTAATTTCCCAGCCCATAAATTCACTGCTTTCACCGAACCAACCTGTGCAAGCGGCCAGAAGCAAGAAAACCCTTAAAAAGCTTTGTACCCGAATTCACATTGAAACGTGGCAAAAGTTAACAAAATTCTCTCTCGTTTCCTGGACCAATGAGGAATGCCGGTAAATCCCACAGAGAAACAAATCTCACCATGTTTCCATGTGGGTCCTTGCAGTCCTGTATGTGCCACATCCCTGCCTACTGTA
Organism: Alectoris magna; assembly: GCA_030625065.1. NCBI lineage: Eukaryota > Metazoa > Chordata > Aves > Galliformes > Phasianidae > Alectoris > Alectoris magna. Next base: position 20,997,337 of record CM060566.1, on the reverse strand, counting down.
AAGGACAGGATTTGGTCAAGTGGGAACCACAGCCCTGTCATTTTTCCTCAACGTTTCTCCAAAGAAACTGACCTGGTAACAGCCACATCAGTATCAGACATACAAAACCTTACGTGAATGTTATAATGGGGAGACAGCTATTGTAATTATTACAGTATCTGCAATAGGCTCCAATTACATGTCCTCCTGCAATGGTACATTCAGTATCCCGCATTCCTGTTACATTAGCACATCCAGCAACCTGATCACATCCAGCAACTTCTGCTCACTAACGCAGAAGGACATCACGCGCAGCACATCCCCAGCCCCACAAGCACTGGCACCCAGCAAGTAATTTAAACAGTTCTGCATACTATTAGTGATTTCTGTGGTAATGCATAAAGGAAAACAAGATATGAAAATTATGACTTTCTCCACTGTTCCTGCAACCCGACCTTACAGCACGCTGCAAGAAAGACAGCTGATTCTCACTGCCTCTTGCGCCAGCAATGGATCTGATGATCCGCTGTCACTTTTTTTTATGACAAAAACCCATTATTGCAAATCAAAGTGATAGAAATGGAGGGCAGGAGGAAAAAGTCAGGGGAGGAGGCATAAGAGAACTAAACTTGCAGCATGCTTGCAGATAAAAGCATCGCTACGTACCAACCAAATGAGACAGCAGCAGATAATAAGATGCAAAGAAGAAAAAGCACTTTTTGTTACAAAAAGTGAAACATCACTGTGTGCAGTTACAGAGAGAAATAGAATAGGAAAAGAAAAGGGAGATCAGAAAAAAAAGTGCTAGTGGACTCCCACTGGACTAGCAGATACGAGCCTTGTTTTCTTAAAGAACAGATCATGACCTCAAGTGGGCTTAATGACAGCAACAAATCAATGCGTTGTACTGAATCTAAGCAGCTCCAATGCAGAACACGGGGTGAGCCACTCAGACAGATGGAAAACCCAGTCCAGTTGGACCACAGCTCTTCCTCTCCCCTTCCACACGCTACAGACAAAGTACAAGCCAATGCTCTACTGCTTACTGAACACACACAGTTATAGAAGGTTTTGATTGCTTTGGATCACTTGGGATTCAAATCCTATTACATCCAGGTTCAGAAAGATGTGACAAAGGTATTTTAAGTTTACATCAGGAGACACTTACGATGAGCTCTGAATCACGTCCCATGGAAATGACTGTTCTATTTACTGTCCTCAGAAGCTTTTCCATGATTATCTGGACATGTCGTTGTGTTGGCCCCTAAGGAAAAAAGAATGAATCAGTTTCGCCTAGGTACACCAATAGAAAAGCAAACATGTGAGTTCAAACGACCTCTCTTGTGAAAGATAGATAAAACCGTACTTCTACTGATCAAAAGCAGAAAATTAATGTTTGTTTTAAAAAGACCATGCAAAGTCTTATTAACATATTTTATTCATAAATGCATTAGTAGTACTGTTACAGTTTTCTAAATGGAAGCAATGAGCAGGACATTTCCTTACCTGCTTTTACTGTCTTAAGTCATTTTTCCCACCATCAGAAGCACGTTATCAAGTCTAAGGAGCTACTATGCAACAGCTCAGCAAAAAGGAACGAAGAAAACTGAAGGAAAACTTTAGGTAATGGATTTCAATTTCAGTCAATTACATCAAATTAGTATTTCTGCATTATAAGTAACCTGCCATTATTTTTGGAATAGCTGAAAATAAAATGTTTTGCACAACCGGTCTTGAAGAAGGTCAGAAAGCTCATGCAGAACACTGCCTCGGGGAAACGAAGCCAAAAAACACATGTCAAAAAACCACAGCCAATGAGCATCACTGCCAGCCTAAACTTCATAAACAGGGGTAGTTTTCATAAGTCTGGAGTACTTCCAAAGAGTTGTGTGAGATGGGAAGGTGCAACAACACTACAGCCAACATTCGGAAGCATTTTCCCACACAGTTATCTAAATAAAGCAGCATCTTTGTGCTGCTTCTTGACTACTGTTCAAACACTCTGATGACCCATTTTCTTTCTTGCCCTTGGATCCACATAACCTGCATCTTATCATTTGGCTATGCTTAATTACCAAAGGTAGGCTTGCGTATATGAAGAATGCATTTGCATATTCAAAGAGTGATCCATCATCTGCACATACACACAACTACTGCTCCAGTACGATTTTTCTTCCCACTGCTGACAGATAATGTCTTTGGGATAGAGCTTACAATTCTGGTACAAAGAGCATAGAATCACAGAATTGCTCAGGTTGGATCATCAAGTCCAACCACGACCTGACCATACCACCCTCACTAACAACCCTCTGCTAAATCCTGTCCCTGAGCACCACATCCAAATGGTTTTTAAACACATCCAGGGATGGTGACTCAACCACCTCCCTGGTGAGCCCATTCCAGTGCTATTCCTATTCCAGATGCTACTCCAGCATCTTCTAAGACATGTGCATCCAGCAACCTGCTCTACCTTTCAGCTCTCCCTGATCTCAAAGATCCTCCTCCTCTCCACATGCCTTGCACTTGTGCTGCTCCCATCTATTTCTTGTTTCACTCTGTGTTTCTCCTTGCTTGCAGTTTGCTTCCTTTCCCTGCTCCTTTCTCCATCAGCAGCCATGTGGGGCAGCTCTGGGCTCAGCTCCAGAGATGGAAGGGCTGCAGGTTGCCCGCTGCCACGGGAAGAAAGGCAGTCAACACGGACTGACAGGAAGCAGCCGGGCTGTCCAAAACAAATCCACTTCTGAAAATAACCTGCCCTCTGAAGCACTCACACAGCATTACTTCAAAAAAAAGAAGTAAAATCAGTTTTTGTTTCTTTTTTTTTTTTTTTGCTTCCCAAAAAACAGTCAAACAAGATGCTAGATACTATTTGATCAGGTGACCCCAGTGGGCCTTTTCCAGCTCAAGGAGTGGATGCTTCTACACAGGGTTGAAGCTTCAGGCAGCAGCTTCAGCTTCTTTAAGACAGCATCAAATGATTACAGCTTTCCAGCAAAGGAGCGAGATTTGCATATTCGTGCAAAGTCAGGAAAAGACAGCAGGACTGTTATGCAAGCTGCACATCCGCACGCCTGCCCGGAGCACTCACAGGTTTGCAGGTGCAGCTGCCTGACATTCCTGTTCTGAACGGATAAGACCACCCCTGTAGCTGCAGCACTCGTGCAGAAGCAGTCACTTACCCATAGAATACCCTGAGCTGGAAGGGACAACACAAGGATCATCGAGTACTAATCTAGGTTACTTCTTACGAAGGTGTAGAACTCTACTATGTAACTCTAAACAGTGCTTTAAGAAGTTAAATAAGTTTGCTAAATTCATTAAACTAAATATTCATATATATGCACCTTCAGGGCCACCTTCAGCATCATTCAAACGTGCGTTTCCCAAAGCGCTTGGGTGGCTGGGGATTTCAAGTACTACCAGGCACTGCGTAAGAGAGAGGTTCAGCTCTCAATCACATGCATCCCACTCACTAACCAGCATCTGTAAAAGTGTTCTTCGACTGGAGTTGCCTCAGAAACAACACAAAACCTCGTAAGATGTCAGGGAAAACATCTTTGTCATTGTATAGCTAAAAAGAAGTCTTAAAGAGATTGGTAAGGGGACAGAAAATTTAAGTCATCAGGAGTTACCTGCTGAATCAGTTCTGCTAAGATTCACTTCTTTTAAATGCTAATCTTCACAGAAACATGAGATACTAACCACATCTTTCTTGTAAAGCACTTCCAGGATGTTACTCAGCAATTGGCAACAAGCCTCCAAATCTTCCTGTCTTTCCAAGTGATACTTGAGCTGATCTGTCATTGTTGGCAGCAAGATTTCCCTGCAGTCTGCACACAAGACATAAGATTACACACATAGCAGTAAATAAACGCACAGTGTTACCTATACAGCCAACCCGCTCCCGTGGTTACTTAAGACAAAAAAAAATTAGGAAGAAGATATATTTCAGCTGCATTACAATCCAAACCATAAAAACCTGGGGAAAAAAAGATATAAGCAAATGAAAGTTATGCTAAGAAGGTTCAGACAAATGCTACCTTCCCATTTCTGCCCCAGCTGAGCAAAGTGCTTCAACAGCTTCACGGCCTTTAACCGCTCATGCTTAAAAACAGCCATTACCCAGACTCACAAAACACCACACAACATTTCATACACCTAATGAAAGCATAACTTGCAAAGTGTCTCAGTGTACGTAGAGAGAACACCGGGACATTGCATCTGTTCACTACAGCCTGCTCTTTCCTTAAGAAGAAACTGCACAGCCAGATATCTGCCTTCTACATGGTTATATCAAGCATGTATCCTACATGCTTGAACGAGCGAGCTCCCTCCAACCCCAGCCTAGCGCTTCCATGCCCAAAGGAGGGGAACCAGTTACTCCTGGAGCAACTACCATGAACCCATCCCTCCAGCGAGACCCCACAGAAAGGACAGAATTCTGCTCTCACAAACTGCACAATGGGGAAAAATAATAGTCAATGGCATAAAAAAATAATCAAGAGAAACACGCTACCATGCAGCACAGAGAGCACTTCATCTCAAGAAGATGTCAGAGAGGAACTAAAACAGCAACATCTTTATCCTGCCTTGTAGGCTCGTGCTTGCGGAACGAGAACAAATGGAGTACAAGCACACCCAGCTTCAGCAGTTCAAGAGAAATATTCTTCAGCCTCAAGTGACTGCTGCACGTAGGCGTTCACTAGGGATGCACAAGTGGGCTCTCATTTTAAGGAAGAATACTTTCAAGAGCCAGTTTCTTCAGAGTGGAATTTTTCCATCTAATTACTTCTTGGTCATTTAATCACCAGCTTCATAACTCAAAAAAGAGCAAAACCACGGTGCGTTAGTTAAATTTTTCCCTCAAGAAACAGGCACTAAAGCCTGCAATGTATTTACATGAAGAAACCCATCTAGCCAGAGCATCGCATCGTCTCATATTCATTTCCATTACGACTTACCCATTGAGGAGAAGAAAACTGGATTACACGAGGAACAAATCTAATCTTGGAGAAACATCATCACCATCAGTTCCCATTATGTTTACAGCTTTATTATTCATAAATCCGTATAGATATTAAAAGCAAGGAGGTGGTGACCTCTGTGGCTCAACAGAACTGACCCAAACAGCCCTGGGAACTGTGATAAATCCTTAAGATTCCACCTTTCTCCGGTGGCTAAAGGCACAAAAGCACAACAAACGGGCACTGAATGAGGTTATTTACCAGGATGTTTATTAATTAATCATCTACAGCTATCTATACAAACATGAAGTCTCTAAACCACCCTATTAAGGCAGACAATGAAACACATGCACTTGAAGCAACAGGTCACTTAGTTCAGCTACGCAACCTTAGCTGAAGAGCAGCACCTCCTCAAACTGAAAGGGATGCTGAACGAAAATCTGGCATTGCAGAGAGTTTTTCTGACTGATGACGGTGACTCACCATCAGCGTGCTGATATCATCACTGTTCTGTATTTGCTTTAAACTTCTGCCTTAGATGGAAGCCGCTGCAGCCCTTAACCATTCCCTCCTACCCCAAAGCCATTCCCTTCCTTGTTTCAGTAGCCGGGCCGCTCTTACATGACATAAATCACCAGACAGACTCAGAAAGCAGCAAAGGCAGATTTACGCCGCCCACAGCAGGAGAGTTGGAACTAGACATCTCCAGGATCCCCTCCAACCTAAGCCATTCTGTGATTAATTCTATGCTTCTAAGAGAAACAACAAAAACACAGCGGTGTAGCACACTCCTTCCACCAAACACAAGGGAAAGACAACATTCTGCCACCCAGTTGCTAAGCGTTCCAGCAAAGGCATGCTAATGGGGCTTTGTAAAGCCTACAAGGTGAATCAACATTTAATAACTTACTAATGCCAATAATTAAGACATCAGTGTTCCTGCTATGTCCCACTAGTAGAGAATGGTCAAAGATCAATTCAATATCTGCAAGCATCCAGAAGGCAAAAACTGAAGCTACGTCACCTCTGGGACTGACTGCCTGGAACACACGTTGATCAACAGAGCAGGCGATCAGGCTGAACTTCTGAGAAAGGAAAAACTAATTGATTCATCAAAGCACTTCACTGGGAATCACACAGCCTGTACTTCTCCTGGAAGATCTGACAGTGCTCCTCAAGCAGCACCTCCTGGCTCTCTGCCGTCCCGCACACTGACTGCTGAACATCTGCTGTTCTGTTCGTAGCTGCTGCAGAACGCAGAACATGGGAGGATAAAACACAGCGAAGAGGTGTCCTGACTGCTTGGGTCACCCAATACCAGCCAGATTCTTCTCAGATTAAGAAAAATAAACACCCAAGAGATGCGTAAAGCACCAAGACTGTGAAACCTTCCTCAAGCTTATTGGCCCTCTAACCGCTAATGGAAGCTTCACGCCAAAGAAGAAATAGTAATATAGAGATGGCTTCGCAATAAGCAAAAAGGAATGTACTGCCAGTTGGAAAGACAAAGGCTACAGCTAAAATCAGATGGGTACTTTATGACAGTCATCATCTGACTGTAACAAAATCCTTTTTATATACTGAATGATTTTTACCTACTTCCCTTTCTCTGATGGCTGCTCAAGGCCTACTTTGGGACACCGGTGAGCCAAGGGGCGCCCCTCACTGCCTCTCATCACACAGCCATGTCCCACTGTCCCCAGTGCTCCGTCGCACTGCAGATCCCAGCTTCCTCCCGAGCCAAAGCAGCAGCTGCTGCTGCAACAGTTCCACCAACAGCTTCACGATTTTTCAGATACTTCCAGTAAAATACACAAGCACGACCAGGCGGTAAAATCTCGAGGGAACTCACCAACACACAACTCTATTTATGTATGTGCACATACAGGTAAATATTTCAACAAATCTACCACTACGGTAATTCGCTCCACACTGAGACAGGATTTTAAGTACCTCCTTTGCCATAAAGTACTTTGAAAAACACCGCGTTGACCAACTACGTCGTGATTATTTACAAGCAGAGCAGAGGAGAAGTTAACCTTCCTCACCCTGCTGGTCACAAACACCTCCTGGCACTGATTAATGGCAAGGCCAGAGCAATCCGGAGCCTACAGCGTTAGTCTCCTGCTCAAAAGCCAGCTGTGAAGATAGCTCACAAGTATGATGCACAATGATTACAGACAGCAGTAATTCGACATCTGTTCATTCTCTGCTGCACAAGTCCAACCCCCAGTGATTAATGACACGGGAGCATGCAGCGAGAATAAAATATTAATCTTTATAAAAGGATGCTCAGGAGGCATCATCAACTTAGGAGCATCCAAGCAAAGCTCCAGCTGAAACACTGACGTGGGAACTCTGCTGAAGCTAAATACACACAATAAATTTTTGTCAATATAAAATATTTCATTGGGAGGGATGCTGATAAATGTATTTCTTTGCTTTATGGTTCATTTAGTCTACGTGGCCAAAAACCCCCTCTGCTCAATAACCATGCTTCCAGCGGAGTGTAACCAGCATGGAGTGGAAGACTGCAAGCGTAGTCATAATTAAAGGGTAAGAATTTTTACAAATGCTCGACGCTCTCCACTAATATTTAGCAGCCAAACAATTTCCTAATGGAGAAATCACTCTATTTCCTGGCTATTTAATACAGCAGCCACACAGCTCACTTGGTAATTAGCTGCAAGTCATTTGTAAAACAAAGCAATCGAGAATACAAACATCTCTACAGGACAGAACAAATCAGATAAATCATTATTTACACAAAACCAGAAGTTTGACATTTCCAAGGATAAGACACTCCATTAAGCTGCAAACTAACTAGTTTTAGTCATTCAGAACTGAGAACACACATTCAGTTGTTAGGAAACTTCTGTGCTCCAGCTTATACATTCACACATACATTTAAACATACGTTTAAGTTCTTTACTGTGAGAGTGGTGAGGTGCTGGCACAGCTGCCCAGAGAGGCTGCTGGATGCCCCGTCCATCCCTGGAGGTGTTCAAGGCCAGGCTGGATGGGGCCCCGGGCAGCCTGGTTTAGGATTAGACGATTAGATATGGAGACTGGCGGCCCTGCCTGTGGCAGCAGAGCTGGAGATTCATGATCCTTGAGGTCGCTTCCAACCCAAGCCATTCTGTGATTCTGTGAAACACAGCAGACATCTACGATGTTCTGTTTCGGGTGCAGCTCTGAGGAAACGCATCTTTTGTGGGATATTTGAACATCTGCAGTTTTGAGCACAGACTCATGTGCAGAAGCACGAAGGTCCGGCTGATTTAGCCTGTACAGAGAACTGGCTTCTACCTGTTGGCCTCTGTAAGCAAGCACAAGCTTGGAAAGATTACACTCCTTGTTGCCATGCGGCCCTTCTTACTCCTTTATCAAACACACACACAAATAGATAAATAAATGTTCCTTGAAGGCACCTGGCTCTTATTCTGTTCAATTACTTACACACAAATAGACAGACACACGCTTTCGCTTTCTGTTTAACAGAGCTTGGACTGCGTAGTCACATACTGATTTCTCTTCTTTCCTTTGGGTAAAAGGCCTCCATTTTGAACCACTGTTAGGACAACAGCAACAAAACATAAAGAATGCACAGGATATTCCTGCCAAGGCTGAAGACATCTTAATAAAAGTAAACGCAAGGTTCGCAAAGGAGATGCATTACCTTGAATTTCAGAATGGAACAAATACAGGACACACAACATAACCAGAAAGCAATTGAACAAGTTTATCAAAAGGATCAGCAAAGCAGTTTTAAAAGACAGACAAAGCACAACGCCACAGAGCATTCTTACCCACAGCCCCAAACTCTTCAGGTTTCACAAAGAGCAGTGAACCATCCAGCACTCCTCACCCTTACAGCAGAACTCCTTGCAAAGTATTTCACACCCCTCATCCCTGCATCCTTCCAGCCTCACAAATTCCCGTATTTTCCATTTTAATTCTTCTTGAGACACCACAAATAAACCTCCCTCGTCTCTCAGGGCACAGAATCAGGGCATTCTCTCAAAAAAAAGAAAAAAAAAAATCACTGATGAAATGCTGTTTGATTTTCAGTACGTCTTTGAGCTTTCCTGCAGGTCCACAGCCTTGCACCACGCATTGCTTTTAGGCAAGAAAATCTTATTTCTGTGATACGGCACAGCATCAGACTGGTACTCACATGAAAATACTGGCTATTACTTTAAGTTGTTTGAATAAATGAGAAGGAGAGGCAGCAGAACTACTTTTTTAGTAACAAGAACTCAAACCCGCAGAGCAAGGACAGTCCAGATTTAACCACTGTGGTTATTTGCTTGATTTATTTTCAAGTGTTTATCAAAGGTTTCTGGTACAACCCATCCTCCAGGTATAAGCATCATACAGAATTACCTATGGCACAGGGAGCATTTAAGACAACGTTTTGGATACAGGGGACTACACGAGGACATGCAGAAGCACCTGGGAGGAAGGGCAGCGCACAGACATACACTGCCAGATGGTGGAGGTGGCACAGCTGTGCCCCCACATCCCCCTGTGTCCCACCTCATCTTAAAACTGCAGCTAGGGCGAAACGAGCTCCCAATGCTGGGGGGCACACAGCACTCTGGGCAGCACTGCTGGGACACATGCCTTGAATCTCCATCACACTTCAGCTGGAGTGCATCAGATCGAGGGCATTCTTAACTCAGGTGACACGAAAGCCTCCAGGAAGGAGCACTGTAAGACCCAAAAGCCATTCAGAAGTGCTGTTCCATCAGTAAAACCAGACCAGGTTCAGATGAAATACCCTTCTATTACAGCCGAATCATCCACCTTCCCTAGGAGCTTTACCAGCTATTCACGCTGGACAACACCATTCCCTGCAGATGGCTGAGTTTGAGACCTACATATAAAAAACAAAGCAGCATACACAAATTCTCCCTCTTCACTGACTTTCCCGTGAGAAGAATTTAATTTTCACAGAGTAATACAATAAAAACATGATGTGACACTATAGCTTCCCTCAGAAGCGCTTCTGATCATTGCTTTTTATCTACGTTATCTCAATTTTCTCCTATCCAGAATGGTCAGGTGTAACACCTCACATCACTGACTTCGGCCCTGAAGATTTTACATTCCAAAAGCTGCTAGAAATAAGAAAAAATTACTACAGAAAGCTGAGAATGAATGACAGAAATGATGCACATTTTATAGTAACACTTGATGCACGCATCAGGAAGAACAAACATTAAAATGGTTTTGGAGAGATGTACCATTTCATGCAACGCCAGCAATTCCATCTGCTTTCTGCCTTATTACCCTTGCAATTCAAAACAGATACAAGTTGTGTCACTCTTTTGCTGTGGCAAATAAGGGCAGGAAAGATCTAAACAGTGAAGATCAAGCTGCAATGCGTTTGGAGCTGCTGGTGCAGATGTGGTGATACTGCCAGCAATTCTGATCCACACAAGAGTCCTTTCACATTTCCTTTATGGTTGAACCATTGCCTATTTGCTCCCTCATTACCTCCTTCTGACAGTACAAAAACACTCAGTTTAGGGTAGTTTAACCTGCAGTCATCTAGAAAAGAATAAAATGCTTCACTGCAAATGAAGAACTCTATAATAGACAGCAGCTGAAGTTATCTTCCACAGTTTATAAGGAGAGGAGGAGAAAGCACAGACGAAGGGTTTGTGTTGCTTTACTTCCACTAAGGTTTGGCTTACAGGGAAAGAAAAATGCTTCAGAAAGGATGGACATCAAGAACAGCCACTGTTTCTGTAAAGCTTCTCTGAGCACAAAAGCTGAATTAATAGATTTTGATAAAATCAACACAGTTAAAGTTGTAACACTGGATCCTCGGTGCCCTCTTAAATGAAAAATTACAAGTATTTGCTTTCACTCCTTTATGATCTCTAACCTGCAGTACTCGCCAATTAGCATTTCCTCACTTCAAATCTTCTCATCCTGCTAATGGAACAACCTTGGTGCAACCTCCGCTGTGTTTGGCAGGAAGGACAGAACTTCCACCAGCAGAAGCCTGGAGGCAATGAGTAACGTGACAGTTTCAGAGCCACAAAGCCGCTGCTTACCATGCTGTGTGAAGAGGTCGCTGTGAACTATCTCGATCAAACAGTAGAGCTTCTGAATGGTCAGCCGGCTCACGGGAACGTTGAGGATGAATTCAGTAAAAAGTTTGCTAGAAAGAGAGGGACGAGTAAAAATCTAGCAAACAAACCCCAAAATACATATAACAAAGCAAACAACACAACTAGACGGCACAAAACTACACAGCCAACTGCACACCTCAAGATCAACTTTTTTTACCCCAGACAATGAAGTTATAAATTCCAAAGACAGTTCACATTTCTCTGGTATTCCTCTGTTTACTTTTGTATCTTTTCCTCTCGCCCTCCCCTTCCATCTCAGTTTTGTACTGTCTTCCTGTCTATCATTCCGGATTCTGTATATCAAGTTTCAGTTGTCTTCGCCGCAGCCTCCTCAATTCAATCACCATAGATTTGCTTTCCCTATTGTCTTTTTTTGTTCCAAAACAATTTTCTATTACGGGAATGCTCTAAATTGTAAATAGAAAAGCGCATTTATAAGCTACTGAAACGTCCATCCATAAATAAGGCTCAGCGAACAAAAGCAGAGTTATTATTTACATCAAGTTTGTAATTCAAACAGCGATGCATCAAGCTTACAGTTCGAGTGTTTTGTTGTCAGTTATTGACTGATAATTCTTGATGTCTCATTATATGGCTTTAGTAGTCAGGACTGCAAAATTTGTCAAGACGTGTCAAACCTCAACGCCACACATTACTACAAATGGGATATCTGCATAGCCCGGCAACTGCTTGTAGGAAAAAGGTGATAAAACATCTCAGGTGGTCATATTCCACTGCCTCCATGCTTCAAGCCAACAGAATACTGACAAAATAATGCATTAAGAACTACACATGTTTTGGTATATATATAATATGCATTATTATACAAACTAGTCCTACGTAAAGTGCACAGTACACTCAATTAATTAAACACTTACCTCAGTTCTTTTGGATCAAATACTAATTTCACATCATTGACAATAGCTGGCAAGTATTTAAGTGCTGCTCCCTGAAAAGAAAAAAAAAAAAGAAAAAAAGAGAAAAGGAAGACTGAAATTCATGCCTCCTTCCATCTGATGGGAAGACACAGCAAGAAGAGAATCACATGTGCGTAATTGCTTTGGCTTAACTACACCCTGTGCCTTCAGCTGAGCCCTGTAACTTGCTCTCAGCCTGTTCTTCCAGAGATAAGTCACTCAACGTCAAAACTCAAGGAAAATGCAAACGTTAGGATTGAATAGGCCTAGAAGAGGGAAGGAGCAAGAGAAGAGCTGGGAAGACTGATAGCGTACATCAAAATCGGAGATGGTTGAGCTCTTAGCAGCCCATTAAGGAAACACCTCAGCATGCTGGGACTCAACATTTGTGTTACATTCCCGTCATCGCTTCTCCCCATCCTCTATGGAGCTGGACATCCCTTCTCAACAGCCATGCTGTATGTTTGGATTTAACTTTCCTTCCAGTACTTAAAAATCAAACAAAACCACGTCACTGCCATTCTTCCCTTCTTTGTCATCACTAAGGAATCTGGAGGTCTAACTCCCCCTTGATCTTGCAGTAGTCGCTCCATCTCTCGCAAGACACAACGCCCACCAACACAGACATTAAAGAATTCCACTATTCACAGCCATTCCAACCCATTTTGTTTTAGGATTGTTTCACAGTCAGTAGTCAATAACTTATTCCTCTTGCAAATGTTCTCTCGAACCCATCAAGAGCCAAAACCTAGTCAGGAAAAATTACCACCCAGCAATGGAACATCACCACAGCAGAACTCATTTTTGGTTAGACAGCAGTGAACTGCCCTCCAGTAACACCAGAGCCAAAATTCACGTCGTCTAAACAATCATTTACAAAAGAAGTTTTTAGTTTTGCTTCACTTGCAAATTATTTCATCCTGCTCCCCTCTACTTACGCTCACAATGAGATGCATTTCAGCCTTTTTTTTAACATCAAAGATGAGAAAAATATTCTACCTGATTTTCGGTTTTGGTCCTAACAGCTTATCTACGTGCACTATGCTAAGCAAGGCTCCCCAGCTCTTGCCTCCCAGAGCGCCAGGCCAGAAGGAAACGCAGTAATTCCAATACAACCCACAACTGCCAGGCTGACTTCGCTTTGCATTGTATTGATAACACCGAAGAGTGACTGCAGGTGTGCTGTTGCCACAAAAGGGGGAGCGATTAATTCCCCATCAGGCGTTTCTGTGCTTATTGCTTAGCATTTGCAGTTTCCATCTGTGACAGCACCATGTAATCCCTCCTATCCTTTTGCATTAGGGAGGAAGCTTTTATGCATTTCTCTACCGACTCTTTTTTACTCTCGAGGATGTGACGTGTGATCACGGTACACAACTCCAAGGTCAGACAGACTCAAGAAACAGAATTCTTCTGTTCAATCAACAGTGCTTAACAGTAGGAAGAACAGCAAGTAGGAAGAAAACAAACTTGAGGAGTACTGCCCTGTAGGTACACACAAAGCTACTCGTGTTTTCAAACTACTACACTTCTCTGCCACAACGTTAGTAACTTTAAACCAAGTTATACTGTCCTTGCATGCAGGTCAACTGATTACAGTCACAAGAGCCAGCTCGGTCCCAGCTGTTCAGCAGAAAGGGAAAAAACTGTTTAGAGCCCACTATCAATCAAATATCTTAATCGTCTTTCCAACTAAAAATACGAACAAGTACCATTAATGATTAATACGCACTATTAAAGAGTGAAGTTCAGGTATATTATACAGTATAATTATTTTAATTAAATCATTTGCATATCTTTAGGTAAGATTAGAAAGAGGTATCACTGATACAAAATGCCATCTCTTGAATAATGTATGAAGCAGTTGTTCATTTACATATTTCCCAATAAAAATGCAGACTAAAATGATTTTAGTTAGATGGTAAAAGAAGGCGTAGACCCACATCCAGAAGCGTACCTGAAACACAAGGACAGGCAACCTTTTCCCTTCAGTAACAAAGCACTGCCAGGTTCCTTAGGAATTTCTAGACCTTGCTGATCCAAAACGTGGCCACATGGCTGCAGGTGACCACAGAACGTGGCCCTGGGCCTGGCAATGGCAGACATCCTGGAGGAAAGCACCCAGTGGTAGCAGCTACACACAGTTCTGGCTAAAACACTGCATTACGTAAACTTAAGCGTATGCTACACTCATCTTCTGATCAGCTCATAGCTTCTGCAACGTGAACATACAAATTTGGTTTCCACTTAGCATTCGTTGTTGAAGAAATACTGATGACAGAGCAAAAGAATTACCGAGTGAAGATTTTATGGCCCATGCTCGATTGCGCCCTCAGATTCAGTCCATCACCCAGGACTGAGTCAGCACCCAACGCTGCCCACCACCGTGTGCTTCAATCAGAGTCGATTCAATTCTGTTTTTACTTTCTGTTAAAGCAACATAGCAGGTTGGTTTGTTTTCACCCAGCAGAAGCATTCACTGAAAAAGTGGACCGAGGATAAAAAGAAGACTCGAATCCGTAAGGCACCAACAGACTGCAGCTACGGAACGACTTCTTCACGAAGGGATGACGCCTGTCAGGCCATCCCAAGCAACAAACAAGGGATGTATTTCAGTGCCTGCTGACTGGTTCTACATGGACAAAGAACAAACGTGTCGCAGGTTGGACCCAGCTTTCAAACGCTCCCACTCGTATTCACAGCCCGTTCAAACTGCTGAGCTTGATTGTCAAACACTTCCACGTATGCTTAAAGGACTACTTACATGCTCAGAAATCAAGCTCATAACTGTAATTATGCAAATAGTCCCATTATGTACAGGCTTATGTGTTTTGATGGATGAGGGCTCTAATGACCAGTTATAAACCGCAGCCATCGCTCTGTTTTTATTTGCTTATCATTCAAATGCATGTAGCAATAAATGTTTAGTAACACACTAAAAAAAAAAGAGCTTTCATTTTATATCTTCAATTAAAATCGCACACTGTGCAGGCACAACCATTAAAATTAACACTTTAATGACTTAAACGAAGGCACTGTTAGGTAAAGCCATTTAAAATGTCAACTAAAAGCCTTTCGTTACAACAATTATCGGCCCCTTCGCTCTGCTTTGTGGACAAACTGATTCATGTTCAGCATCTCCATATTTTAAGAAAATTGTGAAAGCATATATTCCAATTGGTAACTCAGCTGAGTGAGTTACATAACAGGCAGTACGGTGGTGCTGGCAGCCGCAGGAAGAGGTTTGTAAGTGTGTAAGCCAAAGGTATTCTAAACTCAGCTGATACTCCTGCAAGAGAGCAGCATTCAGCACAGCTTTCACTGTTGGAAGTTGCAGCTGAAAGCAGATCCCTCATTAGCAGCAGCACAACTGCAGTGCTGGCTGTCCCCACATACCAGAGTATGTAAGTGAGGAATGTTAAATTCAGCATATTAACTATTCCTATCTTTTAATAAAACACCAGGGAGAAAAAAAATAAAAAGCAATCAATCTTCATTTTTTTCCCCCCACTGAAACGTATTCAGAATACTACACTCTAGGTTCCTGCCTTGGATATATCTCTGTGCTATATAAAATTAAGTTAGGTCACTCTCAGCTCTTGATATCAGCAGTGGACAAAGGCTCAAACTCCTCATCTCTGCAAGGAGCACATGGCCATCAAAAGCAAAACCTCATTTCCACAGGAAGATGGTGATGCCTAGGACAACTCAAAATGCAAAGCGTTAGGGGAAAAATACATAAGTAAGCATTTCCTTATTAACTAAACAAGATTTTTGCAGTATTGAATGCGACCGCTTTAAATCAACATACAAACCTGGAAATAACAGTCTCAGAGACTTCACTGATAATTACAGAGTTTCAAGCTGGGCTGCATGAATTATAGTGCTGCCCAAACCCCCCGTGAAAACCAAGAGTGACGAAGTATAACTACCTCCATCAAGTCACAAAACAACTTATTTTAAGTACTACAAGACATTAAACTAGCGAGGGCGAAGAACAGAAGGAACAGAGCATCATGACAACAAGGGACATATCTTTCCCGTTGCTGTGTTCAAGCTCCCTGTATGCTCACCGTTACACTGCCTGTGGGGGTATGACTGGGATTTCATTCCCCAAACGTGACTCAGGTGTGAGTCAAGGATCAGCACGACTTCAGCAAGCTCATGGTAGCTAACGGAGTGTTGGCACCATACCTTCTCCCCTCTTTACCACCACAAAACCATATACACAGCTGTGCACTCACGCAGGTGTTTGTCTTCCCTTTATGATTATGCACTGACAGGTATTGTATCTATATGAAAAGCTCAGTTCACTGACACGTATTAAATGAACCAGCTGCCAGTGCTACCTATGGAAGTGCTGAGTCTAAGAGTGAAGCACTTCAAGGGATGTCCTTCTAAACTAAAAGAAAAAACAGTTATGCCAAGGACAAAAAAAAAAATCTCACAAAGGAAAAATCAAAAGGTGCAGAAAAGGCAAAGCTCTGCATTAAATAGAAAAAAACTGATCAATACCTGACGGTCACAGCTCTATCCAAGTCCAACACACAGAACCCCTCGGTTTTCATTCGTCCACAGAATAATTGCAGCTTGCTTCCTAAATCATCACAACCACTTCTCTACGCAAAAGTCATCCTTCACCATCTTTAAGGTAAGACTCATCTTAAGCACATCGATGCATTTTACAGGCGAGTGTATTCTGCTAAGCATCCTGAGAACTGGCACCTAAACAACGCAGGCTTTGCTTCACGGCGAACAAAAATTCAGTGATGGTTTCTATCAAAAGATCAGCTGCGGGAAGGAGAGGAAAAGAAAGAAATGTGCACGCAGTTATAAGGCCAGAATGAACAAGACCAAGTGAGCAGCAAACACTTTCTAATCGTGGTCCCAGTCCCTCTGAACAGCACAGGACCTATCCCCATTCAGCGCTCCCTGCCACGGCTCCTTTTTGCCTGATGGGTTGAATAACAAGGCAAGAAAACATAAGGAATTGGACTTACCAAGCAATCAACACTTTCCTTAGGTCTAAAGGTTCAAGGAGTTTCCACGACTTAAAAATTTAGCCTTAAAGAAGAATATTTTTGTCTGGAATACCGGGAGAAAAGACCACCCACTTCCATTAGAGCACTTCATAACTTCTCTATAGGAACTGCATAGAAGAAACACCAAGCTTTGCTCATTCTTTTAAAGCAATAGGAAGAGTTTCCCAAATTCCAAGTCCCCCACACAAGTTGGAGGACCGCATTAAGGTAGAGTCTTGGGTGCTCATTTCCATGTACAAACAGGCCGGTAGCACAGAAAAGGCTGGGAGGTCAGCTCTGAGCCTTCTGTTTGTCTCCTCAGGCCAATGGAAGCACCTAAACCTTCTGTTTTGGAGCTCAGGTCCAGCCCCAGGGCTCTCAGCTCCTCCACCAGCTCCCTTCCTGAGCCTGGCCACACTGTGCAGCCCAGCTGTGTGCTGGAAAACGATTAAGGGCCTAAAAACACTTCTGGGTCCGCTCTGCCCATCTGAGCCTTTCAGCTCGCTAAGAGATGGCTCCCTTTGTGAAAAGGAGCAAGACTCAAAGTATTCAGTCATCAGTGACCACAACGCTCTCAGAAATACGGGCTGATTTTTGGGTGGTCCCATGTAGAGCCAGGAGTTGGACTCCACAGGTCTCTTCCGGCTCAGGATATTCTATGCCCAACGTAACCAAGGCCACGTTTTAAAAAGCCATACAGATTACGGTCCCAAAAGCCACCAATCCAACATAACAGCAAGCCATGAAGGACACGTCAACAGAAGCACATGCACTGAGATACATGTTTAAGAAGTACAAGACTAGCGCAACTACAGCCCATTTTGCATGCCATTGGAAAAATATCTTTAATACCTCATCTCCAAGCTGATGTATTAACACCAATACACTAAAAGGACCAAAAGCATGGCTCTGCTTTGCCTCACAGCATCCTTCTGCCTCTTGACACGACACAGTCTGCATAAACACTCTGTCCTCTCAAAGCACACTAATATGAGAAGTGGTAGTTTTGCTAAAGTCGCTTCTGATTTCATTTTGGGTAAGAGATAAAAACAGATGGAAGTTTTATTAACTTACTTCTATTTTGAAGTTGGGAATGCTGAACAATCCTGTCATTAAGACTAAACAGAAACGACTGCTGCAGTAACAAAACCAGCCTGTGATATACAAATAAAAACAAAGCAAATTCCACTTTTCATCCCACTCTGGGGCTTATACTGACACGGCATTTAAAATACATTTAGGAATCCAGTAACAAGAGCCTCTTTACAGTAGCAGGTAAGGAAACTGCAGCACTAACTTTACGATGTCACTGGATCGAACAAATGATATTTGCAAAGTCTTAAACAAAAAGCATTCAGAGCAGCGTACTTCAGGTTTCTGTCTTGGCTATATCTCCCTGTACTATATGAAAGCAAAAATACCTGATTTAGAAGTGCCATTTGTAAAGCCATTCGTTTCAAACAGCGCAGCTATTCTCAAAATTAAGCATAAAATTTCTTTGCCAAATACAGTATAACTTTACGAACTCTTCTGTTTGATGAAGTAATAAATTTCTTTTATCTATGCAATCTGTACATGACTTTAATGTTAATTTTCATCTATTCTGTCACTGAACAGAAAGCGCATACCTTCCACACAAGCATTATCCCTGGCTGCAAATCTCATAAAGCCAGCCAAATTAAGCCTGGTCAGCAGCAGGGTGAAACGATTTCCAGGAATGCCTAAAATCTACTTTCGGATTGCCCAAGTCTGCAATCATCACTCAGTTCCAAGTCACAAGCGAACCCACGCCTCTGGCACAACGTCCACTGTTAAACAGCATAAAGCACCATCACGACATCAGCGCATCAGTTACCAGAGGAACAACAGACGTCCCCATACAGGTCTCTCAAGAAAAGAGGAACCTTAGTCCATGGATGTATTTTGGCACTCGATTCATTTTAAATGATGGTCATAAAATATTGAACCTGTTGGAAAAGCCCTGCAGCTCAGCGCAGCCTGTTTGGTTTTCTCCTGATGATGAGCACAACCTGAGCAGCCTGGAATGCATTTCTCCGTTTAAATATTTTTCTGTGGTTTCAGCAATAAGTGCTTATTATCAGGGAAAAATAAACCATGGATACCAAGAAACATGTACTATTTGTTAAAAGTGACAAGCGTTCTAGAAACCACACACACAAGAGAATCCTCATTAGAGAAACGCTATCATCTTCTGCTCCAGTTCTCTGTGGTCACATTAGGGGATAATTTTCCCATACACGCCCACTTTATCAATATCATTTAAAGCACAGAACTAACTCGCCTGCCCGCCTGTATTTTCAGTCCTGAACCGCAGCACAAAGCCACACAGAACAGCAAACATTCAAGCAAAGCTCAAGAACCCTGCTGAGAACAGTTCAGCTCCCTCATCCAAGCACTGCCTAAATCAGACAGCGCCCATAAATTCAATGCAGCTGAATTCAACTGCTCTTGTTTCGAAGAGATGCAAGAATAAATTAGTAGGAAACATTTGCATATTTATCTGAACTTAAAACATCGTGTCAGGCTTCGGCTGAGCTCACATTTAAACGGCAAAAGGTTAAGGAAATCATTATCATGCACCAATTAGCAGAAAACAGGAACAAAAATGAGGAAAGCTCTCTACAGATGTAACCATTAGAAGTACATACAAGCATCCAGTGCTGCACACCTTTAACAAATAATTCCTAAAATCAAACTGATACTTGAGAAAGCAAACAGCTTAATGTACAGAGAGACTATTACTGCAGCCCAGTACCACTCATCGTTCAAGAAAGGCTGCAGTGAGACAATGACCTGGAACATCTGTCAGCTCAGATCAGTGTTTTCATTTCCCACTCCAGTTTGGACAACTGCACACCTAAAAAAGCAAGAAGGAAAGGTGGCCCCTGAAAGACTGCCTCAGCTATGGCCAACACTGACGCAAAAGAAAAGAAATAGTCTACTCAGGTAACTATGATAAGATTCATGTCAAACACAAATTTATACCATGCTTGGATCGACCATTCATAGCCTGGGATAAAATATCTTCCTTTAATTCATTCTTACCTCTCGGTGTTTTAATTGCAACATATTTGAGGACTGGGGATCTGAAAAATGTTTATAAATATCTAAAGGGAGGTGGGAGGCAATTGGATGAGGCCTGGCTCTCCTCCTTGGTGGTGTGTGACAATAGGACAAGGAGCAATGGCCTCAAACTGGAACATAGGAAGATCTGCACTAACATGCAGAAGTACTTCTTCATGGCGAGGGTAAACTTGGAACAGACCGCCCAGAGGGGCTGTGGAGTCTCCTTCTATGGAGATACTCAAGACCTGTCTGGACACTGACCTGTGCAACCTACTACAGAGAACTGCTTTGGCAGGGGGGTTGGACTTGATGACTTCTTGAGGTTCATACCAACCGCTGCAGTTCCATGACTCTGTGAGTCCACCAGGCTGAAGATGCCAACAAAAGCTCCATATCAGCTTTTAGCTACTATTAGTAAAAAGTACGTAGCTGAAGACCCACAACTCAAATTTAAATTGTTGGTAATGCTTCTAAAATATTATTTTGCTATACAAATTGGCCACTCATCTCCACACTGTGAAGGTTCCCATCAGGGCCCTCGCCCTGACAGCACCACCAGAAGCTGTGGCAGATGGGCACAGAAATGCTTCTCCTATCTCCAGATCAACACTTGGTTTTTCAGGACAGCCCTGTGCAACCAGCTCTCCACAGAAACACTCTTGGTTCTGTATCCTCAAAGCCCAAACCCGCAGCCAGGCCAGCGAAGCAACCCTAAATCCTTGTACAATTCAGGCAGTTTCTTTTGATTAAACTTTTTACTTTTCAAGGCCTTGCATGCATCAGTAAAAAGAAAAGAGGGGCAGTTTAAATGCAAATTATTAAGTAACTGAAGAGTTGAGCAACAGTCGGGAACAGCTCATCAGCTTCCACAAGGACATAAATATTTGAATAGATAAAGAGTAATTCTTCCCAGGAAAGTAAGACTCCGGTCATTCATTCTGCCCCGCACAATGTCAGCCTGAAGGCTGCTCCCTTCTCAGATACACTGGGAAGAAATAAAAAATAACAACAAAAAAAGATCAGTATAGCCCATCCGATAAGAAAAGTTGTAACCATTTCATGAAAACACTGCAGTGGAATTTCTGCTTCATGTCGATAAACTATCGAGAAGCATTAGAAGGAGAAACAGAAATATTCAAATTTGGGAATTAAGTACCTACCTCTTTTAATGTGAAGCATCTTAATTTGGTCTTTTCAACTTCTTATCTCTCCAAACAGACTTATTTCACGTACACTTACTTAGCTTTCTCAAAGTACATTAAAATATATATATATAAAATAGCCTAAAAGTGATAAAGTTGGGTCTGCTGATCCGAACTGAAGAACAGCCCCAGCCAACAACTCACCTGCTATCTACGTTACTTTTCTGTGCAACTTCAGCACAGGGAATTCCAGTTGCAACCCCACTGGGCTGGCTAGCACAGCACTCACTCCAACTGTGGCCATGGGAAATCCCACTTCACCTCCTGGCTGCTTCAGCATCCTCCGGAGGCTGCGTCACACCTGTCCTTCACACTCACCCACAACCCAGAGCTACGGACCGGAACAGCAGCCAGCACTCGGTGTGTGCATCCAGCAGGGCTATCTGACAGCCAGAAGGCAGACCTGACCCTCAGCCTTTCTGGCTGAGGCCCCCTGGCCACCATACTCCAAACTGATGGCCCCAGCAAGCTGCCAGCTACAACACCAAGGTGCCCCTCCTGCACTGCAGCTGCCAGCACCAAGCAGAGCACCATACAAGTGTCACTGCACTCTTCCTGAGACACACTGCCATACATCTGTCTACCCTGAAGCTCACCTCGGTGCCCCCTCAGTTCCATGAGGTCCTCCTGACCTTCCTCACTGCTGGCACAGTACTTAGCTCCCCAGCCCAGGTCGCTGATAGCAATACAGAATGAAGCCTGTAATAGCACGCCTGCTTTCCACGGTTACTGACACTTTCCCAGCGCTCCAGCATGTTTGTCCAGCAGCAGGCTGTTTTGCAGAAGCCATACTCACTCCCTTTCAAAAACGCCACCCAACAAAGCAACCACTTTATACACCCATTCTTTGTAAGGGAAACACAAAGTTCTAGCTGCTGAAAGAACTGCAGCGCTTCAGTGGATACTCAAACATAATAAGAGCAATCTCGCAAGCTGCAAAAAGTCAATACTAACAATTACATATTCTAAGAGCTAGGTAATTAGAGTCCCAAGGAGATGAAAGCAATGAATGAATAATAAGTGAAGAGCTGTGGAGGATGCTGAAAGGCACCCACAAGTACTCTTCTCGCTCAGCCTCGCACTGATCTGTGGCCACCTCATCCACCCGCATGCTTACACCGTCAGCTGCAGAGCGGGTGCACTCTGCACAAGTCTGCAGAAACCTGGGTGTGAAGCACAGACTGGGATGGACACTGCTAGTGTGATTTCTGTCCCTTCTGCTAGGAAGCCTGTCGTCCTTTCCCCCCAGGCGAACACAACAAAGTTGATTTGGGGAGTACCTTTACATTTTTTTTCTTCTTCAAGGCATAATAATGTTAGAAAACTGATTTTACAAGTTCACATTCATACGCATTCTGAAGTAGCCCTCACAAATGAGTCTCAGGAAATAGACCTTATATTTGGATCCTCACGACCTGCGAGCATCCCATCTGTAGCACACGCAGTTCGTGACTCAAACTTAGCAATTTCCATTCAAGGTAGATGATCCAAAAGAGAATGAAAATGCAACGAACTCGAATAATGTCATATCCCTGTTTTGTTATCAGATGTTAGTCTGAGTTCTCACTTGCAAACCAAAATATTCCAACTCATAGGCCTTATTTCCCACAGACTACTTTTGCCATGTGCTCTGCATAATACCACAAGCCTGAGACCAGCTAGAAAGGACCAAGTGTCGAACCAAGTGTTTTCCCACTCCACACTTCACAGCTTCCTCTTGCACAGGCACTGTGCTTTGCCACCGTTTCCTTTGCCTCCTGGCTGCTATATAAAATTCTTCTAATATACAGCTACTACTCACCTGAGCAGGAAAAGTCATATTATTCCCACATTCAATCCCACTTCTTAGCTCCCTTCTGATCATCTTCTAACTGATTCAGCACAGTTGGGTCAAGAGGTGCATCCTTTTATACCTTCTGTTAGGACTCACAAGGAGAACTTCAAGGTGCAGCTCATCAAACGTGTTTACTATAGTCACTAAACTTATCCAAAGTGAAAGAAACTCACTGAAAAAATGCGAGACTGGTTTTGACTCACTGACCTCCGACTGCTCTAAATTACAGGCCTACAGGATTTACCTATTAATGCTCCTGCAACATTAATAGCCTTTCCATTAAAGGTTGGAGACCGCATTCCCAATTCCACGAGCCAGCCAGCTCTACCACAAGTAGGCACCCCATTAAAGGGAAAAGGTGGAACCAGAGGCAGTTTGCAGTCTGACTCCCTTCTGATTTGCCACATAGAAGGATGCACTAGGGCTTCAGTTACTATGTTTCTAACAGCCTAAGACATAAATAAAGTGCATAAGGATACAACATCAGTATCTGAAAAACAATGACTTAAAAATACCCTAAAGATAAGGCTATCCATTATTACCTGATTTAAATTGAAAGTGACGTATTTGCAGCAATATAAGTAAACTTGTTAGAAATGCATTCCTTATGCAGTCACAAACCCTCCGTTAGAAGCACTAAGCATTAATTAAGTTAGAGGTAAATACCTTTTTGGGCACAATTACAATGCACACTTTATCAACTACCTAATTACAGCCGAGGACACAAAAGCCACGATGGAGAGCTGTATCCCACATACCTTCACTATGACCGTCTGATCGGAGATGCTGCTCATCATCTCGTTGATGGACTTGAAGAGCTGCAGCAAAGACTCCCTGAAGTCTGCTTCTCCTTTGTTTTCATAAAGTCTGCAAAACAATTGGGTGTGTCATAAACCAAAAATGGAAATGCATGGAAATCTTTTCCAGGGACAGATAAGTCCTCACATCACTTTATTTTCATTTACTTGAGTTTGCAAATGTTTACACATCGTCACACTGCACCAAGAGCTTTCCTTCACAGAAAACAAAAGAAGAAGCAACCAGACTGGGCCAGCAGGAGCAGAAGATTCTCTGTGTCTCCAAGTCACTGCGAACCCCTGAATGGCAACCCAATTCCACATGCACAGGGAGCAGCAGGCTGGGCTCTCCCCTGCCTACACCCAGGCTAGAAGATGTCTGTGAGGACCAATGCCGAGAAGCTCTGTGATGTGGAAGCCAGGAAACATCCCAACAACTTGCCAGCAACCATTAAAATCTACCAATGGCCCATGGTAAGCGACCTTAAAGTCTGCGAAGGAGAGGAAAACATATCAACCCTCTGTTTCCTCAACACTCCTCTTCATGAGAGGAGAAGACTAAATTTAAAATGTATTTCACTGCTGATTTCTGGATAGCTGACACAAAACTAGTCCTGTTTCCCTCACAGTCAATACAGCTGCCTCAGAGCAACGACTAAACGTTTGCAAGGTGCCTTCAAGAGAGGATTTCCAGAGTGGATCAGAGCCCACAGCAACTCCTTTCTCTCTCTGCCAGATGCTTTCTGGGGGGATAAAAACTGCCACGAAACACTTCAGAAGCACTAAGGGAGGGAACAAAAAAGGCACGGTTGAGCTGAGGAACCTCATCCCCTGGTGATTTGTGGTTCAATACAGCATTGGAACACGTATTTTTGAAACTCCTTGGAGTGTTTAAACACGGTGTGATTTTTGGTTCAGATGTAGGATGAGATCCTCACAAAGCGGAAAGGGAACAGAAGACCACTTGCTCCACACAATTCCTTAGTAACTTTTATTCTTTTTCCCCTCTTTGGCAACACAGATAACTCACTTCTGTTTTATACAGAGTATCCAGTTTCACAAAACTCAGCTTAATGAATGATACACACAGACTTACCATGACCAAAAACCAACAATGAGCACTTTTCCATCCACATCCAATCTTTACAGCTGTGTCTGAACACATCAGATGGATGTTCTCTCCTAACTCACTCCATGTATGCCCTGCATCTCTGCTTGCCTCCATGAACCCCTACCATCAGCAACAAGCTTTTGAAGCTGTCTGCAGTCACACTAGCTCCGTCCCCGAGCTCATTTTGCACCAAGGACCCCTTAGAGCAGCATTTGCCAACACCTCCCCTTTATTTTCCTGTTTAACTCTGCAAAACCCAGCAAGAAAGGAGCCCTGAGCATGATATGCAGCTCAGAAGGGGCACCACACCCAGGCACTTTCTCTGTACAGTCTGAGGGTGATTTCTTCACACCTGATGATAAGCAAGCTGTACTAAGAGTTCACTGTGAACTTCTCCTATAGAAGAGGAGGAGGGGCATATCCTTTTAAAATGCATATGGAGATCGAGGTGTTCTTGCTGCTTTGCCCTGAAATTAATGCGTATCATTTTTAATACCGTGTTCATAACCCTTTGGGAACCACAGGCATTATTAAATGCTATGTAACAAATACACAGGGGAAACAAATACTACAGAAAAATTATTAAGTTGCGTTATTTTGTTGTGCAAGCTTTTATTCCCCTTTCAGGTTAAAACCGGGGGCTATACAGGACAAATTACGTGTTAACTCCCAATTTCAATTATGGATTTCAGTGTCCCCCTGAACGTATTAGAGAGGCGCAACATATACTAATATAAGGAGTAACTAAACTTGACAGTCCAATAAATCAAACTGCTTCAGACAAAAAGCTTTGCATTTCAGAAAGGAAAGCGTAATAAAAACAAACAAGTCAGAGTCACAAACACGTTTCTATTGCCAGCTATTTAACATACCTCTCTTTAACACACCGGGTAATACACGAAAGCACAGCAGCTATGAGAAGAACAGTCTCACAGCACGGCAGCATTTCCACCACTGCCTTCAAAGTTTACAGACTTTCCTGCACTGAGCATTACACTGGTATCTGCACTGAGTAAACCCCATAATGATTTTTCTGAAGTTCACTCAATCTTTTGCCCTTACAGACACTGATACGCTGCACAACAGGACCTGCCATGCTTTAGTTAGATGAACCAAGCTTGTACGCATTATCCAGCCCCGAAGCTTGCCTGATATTACATTCCCCAAATGCTGTGTATATTTGTCTACCATATTACTATTTTAAAGTTAAAAATACGCTTTATTCCAATAAAACATTCTGCTTCCTTGCTGAAATTCCCCTGCAAAATGCTACACTCCAACATTATCATCATTTCAATTGCACATCTCAGGCAGGATTTCAGTCCCACAGCAGAACAAATTGTGGTGTCATTCAGCATTCAGCAGCTTTTCCAATTAATCCCCAGCCATTGAGACCTGCAGCTCCACAATGCTGAAGTACTTCAAGTTACTACTTAGCATGAGAAAACCCAGCGGCCACTACTGAAGGGTCATACTGTCTGTATATTCAATCTGCAGCCAGATATTTTTTTTCCCCCCATTTTAAAATTGTAGGACCTGCAACAGTATAAATGACATTCAGTATTTTATGGATATCACAGCAAGAATCTTAAAGGAGTAAACTGCACTTTGTCATTCGCAGAAAGGTTGATGGAGCGGGTGATTTCACAGCTCTATGTACATCCCTTGCAATACATTTGTTTCAGTCCTTTCACTGTTTGTCACAGGCTGTATCTTAATTAAGATGAACACATCAACTTGTTAGTAGCATTTTTCATATTTTGGGTAGAAAACGAAGTACTGATGGCAAAATTCATTTGAAATAATTATTTGTACTTGCCTTTATGGACAGACAGCACCACTGAGCTGTGGCGCACATCACTGCTTTTGAGGGAATCCAAGTGATCCTTTCTAGACAATCCTACCCACCTGAAGGACAGGGATTTCCCACCACCACCACACTTACTGATTGAACAGTATCCTGGAGCGGACTATGAACTTGAAGATGTACTCCAGAGCTTTCATGGCTTTGAAGAGTTGGTCGGTGATACCACACTTCTCAGCATTATCCACGTACGTTTTTAAAACTTTAGTCAGCTTGCTGTTCCAAAACAGAAACACAAGAGAAGTTATAAGCACGTTCACAGCAAAGAACTTCAATGCTGAGAGACTGAAGGAAAAATTGCGTTTCAAGTAGAGCCCTCCACAGTACGAAATTAAGCATGCAACTAATAAATACACATTATGAACTTGCTCGTGCTGATTAAGTAACTGCAACCTGATCTTGGGTGAAAACACAGACTGCATCACTCAACACACAAGCAATAGAGAATGGCTTGCTAAGATTCCTGTTACGCTGGATATTCAAGGCTGTCCCAGTTAATAGGCCATTATAAAGGCACAACTACCACTTATAGTAAAAAAATATATATATAATTAAACACAGGTACCTTGATAAAATTAAAGCACCCAAAATGGGAGCTTCTTGTTTCATTACGGTCTGCCCTTTATGCAGCTTTGCCCGTCGATTTTGGGCTAGAATTTGTGAAATGTATTTCTTAAAAATTCATAAGACAGCAGCTAAGAATGTGGAATAATGGAATTTCCAAGTGTGTCAAATTTGGAAGTAACACAATTTTAAAAATAGCACCATTCTGACTACCTCATTTTGAATGAATATAAACCACTTACATAAATGCAACTACAAGCAATTCTGTATTACAATGTCCTAGCTACAGTGCATGCTTCAACACGCACATTAATAGTGAGGATGTACAACCATAGAATCATAGAATGGCCTGCACTGAAAGGACCACAATGATCATCCAGTTTCAACCCCCTGCCATGTGCAGGGTCGCCAACTACCAGACCAGGCTGCCCAGAGCCACTACATACAAACACTATATACCACTACAGACAATAGCATTGTATAGACAGACATCTCAACATACAAGCATTTCTTTTAACAGGAATTAACCATTTGAGAGTTTCAGTAGCCACTTACATATTCTTAACACCAACCTCTCTTAACGTAGCCCGGTGCAATAAAAGCAGAGAGGGATCTGTCACAAATCAAGCCAACATCGCCAGGTCTTCCCAGCACCCAGAGCCGGAACCTGCTTCTACATCTCTCCATTTAAAGGAGGGATAAATGCTTTCCCTGCCTACCAGCAGAAAGGCCACCTCCAGTTCCAGCAACAAAGGCAGGTGCTGCAGGATGCTCCATCCTTTGTGTGCTTCCACCAAGGCAGCAGAAGCGGCAGCAGCTCAGCACAGTGAATGCAACATCAAGGTTGTGACCAAAGGCATAACTTCTTCACTATTTTAAATCGATACTCCTCAAACCTTTTCTGCTCACGTAACAGAGACTGTACAACAGCAAAGCATACAGCAGGTTTGCCTGGCTGAATTTTTTTCCTCCTAATACCAAGAAGATATCCATCACGTATTTTTCTCCAACAAGAACAGTCTGAAGCAGCTACAGTGGACCTAACGGCCAAGAAATATCTAAGACAGCAAAAAGGAATGGATCTTTGTTTGCTCTTCACTACTTCCTCCCCAAAATGAGGGTAGTACAAATAATATAGAAGACACTGATTTAATGCACCAAACAACACATACTTGAAGAATCTTAAATAGATACTATTTCCCTTTCAAGCGTGACTGAGAAATGCTTACAAATATTTTCTTCACAAAACAACTTCTAAAATAGTCAATTATCCCCTCCTTCAATACAACAAAGTCAAGACTTTCTCCTTGCAAATACTTTATTGCAGCTGTTTTAGAAGGGAAAGACATCATCTATTCAGTCTTCTACACACCAAATTCTATGGGCAAATTCCTAATGAAACAAATAACTAAATAAAATTATCTGGAATAAAATGTGCAAGCCACATTACATCCCCAATTCAAAAAAGGAGTCTTGAGGACTTACGTGTAGGCTAACGTAGCACTGAAATGCTTCTTAATGTATGTTTCCAGGACCGGATTAAAATGTTGAAATTTTCTGTCAGCAATCAGTCCAATGATAAACACCTGAAAAATGAGAATAATGATTGCAACGCACACAGAATTGATCCTGTGTATTCAACTGCTATTTTCAGACCAGCCACGGTAGCGACATTAAAAACAAAGACAGACTTTGACTTTCGATTATCCTCCCCATACACAAGTACTTTTCCTTCCTGTGAAAGTTCCCTGCTCCAAACAAAGCTTTCTGATCCAGCCCTAATGCCTGCTGCTCATCCACTCCAAAACTGGGACCCTCTCTGGGAAGATGGTATGATGCCATCGCGCCATGCCTCCCAATCATACCCAACTGAAGTTTCAGAGAGAATAAAAACCTTCCATGCATCTTTAACCAAAGATACTAACTAGTTCAATGCTAATAATGTCTGCATCGATAGCAAACTGCATTCTAATACATCATGATCACTTTTTTTATTCATAATTACAGTACCTGCAATTTTAGACTATGCGGGATGCAAACTTACCAAAGCATCAAACACCAGCGTGTCAAATGTCTCACTCTCTGAGTTCTCCATCATTATGTTAAAAAGTGCATCCAATGTGTCTTGAAGGAACTACAAATAAATACGCAAGCCACCACATTTAAAAGGAACAATAAAAATCAGGTTTCACACAGGTTTATACAGACATGTTTGCCTTCATTTATGCAAGACGTTTTTGAAAGTTAGCTGAGAAAGGGAAAATTTCACATTGTTTTTCTGCAAATTCTTTTTAGTTCATTACCATAAATCCACGTCACTCAAAAATAGGGAAAAAAATCATATTTGGTACTTGAAGAAAACATTTAATCTATTTATAGTAGACAAACAAAATATATTCCAAAACTCAATATCAACATACAGCCAACAGGGTCATGCAGTTTCTGATGACTGATGTTTCATAGCACAAACCAGACAAGCAACTCAGGCTCATGCCAAACCAGTCACCCTGAGTAGTTTGAGCTGAGCAGTATGCGAAGTGCACAGCGTATGGCTTTTCACAGCTGCACAATTCCAAATGACAGCATACATGCAGGCGTGGGACACAGAGCACACAACCTCCTGCCCCAGCCCAAAACCTACAGATCTATCCCTGTACAGAGGAAGTCTTCACTAGCCAGCTGGCTGGGCACCCTGATCTGTGCAACATGAAAGTAAAAGCAGATTAGTGTCAGGGGGCACAAGTTGAACAGTGATAAAAACTGTTTTACACGTATTTAATTAAAGCATTGCTTCCCACTGACAGCAAGCATCACATTGGTAAACCAGAGATAAACACATCCAGTTCTGTCAACACAGGATTCTGCATCTGTGCATCCTCTTCCATCAGATGACAAAAGCAACACGGGGTTCCCTAAGGCAGAATTGTCCCGCCCGCCGTTTGTTTTGGTTGAGAGAGAAGAGGTTTAACCTAAGATTGCTCTTGCAAATTTGTCTCACAAAAAAAAAAAAAAAAAAAAAAGTAAAAAAATGTCTTTTTCTTCATCTGGTAGACAAAGCACAGCAGGGGAGGAAAACCTAAGGAAACACCATGCAACTGCTGCTGAGATTATAACCCCAAAGAGATGCTACGTGCCTTGGGAGAGCAATGGAAAAACACCTCAACTCCCACCTTCCTCCCTCAGGGGCTTCTGTCTGTGCAAGGAGTTTCCTGGGCCATAAGTGATTCACTTGAACTCCCTGCTAAATCCAGAGGTAACCCTCAGGAGCTGACCTCCACCTAGAAGCTCGCTAAATATGAATGAATACCCAAGATTTCAGCACTTAAGCACCAGCAGCTCAAGGAGACAGTACAGCATTGTCAGAAGAAGTCTGCCTTGGTTTGAAGAGCACTGTCAGGCCCAAAGCACTGCCTGCTTAGGTCTTAAGTCTTCAAAACAAAGGATGGTCAGAAGCCTGGGCCACAACTGGGCAAGCCTTGGTTTCACACTGAGGCATCATACATGGCCTGGCATTGGTACAGTTTGAGTTTTACATCTGTGTGCAAGGACTTCATGTAGCAGCACAAGGGATGCAGAATCAGTGCTGCTGCTATCAACAAGGAAACAATTCTCAGGCAGGGAGACAGCCTACACAAAGACTTTCTGAACCTCACTGTAACAAACAGAGCAAATCAGTGGTCTACAAAATAATGAAAAAGGTATAAAGAGCAGCACGAAACATTCGCTCTTCTGTACTACGTGCAAATCAAGTTGTGCCCCAATTCCCACGTAGGAAGATGTGAGTAAGGCTCTATACAAGTCCTGCAGCAGTGCAGGGAGATGGAGTGCCAGAGAACTAATATTGCTGTTACTGGAACCCCATTTGCACAGCATTCTGATGCTTCTAAAATCACCAGTATCCATCAGGCACTGATCTGTTGTGCGTTCCCTGATGTTGTTTGGAGAAGAGTGAAAATTACAAATGACAGCACTATGACAACGCTCGTCAGAACCAAGCGCCAGTGTCAAGTTTTGAGCCGTCCAATGATCCATAACAAAACAGCAGTAAGGAAAACCTTCCCAAAAAACAGATCGTATCTGAGATACCATTCTCACCACACTCAATAAAGAGAACAAGATCAGCAGCCTCATATTTTAAGTCAATTTAAGATAGGCATTCTTTAATATTTCTATTAAAAGCATTAAAATCCAAACGAAGCTAAAACACTCCAGGCCCTTAAGGGTCATCTGTCCCCAATACAGTGCATCTTTTGACACTTTATTATATTTGATTTAGTAGAACACATTCAATAATGTCTCAGCCTACTCTTTTCCATAAATAAAGCTGTCATTATGTAGGTCTGTGCAATCACTCAGTGGCCTTGGCAAATGTAAATAACTTGGCTCAGCTCAGTATTTTCAGGAGAAAGAACTTCACATCCATCTATTAAAAATATATTAAATAACACAATGTGATGATTCCAAGATCTTGCAAAGAAAAACAACCTTTGCCTTACTGTATACGTATATAAAAGTCACAGGAGTAACTACAGGACACCAACAGAAATTTCTACATTAATACAGATCTGCAGGTTTCATCCGTTTTTACCAGTATTTAATGATCTTCAAGGGAAAGAAGATTGGCACCTTGAAGACAAAGAAACACCTGGCTATGATTTAATGTGTGGCAGGGTTAGGGGAAAAAAAAAAAAAAAGGAAAAAACCATCAAATGAACATTTTTGAAATTAACTTGTTACCTTAACAACTTCACCACCATCAACCTTCATCAACTGCTTCAAATTCTGCTGCAGCAGGTTCGTGTTAGATCTCCATTTCAGAAGTCCCAAGAGATCAACTAGAGATTAAAAAGAAAACATTCTGCTGTGATATCATGTGGGATATTTGCTTTCACTACACACTGTAACCGTGTTCAGAACAAACAGGTTTACTGCCATATGTCAGCCGTTTTCACTGGACAGCAGCACGTGTCTAACGTACCTCTGCAAGAAACGTACACTGCAAGAAACCTGGTAGCATCTCTCTGCTCCGAAATAACCGTGAAAGGCTCTAAATAAAAGCAGACTGATTTTGAAATGTCATTGGTAAAATCTGGGCCAAGGAAGCCCGATCCCTCATTTCTAATTTGCTGTATACCACAGTTGTGTGTTTAAAAAAAGATGCCAACATATAATTAGTCATCCACCAACACAGTGATATCCACGCGGCTGTGATTCTTCCAGTGTGAACATTTCTAGCTTCTCTGCTCTCTCTAAATACCATGAAAGCAAAATGCGACAGCACAAGCCAAACAGTAGCAAACTAAGTTAATTCAGGGGGAAAGCTGTCTGCTTAGTAACTCCTAACATCCAAACTAGTCGGCTGCTTTCCAGGGATGGACCGGGGCATGGGTTGGATCATGAGAAGAATCAACTGTAAGCAGTCATGTCCCCAAATTCTACATCCCACTGTTAAGATG
This sequence comes from Alectoris magna, assembly GCA_030625065.1. Taxonomy (NCBI): domain Eukaryota; kingdom Metazoa; phylum Chordata; class Aves; order Galliformes; family Phasianidae; genus Alectoris; species Alectoris magna. Next base: position 20,964,395 of record CM060566.1, on the reverse strand, counting down.
GTGTCAACTCCATCTTTCACCGATAACTCTAGAAAACATAGCAGGTGTGCTCTCTCTTTTACTAGTCATGAAGACCCACAGCACCATTTTTCAGTGAGACAACTCACAATCACGCTCCATCTGCAAAACAGCAAGCCATTAACAACCACACTGCAGCACCAGCAAGCTACACCCACTTCTGCATTTTTCTGAGATGCAACATAGAGCTGCAAACAAACCCAAAAGTCCAAGCTCATCATCATGCCTTTGCCAAACTAACACTGGGGAAAACTTCCTTCCAGTTTCATTAAGTCAGCTTTCAGCACAGAACAGGACATCTGTAAGTCATCCTTGGTAGAAAAGTCCAAAGAGAAAACTACAACATTTTAACGACTGCCTTCAGTTTAGTGACTGAATTACGAATGCATACCACTAAATACCAAAAAACGTGGCTAACATTATGTGACTTCTGCCAGGGTAACTCTTAAAACAAAAAGACAGCATCCCCAAACCCAACTCCCTCACGCTTTACTCAACCCCTCAAAGCAACCAACAGAATATTTGCCAAGACGGGCATCTGTAGAGTCTATGGTGCAAATTACACAGAAACCCAGAGCAGCTGCTAGATGTTCCCAAAATCTTTCACTCTACGGAAGGAATAAAGCTGTCTCCAGAGCAATTTTTCTTAAGTAATTTCCCCTCTTAGCAGGGCTCAGACTAAAACAAGCCTTCTCTCTCTTTGGAGAGCGTTCCAAGCTGAAGTGGTGTAGTACAATAGCCACAGTCCCCCTTTTTTTTGTTTTTAATGTATTCTATGGGAAGTCTACTGGTCAAAAACTAAAATCCCAAAAACTCAACATCAACAGAAAAAGTGCTTCTGGAAGAAAGTTGAAGATGTCTCTAGGAGATAACCAAAGCAGTTCATGAATACGTTTGTATCAGATTTCTAACACTGAACTGAATTTCACCCGGACTTCTAAAAAGGCACCAGCTTGATGAAAGAAATGAGCTGGACAAAAGCCAACCCACATCTTCGGAAAGGAGTCGTGCAGTGCCCCAAGAAAACAAACTCGTGCACTTTCAGTGCGATGGCATAGCAAATGCATAATGAATATACATGTGTGAACTGAAAATGTCAATGTAGTCCGACACCAAGAAAGAGAAAAATAAGTTAGTGTACAGAAAGAATGTGCCTTCACTCCGTGACTGCAAGCATTAACCCCAGCAAAGCACCAGTCAGCCGCTTCATCCTACTCTCTCAGTAAGCGCAGGAATAAAATAACACAGTAAGTAGAACAGGGTAAGAATGTAAACTGCACTTATCCTATAGAAAATAGTAATTACTACAGGTTCTCTAGATCAAGTGAAATGTATAGGATCAGGAAACACCAGAGGAAGAAGACTGAGCATTTTCAATTGCAAAAGGTTAGAGTAAGTATCTAGCCTGCCTGTAGCCAGTAACAACTTTAACAGTGTAGCACATTTGATGCTGTAAGTTAAACACAAAGATCATCTTTCACATCTTAATTAACAACAGGAAGCAAATGGCCCAGTTTCCTGATTATATTCTTTCCTTGACTCATATGCATGCAAAGGTTTCCCTTCACTGATGCATCAACAGCACATCAAGTGACAATGGCGATGTAAGGCATCACCTGAAAACACCTCGATAGTTCAAGGATCTCACACTGCCTTAAATTTCTGATTTTTAATATCGATGCTCCATTTTATTACACCAAAATGAATTTGATATGTATGTCCAAGTGTTTCTTCACCTGATAAAGGACATACGTGTTACCAAAGCGTCTTGAGAGCACAATGGAAGTAGAGGTATATGGCAGCTGAATCCTCCATGTCTGGGAAAGATGTTATCTTCTTCCTCAGGTGGAAGAGGAATAGAACGTGTGGTCAAGAGGCAAAGCCATGACAAGCAGCATCTTGCAATGCCTCCAAGAGCTCACTCACCCCTGAGGCAGCTGTGCCTTTGCCTGGCATTGCCCTTTATTGTTATTATTTTAAACAGTCCTTCTCAGGACCGTTCACCTTATACTTCTCTTCTTCCTAAAAATTAAACTCAAAAATCTAAGGAAAACATTGTTCCTACCAATGTATTTTGCTAATAATGCTAGTTGCAAAAAGCAATATTACCACTTTGCAGTTCATAAAGAACAGAAAGCCTATGAGTGTTAGAGAAGCTTAATACAGCCCGCGACATCAAACATAATGCAGAAAGAACCATATGATTTATTAGCACAACTTCACAATTATTAAAGATGAGTTTTAAAGCCAATTCTAGGAGAGCAGAGAAAAATATTACAGATGACCAAAAGGAGAAAATTACTTTGGCTTTGGTAGCTGAGAATAATTGCAGATTTTTATTTATTGCTGATTAAGGAAGTTAAGGAGGCAGTACTATCTCATGGTTCTACAGAAGTTAATATCAGCTTCAGAACCTACATTCTGAACGGCACGGCCAACTTCCAGATGAAAAATGATGTTTGAGGAGTTCAGAAGTTGTGTGCCTCCTTTATAAATTACCTAAGAATACACAGCGATCTTCTTGAATATTGTAATACCTTGAAGAAGCGGCTCTGGCAAATTGCACAGACAACATTATTACCTGTAACATTAGGTAAGAATCAAAGTTCAAGGCATATTGTACGTAAACGAAGCATGAAACAATGCTGAGTCCTAATTTTAGTGATTTCAGTAAGAGTTGTTCTTTGAAAACAGTCAACGCGTTGACCACTAAAATATTTCCAAATACTATGAAGGTCTAGGAAAGACTGAGAATGAAAACAAGCAAACAAAAACAACTCTACCATTATCAATCACAAACCAAAAGCAGCAAGTAGTTGCATTTCACATGGTGGTTTCTGTATTCTACAAAATCCCCAAATCACTGCGTTACTGCTGAGCTATGATCCTGCATTCGCGATCAAATTCCAAAAGTCATTTCTGCATTTTCTTGCTAAGCATCCTCTTAGGCTATAAGACTGCCAGACTGCAGTAAGTCTGATGTGCTCTGAATATAAAACACTTAGGATGTGCTTGGAGAGAGATGTCCCTGGAAAAGACCGCAACAGAACTGTGAGTTGACGAGGAAGTCGCAGAGTAGTAACTTTCCTCCTGGACAGAGGAGTGACCAAAGAATTAATTAACGTGACAACTCCAAGCACAGTTCCCCCCATCCCCACCTCCTCATCCCCAGCCTCAGCTCCTGGTGACTCAGGCAGGAAGGATGCCACTGCCCAGCGTGACTCACACCCAGTGACCCACCCACACTCCCAGCCCACCATTGCTGCGAGGGGAAGCCATGGTAACTAAGCACAAAACCTAAAGAGAGGGCACAGTCTAGAAGCGTGAAATATTCGCTTCAGTGGCTGCCACCAGACCTGGTTGCTGCAGCCTCTGGATGCGGCCAGGCAGCTGACAAGTACGCATGAAAAATGTATATAAGGTGGTTCTGAAAAGAGCAAAATACACCGACTCCATTCCTGGCTTTCCACAAGAATATGCCAACAGGAGAGCGGCCTCCACGCAACGCATCCTCATGTACACAACTGCCTGTCCAATACTGAAGAATTACAGGGCTCTCTTTGCGCACAGCATACAGAAAATACTGGATATTGCACCTTGAAAACAACACAAAATAGATTATTTTGCAGCACAGCCGTGATATTATCTCCCCCTGAAAACAAACTCACCCTTTCTCAGGGCTACTATTCATATCCACACAGCAGTGAAATGTCACAGGGCCTGTTTTCAGTGTATTCAATAGAAAAGTCTCAACTATGTGGCAAACAGAGGCACCCTGGGTTAAATGGATGCAGATATATTCTGTTTACTTGCAGACATACTCCCCTAAAGTAAAACCAAACACGTGGAGAGAGCATAGTTGAGATACTAAACTGTGAGTAGATGCTTTCAGAGCACCTTGGCAGCTTAACCCAAAATAGGGTGTCAAGCCATCCACCACCCCACTCAGAGGAAGGGAGACTGAGAAGACTGCATGCAGATCAGTGCATACAGCTCCACTCAAGCTGCAAGACAGAAACTCCAGTGGTTCTATGAACTCACCATTCTGGGTAAGCTTTGTGGAACAGACCAGAGTAGAAATCTGGAAAGAGTCTTTGCTGATGGTGCAGCTACCAAGGTTCTGCATGCTCTTCCCTGTTGCAGAGTGTCCCTTTTCCTCCAACTCTATTTTAGTGGAAGGCAGACTTAAATATGTGGAGGCATCCTCAAGCTTCTTTGCTTCTGCCTGCAGCAGAGTTTTACATGCAGCATACAAAACAATTTAAAAGAAAAATGAGCAAGAAATCCTCATAATAGTAAAATTTTATTATTTACCCTGGAATTTCTTAAGAGTTGGCTCCAGAATTGGAGCTATCCAATGAGTCGTTAACAATTGCACTAACCCATCTACAGCTTAGAGCCAAGATCTGATATGTAAAGGGCAAGACAAGTAGCTTTCCCCCCAGCCATGAAAATCCACATAAATAAAATTCAATTACAAGCCTAAGAAATTTGACAATTAAAACATCCCTGAGAAAACAGATCCCAAGTTTAACCATCAGTCTGCCATACTGGCAAGCCACACAGTACTTGCTAATCAGCTGCTTGATCTACTGTAATATTCCACAATAAGCATCTTGTTCTGTATATCACTGTGTAACAAAGCAGTGCACTGGAAGTAAGCAATGCTCACACTTAGCCACCAACTATGGGAAGAGTATCTCCAAATTCTATACCTTATAAACTATAAGGTCGTGTTCTCCATCTCTCAACGTTGTTCCATCGTATCTCATGAGCTTCACAAATGCAAGGGCAAATATTTTTTCAGATTTATCTTTGGCTGTTAAAAAGAAGCATCGTACATAATTGAGTATTCAACATTAGTAGTGACACTTCATTTAAAGTGTAAAACAAAAAATGGACAACCTGTGTGTGAGTGACAACCTAAAAAAGGCTTTCAGATGTAGAAAAAAAGGTAAAAGAAAAAAACCCAAAGTCTTTTATGTGTAACAGAGAACCAAAAACAGGGGGAAAAAAAGCATCAGTGTCTGGCCATGCTAACCCACTGTATATCCAATATAAACTAGAGAATGCATTCAAGTATTCTCTCATTGTTCAACACCTGGTATCAAAAAATAACAACAAGGCAACCATGGTGGACAGAAACTCCAAAGTAAATTACAAAATAAAACCAGAAGGAAAATGCAACTTGAGATGGTCCAATGAGCCTATGAAGAAGCACTGGGGTCCTAAAGCACAGTCTGTAATCAATACTTAAACTGTGGTTAACTTAAATGTTTCTACCACCGCATACTTCTTTTTTTTACTCCAGTAGTCTGCAGCTCACAATCATAATTTTGACGCCAACGACACTAATTCTCTGCACACACGGTTTTCATTAGTAGATACTATTCTCGAAACAAAGAGAATCTCTTATTAATGACCACTTTACAAAGCATACTGCTTTAACTAAATAACTGTTCTGGGATAGTGAACTCCATGCTACACAGATGAGAATACATAAAAGTACTGCATACCTTAAAATGCATCCAGTGGATGCCTCCTGATTAACACTTTGGTCAACACATGTATTCTGCAGCAAAAAAAAATTGCTGCCAACTTAAAAAGGTGTTCTTGTCCAATGAGACCACCACTGTCATTACTACAGGGAATGAATGTTATCATAACCAAGACGAACCCCCAAATTTTACTGGAGAACAACTGGTGACAAATGGAGATGTCTAGCAGGATTGGCTGAACGCTCAGCCTATGAAAGCATCTGAGCTGCCAACAGCATTACCCAAAAGCTGAGGAGAACCACAAGCCCTCAAGTGTCACTTACTTCAAAACAACCACAAGTCAGCTTGAAAACCAGAAACGGAAACCAAGTTTCTTAATAGCTTCTACTACTGATCCTAAGCCTCCTGTAACTTCCCTTTCACATTCTTATTTCACACGTGGGATGCTATTAAACGTTTAAATATCTTCACTACCACCTACCTCTAAGATGAGCAACACCACAACCCTCTCAGTTCCTAACTGAAAGCTTTACCCACCAGCCCTTTGATTTGGTGTGAAGAAATGACCGGGCAGGAAAAGAAAAGGCAATGCCAAAAGTAAAAGCTAGAAGTTGCGAAGAGAAAATAAGTTGAAAAGCTAACATAAAATAAACAGGCAAAAGCTGATCCCCACAGCAAAACCAATTGTAACAGTCAATTACAGATTAGAAATTTTATGCCTGTTTCAGCAGATTTTGGCAACAGACACTGACAAGAATCATAATGAAAAGGCCAAATTACTCACAGTCCTGTGACGATCTGTGTCGGAACGTGAACCTCAAATGACTCCGGTTCACATCTTCAATGGGGATGGCGACCTTCACGTATTGTGGGAGAGGATGGAGAAAGGAAACAGTCAGGGCAGTAGCTTCAAACATACCTACCACTACCAAATCTCATCTAGACATTTTCAACACCAGTCTTGGCTCTTTACAAAACATTAATGTTAAGGACAAGCTTCAGTTGGCCACCAAAGACCAAAGGTCACAGACTCCCCAGGAAAACCAATCATTCTTGCACTAAGAAAAGAAAGGAAAATGAAGCAAGGCTGCTAAGTTACCCAGCAAGACACGGAGATACTAAGGCTGACACAGCCACGACAGTTGAAACCTCAAAGCACTCCCTGTCAATCCTCCCAGCTCAGGGATGAGTCCACCTTGACTATGCCTGGCAAAGGTGAACTTTGTAAGATATTTATTACCTATGCACCACTTGCACTACACAAACTATTGGTGCATCAATGATCTCCACGTAACCAACTTGCAGAGGTGTAACTACTCTTCTCCCCTGACATTTTTGCTAGAGTTGCTATATTTCCTCAGTCATGTGCACCAGCAAGCTCCATGCTGTCTGCTGCTCCCTACCACATCTGGGGTTCTGAGACTCCCCAGCAACAACTTTTTGCTGCCACATGTACTGAGAGCTCCTCTGACTTGAAATCACAGTGCGGAGAGATGCGAAGAGCCTCTTTTCTTTGATATGCATCAACTGTTCCCACTGACTACAGAATATTTCATTAAGCTAACGTTGGCCTCCTACACAAAAATCGGCATTTAAGCTAAAATGTTATTATCCAAGCAGCTCCGGCAAGCTTGCAGCACAAGCAGCCAAGTCCCAAAACAACGATGAGTTCAACAGTATAGCAATTATGTTTTAATCTCAATATTCTGCTTTTGCAGGTCAGTTTCATGGAAAGAGTAAAAACCATTCCCAAACAGATGGTGCAGTGCCCCCAAAACAGTCATCTTGACCAGAAGGATGAAATACATTTTTCTACGCAATGAAAGACTAATCCATTTTCCAGCCATCTCTGAAATACCTCCTTTTGTTCTACTGAGAATGGCTACAGGCATTCATTTTCCTAAATTTGCTTCTCAAGACTTTCCACTGAAATCTGTATTAACTTCATATGAACACCAATGGATGAAAACATTGTAACGTGTTTGTACCTTTACAGTCTCAAACCAGCGAGGCTGCTTTACTTGGTAATATATTACTGATTTGTACTCTGAGATGGCTTCATCACCAGCACCAGGAAAAATAACACCCTATAAAACACAAGCGGAAGAGAAAAGGTTTATGCCCATCTTAACCTCTACTTTTCAATTCGATAAATAAAAAATGAACCAGTAAGTAGGTCAAAATACGATAGAAATCATGCACCGATATGATAAGGGAATCATCAGAAGGAGAAAATTTTGTTGTAAACAAAAATAGGGACTGAAGTTGAAAATACCTAAAAAGATGCTGAAGAGATGAAACATACATATAAAAAAATACATTAACTAAATAATACCTCTAATCTTTTCCCATCTTCATCATAAACAGACACTGTAACTTCTACATTTTTTGCTGTTGTTTTACTGCCTTTGTCAAAATCTCCTTGAACCAACGTCACATAGATGTCGTTCCGAACATCGCCTACGAGACAAGAAGGACAAAGTTTGGAGTCATTTTCACAGTGCATCTTTTGATTTGTGATGTGAACAACGCACAGAATCAATGACCAACATTACTAGTAACAAACACACACATATATACGGCAAAATGTTTGAAAGCCAGCATATTTCGAGCATTGAAAACCAGCAGTGCTGAAAGCAGTTATGATTAGCTAAAAGTGACCTAAGGTTTGTAAACTTGAACTACCAACGCACAGAGCTGAAGCTAACAAATAAACACAACAACCAACCACACAATTATTTCTGGACTGAAAGAATACATCCTCATCATTAAGATTATGTACCGTATCATTCCAGAAACACCTCAGTTCTCTTGTTGGCTCTACCCTTTATTTTCATCATTAATTTGAAAGGATACATTTCAATTCCTTCAACTTCTCTCACACACGTATTTTTACATGACAACCTATGGAGGTCTGCTATAACATTACACTGGGAGATGTTCGGATGTTTTTGCTGCTGAGGGTTTCAGGGGAGGACTACGTTTAGCTTTACGTCTCAAAACGCTCTTCAGTCTCGCCCCCATAAAAGTAAAACTTTGAAATGAACTGGGAAACAGGATTTCCAATAATTCCAGGAGGCAGATGGTCTACGTGCCAACACACCATCGTAACAAGCAGAGGTGCTGAGGCACTCAGAACATATTGGCTATATCGTAAAATATGTGACAAACGCAGTCTGCAGCCACAGGAGGAGAGCTGGAACTCACTCGTTTCTGAAAATATGGCTTCTCCAGAGCCCATCAGTCTGAAAGGACAGTGTCATCTTTAACTGTATTCTGAAGATTGGCTTCCGTTGTTGTCGGGGTTTTTGTTTCTTTGGGGGTTTGTTTTTGTAAATAAACATCAGGCATGAACAACCGCAGAACATACACAGAAAAGAGACATTATAGCTCTCTTTTATATGTATTATCCAAAGTTAGCACAAACCCTAAGAGACCTGCTATCTCTAAATCAAGCCTTTTGCTCTGAAAAATCTTACCTGCTTTCAGGTTTGGATTTACCTCAGGAGATAAAAGTTTTACATCTGCCCTTGCGAGGGAGACAACAGCAACACTGCATTTTGTATACATTTTCCTCCACTGGAAATAGGGGAATTTTTATTGCCATCTCAACATCAGGTCTCTGTTTGGGGTGGACGTTACTAGTTTTATTAATTTCTGCAGCACGTGTGGCAGGTATACATTTACCTCCAATCTATATTTTGGGACAAGATCATCAAATCATCAGGGTTGGAGAAGGTCTCCAAGATCATCCAGAAAAGACCTCCAAGATCCTTTAACGACATCCTATTTGCAGGTTCCTTTTTCCCCAAAGCGTCTTTGCATACAGGTATTTAAAGAAGGTTAAATATTAACAAAGCAGAGTGCATTCACACAATGGCTTACCAGGCATAATAATCTCTGGAAACCCCATTTTCCGAGCCACAGCTGTTGATCTATCCACTAAGTGTGGAAACTCTTTTCTAATCTGATGAATATCTCCTGGAAGAAGTTTCAAAGTCACCCACAAACCTGTTGGGTAAAAATCACTATTATTAAACTTGTGGTTTTTCTAGTTATTGAAGACATTCATCCATTTAGGGGACACATTCAGGAGCAATTGCACACAGCTTCTCACAGACAGGCTGACAAAGCCCGGATCTCAGTCATGACTTTGAACCTTCACTACAACACGACTTTACTGAGGAGAACAACAGGTCAGCAGGATTACAGTACAACGACTGCACGATGGAAACCACTGGGCAGCATCCAGACACACGGAGGCCCTTCACATGCCACCATTAACACCAGAACTCCTCCTGGCAGCATCCTGAGAGCCAGACTTGTCTCACTCCTCACGTCTTACACACAGGGCCTTGTAGAAAGGCGGTTATTAAGCCATTAACAGAACAGCCTCCAGCTTTCAGCTCTCAAAAGTTCTTTCTAAGGGAATGTTTATCTTCCACAGGAAGAAGTGGCACATCTCTCCATTCAAAGCGAGGTTGCATTTTACAACCAAGCAATATGGATACACCAAGGCAGCCAGCACCAACAGCTGACAGATACCCTGAAATGGTTCAGGCCCACCACCCCCATCAGCTGTTTTCAAGGCACTGAATACCCAAATCTACAGCATCAGCTTTACGCAGTCAACATTTTCCTCTCTCTTCAGCAGCAAAAGCAGCCACTAAAGCCAATGCTTGCCAACTAACATCAGGCATGCTTGTTATAGGGGGGAAAAAAAAGATACTTAAAAAAAAAAAAAAGTGTTCCACGCTTGGTAAAACGACTGCCAATTACACTGAAACATGAAATAATTGCAGCAGCAATTTTCAGACAATTCCCAAATTAAAAACCATGAAAAGAATACCCCAAAAATATTCATCTATAAAACAACTGCGTGAGTAACAGGATAACCCACAATTTAACTATGCATTTGTTTTGTATATAACTGGCAGCTAGCTTTCTTTTTTTTACTAAAATCTCTCACAAATGGCTCTGGTCTGATTTGTTGCCAAAGGCAGTCCTACCAGCTGCTATTGCATTAAACAGTAATGTACCCACAAGGACTGGCCAAGCCACAACTCTCTGTCCTCTCTGGTTTGCTGGGGGTGGGCAGGGCCTTGTTTAGGGAAAGCATTTGGAATGAATCAGTTTTCTCCTTCCTGATATGCATTTGTCATAAGTGAAAACTGAAGAGGGGAGGAAATCAGATCCAAGTTTTCCACTTCAGTCAAAAAGAATTTATACATACACGAAAATACAGAGTTTTACTTACTGTAAAGTCATTTTTAAAAAATCAATGAGAAAAAAATAAAAAAAACAGCAAAGCAGCACATAATTTGTCCTGGGCCAGGCCTATCTTTCATATACTCAAAAGCCAATTGTAAACAGGTAGCTCTGCACTGGCCTGCCTGAAAGTACATTAATTCAGACTGAAGAAAGATAGCAGCTAATACTGTAACCAGAGCCACACAATTCACTTTTTAGCTGGCAGATACATTGTAAGTGTTGTGCACAACAAAGGCAATCCAGAGGAAACAAGAGGGATCACTGGGGTTGCTTCCTTCTGCAGAGGCACCCGTGTGGGTTCTGATGGGAGAAATCCCTTGCTTGCTTGCTTGATGGGAAGCCAACTGCTGCGATCGCAGCTGCAAAGCAAGGAGAAGGAAGGGAAGGAAAGGACTATTCCTTCCTTCAGCACAAGGAAGACAACATCTGCAGCTCTGGGGCACAAGGGCAGACTTCCTGAAGCAGTTTTCAGCACAGAAATACAGAGATGTCCCAGTGAGGGACACTGAAGAGAAAGGACAGAGGGTCAGCCGGGCTGACAACAGGGGCAAAAGATGCTGAGCAGAAATAGCAGAATCAACCTTGAAGGAGAGGAAACATAGCACAGAGGTACTTACTGGTACCAAACAACAGTGTTGGTGATATTATGCCCCCTTGACTCCATGGTTATAACAATCCCAGGCTGAAAATCAAGCAATGAGAGTTTTTACATACACCAGTGTATAGAAAGAACAGTACGTACCCTGACCCTTGTGGTTAACTTCTTTAGCAGCAATCACTTTGTTTATAACAGTCTGAAGGAAATCATTCTCCCCTGCCACCCTGGGTGAAAAACGGGATGATATGTTCAGCTGCTTGTGTCGAATGGCGTCATCCAACGCTAGCCTGGAGGATGCACATGACGACCAACACCAGGAAACAAAGGGTCACAGAAAACCAGAAGTCACAGTAACAAGGAAACACAAAAGATCATATCATAGTTGTGACAAAGAGTATTTATTAGTCAACGCAAGACAAAGGACAGGAAAGGTAACAAGAAAGACAGAGGAAGACCATTAATCAGAAGAACGCTGATCTACTGAAGAGAAGTACAGCAAACTTGTGTTGTAACTTCTTCCTTCAGGAACATGCATGCACAGCCCCCATAATTCTTTATTAGGATAGGAAGGGCATCTCCCACCTGAGAGCCCCCAGTTAAGCAGTGAAAACCTACACGGGTAGGTTTTTGTTTTAAATAGGAAGCCACAGACTGGCCCTGCTCCACCTCCAGGGCCACTGCTGGGGTTCCATAAAGGAAGCAGCAGTGCATACAGTCTGAGGGAAAAGCTTCTACCCATCTCACAGAAATGGCAGAGGACAAGAAAAGCAGATAATCCAAACATTCTGTTAAACTTGATGAATAAATGAAAAGATGAAACCTATCAATAAACACCGGCATTAAGTGTCATTTAAGCAATCCTGCCAAGTGCTTTTGACAGCCATTGTGTTGGTGGCTAGCGAATGAATACAAACAAACAAAGATATGAAAACAGAGTTGCATGTGGTACAGCAGAAGCGAAGCATGGGACGAGAAGAAAAATGTGGCTCATATATACAGCCTAAGTCTACATTAGAAATAATGACACCAGCATTCACCGCGTGCTTTCACATGACTCGTGCTGTTTGGAATACACTTTTTCTGAAGCATGTTTTAAATTCAGTGCAGCAAAAAAACCCCATCACATTCCATATCTTTTCAAATACCTGATTTATACACACAGAAAAAAAAACGGATCAGTTTTAATGGAACAGAAAACTAGATGTGCCATTAGTATCCGCTTTGACACACAGAGATTCATTTTCATTGCGTGTTTCCACACTTGCTAGAAGAAGGCTTGCTACTGTTTGCTACACAATAAACATATCATGAAAGCACTCTTCCCTAAAGAAGTCTGTTTCCCCTGAAAAACAGAGTTACACTTACAATTTTCACAGCAAGGGATGCTGTTACATGCAAACAAAACCATTTTAGACATCAGGCATACGTCCATTCCCAGCAGCACCTCAACATTCTATCTATACCCCTGGATCTTCAAACATGAGGACCTCCAAAACCAGGCCTTTTTACCAAAATGAAGTTTAATTGGTGACTACATCATTTCAAGTTTGTTTGTTTCCATTATTAAAAACCCTCTGAATACCTATTAGCATATTAATCAAGGAATTTTTGGTTAATATTGCCTCATCGTTCACAGTGTTGAACAGATGGCAGTGTAATATGTTTTACAAAGAACAAGCTAAGCACTGTAGCTCTACACACATGCACTTGACTTATTCCCTTCTACCTTTCTAAACTTCATAGAATAAAAAAAGAGACCTCCATGAACTACGGATGGAAGTGAACTTTTGTCATGGTTCTCCACCATTAAAACGCCTTTATTGCTAGAAGTGCTTCCTACAAAATTAAAAATATATGTGCACTCTTCTACACGCTAAAAAAAAAATACCACAGGTTGTATTTCTTAATCGAATCTAGAGGCTGGAAGTCAGAACTGATTTGCGACTGCACTGAATGCAAACACATCGGTATTTCAGAGGGATGCCATCAACTGTTTACTTGTTGTGAGCTCGTTTAATTACTCCAGAAGTTATCGAACGGAAATGGATATTAATGTTTTCATTTTGGCCTCTGCCCACTGCATCTTACAGGCTACAATAATAAAACCCGAAAAGACAGCAACTGTGTCTTCAGCTTAGTCTCAAGTATGGAAAGTTCTGCAGTTTCAGAAGACTGAAACTAAGACCAGGACCAAGCAGGATGCTAATCTCCCCGATCCTCTACATCGACTACAACATGCACAGCAGGCAGATCTCCTTCACCATCCAACCAAAATATCTTATGGCTCTGGTAAAGTCTCATATGAAAAAGCCAAAGAATGAGAAGTATGCCAGGATGTATATCAAGCCACCTTTCAAATTCTCAACGTTAATTTTTACAACTGTTTTTACAACACTTTTTACTGTGCAATTTCATCTCCTACCAAGAAAAAGATAAATGCTCTCATTAACTCCTTTCACAGAGGTCACCTGGGATCGGATGCCTTTTTCAGTCTTAGTCAGCGCTGAACCAGCAACATAACTACTTCAAGCACTGCACTTAAGTGTGGCAACCCTGACATCTTTATGTAAAACAAATAAATAAATAACAAAAGGAAAACGAAAGCAAACCACAAATGTACCCTTTAAACTCAATTTAAAAAACTTAATGCAAGTTTTTGGTGCAGACAGTACTATAACTATTGGGAAATTGCCAAGAACAAAAATTAAGAGGTAATACTTAAGCTATCAAACTGAAATAAATCAACTTCAGAATACTACAGAACACATCTTGCGATCAGAATTTAAACCGTAATAAAAAGTCACAAGCTTTATACTTCTGCTTATCCTTTAAGCTATTGGTTACTTACGGTTGAAATGGTATGAAGTGCTGTTTGTCTTCATCATCAACTTTTCCATTAATTATGTCGGTAACATCCATTACTGAAAACAAAAACGAAGTACACTGAATTTAAGGATAAGTGCAGGAAGAAGAGTGGTGAGGGGACACCCTGAGGGGCAGGAAACAACAGTGACTAAGAACAGTCTTAGGCAACCATGCGATGTGACACCTAGGGATGCCACACACAAGAATTACCTGCTACTCCAAAAGGCCGCCGGAGCCCAGAGGTCAGCTTCCTCGTGTTGTTGTCCCTCAGCTCCATTCTGCCCACCCGCACAATCTGACAGACAAAACTGATTTTCTCTCTTTTCAGGTCTTTGCTGCCAAGGTCCTAGAAATGTAAGTTTTGTCAGACTATGTTTTGTCATAGTTGAATTACAAGTTCCATTCATTGCATTTAGAACATTTGCCTTCGTCATCGTAGCACAAGAACAAATTGTTCCCAGAATTTTAAGCATGTTTGTAACGGTAGTTACGCCTTATCTTGACTTTTGTGTGAATTACTCGCTTACGAAGCCAAGTCATTTCTAGTAAATTGAACCTTCACGGAGCAACTTCACCCTTGTGTTTAAAAGTTTTAAAGAGAGATTTATGAGAAATGTCTCATAGGAGCCCCCAGCAGGGCTGTGACTGGCAGAGCCGACTCCATGATTTGCACTGAGGTTAATAACTCCTCAGTTGTTCACAGAACATGAGAGAAATCCTTCAGGCTCTGCAAGCTGAACCAGCCCCCCCAAACTTACAGTGAACACTGCTCGGAGGTTGTGCAACCTGTCGATGTCCTTGGGGAGCCCAGAGCTTGACCACCTCACCAAATAGTTTTCACTGAAAAAAACAGCATTTTGAAGAATCTTTTTGTTTAAATGGCTTGACTGAATGTACGGTCATAAAAATCAACTGGCAGAAGAATATCTTAAGCCCAATCTATCTACGCTAATCAAATTAACATTTACTTAGTAGACAGCTGCCATTTTTCTTTGCATGCATCATTCATAAAGGAAAGCAGCTCTTCTGCAAGGAAGCGTACAGATTTCTGCAAGGAAGCAGGGGGGTGCAGGAACGGCTCGCAGTGCTGTCAGCGCTGCTGCCAAGAGAGCACGCAGCCTTGCAGGTGTGTTCATGTCTCATTTAAGCTCTGCACTTGAGGAACCGAAGACACGGTGCGATAAGGAACAGCACGACCCTGAAATGTACCCAGGGTGAAGGGACTTGCCGGATGCTGTGCTGAATACGACTGAAGTGCTGCTGCATCATTACTTCCCAGATAACCCCGTCCTGCACATTTCACAGAAATTTGACTTTCATAAGCCCTGCATCATCCTGCAGAACTACCACACTACTGTAACGGAGGAAGAACAGAGAAGGGAATACACTCAGGAGTACACTAACCTGATAAATTTTGATTCATGGGGATCATAGAGAGACATGAGGACTTCGGCATCTTCCCCTATTTTGCAGACTACATTTTTTAAATTTACAAATAAAGCAAACGAAGGAGTGGCAGCAAACTTAGCTTGTCTGTTGATATCGATATTCTGTTTCTGAGACTGTAATTCAAGAACAGAAGAAACTTAAATTTAATTCAACCTAACAAATATCCAACTGTTACAAAATCTTCCTGAAACCTTTAAGACAGTAAAAGGAGCTATCTGCTGTGTGCCTACTCTTGCTGCCTTTTTGTTTATATTTGATCAAGAAAATGCAGTTTGTTGTAAATTCTATCTTAAAGAGCTACCGCATAAGGAATAACAAAATGAAATAAAAATAAATTAAGAAGCGTTGATGCACTCACTTATTAAAAAAGGAAGCTACTCAAATGGAGAAAAGAAACTAAAACACTCATGGCAAAAAAGCAGCTTTTCTCCTCTGTGTCTCCTATGGCATGTACAGAGCAACAAGACAGCCAGGAGAGCCAGCAGTGCTGCTCTACAGCTAACCAGCCCGCCCTTCATCCATTAGATCCACAGGACTTTCTACGAATGCCTCATCTAGGCAGGAAGGAGAAGCACACACAGGACAAAAAGGAGATGGGAAGGAGGGCACTGGAAGCAGAGAGACTCTTCTCATCGGCATCAAGCTGCAGCAGATGGCCCCAGTCCATCCCACTCCAGGTCCCGCTGTAATGACTTGGAGACTCAGCATCAGTTAGCCAAGTTTCTGCACAACAGCTGATGTTCAGCAGCAAACTACAAGCCTGGGAAGAGGACAAGGCACAACAGGACATCTAGACAGACACTGTTTCTAATACTGTACTTTTTACCAAAAACAAACAGGAAACAACCATGGAAACTGGTTTAAGCAGGGACAGTGAAACAACTTTGGATGCAAAAATGGCACCGTTTAAATTTTCTTTAAATTAGAATGTTTACATCAAGTTCGGCAAGTTTGTGTATATGGCCCACTGCAACCCAGGAGGACACAGAACTCCTTCCCCTGCATTACCACACTCCCGAGGAGCTGCTGAGGAATAGTGTGCTCCACTACTAACCCCTGCTACTGACACTGGGAAGAATCCTCACAATGGAAATGTTTTTCATTTTAAAAATTAAAATTTGAATTGCAAAGAAGTTAACTGTTGAAGGCTGAGCAAGTCTTTCTGTTTTCCCCAAGTATTTCAACAAACAAATTTTCCACTCTTGGTAAACATCAACCCCACAAACATTTGGGCACTATTCTGCGTGACTCTCCAAAATAATCCCCCAGGAAAACCTAGCATATACAAATGTGCTATCTCTGCATCTCCAACATTAACCGACAAGAACAGCTCATTTATTGATACAACTGCTAATTTTAATAAGTCTTTTAAAGGAAGAAAAAACACAACAGTTACTTCTTATAAAATATTTAAACCTGATAGCTCCTCGAAAACATATCAAATTCTTCATTACCAATGCTAACAGTAGCAATAATCTAGTTAAGATACAGTCTTATGTTCCAAAGGGAAAAGGCACAGCTGCACAGCAGTTCTTACTTTTTCCTCCAGCAACCTCTCTTCCACTTGCTTGGAAGCTATTTCATGTGCCCTAAAAAGGCTGATTGTGCTCGTCTGCTCTGGGTCCAAAATGTTGCCATCTTCATCTCTAACGACCAGATCTAAATCAAGAATCCTGAACAGAAACAGAACATGCTTGTGAATAACAGTACTCAAATAAATCCTTAAATAACACCTGCAACGTGTTTACTGTTAACAGCATTTGCTCCTGATGCGTGATAGAAATAATCATTTGACACTTGGTAGAAGTATTTAACATGTTACCAGCCCAGGAGATAACCATCCCTAGCTGGGGGACACTTTTTCCCACCAGCACAGGAAGAACTGATGCACATGAAATAGCAGAACAGCTGGGGAAGCAGTTTCTTAAACAACTGAATTTGCAGGAGTTGTTTGTTGGAAGCGTCAGATGAATCAGAGCAAACATTACATTCCCACCACATGCAAACTGGTCAGTTCTTTTCTTCCCACTCTATATTCTCCTCCAAAGCATATTAATCACGGTTTAGTGAAAATCTACAAAATACACAAAGGCGCAAAATGTCACTGTTTAAGGCAGAAGACGGGTTTCTGTTTATCTTTTGCAGCAAGGAAGGTTTCTGCCATAACCAAGTCCAGTCTTTTTCTGTGGAACTGCAGTGCTGGCAGTGGAATCAAGGATAAGGAAAACTGGAGTCTAAGTTGACCTTATTTCTCTTTGTCTTCTCTAAGTCTTATCTCCTCATCTCCCCATCAAGTGGTCCCAAACATTACCACCTCTAATTATGTAGTCATCCCTCATGATAGAGCTGCTGGAACTCTGCCTTTGACGTGTTTGATCACTAAGCTTAAATCAAGCTTGCTGGACGTGAGAAGCCACAGAGAGGTTCATTGTCTATCTGAGTAAATCCCCTCTGGACAGGACCCAGAGTCACTTGAAGCAAAGGGTACGAGCCGTGGAGAACTCCTTGCTCTCCTGACAAGGGGGAAACCCAAAGGTTTGGAACAAACCTCTGAGCTTCCTGAGTCATTAAAGAAACCTTCTAATTAATTACTCTCAGTCACCTCAAATGGGGACACATCACTCAAGCAAGCCACAGAGTGCAGGTTATTAATAAACACCTCCTAAGCTCCACTCCAAAGTGCACCTAAATATCTTAAGCACTCCAAGCAACCCACAGACGAGTTTTTCAGTGAGAAAGTGGTTTCATCATTCAAGGGGAACAGAAAAGCAGCCAAAATCACAGTTTCGGGACAGCAGCCCAACCAAGTGGGCAAGAGGAAAGGAACTCAAAAGAGCAACCACCCAGAGCCTAAAGCACACCAACATGACAAGAACTGATGCACAGATGGTCAAATGAACGGAAGTATAACTCCACTTCTGTTTAATTCCTTTGTCTTATCCCTTAACTTGCATTTAATGCACAGGAAAAAAAAGAAACAAATAGATTTCTCCTTAAGTGTCCCAGTTACAGATTTTTGCAACTGAACAAGAAGGATGTTTTTGCAACAAAATTATCTGACCCAATTTCAGACAAACAATACAAATACAACTTCATAAGAGTACTTTTTCACTTCCTCAGTTATTTTGACAACATGCAGCAAACTTGTCATCTTTATTTATAGGAATATCTTATTTACAAATCAGTATTTCACAAAACAGGAAAAGTTAGAATACAATTAGATGAGAAAACATTTATAAAATGCATATCGAAGTCTTCCTGTCTGGATGTGGCCTTCCAATACTTGAAGGGAGCGTATAAACAGGAGGGGGAACGGCTGTTTACAAGGGTTGACAGTGATAGGACAAGGGGGAATGGTTTTAAACTGAGACAGGGGAGGTTTAGGTTGGATCTTAGGAGGAAGTTTTTCACCCAGAGGGTGGTGACGCACTGGAACAGGTTGCCCAAGGAGGCTGTGGATGCCCCATCCCTGCAGGCATTCAAGGCCAGGCTGGATGTGGCTCTGGGCAGCCTGGTCTGCTGGTTGGCGACCCTGCACACAGCAGGGGGTTGGAACTGGATGAGCATTGCAATCCTTTGCAATCCAGGCCATTCTGTGATGCCAAAATCATCACTTTCACTTATTTTAGACAGAAGTGGATACAGGACTACAGTAAGAAGCATACAGGATCCATTCAGTTGTGAGCACTTACTCAGAAATTCGAATTCACTTCACTTTTCTCCCATATTCTACAAAGAATGTTCTGATCACTTAATTAGTCCAGCAGAACATTATGAATATAAAGCACAGCACAAGATGTTCTATTGTGTTTGAACACTGAGCATCTGGAGGTTATTCAGAGTAACTTTAACCATCTCCTCAGACAGATGGCAAAATACAGTAGCCAAACAAACAGTATCAACAACATCTGGGCAATTGTCTGTTGGGGTACAGCAGTCCATGTCTCAGATGACACATGCAGAAGCACTGACTGAATGGGCTTATCGGTTTATTGTTTCATTTTGAATTGTGGCTTTTGCTGATCAAGGGCATGAACAGGAATACTGCAAGGCTGACAGCTCTCAAAGGAAGAAGCACAAATAGCTGAAATATGACGAGCTCTTTACATCACGGGGGATTCAAACACTGGTTTGCTCAACACTTTTTCAGTTTCTGGTGCACAGACAGTACTACAATGTTCTCTCGGTACTCAGAACACTCCCTCACATTTTTTATGCTGCAGAACAGAGTTTAAACTAAATCCTGAACAGAGGAAATACTTGTGCTTTTTAACTGACCTTAGAAAGGACGCACAAAACTTCATACTAATCTCAAATTGATTGCATCAGCAAGCAAGGAAGAGTTACATAAGGATTCTATTTTACATTGCAGTTTGCTCTGTACTGAAGAGATGCTGTACCAACTTCATTCTTTATTATGCTGTAATAGGACTTTTAATATACCACTATTCCATCTGCATAAACACAGGAATAAAGATACTACAACACATCATTGACGGCTAATGTGTAATACAAAGCTGATTTGTTTTTATGTCACAAGCACTTGGAAAACACTGTTCACAAACCTGTTTCCGTAGTCAATTTTGGCAGTCACCTTCTTTTTCAGTTCTTTGAGCTCATCTTGGGGCAGAGTCCCAGACAGTATTTGAGATCTCCACTCAATAAGATCATAGATCATGTGCCGTACGCTGCGAAACATTTCCCTGTTATCCTGCTGTTTGGAGGGAAAGAAAAAAAGGAGTACAAGTTAACTCTGAAGTCTACTGGATATCTTTAAGTACATAAAATGAATCACAACTGTAAGATAGGAATTTAATAGTATGCAAGTCTACAACTAGCTCTCACATAGAGCCTAACTATCTACAGCACGCTGCTATAGATAGAGCACTGAATACATATATACACATATACACACATATATATTCATATATACATATATATACACACATATATATGCTCTCTATATATAGAACACTGAATACAAGGAGTTGTACACTCTGTTTTGGATACCTAAAAAAATATATACGTTTGCACTTATGCCATCTTAAAGTCATAATGGTTTTGATAATGGCTTTGAGTCAGTGTTTTTATAACCCTCAAAATAATCCTCTCCCTAGCCCACAAAATGTAGCCAAGCTATTAACTCATTACAGAAGAAGACGCCTTTTAAACACCCTGCACCACCAAATTATTTAGGCTATTCATACCTGTCATTCATTCAGACTACACTCAGGTCTTACTGGACTGAAACCAACCAGAATAATTAAATAATTACTATGAAGTTAAAACAGGCTGCTACATCTGAAAAATGAAAACCTGCAGAATGTGCAGAAAAATAACACAATGTCTGAAAGGCTCAGGGAAAAAATATATCTAACTGTGAAATGCAAAGGCTCCAGTCTGTTCAGATCATCGAAAAGCTGACTTGATTATAGTGTGAGAACTTCCACAGAGAAAATACCAGTTATTAAAAGCTCTTTAATGTAGCAGAGAAAGACACAACACGTTCCTGTGGCTGAAAGCTAAATGCAGACAAATTCAAATGAGAAAGAGGTTTGTGATTTTCAGTGCTGCAGGCAATCGTAAACTAGTGAGACAAACACCATGGCACTTCCTCCACCATCTGCAAATCAAAACCAAATGCCTATTCAATACCCAAAAACACAAATTATGGGCTGAATAAAGGGATAAGTGCGGTCACTTAATGAGCTTTGATATGCAACGTGTGGATCTGTGGATAACACAGATCTCTCCAGCCTGTAAACTGAGTGGTTTGAAACCTGTTACCTCCAGACAACATAACCCCTTTGAAAAGAAGGGATCCCAGAGCACCAATCCTTTTAGCACCAGACAAACGCATGTACTTAATCTAACAGATACGCTTGGGATAAAGCGAGGAGTGAACTCACCAAACATTCTACCCACCCAATGGAGGGACTGGATCTCCATCTGCCACTGACCTGGGGCCACTGCTGGTGTTACACTCTCCTCCTCAATGCCAAGCTCTTAGCAAAGTACCACAGCACTCCTCAGCTGCTCAACACCTTCCCACAAACAAATCCCAGCCACAGAGACATGGCACGTAACAGTTAGAACAGGTGACCCCCTACATTAGGAGAACTTCATAACTTCTGGGAAGTTCCAACTACAGAAAGCACACACAGGTCCCAGCAAGAAAACTTGTAACAATGACTCTTCCCATTGCTCCTTTCTCCCTGTACAAGCACCACAATCACATCTTGATCATACACATCCAAAATGCCAAAATACCACCTGCACTGCCATCATTAACATACAGAGCAGCAGAACCCAGCGTAAATACAAGTCAAGTTTCACAATCTGGTCAGCCTGCTGCTTATCAAACAGCTGAATAGGGTGACAATTTTCCCTCTGTTTTATATTCAAAGTAGTAATTACTGAAGGAAATTTTAAGGATTCTTCTCAAAAACTCCAACCTTCCCTCTCTCAGCTTCTCCCCATGCCCACTGCAGATTCTGCTCATATTTCACCCCTTCCCATTGATTTCTCCCTTGCTCCTCAACACACGAGCTCTCCAGTATCATCTCCCATTAAAACTCTCTTCACATATGATCTGTTTCTCTTCACACACTGCACTGTCCTCCATCTCATCTACTGCAAAACGGGATCACTTCCAGCAGACTGGTTTTGATCTTACCTTTACTTTCATGGATGTGATTCAAAACATCTTAAGACTTAAAATACCTACAACGGGCTTTAGGTCAGTCACTCAGAAATTCTGTTTTCTATCCACCTTCAAATATCCTTTAACAGTACACCACATATAAACCAGGCACATAAAAATGGGAATTTCTCATTTCCTGCCACCTTCCATTTTCCTGTATTAAAAGCAGCAGTCTTTAGCGATAGCTTCTGTTCTCAGTAACATTACAATATTCATTCCTCATTATACAGCCTCTCCTGTTACGACTGAACATTTCAAAGGAACGTTTATAAGGGATAAATATTCCTCATTAAACCCTACTTTAAAAGTAACACTTGCATTTTCATACAACTTAGTCTTAATACTCTCATACAGTGAAAGCATGAGAAGTCAGAGCTAGGGTACCTAAAACCCAACACCATGCCGCTGGTTTACATCAGAACTGCTTTTTCAGCTGTATGTTTGAATGCTACTTGCACCTTACTTAGAAACACTTTCCCGTGCTGTTTCACAGATAGTGTATTTGTCTATTAATACATTTCTCTGTTTCTCTGGGCAGCCTGGTCTGGTGGTTGGTGACCCCGCACATAGCAGGAGGACTGAAATGAGATGATCATTGTGGTCCATTTCAACCCAGGCCATTCTATGACTCTATGATTTACCCATTTGAGAAACTTATTTACTGCTGTAAAGTTACCAGGAATGTATTCTTAAGTGCTCAGAACTGAAGCATATGAGAAAGAAAGCAAAAAAGTGATTTAAGGCATGTAATGTAAAGTCAATACATTCGAAGCAATCAATCAAGTACAAAAGCACTGACAAGCACAAGGCCTACACTGACGAATCTCCATAAGGTTGAGGTTTACACCAAGGAATTTGACATCAAATATAAAAGTTTCTCCAAGACTAACTAAAAAATTCTTCTCTGCTAAACACAAATGCCTGCAGATTGGGAAAGCCTAATATATATCTTTAAAAACAGTGTAGCGTGGATAATAACACTTCATAAGAAAGGATTTTCTGTCTAGTTAGTCATAATTGGTCAACAAGTTACTACCAGAACAAGGTATCACTCCACAAAGCTGTCTCTGCACAAGAAATACAAAGTATTTTATAAAATATACAGACACACTTCTAAGTTTCCTGCCTTAACACAGACCATGCTGAGGAGCTGCTCCACATAAAGTAGCCTTCAGAAACCTTAAGAGGGCGAAATCCACTACCATTTTTTCCATACTTCTCACTGTACCTTTCACAGCATCACTTTTTTCCCCACAAACCATGCAATATTGTCACTGTTCTATGAAACTGGTACTTACAACGTATAATTGCCGCCATATTATAGACCATTCCCGTAGCGTTGTGGTAACCTCCTGAATCAGGGGCAGCTCGTTGGGTATAACGGTTTCATGTTGTCTTAAAAGAAAAAAAACCTTGAGTTAATAATAGTTTTGGGTAGGACAGCAGAGCTGTTTCTAAAAGGAACTGATGGCCATTTCCAAAACCGGCCCAGCAACGAAAAGGCTTCAAAAGAACACCGCTTACTGCACAGTTAGAAGTTAACAAAGAACATACCATCCCAGAGGAAGCAGTGCACACCACACTACCACCACGTGATGTAAAGGATATCTGTAAGAGAGTTGAGGCTACGCTATTAAGCTCACGCTTTTTTCCCCTGCTTGTGTCTATACTCCCAAGGTATCAATACATACCTCACGGTACCATTTGTTATTGAGAGGCTGATTCTACAACGAGCAACCAAGATGAAAGCCAGATACGAAGCACACGCAGTGCCACGATGCTAATGTCTAATTGTTATTCAAATTATTGATCTTACAAAGAAAACGGAGCACGCAGGTCATTACCACTTCGTTTCTGTCTGGTTTTAAAACTCTGCCATCCAAGTACGAAACAGCAGCCAGACCTTTTATTTCAAAAGTAGTGCACTTAAAAGTAGTTTTCTAATCAGCAAGAAAGTTGTCATTATGCAGCAATCATATGATTAGGAGTTTTATCATTTACATATTTAATAGCGTATAAAAATAAATCAGGCACAAAGGAATATAACAGCTTAATCCTGTTACACTCCGTTTCATACCTAGCTAATCATTTATTAATTTCATTTCGAGTTTTTATGATTTCCTGTTTTTTTTTTCCCAGCTTTTTAATTTTTTATACCCACGTTATGAATTTTAACAGGCACAGCCAGCAATACTGGTCTGATATATAAGGATCTGAGTTTTAACAGCAGCTAAATGAAAACCAGCCCCAACTATTTACAGCCACATCAGACAAGGGAAACGGGAGCTCCACAAAACAAACCATCTCTCACTGCACAGCAGTGCTCCAGGAGGGCAGGAAACTTCTCAAGGAGGCTGGAAATGATGTCTGGACAATGGCTTCAGTGAGAGGTCCAGTTTACAAGACTTACTGCAGGGGTAATTCAGTGCCTGAAACTTCTTCTGTCTGAAGAGGAAGGTATCTCATATCAAAAGCCTCTTTTTAATAGATCAGACAGAAGCGTTAGGATTTGAAGGTCAAAAGATAAACAAAGCAGTGATGACTGAAATCAGGAATTAAAACAGAGGTGGGCTGGAAGAAGTTCATTAAGTAGCTACGTGTCGAGGGAGCCACGAAAGCTATAAAGAAAACAGATCAATCATCAGTTCTTCCAGCTTTCACATCCACGCAGAGCAGCGCAGCTTTGTGAAGATGCAGCCAGGGATGGCACCACTGGCAGCAGCCCCTCTGCTGCTGCACTAACACACACCGCTGGCACGAGCTCCTTAACTAGCAGAAAACAAGCGCAAGGTATCTGATAACGCACTGAAATTACATCCATGCAAATAGAAAAATGGATTTTCTGTGATCTTTTCAAATGAAACTCACCCTTTTCCTTCAACTATTGCTTCCTTAAGGTGAATATAGGAGGCAGGAAATATGCCCTTTGAGAGAGAGGGGAAAAAAAAATTAATGTTGCAATATTTATCACCTAACAACTCACCAAGATACACTGCCAGGTCTGCACGAAGGCATTCACACCTTTTTAAGTATCAGAATATTTTGTTTTAAACATACATTGAAATGTTTTAACGCATGACCTGAAGTGTTACTGCAACCTCAGCAAATGGATACTCAGTGTTTTGGAGCACCAAGTTCTTACAAGCTGGACATAGTACGCAACAGAAAAATCATGGTTGAAGGATTATACCACTGAATTCACCTACATCACACGATGGAGACTAAGAAGTGATGCTACATTTAGTGAGCGTGGTGGTGGTGGGCTGATAGCTGGACCATGCATCACACCAGGCTGCCTGGTTCAAGTGCATGACATACATGTAAGTGCATGCACATGCAGAACACAGCCATCCCACGTCACAGCCATAGCTTACATACTGTCTTTTATCATCAATGTACTGTTATTACAACAAGCCAAAAAACTCTTCAGCAGACAGTACTGCAAAAGAACAGTGCTGCTTTCCTTATAAAAAGAAAGTTCTAAATTACTCTCAAGATTCTAAAAGTAATAATTGGAAAATAATATAAAACCATATTTAAAAATATAATTCAAGTCAAGCTGAGAAAATAACTTCCTACCAACTCGTTCACAGTGCTAGCAGCTCCATTTTCTGTTTGAGAATGCAAAGCAGTTCTTAGAAAGCTGAGTAATTCCTTCCTCAATCTGTGCTTTGTTTCCTACATCCCTCCCAGCAGAGCATAGCAGAAGTCTCTCAAATGACACTCAACAGCAGTGCTCATTTTATGTCATAAAGTAATGTCTACTCCAAATTAACTTAAAACAAAGCTGTTTCTTGCAAAGATGGATGAAAAACAATCTCTGCAGAAGTCACTGAAGTACCTGAGCTCTCAGCTGCACGCCCTGTTAGAATACGTGGGGAGCGAGGTCAGGGAGGGAGCAAGAAGCAAAAGGAACCAGCAAGCACCACCTAAACCAACCCACCCAGAAAGGGGGGCAGAACAGCTTCAAGGGAGAAAGAAGGCGGCACAGGTCATGCAGGTCACCAGAGCAGGAACACACTGATGACCAGGTCTGGTGTGCTAGCAAGACACACCAATTATAGCAATATCAGCAATCTGGATGATACCTGCTGCCTAAGATGGGAAAGAGCACACTCGTCCTTCCTAATTTCTATGGGCAAGCATATCTTCCATTGCCTTTAAAAAGAATTCTACCAAAGCTTCACATTTTAAGGGATGCAACTCCCTATGATATCACGGGATGAGTTTTCCTTCATAAGTGACTACATTTAGCCGCAGTCGGACAAGCACAGCAAAACCTGGAATCAATTTAAGCTAAGAGGAATGCATCATTTCTGCACAGGCTGAATGGGGCACGCTCACAAAATACGGTCTGTAAGAAATTTAGCACATCTCTGAAAAAAGCAAGTTTTAAAACAGAGTAGAAATAAACACAGACCACGCCTGGTTAGAAAATGGGTGGGATGAACCACAGAGCTAACTTGGGACTTTCAGGCATTCAGAAACAGCAACTCTGCATGCAAACATGCACATTTTAAGTGTTTTAATTTAAAACTTAAAGGAAAAAAAAAAATACACAGATAAAAGCTGTGTAATTTTGGTTAATGACTGCAATAAAATAAAGCTGAAAAATAAAAATAAAATGCAACATTACAAGCAGCATTTGTGCTGTTCCCTTTTTATTTCAGGAAAGCTGCTATAAACAGCAGCCCTTCGTGCACGCTTAAAGCCGAACAACCAGGATAAATTGCACTGCAGGAGATTACTGCCCCTCTCATGGAGAATGACTGAAAAATCACAATGTAGATCTCATCGCTTTCCAAGACGCAATTGCACACTGTACAAGTAATGTGTTATTTAACAGACAGCAGAGGCAAACTGTCAGCCTGGAAGCAGATCAGTTGGGATGTGAAGCTCTTAACTTTCACAGAGGTGAAGGCTCTGGCACACATGTTATTGCAGAACACAAGGCTAATGCACATCAAACTATCCGGAGTAACTGTGAATGTATACACTTAAACTGAGAAGGAAAAAAACAATAGATACACAAGTTAAGTTTCTAGGTCTCATTACAGTAAGTTCCAGTTAACTTGAAATATTCCCATTTAGTCCAGGTTGGCAGTACCCCAGCTCTCAGAGGTCACTACCATGCAGCAACACAACGTGGCCAAGATCCCTGTTCAGGGCAGACCCCCCTAGGCACCAGGCCATGTCACAGAGAAAAGCGAGCAGCACTCACCTTCTTGGATTTCTTCCTCAGGGTATAACCTCTGTACCAACCTGGGGGGAAAAAGAGGAGAGAGCATTAAAACCTTACACCTCCCAGCAGTGGCTCCTTCCCAGCTCAGCAGCCCCTGCCTCATTTGCACCAACACACAGTGAGCATCCCGGCTAAAACAAAGCCTGTGAAAGCTGTAAAGCTGGAGAGGATGGGAAAACTGAAGGAGAAGGCTATGTGGCAGAGTATGGTATTCCACACAATGTGTTTAATTGAGATTCGTTTCACTTGAATCTGTAATGCATCAACATGAACAAAACCAACTTACAAGCATTAACGATACCTACAGTTTGTCCAGTTTGATTTTAACACCTGTTTAAGGCAGAACAAATTCTAGCTCTCAATTGTAGACCAGCCATCTGTCACCTCTTCAGAAGACAAGAATGTTTCAGGATTTACAGTTCACAAAACAAAACAGAAAAGCAGGCAGAGGTCCTGAGATGTTTGCAAAAATTAAGAACACAAACGTGTATCAAACTGTCTGGTAGACAGCATCTGCTCTTGCAGCAAAAATTCCTTACTCTGCACTCCAGGATAAGGAATACAAACTTGAGACAAAAGTCTCAAACGCGTTGGATTTTTCAGCCTGCTCTCCAGTGGCATACGGTGCATCGATTCATTGTCTTCTCAATGCCCCAGATCATTGTCCTCTGTGCCCACGTGGGGACAAGGCCCAAACTGATGAGCTCCACTGCCCTGCTCGCAGCCACCGCCACGCGTCCCTCAGCCACACAGCTCTACCTTTGCCTCCTCCTTTCCCAACCCATCTTGCTTCCTGACTCAGGACACGGCTGAGATGCAGAAGCCATCTCTAACTAACCCAAAACATAATGTCTGATCAAGTTCTCAGTTCTCCATTTGTAGCAGAAGCATGGCTGCAGGCAGCTGCCTCCCCATCTCCTGCACCAAACACAGCAAGGACAGGGCTGGCACTGACATCATGAAGCTGTCCTCACCTATGGCGTGGCCCTGCCTCGTTTTACTCCTGGTGTTTGCAACCTCTGCCACTTTGGAGGCCCAAAACAAGTGAAAAAAAGAAAACCTGATGGAAAAGAGTGCAAATATCTGAT
The DNA here is from genome assembly GCA_030625065.1 of Alectoris magna. Lineage (NCBI taxonomy): Eukaryota > Metazoa > Chordata > Aves > Galliformes > Phasianidae > Alectoris > Alectoris magna. Next base: position 20,935,663 of record CM060566.1, on the reverse strand, counting down.
GTCAAACACTGACCTGCAGTACCCAGCAAACAACTTCAGATCCAACTTGGATCTGAACTTACAGCAAATTTGGCTGCAAGCAAAATGCCAGAGAGAGGAAAACAGGCTGATGCCATAAATGTTTTCTAAATTGACGTGGGCATTTAAGTGGCTTAGTCGCACATTACAGGGTTTTGAGCCTCCCTGTAAAACACTACAGGATACAACGGCTGGAAGTTTGCATCCAAGTAAATGTCCAACAAAGAAAAGGGAGGCAACTGCAAAAGGCATGCACAGGAAACGCTTGGCCAGAGCTGCTGTTCCTCTTGATACTTGCTATACATTTACCCAGGATAGGTATTAATTGCATTAGAAGAAGAAAATAAGATAAGAAAGAGTAAACAACAACTAAATATTATCGAAGAATCATCCAAAAAAAAAAATTATTTTAAACAACCTATTTTGGAACCCAAACTACACCTTTCTACAGCAGCTCTAGAACTGAGCTGCTGCTCAAATACAAACACTTTGTTTTGAAGCTTATTTACTGCTATACCTAGTAGCCTTTCTCCTTAATAAATCTTATTTATCGATCACGTGTCCATTTTGACTTCTACTCAATTATATAAAGAAACAGAAGTAAGACAACAAAAATCAGGTATGTGTTTGTTCAGTGTGCAGCAAATATTGGTTTAGGGATATCTACTTGAAAAAGCAACTCTTCCTTCCTGACACATGAATGCTATTTATCAAGGCACATGGCTTTACTGTCATCCAGCTTTTCCTGTTAGGTTCACATGAAGAAGCGCACCAGGATATTTTTAAATGGAAAAATGAAATTTTCTGCAATTCCACCTGAAATAATAACAGTAATGTGACTTCAAAGATCCATTATTCTCTCAATTGTTGTTAGAAAGGAGCTTCATCTTTCCTCTGGGTCCTAGAAGAGCAGAAATATTCCCGTTTAACAACGGAAAAAGCACACATCATCAACCCCATCGCCTCAATACAAACAGAAGCTGTTGCAACAAGCCTCAAACTTCACTGAAACCACATGCAGAAATATTTGTAAAAACTGGTTCAGCACTTTGGAGAGAAAATACACTTTTCTGACTACATTTTAGAAGATGAAAATGTTTCAGTAATAAAATTAAATGCCAAAGTTCTCCTTGTTTTTTTTTTTTTAACCTGCAAGTACCATTTGAAGCACGTACAAGCAGAGTCCACTGTAGCAATCCAATCCAGTACAAAATCCAACAGAAGCCTGGCTGGTCTTACAGGAAAAGCCTGCTGTAAACTCTTCTTTTTGACAAAGAGGATTTAGAGAAGGAAGCAGCTACAACCCCACTGCTTCCCAAACCCTACCAAGCCACTGTTTCCAAGGGCAGACACAGCCCCATATCCAGCAGCCCTCCAGGCAGGTTCAGCAGGACAGACAGGTGTGTGAGGACAGCTGGACACGGGGCACCTGCAGACACCAAGGCACCTCCTGGGGCAATCCTTCCAAAGCGCCTGGGAAAGAACTTGAAGATCAAAGAGCTCAAATAATTACCCGATAATGGCAGCTCTGTGAAGAAGAGAGGTAAGAATTACAGCAGCTCATTTCTCATCACAGCGGGGAAGTAATGAGTAACCACTGTACAAAATGCTTGGAAGGACATTAATTTATTTGCATTTCTTTTAATGTAAACTCATCCCAGTCACACAAAGATGCCAAAAGCCCAAAACCACGAGCTGAAAGCACAAAGGTCTTTCTGTTATTTGAGTCTAAGGGGAAAAGCATGTCATCTCCACCACCCCATTAAGTTACCAGCAGTCACGATTTGACACGGTTTCATGCACCCTATGCAGGATTCAATGTTTCTCCCACGTTCATGAAATAAACCAACTTAGATACACAAAAATACAAATCTGTTTCATATTTAAATCTTTCTACTTGTTTGGGTTTGGTGGGTTTTTTTTTTGCATTAGGTTGTTATTAAATCATGTAACTCCAGATAACAGAACAGTTACTTTGCATAGCCCAGCTTGACATTCCAGCGGCAACCTGAACCTTATAGGAAAATGCCAAGCTAAAAACAAAGAGAAAATTAATTTGCATGTAGTGATGAATCAAGCTTGTTATGTCTGTTGAAACAGCACTGTTTAAGTAGATGTAACTACAAAAAAAAAGTCTGATTAAATCAATATCTAAAACTAAATAACGCTGAGATGGACCAAAAGATCAATGTCTACAAAGCCATTCAAAACATTAAAGCAAAGGCATTTGTAAAAGTTTAGTTGTATGTTGCTTATACCTCTCCAGAGTGCAGCAGGCCACACAATTTACAGTCTAGGACATAATGAAAGAGATGTATTTTATTTGGCTTGCTACTGGATCAAGGAAGAGCAGAAAAGTGTTCTGACAACTTTCACACTGTGTTGATTATCAAACTCAGCATCCCGATTCCCCTTTTCACAGATCAAGGGGGAAGGATTTTGCTATATGTAGTGCTTGTACAGTTTCATATCAAAACAAGCAAAGCATCTGAAAGCCTGAGATCAGTCCATAGCACTGTAGCACATGTATCCATCTTACAAGAGAGACATAAATAATTTAGGACCCCGGTGACTTTCAAATTCAGATTAAACTTCTTTTAGCAGCAGGTTCCTTCGCGTTACCCAAGGGTATCCAAAAACATCTATCATTTCTCTAAACGTAGGACAGATACTGCAATCGACCCATACAAATAAAGCTGTGAGAACATCCATCTTTCACAGAAAAGGAAATGGTTATTCACCACGTATCGACCACACGCTTCTTCATTCACATCTAGTGTTGGTTAATTCTGTGCTCATTAAAAACAATGTGTTTCGTCCTTTTGCAAGAAAGCAAGTAATTCATCACCTGATAATATGGGATGATAAAGTCACAAACAGAAAAGCAATGCAATTGCAAAAACAATGCTTGGACGATGCAAGTTTTGCAAGCTTACCTTCATACGTTTCTAATATGTGCACAGTGTCTCCTATTTGTAAGGAAAGTTCATCCGGTCCCCTCGCATCGTAATTGTAAAGAGCTAGACAGAGAAAACACTGCAGTTAGCACACGCAAGGCAACACAACTCTCAAGATCATTACTTCTCCACACAACTGATATTATCACTCATCCTTCCTACGTTCAGTCCCTTTGGGCAGCTTCTGGCTACGTTTGGTCAAGTTCTTCAATCCAACAGTATGTTCCCTCAGAGCAAATCTCAAAAGGCACACGCCCACTGTTCAAAGTTAGTCTCTGAACCTACTCGCAATGCTTTGCTTCTTCATAACAATACATCCACTTAATTTTTTCGGACTTGCTTATCTTGCACTATTTTGTGTCAGTGCGATGCAGGAAGCCTCCCATGCTGACCTGCCCTGAAGCGGCACTGAATGATCACCTTCAGCCTACACTAAAACCAACTGAATGCAGCAAACGCTGGAAGGAAGCTTTGGAAGCTGCTCGTGCCTCACAGCCATTGACCTGCAGGCTGCTGACACCTGGCAGAGTTCACTTCTGGACAGGGAGAAACTGTGAGAAGAACTGTTTCGTTGTAGATAAGGAAAGAAAGAAAGAAAGAAAGACAGACAGACACAGTAGTCAGGTGCATGGCAGCAAATAACTCAAACAGAAAAGATCCACCACCCTACTCGTCAGTGACCCGACTCTGCAAACACTAACTTGGAGTTTCAAAGGGGAGGGAATTATTTAGAGTTTGTTTGCTTTTTATGAACTGGTAGAAAAGGAAGGTTGTTTGTTGTTTTTTTTTAGAGTTGTCATCTGCAGAAGATACTCAAGAACATCTGCAAAGTAAAGGAAAGGCCATTTCTCCCCACGCTTCAAAAAAAGAAGTGTTGAAATTAGGAATGGCTTGAAGAATACCGGACATTCATCTGACAAATACACAGCAAACCAGGTTTGATTAGGATAAAGACATTTGAAAAGATCTAGAAACCAAAACAGTTACAGCCTCTAAAGCTACTTTTTGGTTTTGTTTGTTTTTATGTTCCCCATGAAAGAAATCCCTCTGAAAGAGACGAAGCCTTCTGATACCTGGTAGGACCTTCACAACCCGAAGGCTACAAGCCCAGCGTTTCATGAGACTGAAGTTAATGAACTATAATGAAAGCAGCCCAATGAAAGGTTCATTCATACTCCACTTCGAGATGCTACGGATTTCTTATCCTTGTATTTCCAGTACACAAAAGGCTGAGCTCCTCTGAACAGAGATCTCTTCTTTACAATGGGAGCATTCAGAGCACAGCATCAAAAGAAAGCTATTTCTTTATTTTAAGCATCTGAGAATCGAGACTTTTTTCATCATTTGTCATCATGATCAGATTCCAGTAATACTGTTTCACTTCCATCGAAGTTATCTCTAAACTTCCAGCCATCCCTTGTGTAACCAGTGATTTCTGCCTCCCCATCCTTTCCCAGGGATACGAGCTGTGCGGCACTGCCCAGAAAGGCTCCAGCTGCTCTCTGCCACTATCACAGTCAGAACAGAAAGATGCAGATGCATCCCTGGTATAAGTGAGCGCAGCCCAGCCCCTCTCACTGGAGACCTTCACAGATGGTTAGACCAAAACAGTTCACAGGACATTAACTACAGATAACATGCTCATTACAGGTCACCAAAGCACTTCCACAAAACCCTCAAAGCAAAAATCTGTAGCAGAAGGCAACAAAGCCACCCTTACACAACAGCAAGGTATCAGACAGGGCACAACCTCTGCTCCCCCCAGGCCATTTATTCCAGGTGAGCCCTGAAGGGCAGCTTGGCCAGCAGGGAGGTCAGCAACACAAGTGCCACATGCGAAACGTGGTCAGAAGGTCCTGAATCCCACCATGCAACATAACTGACATCAGACACGTGAGGCGGGCCCTTGGTTCTTTTCTGGGTGGTATACGGAACGAAAGAGGAACAAAAAAAAAGCAACAGAAATAGGAAAGAGAAAACGTATGCAGCACAGGATCCTACGGAGTTTAGGAAAGGACACTTGAAGGTAAAAAGGTATAAAGATCAAGCGGATTGCAGAGACTAATAATCACCAGTAATTAATGAAGGCTTTAGAAAGTGATACAGTTTTATTGACATCAAAACAAGCCAAGCTAGCCATGCCTGTTTTAATGTTTCTGTTCACATTCCCGTTATTAAAACGAGATAAATCCTTGCTGCCAGGTATCTGGAGCACAGTATTTCAAAGCCATAATTGCTATTCTACAGGAGGAGAGCGTTCTGCGAAAAACATTAACAAAAATTAACATTTTGAACTGTTCTGAGCAGAGGAATGTTAGCAGCCACGAATGCATGGCACGCTTCCTAAACAGAGGCACAAGGGACAGTCTGTTTGATAGCATTCTGCAGGAATTTTTTATGTTGAGTTTTTGGGAGTACCAGAAAGACGAAATTAATCAGTTAGCATGAACTCTTCTGAGTTTGGATGGTTAAATCCAAACTTCTGGCCTTTACTTACATTTCTTGAATGTCACAGCCGTCACCAGACTCAAGAGAACCTGAGGGTGCTCAAAGTGCAGAATGAGCCCATCTGAACCTTTTGCCTTTGAGACCCCGATGAGCAACCTCACCGTGTAGTACCAAACACCCAAACCATTACGACAGATTAAAAACAGCTCCGTAGCAAGTTCGCACTTCAGCGAACCGTTTCTCCAACACTTAAACTGAATAACATTAAGGATCAAAGGCAACCGTGAATAAAAGACATTAAAATTTATATCTGAGAGTGCTAACTGGTGTCTGTCACAATGAAGAGGGTCACGTAACATGAACTTCACTGTAATGACCAATTCTCTTGACTGAAGACGACAAGCAGCCATCGACCAGCAATTACCACCCACGACAGCTCCCACTGACCCCAGCCGAGCAATGAGTGGTGGCCAAAGAAGGAAGGCTTATTTCAAAATAATAAAAAGAAAATCTGGCTTGCAGCAGCATTCATAGATGATGAAACAAACAACCGGAATAACTATAAAGCACATTCCACCCCTGTGATTACTAAACAAGGCTTGAGCTACGCCGCATACTCCTATGAAAGCCAGCAGCTAACCCCCAGCATGGGGGATTTTTTATGCAGCGACATCAGAAGTTGTTATGACAGATCAAACATCCGATTGGAGCAAACAACAACGCTTTAACTAAAGGAAAAGAGAAACTGGAGGAGTAAAGCACAAAACTGGTACACGTATGTCTCGTCTGGTCAACAACATACAGAGTCACGACTGAATTATGGATCAAGGCCCAATGTTTTCGAAAAGGAATTACATAGCCTGTAAATTAGCTTCAAAAAAAACCTCTTTGCTACAACTCACAAGCAAGGAGCACGGTTACTTTAGCACCTGAAGATGCATGGCTAAGACCCAGCCTGTGCAAGTTAATCTCATGGTTAACACAGACTAATTCAGTATCCCAGTGTTCTTCCACACTGAGCATGGCACAATCGAAGAGGCACAGTTAAGCTTCTTTCCTATTGCAAGTAAACACTCCCCCACCTTATATTTATAAGAATACTATTTACAATCCAATCTCTCCTTAAGTGGTATATGCATGTTAGAGAAATGTTAGGAAGCAATGTCCAAAAGATACCACAAGTAATAAACTCGAGAAGGATGCTGCTTTCTGGGTCAACCAGCTTGCCACCCATCCACAGAAACACCACCATTTGCTGCTTAAGCACTTGTGCCACTTCCCCCAGTCTGGAGAATGCTCTGCAGCAGAGATGAAGGATCAGGTTCCTCCTGCCCAATACACAGGAATCAGCTTTAGGTGAGCAAAGGAGTACTCTATAAAAGGGACCTCCTTCCAGAGGGCAGCTCTCCCTGAAAAAGACCTTTCAAAAGATGAAAGGAGAATGCATCAGTGCTCCAGAAAGAGCTGTGTTCTTCCCGGACATCTGTATCCGACCCCCATTTGCTAATTACATTTATAAGGTTACTGTGTAGAAGAGAACAACGTTTTCTCAAAATTACAGAGAAAGAAGTAACGAGCATTCTTTTCCACTTCCAGGCATCGTTAGCTATGATTTCACCTACAGCTGAAGGAATCTACTGTGTTTGCAAGATCATACCCATGGACCACACTTCCTCAACCACCCCGTGATGGGCATTCTTGTACTGGCTCATAAACAGACCACTTCAGCTGCAGCCTTACACCTACCCTTCCTATAAAAGCTAAAGTAACCCACACAGCACTGTGACAGGAAAGCAGGGATTTCAGAGCACATGCTGACGATGAGTAAGGAACTGGCTCTGGAGATCTGCACTGAGCACAACAAGCAATGGATGGATTCAGTATGATCTGTTACTAGGCTGACATGAACGCAGAGCAGTATTCAGCAAATTAGTTATCTGTGTCAGCCAGTCTGGAGTTCCAGCTCTGAGATTCAATGACCAGGACCAAAGAGGCAGAAAAAGTGCAAGCAAAAAGAATGCGAAGTCCCAAGTGACAGAAAGCATCCTGAAGGCACCTCTCCTTTGTACACAGCTATGTTTCAGCACCAGAGATATTTCTGCTCATCAGCTGAGCTCCCAGCCATGATGACCAAGCAGCTGGTAGCAATCACTGCCTTCACCCGGCCTCCTCCTTCCAGGGCAACAAAGAAGCAGATCTACACAAAAGTACTGAAATGTCAAAAGCAAAGGATTAGTGTGGGCACAGAATGCACAAATTTTCCACTCTAGGAGTTGATAAAGAAAGGAACAACGAATAGGGCATTACAGTAATTGCATTAAAACCCATTTATTACTAAAGCATATAAAACAAACACCTCTACAGGACTGCGCTCATTAATCCATGTGCATTAGAGAAATGAGGAGTGCTAAACCAGAAGAATGAAAGAGAGGTGAAAGAGGAAAAATGGTAAAAAGCAAACAAAGGTAACATCAGTATGTACTGAGAAAGCTTTTCCCTGTATGAAAGCTGAGACTGCTTCAGATAGCATAAAAATGTTACCATGGAATATTCCCTAGAATTGTTTTGCGTTAAAGCCTGCATTAAACATATTATACTCTGGAAAGAAAAAAAAACAACATATTTAACATATTATCAGCTTTATTTGATCACATCTTTTAAAAAAAAAAAAAAATCCAACACACATAATAATGCTTTTTCATAAAAGCAAATCCAAACCAGAGATAGAAGTGATGCCTACTGCAAATCTTTACCACTGGAAACCCATAAGAAACCTGAAGATTCTCCTCCTTTTTAACTACACAAAAGTGTTGGATTTCCCTGTTGTAGTGACTCCTTAGATCTCCATTACCTACCCTGAGATGTTTCCAATTATCACAGCTGAGGGTAATGAAGAAACAAGAAAATAATTTCACAGATCAGGATTTGCACCTAAGCTCTGCTAAGGATGACTGCCTCATCTTCAAGGCAACCAAGCGCAGACCTTCCCACGTTACTGAAGTCACCCTCTGCTTTCTCATCCCTGGTTTCTCCAAGCTGAGATCATAGTTCAGTTGTTTTGTCATCCAAACTGCAACAAACCAGTCGATCTGCACAGGAACACACTGAATTTAGAGGTGAATCTGAGCACGCTGGCTGAGCGAGCCAAGGGCCACCCAAGCTGTAAGCATCACTAAGCACTAAGTCAGGTTGTGGAACAGATGGCAGCACAGGGGAGCAAGATGTTTTGCAACACATCTGGTCTCTTATCACTACCCAGCATGAATTAGTAAGCTGAAGAGACTTTGTAAATCCAGGAAAAAAAAGAAGGAAAAAAAAAAACAAACTGAAGTCATTTTGCCTTCCAGAAGCGTAACTACTACGCTGCTGCATCCTCCAGGCAGAGCTCACAGAGGAGAGAACGAGATGCTTGCTTCTTCCTACATGAATATGAAATAAAATGGAGTTCTAGACCTATCTAAGAGTCATTCAAGTGCTGGCTTTTTCTCTCCTCTCACCCCTTAAGGAGCTGATGAAGATGCCAACTCTTACCAGCTTTCTCCCTCCTCCTTTTTGCCAACTGATCTTCACTCTGAATGCTTCAACCAGTAAGTGCTGAGGATATGAAGTCAAAAATAGCATTAAAAAGAAGAGAGATCGCCACTGACTGTAACAACATTAATAATGTGGTATACAGCATAGGTAACATAAAGGACAAGAACATTTAGATTAATTTTTAGTGTTAATAAGTCCCTCAACTGAAGCTCATTGTACGCGATAATCACACAACCCAAACTCATTTGCAGTCAGGAAAACACTGACTTCGACAAGCACAAAAGATGGTCAAGAGGCAGCTGCCTTGGCATCTGTCTTCTGCTAACCCAGAATCACAGTTTCGACGTTCTCCTGATTTCCCTGCACTTCTCTGCTAAAAGCAATAGCTTGGTTCTTGCTATGGCGGTCAACAGGCCACGTCCTTAAAGAAGGCAAAGACAAAACGTGACCATGCACCCCCCCATCCCTGCCATGGCACACCTGAAGGACCTCTGTGCTTTTAACAGCTGAAACCTGTAACGGTCTCAACCCAAAATCCTTGCAAAATCTTTGATACTGTTGTGCATAAAAAACATCAAAACACACACTGGGCATGAGGAAGGAGGAAATGAGTTAAACACCGGATGGAAGAACTCGTGCAGCTTACGGTCAGTGCTGGCACAGGATGCAATGTGTATGAGCCAGCCAGGAGTCAACAGAGGCCAGTTAATCAGACTGAGGCTGCACAAAAGATCAGTAACCCAAGCAGGCATTTCTTCAGTGATAACCAGGAAAAAAAAATATAGCAAATAGAAAACAGAGAAAGCAAGAACTTGTGGCCAAGCACAAGAGGGCAACAGCATCAACTTCAGCCAACAGGGCCCGCGGCCTTGGAGAAGCTCCCAATTAGAGCAGTGCAGTTCACAATTACCTGTCCAATCACGGAGGCAGGTGCAAACATCCCCAAATGCATCCAATCTCCATTTTAAAACCAGTTTACAAGAAGGATTGTATCAGAGCGAGGTGCAAAGCCCTGGTAAGCCCTTTGGTCCTTTCCAGGCCAAAACAGCACAAACTCCCATTGCCAAAGCCTGCAGACACCGAACCCCGAGTTACCAACCTGGTGCTCAGGCAGGGCATGTAACTTCCCAAACTGCTGGGCACGTTGCTTTTTATGCAAGCTGGGTATAGAGCTGGCAGTGACTGCTGGACTCAGGCAGTTCCCCAGCACCTGCTGCTTACAGGATGAAGCAGAGATTTTTATGAAAATACCTTTTTCAGCTCTCTGCTGGTGCTGCACAAAACCCAGACAGAAGGACGTTTTATCTGCGTGAGGATTCTGACAAACACAGCCCACGCAGCACTCTTGTAGCACCACTTGAGGCTGCCTGAAGCGTCAGTCCCATTTCCCCAAGTTTTTCCCCTTGCTATCGCAGGTCTCTATCTCACCAAACATATTTTTGTGTAGAGGGTGTCTTTTCCTGAGCATTCCTGCAGCGGCGAGCTTAATGTCAGGGCTATATTTTAATAGTCATTTCAATGGACTATAAAAATCAAGTTCAACGCAATAAAACTTCTATCGCACTACTGAGGAAACAGTTAGCTAAAAAATGGCCCCTGCACGACACTCTTCACTGCAATACGGAGCTGATGATGCAGAGCAAAGAGCCTGAAGCAAGGCGACAGCGGGGCGATGGGAAGAACTGTCCTCCTGTTCTTCCTCCCCTGTATTTCTACCAGGAACAAAAAACAAAATCAAGGTTCCTGTGTTGTGTTCTCAGGAAAGCCTGTGGACAGGGGAAGGGCATTTGAAGATTTTTACACATCAAGCCTTACTCAATTTGTTTCTGTTTACCATCAGTTTCTTTGTCTCTCAGTCCTTCAAGCTGTCTCCAACAGCAAGTACTATAGGGAAAGAGCAGGGATCCACAGGCAAATAATCCCCGAGGAGCTTGCTCTGCTTTCTTAGAAACAGCAACCAGGGAGAAGAATTACCCGCTAAGAGCTGCAGTTTGATCCACCAACACCTCTTTTCCACAGCAGTGAGGTTACTGCAGAAACAGGAAACGTGTGGCGCTTCCCCTGAAGTTGCAACTCGTGCATACAAGGAATGAATGCAAAAATGCAACCGAGGACACCAATCAAACAGCACTGAATGCATTAGAAGAGTGGCGTTTCGCAAAAACAGGGAAAAATTGTTTTTCTCTAAACCAATAAGAAACCACATGACTCATGCAGCTTTCAGAAAAGCAAGAGAACTGGCTTGGCAGCTAACGCTAACAAAGAGGTTCTGTCTGATTCACTCGGGGCTTTGGGGGCCAGGCTCTGGGCTCGGCCCCATCTGGAGCACCGCGCTGCCTCACAGCATCCCTGCTGAGTGGTTCTGCTCAGCCACAGAGCCCCACGCTGCCCAGGGACAGTGCTTTTAGCTCACACTGATGGATGTTTGCAAGGAAAGAAGCGGGGAGAAGAAAATGTAACTGATACGGGATTCCTATTCTTTAAGAACTCTGAATCGCATTTTACTCTCTCCATAAATCAAACACACATATCTCCTGGCAGTACAAAACAGCAGAGGAACAAAAGAATAATCAGCTTGCACAAGTAGAACTCCCCACCTTGCTAATCAATAGTTTTACAGCTGTAAAGCATAACTTTACCACAGGCCAATTTGATTGTTCTTCAACTTTTTCCAGCCTAGTACAAGTCAATCCAGCCCCAATTCCATCTCAAGTGAGGTGGTGGCACAGAGCCAAGAGCCTGGGCAGGTCAGAAACAGCTCCCAGCCCACACACCTGGGAAGCCCCAGCCTCCAGCAGCACCAGCCTGCACCTGGAACCTCAGGGTCAAGCAGAAAACTCAATGATACTCTGCACTTATTCATTTGCTGCTTGGAAGGCTTTTAATGGGTGCGCAGAAGGCAGCAGGAAGATGGCCCTCCTTTGTGAGAGGTCACACTGGTGGTGGCACTCACCTTGGGGACCAGAGCAGCCTTTTGATGGCCACCCACCAACTTTAAGCTCCCACCAACATTCCCAATTGTATCCCAAAAGCCATCAATTAAATGAGTGCTACTACGCCCACAAACATTCACTCCCTGTGCACCTAGCCCCCATTTTGTCCAGGGTTCAGCAAGAGCCAGCACAGACACAGGAGGCACCAGCAAGACTGTCAGGTCAACCTGCAGCAGAGAAGCACGCAATGAATGAATCAACATTCACCATTATTCCAACCAGCTGCTATAAGAAAAGAGCAAACTATTCTGGCTTTCTTTTTGGCACGTTATGTCCCCAGCACCCTTCCAACTACTGGCTCCCTTTGCTAGGAACACACTGTACAGCTGCCAGCAGTGCCAACGGCCAATGCTGGCTGAAGGACAACCATCCCACTCTGATGGTTTCCAAAGCAGCCCAGAAGACACTGAATCTGCTTAAACGATGAAATTTGCTAAGCTCCAACTGTCAGTGCACCTTTGTGGTGAACTGAACTGCAAACGTCCTTCATAATCACTTTCCCTTAAAATTCTTTGGTCTGGGTAAAAATACTCCACCCATCTAATAACTTTTAATTAGACCAACTCCAATTTCTCATCTATTCAACTTACTAATCAGTTTCATGACCCCTACCTCAACGCAAAGCTATCTGAAAACAAACCAACCAAAAGAAATACGGCTAGCTGCGCCTATATTCAACGCGTACCCCATGCCCAGGGAAACAGCTCTTTTTTCCTACAAAAATCAGCAGGCATTTGCTCCAACTAACCCTTGTAGGAATATCTCACCCAACACCTGGATCACCAGCAGCAGGACTGGTCCAACTCACTGGCCACTGACAGCCAGACAAATGTGAACATCAAAGCAGCATGTAGGCACTATTTATTATACAAGCACAATACATGGACTCCCAGCCTTCGAGCAGTATCTTGATATATGAACAGTTCCCAGATCATGCCTTGACTGTAAGAACTTACACAGTCATCCCAATGTTTTAGATATTCAGTTCCTAACAGTATGAAATCTCCTTCTTGCATTCACCTTCATGTGCTCCAGCTGCATGAGTCCAAAGAGTGCTTTCTGCATTTGCTCAAGTGAGTCACTGATCTGAACCATTTAAACCAGAGTTACCACAGCTCTGTAAATACAGAGGCCTCCTTTGCAGCAAGTTATTGATAAAAATCTGCTCATAAATCATTTCAAGAATACTTGCAACTGGAAACTCAAACACAAGCTGAACCCACACAAAACTTCTAAAAATGTAAACAATACCATAACTGAGTAATTCTCCTTGCTCTGTTTTAGAATGTGCTTATCTGGCTATATCCAAGTCATTGCCTATATTTCTTTAATAAATCAGGCTCATCACACAGAGCTCAGAGCAAGTCACTTGAGTCACTCCTCGAAGCCTCACTTCTCAGAGACGTTTCCCTCTGATCAACTGGCTGCTAATGAAACATCTTCTGTAAGCTGCAGCCAAAGGGCTCGGTGCCACCAGAGCACACATTACCTGCACCAGCACCCCGGGAGTGAGACTCAAGGATGGATGGACTGTATCAGACCAGAGCCCAAAAGCCCAGAGCCACAACCACAGAAGCAGCCCCCCAGGCCTCCCCCCCAAACTGCTCTTGAGCTCTTAGGACAGCAGCGACCCGCATTGAAGCCACCCAGTCTAAAGTAACTGCAGATGTTATGCTACCCACAGCAATGGCTTTTTTTTTTTTTTAATCCCTGTAGACTCTTAGTTACAGTAAAACGCATAAGAACAAAAACCAACAAACAAAAATAAACAAAATGTAATGTTAAATACCATAAGAATATTTGGCTCTCCGTCAAAACTCCGGGGTTGTTGTTTATCCCCCTTTTGAGTCACACACGATGGAAACTACTGCCTCACAAATACATCCGTGCCTCACAAATACATCCATGCCACACAAATATCTGCTCTCTACTCCCACCAGAATATCTCAGTAGTAGAAAATTCTGGGTAAAGAGCCTTCACCCACTGCTCCCAGCCCCCCTGTGCTCCGTCACATCTCTGAGCTCGCTCTACAGAGGAGCTAATTCCCACAAACACAGCAGCTGTCAAAGCCTTACGACAATTCTGAGTTGGTCCTGGGCACGCTGCTCCCATCACCCAGGAAGTCAGAGAACACGGTCTGTCTGCGCCAGGTGAACGGTGAGCATTGTCAGAAGAGACACAGAAGTACAGCAAAAACTTGACCAAAGTCACACACGGACAGAAGATGGACTGTCAGCAGCAAAAGGCATCCCTGACAGGCCCAGAGTTGGCTGCTGCATACTGCAGCCAGCACAGCAGCTCTTACTGGAGGTAGAAGCCCAGATACGTCCAAAACTAAAAAACTAAAAAACAGAAACACTCAACGCTTTTATTTATTCTTTGCTTTAAGTCAACTTACTCATAGCAGTCAGTGTTTCAATTACACCATTTAGTCTGCACTGGAAATCTCAGAGACCAGTCCACAGAAATAAAACATTCAACTTCAAAAGGGAGATAAAACAAAGGAAGAAAAAACGAAAAGATGATCTCAGGTCTGTTCCATCTACGTCTCCCAGTCAGAGAAGCACTGGCAAAGCTGGGAACCAACAGGGAAGACAACCAACATCTAGTAATGATAATACGAAACATTAGCAAGAGCTCTGCTGGCACAATGATTCCGCCTCCGCCTGCTGTGACAAAGCAAAAAAGCGACAAGAGTTTACAGCTGGCTACAGGAACAGAAGCAAACAGCTCCACTGCAGTCGCCATTTTTTCCCCTAACTATAAATCTTGAAGGATAAACACTTTTCCCCATCAACGACAAGCGGTGGTAGCTAGGTGAGCAGGAGGGAAGGAATCTCAGTAAGGGCAACGCCGGCCTGCAGAAAACTGGATACAGAAAATAAAAGGTACAGACAAAAAGATAGGAAACCATTCAAAGAAGAATACGGTATTAAAAACATCATATATGCTATTATTTCTTTGTGTAAGCAGGAGATGAGCAGGCTCTCACGTGCCGCTGTTTACCGTAAGCCCATTTTGCTCAGCCTCAGCACCGTGCTGCTACAGGCCGAGCTCAGCCCAGGGCTGCACACCAGGCAGCACCACCTCACAGCACAGAGCAAACTACAGACCTGAAATAAGCATCGCTGTCTGTAGGTTTGGGTTACAAATGAGAGCGCATCCTACAGGCTTGAACATAAGCGTTACTTTCCAGAGCTTTGAATTATAAGCGAGCCAGAGACTGCTTGAAACATACAGCAAAAACGGTAACATTTTCTATTGTGACCACAAATAAGCAGGAACAAAAATAGAGAAATCAAGAGGACAAGCTTGTCCAATCTCCTATTTCAGGAGAACAGCCTAAGGTTTAGTCGAGTGAAAGCTTAAAGGATCACCCATCCCTTTATCTATAACTTTCCTGACCTAAACAATACGCTCAACCGTATTTCTACTTAGTCATCAAAACCAAAGCACAACCTCTCCTTCAGAGGACAGCATTTGTAAAACATTCCCAGTAACCACCTCAATCAGCTGCAGCCATTTCAGGGTCACGATCTGTACACTGGAGTCATATGCACAGCACATTTTTGAAAGCACGCGTACTTTTAAATCGTTCACCATCTGTGTCAGGACTTGGAAAGTCAAATATCATCAGCTACTTCCATCTGGCTCAGTGCTGAGATATTTCCTGTCCCAAAGTCCACTACAGGAATACTTTTTACATTACCGGTTGCTTTCATTTCACTTGGTTTCTGATACACCAAATGCTACACGCACACCAAGCTGGAGCGGAGACAACTTAATTCCCCAATAAAAGCACCCAGCCGCATTCCCTGAGCCCACTCGGTGCTGCCAACATCTCTGCCTGCAGACCAGCTGCCACAATGATGGCTGTGTTACAGGCTGAAGCATCAGCTGGGAGGCAGGCAGGCGTGCTGCTAGAAACACAGGTACCAACTAAGCTCCCTTCCACTTAGCCCCTTTAGCCTACTCAGGTATTTCAAGCACCGCCATCGGCATCAAGAGGCAACTTAATACTTTTGCAATTCTTTTTCTTAATATTTTTTATTACTATTATCCTAGAAATCAAAGAAAACCTCTAAAACCACGCGTTCTCAGTCTGGGCACGCTCAGCCCCTGGCCTGGCATCGGCACCCTTCCCTGGGAGCTGGGCAGTCCCAGGGCTCAGCCATGCTCCCCAACATGTGCTGCCTTACTATGCAGGACTTCAAATCTAGAGCTGTCTGTACTCCCGTGCTTTGTTTGGAGAAGAAGGAAGATGCACACAGAGCATTTCAGAGCCGTGAGGGGCTCAGGTGCCTCGCAGCACTCGGTCTCTCTGCATGCCGTGGTCTGTACACTCCTCACCTCCCACCCATACTTTCAGACATCACGTGTCCGAGTGGTTCAGGAGCCATGTTCCATGCAGCTCTGCTGGCAATCAAGGAGGAATTTACCATCTCCAGCACTGTGTCCATTATCCAAGGAGAACAATACAGTTTGCTGCTGCCAGCACACAGCATTTCCCTAGCACTCCCACTTTGTGCTCCTCAAAATGCTGCGTGCGGCGTCATGTGGGATCTGATCAAGGTCTCTCCAAGCTCAATCACGTTGTGAAGCTGTACAGAACAGAGCGCCCAGAAGCCAAGCTCTTACAAGCACACACTGATCATGTACACCTTTACTTTCTTCCTGACCCTAAATTAGAGAGCAAACCCTCCACAGAGTACTTGTTTCTTCTGGGTAACACAAAGGCTTTTTGCTATTCCAGCTCCCTTCGGTGAAATCAGTTACAAGAAACCTCTGCAAACGTTTTATAAAATGGTTTGTGCTAAAATAACACGAACAGTACCCTAAACAAAGCAGCACCGCTAGGAAATAACATACACGTTAGGAAAAAAGTGCAAGTGTGGTGGCCAACAGTCACTCCAGTTATCCATCTGTTTCTTTTGTTATGTGCATGGTTATATAATTGCACATAATAGTTCTCGATGTAATTATTTCAGTTTAGTTACAGAGCTATATGGAGCAGAAAAATATTTCAAGAGATAGTTCACATTTTGCAGATAAAACTGGAATTCCATCACTGCTGCTCCCTGTGTCACAACTCCTTACATCAATAATTGCATTTGATGTACACACTACATAAACACGGCACGACTGGTGATGCTATAAATGTATGTATTTTCACCACTACAGCCCAAAACCACAGATAAAGTTTCACAACCACAAACATTTATCTTTTGGAACACTCTTGGTTTAGAGAGAGCACCATTTCCATTTCCCTCCAAGCTCAACCAAGTAATTTCATTAACTCATTAAGGAATGTATTAAAAATAAAACCCAAAACCCTACAGTTAGAATCCAGCTGGGATCCACCACGGGCCAGAAAGCAAAATTAAGCATTTTCAAGTTTGCAGAAAAGATACACTTCTCCAGTTCATGACCAATGGCCCACCTCCATGTCAAGGAGACCTCCACAGGAGACCATTCCATAGGAACTGAGGTCAGCCATCCTCGCGTGTTGCGTAAAAGCTTCAGCTTTGCAGCAAGTACAGACACGAGACTGACACTGCTAATGGAGTAAATGCTTTCCAACTGGATTAGCACTGGCTCCTCACTGGAGCTTCAATTCATTCATCTAGGTCAGCTTCCAGCTGTTTAAGTTAGACACATCCACAGGTATTTAACAAGACATATTGGATTTTGGTCCTAGAGGACTACTACAGGGCTAGAAAAGGCGTACCCTGCAGGTGGTCCACAGCCAACATGGGACAGTCCCCAGAAACACAAGTAGTTCCCAAAAACGCTTAAGCCTGTAGTTGCAAGCTGAGGGATAAGCTCCCTGGAGATGCTCTTTTGGCTTTAAATTGCACTGAGTTTACTTCCCCTGTTCCTGAAAATTTTACCCATATATAAAATGTATTTATTTTACACCAATAAACACAAAATAATAATAACAACCTAAACCAAGCAGTCATTGCAAGGAACAGACAAACAGGAAAACCAAAGAAACAGACAGGATAGGTACTACTTCTTCCTGTAAAACCTTTGACCAGGACCTTGTCCTACTGTTACTTCCGTACCTGTGTAGGATGTGAAGCGTAAAACCTCACGGTATGAAAATTCCCCCTCCTCTCTTCTAGGAACAGGAGTGTTAATTCACAGTGGATAAACTCCCAAAGCAACCCAAAACTCATGAGAGTTCAGCCAATGCTCAGCATCATAACCTGCGGGCAGCTGTTAGTCAGTGATGCGCTGCTCCATCCCAACAGCCTACAGCAGAGCCGTAGCAGAGAGCTACACGGTACCATCCAGCACTGAAGTACAGCACAGTTTTAAAAGCCCTTGTAAAAACTCCAGGAACCTTTCAGATCAGAGACGACGCACATGAAAGGTCTGAGGTAGTTTACTGTCCCTATAAAGTTGCACTGCTCATTAACTGATCCCACTGCAAACCCTAAAGGTTTTTCACCTGCAGCTGTGAAGCACAGAAGTGATTAGCAATAAGGACAAACAGCTGAAGCTCACAACTGTCACAACGTCTTTTCATTAGGCTGAAGTAGAGGCTGGTACCTCTCTTATCTCTGGATATTTCAAATGGGGGCCAAAAGCCAAGGTGCTACAGCTAAAAATAAACGCAGCGCGAGTAGTGACCGCACACATGGAATGCACACAGATTTCATAACATCCTATGCGAGAAAACGAATAGGGAAAAAACATATTTCTGGTAAACCTCTTCTAAAACAATAGCAGTTTGCAACTCTGCCGCTAACCGCTCCCTTAGGAGTAAGTACACATGGCACACAGGAGGGCATGTTGCCTACAAGAGGCTGAATCTGCACGTGCTTCGTCAAAATAGCAATGCACTAATAAATACATGAGCAAATACAGCATATGCACGTTTTTACTCCTTTGGTTCCAGACATCACAGCACAGCACTGCTGCGATAAATCCGCGGTGCACAGATTGGCCTCAGAAAGAATCCACATTCACTCACAGAACAGCATCGCTAAGATGCATCTTCGTTAACTTCCTAAAATCCTTTCCTATTTTAAGGCAGGAGTACAAAGGCAAAGACCACCAACTCTTCATAAAGAAGGGAGGGAACTTCCAATGCCCCCAGTCACCACGCCAGCAACCCACAAACACTGGATTTTTTTGAAAGCCTGAAATCTGTTCTCAGCATGTGAGGTCCTTCCTTGCACAGCAGAAATGAACAACCAGCACTGACCTGTATGAGTTTCAAATGGCATCACTCTTGTTAAATTCCTCTCCTCTGTTCCAAAGGGCCACTATGAGGGCGCAACCGAAGCTGCACATCACAACCTTCATAAATGATTTTACCAACTAACTCTACAGCCCTCCTTTAGAAATACAAAAATATTTTTGCATATCTGGTTTGAATATACTATACACATGCCTTTTGAAAAGCTATCCCAAACCCTGGAGGCATTACAACACCCTGACCCGGAAATCTGGCCAAGTCCATCCTATTTCAAAGCATCCCAAATCAGGCAGGTTATCATTTGCCTGTCATGACAAAGAAACCAAACTGACCAGTAACAAGGAAAAACACACCAAGTCCCAAGCGGGGCAGCCTGCAGCAAAATTGGTTTCCTTCCTAGGTTTGTTTGTTGTTGTTACAGTTGTTTGTTTTTAAAAAGCACGCATGGAAACACAAATCTTACTCAGAACACTGCTTATCTGGGCAGCTGGAAGGTGCTGGTTGAGGACTGAGAACTGCAGACACCACCTCGAGCACCTGCACTACCCTGTCTACATGGGGAAAACCAGAGTGCACCCAGGTAAGCCACAGAAGTGCATCAACACTACATAGACAGTCACAGATAGAAAAGTTACTCAAGAAATGCTGGTATCTTTGATATGTTTAACATTACCATCGGCCTACTACCTGATATTGCACCTCCACGCATCAGGTGCCATCCTGAAGTAATATATATTCAATACAGCTATACAGCTCCATGTACACGTACCCAGCCCCTTCTTCATCATGGCATCACATTCATATAACCTGCCTACAGTGAAGAGCCTACTCACAGCAACAACAGCATTATCCTGCATTTTTTGTCATTTATTAGGAGTAGCAGGCAGAAGGAAGTACAGTCAGCAGCCTGAATATTAACAGGGTCTGAAGGAGAGCACACATCACCAGGAAGCCCTCCTTTCCCATCTGAGGCCAGCAGATTCACTGTTTTTCTGTTTCTCTGTTTACAAGATTCGACTGTCACAGTGGTGGTCTCGTGCCTCCATATCTGCACTTAAAAAAAACATTAAAGGTATTTTAGGCACAACTTTTGAAGCAACTGCAGTAGCCCCAGTTCCACCTACCGCAGCTTGTGGAGCAAAGGAAAAGGGCTCAACAACTGCAGAAGGCACAGAATCATTAAAGTTGGAAAAGACCTCCAGGATCCTCTAGTCCAACTGTCAATCCATCCCCACCATGCCCATTAACCATGTCCCCAAGTGCCACATCTCCAGAGTTCCTGAAAATCCCAAGTGACAGTGACCCCACCACATCCCAACGAGATGAGAGCCAAAACATAGAGCTGCAACGATGGAGGAGAAGGATGAGCAGCATTAGGAGTACAGAAAAGCTGCTGCAATTCAGCTGTTCATTTTCCTCTTTCGGATGACTCCCTGCCCGTTCATCTCATAAGTCCCTCATGCTATTCCATCCCCACCCGTTCCTCATCCCGCCTCCCCACGCTCAGAGCCCCACCAGGAAGCAGAGCTGAGTCACGCTCATGGCTGCCCTCTGAGATAAGTCTCATGCGCTGCTCCCCGCGTGGATCCTGGGCATGCAGGAGCTGCTGGGAACCCGGCACTGTGGGATTGGATAGCTGAGCAGAAAGAGCATTTCCTGAAGCATCTGCACCCAGTCTCTCTGTAATTTACTCCCAGTGCATCGCCACCAGCAGCCTTTGGGACTTGAGATGTTAAGAAAAGTTAGTTGTGTGCAGGAACGCCTTAATCTAAAGGGGGGAAAAAGCTATACACGCATTACATATAAACATACGGCTTTTATAGACACGCACACGCTTCTGCATTCTCACAAGGTAAGCAGCATAACCCACAACCAATGACACCCTCCTGCTGATGGCTGCTTCTCTTCAGTGCAGTGCCCACACACCCCATCAGCTCGGCCCTGCAGAGATGGATGGCAGCTCCATTAGCAGCCTTGCTTGGAGGACGCAGGTGTTGCTGGTTTCCTGTCATACAACACAGTTCCGCTGTCATTCTCCAGCACTGGCTGTGGCAAATAGTTGAGAAGACAACATTCTTTTATTAGGATGTTCATCTTAACAGTGCGTTCTCCACTGCTGCTCCGGGACTATGTGACTTCTGCATTGATTCCCCGCAACCTGGAAGCTTCACAACTGGCAAAGAACACCAGAAGCCTCAAGGGATACACAAGTCCCCATTTTTAACTACACGTGGACATGTAAAACACGTTTACCAAGCAGAATATGAATCTCCGTCAGGAGGAAATTCAGCAGTGCAGAAAAGAGGCTGTCCTCTCCAAATTCTGCATTTAGCAGCATAACAGAGACGAGCAGCAGCCAATTAACTCTAAATCCCATTTAAGCTCCTTGCAACACAGTGTCTCAGCTCTCACACCCCATACTTCGTCAGAGTATTTCTCTGACACTACAGACCATCCCACTCTGCTAACTCGAAGGAAAAGAAAGAAAGAAACCGTCATAGAAATAGCAAAGCTATTACCAAAACATGACAAAACTCCCAAGAGCAGCAGACAAACAAGAAGTGCAGAATGAGCCTCCGCTGAGCACTCTGAGCCTCTTCAAGAGTTCCAGCTTCAGCACACTCCCAACGCAAAAGTGATCCCATGCTTTATGAAACCATGGAACAAATCAGACTTTTTTTTTTTTTTTAATTATATCTAAGTTCACTCTCTACAAATGCAGTTCCCCACGCTGGATACCCAAAAGCTTTCATCCCAACACACTCAGCTGCCTCCACAACTCCTTGTCCTCTCAGAGCAAAGCACCTCCAGGACATCACTCCCCAAGAAGCACCTCCAGCGTGAGACATCACCCTCCAACACACTGCATGCCCTCCAGTGTACTCAGGTTTCCAACAGCAGCTCACACTGCATGGTGACACATCTATTCCAGCAGTTCAGAGGTACAGCACCGAGCACATGCCACGGACCTGGATGCCATGCCCTTATTTTCTAGGGACGTACAGGCAGAATTTTAAAGTAATTCCTAAAATCCATTAGGGTTCCGTTTAGTCCCACACATTCCCTTCTTCCTGCTCCAGTTGTTACCCAAGGCTTAGCTGTGGGTACGCACAACTGATCTCAGGATCCAGAGTACAACACCGCACTGGAGTGCAAACATTCCATTTCTTATTTCCAAATGGAACACGCAGGTTTATTATTTCCTTCCCCGCGACAAAAGCTCTCGCTCCTGACAGTTTTCTCCTCCTCAACTCCTACAAAACGCTTCCAATCCCAACGAAACACCGCCAGCACCGCGCCGGGCCTCCAGCAGCGCGGTTCCGTGCGGCGTCAGCCCGAGAACAATCCGCCTCTGTGCCTGGGGACGGAAACAGCCGAGGGCGACATGGATCCTCGGGCAGCAGCGGGGAAGCCTCGGCACATCGAGGGGCACGGGGCAAGGTCGGGAAGAGAAACCCACGGACAAATAACTTCAAGCCACAGAAAGTGGTACTCAGCGCCGGGTGGGGGGGGGGGGAGCGGAGAAAGAATACAAAGCTGCAACTTTTTGCTCGAGGATGACTCAAGCACAGGTTGAGCCGCGCTCCCGCACAAACTCCTCAACTCCACCGGCCGGCAGCCCCGGGAAAGGCGGCCGAGGGCCGGCAGAGCAGCCCTGCGGAGCAGCCCTGGGGCTCCGCGCTCGCCCCGCAGAGCCCACCTGAGGTGGCGCGGAAGCGGCGGCCCCGCCGGGCCCAGCGCAGTCCCCGGCCCGGAGCAGAGCGGGCCCGGCGGACATGGGGGGGATCCCCGCGTACTTCGCGGAGCGACGCAGCGCAACAGGCGGGCGCGGGGCCCGAGGGGAGGCGGGGAGGGTCCTCACCTACGCCGTATTTCTCCTCCCTTTTGGTGGGAACCCAACGGGTCATGGCGCTGGGGCGGCCGGAGCGGGCGGGGATGCGAGAGTCCCGCTCCTACGCCGCCATTTTCCAACGGCGGGACTGGAAAAGTTTCTACGGACGGCAGTCATGTGGTGAGGGCGGAGCCGGCGGCCTGCGCCCGGCTGGGGGGAGCCGGCCCAGGGCAGCCCCTGGACAGCGGAGCGAGACCCGCCTTCGCCGTCGGGAAGCGGGGGATGCCGAGAGCGCTGCCCCCGGCCCGGACGGGGCCACGCGGCTCCGCTATGGAAAGCTCGGCAGCTCCCGGGCTGAGCGCATCCCGGCCTCACTCTGCAGGAAAGCGTCTTGTCCCACTCGGAACCGGCTCTGTATAAAAGCCGCGTGCTTCTCTTATCCCACAGTCAAAAAGTGGGAGCAGCCCGGGCTGCTTCCAAACTCTTCGGAACTCCAGCGAAGTGTTGGTTACTTCAGTTTCTGCCGTATTTTCGAGCCGCGGAGCCCCGCAGGACTTGAGGCTGGTTGCTGCCCAGAGGTGCGGCACTAACGCGGGGTTGGCGCTCCGTCGAAGCGCAGCAGGCTGCCCGCGTTTGGCGGTGCTTTGTTAGGAGAGCGCCATTTCCGGGTAAATCCTTGGTTCTGAAGGTAAGAAACCACCTAAATCAGAAACCTGCACCAAACCCAACCCCTAAATAGGACTATTACGGTTGGAAAAGACCTCTAGGATCCCCCCCTCCATTCCCCCCCCACACACACACATTTTCACAGTTCTGGATCACTTCCAGGGGGTGGGGACTCCGCCATGTAGAGTAATTTGATTACAGAAGAATGACCAACAAAAACGATCATCCTGATCCCTTTGCTCCCAATGGAGCCTCAGCCCCAGGAAAGGTCTCACTGGCTATCACATCAGATTGCTCCTCTGCCAGAGAAGCTCCATGCCACACATTTAAGAATACACATGGATCAGACTCCGATGTCTTTGCTCCACTCTTATTGTCTAGTATCACTGGGCATCTAGGGTCACTTCCCACAACAGCACTCGTTATCACCAGGTTTGGGGATCAAGTATTCAGCTCCAATATCTGAAGAAAGCTACACTTCATCCTATGAACCTTCTCTTTTCCCATCCTTGGGATCTATTGCTCAGGTCACTACCTACAAGTTCAAACTAATCTGAATTTCATGGCTCTTGTCCTGCTGAATCCAAGGGCTGCTGTGATAAATCCAACCTCTGCACTTTCCCACATTATGTCCTGGAGTGAGGAGATCAAAAGATTCTCAAAGTCAGCTGGCCTGGCTTATCATCTTTATCCTGCATTAATGAGTAAATGATTAGAGTCTTACCAAAGACAACTTACAACGGAGCTCTTTGATTTAACAGGTTTATTTTTCATAAGATAAATCAAAGTGAATTAGCTGGAATAATGGGCATACTTGTCCTGTTGCTATAGTCATCTTTGTAACTTCTTTGTAAGGCAAGCAAAAGGGGAGTGAAATGGAAAAACAGTGCAGAAATAGTAGTTATTTCTAGTGACAAGCACTTCTCGGTTCTGCACGGCCTCAAACTGCACCAGGGGAGGTTCAGATTGGATGCCAGGAAGAATTTCTTCACAGAAAGAATTGGGTTTTGGAGCAGGCTGCCTAAAGAGGTGGTGGAGTCCCTACCCCTGGGCATGGTGCTTAGGTACGTAGTTCAGTGGTAGGTGGTCATTGGATTTGATGATCTTAGGGGTCTTTCCCAACCTCAGTGATTCTTTTAGTACTGATAGATTCTTTTCTGCAGTGCCAACAAGTACACGCAGCAAAAGTGAAGAATCTGAAGCGGCTCAGGCATTAAATGGTTTGGAGACGTTTAAGACTATTAAATTAATAATCTCTTACAGAGAACCTGATCTACTTTCATTTAAGATAAAGAATCACTTCCATGGACACCATGCTAGCTTTACAGATACAGAAAGTGGAAAAAAAAAAAAAAATACAAAGCAGCACTGATGTTAATTTTAACCTGGACATAGTTTAATTAGCTCATGCGTGGCAAAAGAAGGCAGTGACTGTCTTCTAATGGGTTACAGGTACTATAGAACAACAGCAGGTAACAAAAAAGGAAAAGCAGCTCACCTCTTCCAACAAGCAGCTACAGCTTAAGAAGAGTACAATCTCTATCCAGGGAAAAGCTGCTCCCTTGGCTGCTAACCCTTAAATGAGGATGAGAAGGGCTGGATCCTGACTCCACCCCTTCCATTCCCTCAGATGCATTGCTTGCACCTGAGCTCCCTGGGTTAGCCATGCCTTCTCACCTGGTGCTTGCCCAGTGGTTCAGGTTGTGACTTGGCTGTTCTGCTGCAGCTTGTAAAGTGGCCTTGTGCTATTTGCTGCCCTTTCTGGGCCCCAGTGTTCAAATCTGAAATATAAGCTGTTAACTTTCTCCTGTGTTGAAGGATGCTAAAAGAGAATGTTTTCCTCCATGAGAAATGCGCACTGCTGATGCCTTTCTTCAGGTGTTAATTAAAAGGGTTAAATTTGGTTTTTCCATAGATTGTTGCTACTTATTCGAAGTGTACACCTGCACTATATGGGAATTATGAATGCTGTGGTTATGTTCCTAAGGTAGGAAGTACCCTGTCAGTGGGGATGGTTTTTTTCGTTGTAGTCTCTAATCGCCTATAGCACAAACAACACAAGTAATCCCACGGCCAACATAAAGGCACACATAAGGTTCTATATTCATTTTATTACTTTCCACATTTTCATTTTAATGAAAACCCATTACAAATGCCATTGAAATTTTGATACCCAGTAAAAAATACTCCTCCTTGTTCACAATGCATAAATATTCCAATACTAGTTTTTACAGCTAGGAACAAAAACAAAATTGTAATAGGATAGCACTGTAATATTGAGAAAGTAGAAGATTTTTATTCTTTTCTCCAGCAAATGTAATATAAAGTATGCTTGTGATAAATATTTTTCATTAACTGCAAAGTGCTGTAGCTGACATAGTTTACATACTTGGGCATAATATGTTTCTTCACACTGTGCATGTATGCTTTTCATTTGTGAAGAGGAAACTGAAAAATGCTCCTTTCCATGAAATCTGAAAGGTTTATCACATCATTATGTCAGCTCTTTGGATTCTCACCTTATTGTGTAATGCATCCCATGGAATTGGAGGCGCTTCTCCTGGAGCAAAGACACATTCCTTTTCGTAACAGTAACTCCAAGAAATCCAAACGCAGCATTTGGCCCCAAATGAGATTTGAAAATTGCGTCAGAGAGATTAGGAGTGTCTTTGGGAAGGGATGAATGGAAAAAGAACTGCTGTTCTGAATTAAATATGTTTGCGATAGATAAGACTCCATAAACATATAGATGCAGTCGAGCTGCATTTCATTCTTGCTGCGTATGACTACACAAGAGGAATCTTTGTTCCATCTCTATTCAAAATCACTTTTTAGGGAATATTATTTCCTTTTCTTTTATTGTAAAACCATGTAGGTAAATTCAAAATTTACACATACCGTGCAAATTCCTCTTGGAAATATCCTTCCCAGGAGATGATGCTGAGGACTTATAAAATCTTATAATAAATAACTGTCTTGCTTTCCTATCTCTGCTGCGGATATTCTGTTGGAAATGCTATTGTTTCCTCTACAGATACTCGTCATCTCTTTTGCTGTACAATTTTCATTTGGGGTGAATGAGCTCCATGCTCCTAGATCATCTTTGCAGTGAACAGCTCCCTATATTTGGGTATACACGGAGTTCTTGATACCTGACAGAAAGACACTTTTAAAGTACAATTTTGTTACGGCGTATTGCTCTTGATCAGAATGGAAATAAAATTAGTTTTATGAGTGTATGTGATTAAAATGACTTCAGCCTTTTAGCTTGGTCTTATATATACCCAATATATATATATAATTACCTAGGGAATCTCTTCCAGATGAATATGGGAGAATTAAGAAATAAAAAGTGAATTTCCTCTGACCCTCCTGTTGGCTTCAGTCAGGCAAAGAGTGGCATGTGTAAGCCTGGATTGAAGCTTGACAACGGCATGAGGGAAGTTCTATTCTTCCAGGCTCTGCCCATGTGCTTTATAAGCATACCCAGTGATCTTCCTTTCCATTACTGTAGGATTATTTTGAGTATATATGAGTGTGTCTTAAGCTTTTCAAGTAGCGTGACAATTATGATAACCAGCATGCAAATTGCACTTCCAATTGCAAACAGAAGTGTTCGAAGGCAATGTTGGGATTTATATATCAGTATATCTGTTGTTATGACAGATAGTGTATTCATCACACCAGTTTAGTACCTTTCAGATGGGTTGAAGAGAGCACCTGGCCTTCCAGTCTGCTCACTTTTAGTCACTGCTTGCTTCCTACTTACATCTGAATTTTCATTTTTATAGACAGTGAGACTATTAAGCCGATTAATTATGTTAAAGTTCAGGAGGAATACAAAGGTTTTTAAATATCGATTTATTGATTTTTGGTTGAACAGCCCAGATTTTAGCCTAAAAAAACTGAGGTTTGGTTGTTGGTAATGAAAGCGATTTGGCTCCACTGGAAACTGCGCAAACTGTTCTTGCTATATTATGCTGAAAGTGGTATAATGAATAAGACATCTTCACATGGTTTGATGTTTAAATGCAAATGTGTGACCACCTAGTTACTCTTTATAAATACACACAAGTTTCCGAAGTGATGTATTTTAGGAAGGGTATGATTATCATAGATAGAGCTTGGTTTATACCCTGGTATTTTATTTTGTGCTCGAGAATAAAAAGAAATCAGATGAGTTTTACAGCACTGCAGTAAATGGCTTCATTTCTACTCAAGGGGGAAATCTGTTTTCTGATCATACCAGAGTGTAAGATTTTACATTCTTCAGACAAAAAGCACAGTGAGGTTTTATGAGGGGTCAGCCTCTTCTATCCCCCTGCACTTGGCACAAATGCCATTTACGCTAGTAGTACATCTTGTTCTGTGAAAAGAATAGCAGGCAGCGTGTCCTAGGTAGCATGTTTGTTTGATTGACAGCGAGTATTTTGGATGCTGTGGTTGCCTTGGGACAGAACTGCTGCTCTGCCGATGGGAACCTTCTCAGCAGGTGTCAGGAGTGCTTATTGTCTCCCTGCTTTCCAGCCCTTGCAAATCATGTTGGGAGCATGAGGAGCTGAAGCAGTGCAGTTTCTGTCCTGCCACACTGTTTATTCTGCAGGACCAGGGGAGCTGATGGAGCTTGGATATAATGTTAGCAATTGCAGGTTTATCCAACATCATGGTTTCAAACCGAGACAGGGGAGGTTTAGGTTGGATATGAGGAGGAAGTTTTTCACCCAGAGGGTGGTGACGCACTGGAACAGGTTGCCCAAGGAGGCTGTGGATGCCCCATCCCTGGAGGCATTCAAGGCCAGGCTGGATGTGGCTCAGGGCAACCTGGTCTGGTGGTTGGTGACCCTGCACATAGCAGGGGGTTGGAATTGGATGAGCACTGTGGTCCTTTTCAACCCAGACCATTTTATGATTCTGTGATTCACTGGTGCCCAAATTTCCATTGAACCCAGCTTTAATTTTTGTCTTTCTAACTGAAATCCTGAGCAACTGCATTAGGGGCATGTTGCAAGTTCCAAAACTTGATGCTTCATCCGTTCCTTGTAAGAGCAGGACTTTAACCCCCTACTTAATAGCAATGGACTCTTCCCAAGGAAGTGCTCGGGAACATCATTGCAAATTTTACAGTCAAGCTCAAAGCAGTTAGAGGAAAAAGTAGTACAAATCACTGCAAAAGAAACGCTAAAATATAGTTTACTGTTGCTTAGTGGCAACCTGATCCTCTTTGCAGTAACTTTAAGTAACCAACAGTATAAGGTTTTATGTGTGGGTGGTTTTTTTTTCCTGTTTAGTGGTAGTTTTTTCATATATTTGATATTTATACTCTATATGAGGTTATGAACTCCATTTACGTACCCTTAAGCAAACTCGAAGCTAACAGGCAAAACAAAATGCTTTATGTAACAACTTAGGGAAGAATTGCTCCCAGAGACCAGTTGCTTTACTTTACGCATCCCAACAGATGTATGGTTTAAAATATAATGCATTATGTTCATAATAGTTAAGAACATTTTTTCCAAAAAAAAAACAGTGAGAAAGACATATTCTGGTAACCATATTCTGATAGACTCATTTTTTTTTATTGTAAGATAGATAATGATCAGATAGAGAGGAGTACAAGCTTGAGATGAAAACATACATTATTTCTGTTAAAAATGCACTTAAGGAGCACTTAACATTTTGAAAGCACTGAACAAATATTAACTCTTTCTTGCGGGACAGTGCCCTTATCTGTATTTACAGTGGAGAGGCAGCTACGCTAAGGCCACCTTTTTAAATGTGACAGGCATTCAGGAATTGAGAACTCAAAATATCAGACCACTTCTGTCACACCTCTTGATTAGGTGATTTTCCTGAGGCCAGAAGCGACACATTAGCTGGGACAGGGTTAGATTTTATAATTTCCTCGGTCTGCAGGCAATGTTCTCTCTCGCCTTTTGATGAGCGATATGAGATGACAATGAGAAATGACAATGTAAGAACACGATGTACTCCCACCAGCTATAAGGTCTGAGAAACTAGTTACTGAAATACGAATTAGTGGGAGCAATAATGAAAATGATTTAGCAGGAAGAATGCCTGTTCCTGGGGTCGATTCACAAACATGAGGTATATGCTGCACATATAGAAGAAGGTGTTAATGGTGAAAGAAAAAATGAAAACATGCTATTAACTTTTCCTCCCGTTTGCCCATCCGTGGGAGTTTGTCCCATACCAGATTTCCCAGTTGGACTGGTGGGTTTTCCTGCTGTATCGTAACAGGGGCAGGATTGGTTTATTAAAGACCTTTTTGAAAAGCCTTCTGAGATGTACCATAGGATAACAGCTTTTGCAGCTTCCCCCTTGCTTTCTCTTGAGTCCCACAGCCAAACTGCTTCTGAACTGGGATGCGATGAGGACTCCACAGTTCCACTTCTGTTAGCATGACAGATCCATTTGCATGTGGAAAAATGCACTCCCGTTGAGCTTTGTGCCTCACGAGTGATTAAGTTGATTAAAGAAACCCAAAACATCTTCCCCAACATGAAGTATTGTTTATTGACCTCGGCCGTATAGCAAGCAAAGAAACCACTTGCATTTGGTCTTCCACTAATGTTAGCCTTTTCTTCCATTTTTTTTAATATATATATATTTTTTTTATCTCAATCAGACAGTTTGGAAATGAAGCTTTTATTAAGGTTCTTTATCCAACTGTATGCCACCCAGTTACTCGCACTATTTTAACTTGGATATTTTCTTGTCTATGTTAGTAATATATTCTTAGGAATTCTGATGTAGTTTTTTACAGTAAAGGTTAGCTGTCAGAGAGACAAGATAGATTGTGACC
This sequence comes from Alectoris magna, assembly GCA_030625065.1. NCBI lineage: Eukaryota > Metazoa > Chordata > Aves > Galliformes > Phasianidae > Alectoris > Alectoris magna. The sequence continues at coordinate 20,905,181 of CM060566.1, read as the reverse complement.
TGGTTCAGCAGCACAGTTCTGAACTTTACTTCGCTGTAAATAATCCTTTCTGAAATCAGCAGTGCTTTTCTTCCCATTGTGTATGACCCAGGATCCCAGAAAAAGGAGCCATGTGCTACCTGTGCTTCGCTTCATTCCCACATGGGCGGCAGCTCCACTTACCCACACTGAGCATGGAGCTGTTTTCCAACTAAATGTTCATTGCCACTCCTAGAAAATAAAGGGAGAACTGCCTTCCTTGTGTCTAAGTTAGAAAAACATCTTCGAATTCTCTCCTGTCATTCTGGGAATATGTCACTTTTCTGTTTTCACAAGGACACTTCACTTGGATGACTCAAATAGAGCGAGGGTGCTTTCTGTATTCAAGAGCATGCTCTGGCTCCACCAAAACTTCAGCTTGCAAACTACTGGTGAGTTGTTTGGAAACAAAGAGCTGCGAGCTTTGTTCCTCCCTCTGTGAGCTCTTTGTGTCACTCCGAGTCACCACACGGACGTGGACAGGCAGTGGTTGCAGAGGAAATGCAGTCTGAAAGTGAGGAAATCCTCTTTTGCAACAGAAGCCTCCGCCTGGAGAGCAGTGGTGTTCCCTTCTGAGAGAGAGCGCTGCTGATAAAATCTGCCATTGTCCAGTTCCATTCTGAATGCTCTTCATCTAACTCTGTGTATGAGTATGTACGTGCATCTATAAAACACACATATATCACCATGAACTGCTAGAAAAGTATTAATATTCTGGACAGGAATCCAATTTTATTTTTAAGCAGCACTTGCGGGAGATTGTTAAATCTTGTAATGGAATCATTGTCTAGACAGTTTTCTTGCTGGCCAACTTAATTTTTTTACTTTGATTGTTTTTAATGTATTTCCTGGAACAAAAAGTCCCAATCATTTGTTTACAACCTTTTCTGGAAACTGTGTCGGATTTATAATACTCAGAACTGATAACAGTTTTTCTAAACCAAATGATATATTCCTGGAGCCTGACCATTCCCAGGGAGAATGGCTAGAACTTTCTCTGATAAAAAAGTTACTATTTTCTTTCAAGTGAAACGTTATCAAGTGTTTTATTTGGAAAGGGGCAAAGCTTTCTCTCAATGACTGTGAGCTCTTTCCATCGGGTGATTTTTATCGTGCTTTACTATGTATGAAATGAGTCAGCGTATCTCATAGTGGAAAATCTCAATTATAGCCCCTATCAGACTCATTCTTGCTGCAGCAGCCTCAGCATCCAGGCGGAGATCGTGGCCTTCATCCCAGCTCGCTGACACTCACATTGGCTATGGTGGACTGTAGCTCTGGACTTGCTCTTCTGTCAGTGTACTTTTCAATTGTAAATGTTAAACCAACCCAAATATCACTGGTTTGAACAACGGGCATTGTGAACAGCACCTATGGCTCTTATGACTCTTCTGTTTTCGTTCATTTTCTAATGTGCTTTAATAATGAAACATTACCGTCTTCCACTTTCAGGGAGTGTAACTTTGAATCACATCAAAGGCATAACAAGAATGGTAGGGCACTTTCAAGGAATGTTAAAGTAGATGAATGAAGCTGAGTTATCACCAGAGGCCGTGGGTTTGTTAGCAACACCTTTTTTTGGTTTGTGTTGTGTTTTTTTTAAGGGAATTTTCCTTAGCAACTCCGCCCCCCCCCCCCCCTTTCATTTTTTTCCTCTCGCTCCCATCCTTTTGTTTTTAATATCAATCTTTTTAGCTTCAACCCCGCTGCTTTCTAAGAACCTCAGCATTGCTCACCAAGGAGGAAGTGCAACTGATCAGAGTCTGAATAAAGCAGAATTAGCCCTTCCAGGAAGCTGAACTTAATACCCTGTAGGGCCGCTGTTGAATATGCCATTATCTGTCTGTCTGTCTGTCCTGCTTCCCTACGCCACGCCAAGGATGAGCCCTACCTGCAGCAGGACATCAGATGGAGCTCTATATGACTGTGGTCCTTCCAGGAGATGCCCACTCTGGGAGATTTCCTTGGCTGCATCAAGGCACCAGGTCTATCGACTGGGAGGTATCATACAATCATAGAATCCAGCTGTCATTAAGGTTGGAAAAGACCTCTAAGATCACCAAGTCCAACCATCACCCCATCCTCTCCACGCCCACAAAAGAATATCATGAATAGCACTGCCACACACAACATGGGCTTGTTGAGGGATGCCTCACCAGGTACCACTGCTCACCTGGGGGCATGGTTTCCACAGCCCCCTGCTATCTCCTCCATCTCCCTGCCTCTGTGTATGACCCCAAAATGGAAAGAAATAACTTTCCAACTTAGAAAGGCCTGCACTGAGTGTGTGAGAACAATTGTCACATGTTGATGCTTCTTGTAATGCTATGAAAACCAAACTTCTAATTCAACTTCAGAGCAAGAAATATTTTTTCTCAAAACTCTTTATATTTATATAGCTATCTATCTTTAGATTAGACAAGTAGATACACGAATTGTCTTGTAAAATTGTAGTTTCCCTTTAATAAGCCACTCTGACAGGCAATTATTCATGCAGTCTGCTCTGTGCTAAATGTTTTTTCATGCTGTGCATCCCTGTCTCTTGATTGCAGGGATGTGTTCCTGTGAATTATAATTATAAGTAAATATGAACTGGTATGTTTGAAATGATTTACTAGAGCTTCTCTTGTTACATGCTATTGATTCTGTGCTTCTGCTTTACAGTGATACAGTTCTAGCGGATGCCGTGTATTTTTTCACCCTGAGTTCATAGGATTGCCGTTAGTATTTACTGAAGTTGGAGATTCTAAGTGCAAAGAATTTCTTCTGTGGCAAATAGTTTGCTAATGATTAAAATTCGGGGATGGGGGAAGTGTTAAAATTGAATCTTGTAAAGGTGAAGGTGTTATACATACATAAGAAGGTAAGCCCAATCCACTTTCACAATTACTCTGTTTTCAGCAGATACACATGGATACGTTGTACTGAATGTTGTCTCTACAGTTGCCAGCTTTCAAAGAGAAATTCACGTTATTGGTATCATGGTTTTTATTTTTATTAGGTAAGAAGTTTGGGTGGAGCTTCTCTAGCTGTAACAGTCTGGTGCCTAGCTGGAGCTCATCATTCAGGATAGCCCCTGGCCAGTGCAGAAAGAAGAAATCTGCAGAAAGCACTCATTTATCTCAGATGTATCAGGATGGGATAAATCATCTCCTAATGGTGCCTATCCTTCTCCTTAACTAGACAGCCCATACAGACTGTATAGACTGTAGACCAGACAGCTTTTCTGATCCTAACACTTAAACTACACTTACCGGTAATTGAAAATTCTATGGGACGAATATATATGTATAAAGTTGAAAGATTTTCTGCTGGGGAGAGATTTATGCAACCAGCACAAGTCATATTTAACTTAATAAAACCAACATTCACTCGTGATAAAAGAAAATTCTGATCTCACTCAGTGTAGATCCTTATACATTTGGGCCATACGGAGTAAAAATCTAAAACTACGTAAAAAATTCGTAATAATGATGTGTCACTTGGCCTTTTGGTTTCAGAAATGAGCTGTGTGATAGAAGTGCACAAGAGTGAAAATAACTCTGGGGAGACTTGTAGGATATGAAGTATTTCTCAAGACTCTCAAGACTAATATTGTTGACTGATATATCATCCTCCCTCAGAGCAAACATATGAGGTTATGCAAGGTTCAAAGTTGTGCTTAATTTAAAGAAATAATACTGCTTACATGGGTGTGTAAAGGACATCATGCCAAGCCAAAATGATTAGCTTTTTAATTAAATTCTGTACGAGTGGAAGAAGGGAAGGAAGTACATTAAAGCATCTCGAATTTACTAAGGCGTTTGACACAGTGTGTCACAGAACTGTGTTTGACAAATGAGTCAGAATGGATGGCATGGCAATGCAATTAGGAGGGCCAACAACTGGCTGAAGAAGGCGCCCATAAACAACGAAATGCTGGTCCCACATAGGACTTCATTAGGGTTTGGGCAGGCAGCGTGGCTGGAGGTTTCCAGCAGTACGTTGCAGGAACAGTCTTAACTTACTGTGTGGTACACTTGCTGTAAAAGAGAGCTGAGAAATTACACAGATGTTCTTCCCTTGGTCCTGCAGTTCTTGCTGCCTAGTCTAGCTGAAGGAGTGAGTGAGCAGCAGACATCAGGCTCATCACTTCAGTGCAGAAATACTCACTTTACATCTGCACACCTATTCCTCTGACTTAACAGTGCTGCCCGACATCACCTCCTTTTGAAGCTGTTTCCACCAGCTCACATGTCAGGATGCTAATTAAAGCATCCTCTTTGTCCACGGCAGGGCAGCAGCAGCATCCTGCAGCCCATGGTCCACACACAGCTTTCTGCCCAATGTCTCCCTGCAGACTGCCTGATGGGAATCATGGAGAAGAGCATTTTATTGCTCTAAGAGCTGCATGGCTAGATGAAAAATAAATGCAAGTCGCTGTGTGTCAGCTTAATGATTGCCTTCAGAGGGAACAGCAAACCTGGGTAAAATATGAGTTTGAATTACATATCAAGGAAGCAACAGGCTGTGGTGGGAATAATGATTGGCTTATTTCACCATTTCACCTTCTGTGTTCAGTTATATCACCACAAAGAGAGTGCAAAATATTCCAATTTGGGCTTGTGGTCTTAGTTTTCATTTTATACTGTTTTGCTCCAGTGTAAATGATTACGCAGGTGCAGAGGTGCTGAATTTGGCTCAGCAAATAAAGTGCAGTTTTGATGAGCAAAATGGGGTATGGGGAAAAAAAAAAAACAAAAACCAACCAAAAACAGGTCAGCTCTCTGAAATATAAATAGCTGAAAATGAAGCAAGAGCCATCTCTTATTGCTCAGGCTGCAGCATCGCTGGTCTGTCGAGCAGTACAGAAAGCTGTGAATATTCACCAAAGTGCTCCATCAGTTATAATGGACTAAAAAAATACAGCATCTGGTAGAGGATGGGGCATAGAGACCAGAGCCTATGTGCTGCTACGAGGACTGAATGTTCTGTTTAAGCAGACTGAACCAGTGCTGATCTGAGGGGAAGGGCTAGGATCCTTCTCACCACTGCTGTCAGAGCAGTTTGGCTAAGATATGTCTCATCTACCTAAAACAGTTCCAACGGTAGCGTATAGCCCAAGTTTCCATCTAACCTCTCCCAGAGATCAGTGAAGGGAAGATAATCTATCTCATCTCAAAATATGCTCGAAGTAGGTCACATAAGTAGTAGAAGGCAACCCACCTTTTCTTATTGTGTAGAGTTAGCCTAAACATTTGCGTGTAGCAGAGCGCTGCTCCAGCCAGTGGAGTTGGGTGCAATGCTTGTAAGCAGGCAGTTTTGTAAGCTACCTCAGTTCTGGTTTCTTTCATAAGTGGCGCCTGCTATTTGGAGGTATTGTTTCCTTTGTGCTTTTCGTACCTGTAAACAAGTGCTTTGTCACTCACCATTCTGTAGTGCAAGGATCCCCAGTTTAGTAGCTTTGAGTCCATGTATGCCATGCAAATTATGATTATCAACAGGTATGATCCTGCTGGTCAGACTTTAGAAACCAGTGACATTTTTCATTTTCCTATTAGAAAATATATGTATATATATTTCTAGCAGCACTGAACTAGTAAAAAGAAGTCTTTGAGGGCATTTATCCAGGACATATTTCACTTCAGTAACCACAGGTTGATGGAAAGCATTAGGTTTAAAGAGCTGCTGAATGGTTTCTTTTCTGATTCCCAAGAGCAAAGCTGCTCCACCCGCACCCAAGTTTGAGTGGGATGGCAAAGCCCAGAGATGAGGCCTGAGCTGATGAGCAGAGATGGCAATTTCCAATTGTAGTTCTTCTAAAGAATTAACTGTCTCAGTATGTGATAATCAAATAGCATAGGGACCTCTAATGATCTCATGTTCCTCTTTTTTATTTCTAGATCAAATAGGCACCGGCGCTGAGCAATGTATTGTCACTGTTATGAGTAATGGCTCTGAAAAGTAGACGCTTTCCTAATTTGCTAAAAATATGATTTTACACCTTGGTTTCTTTTTCCTTTGGATGGTTAAATATGCACTGAGATGTCAGCGTACAGCCTGGAAAATTCTCTGTTTAAACAGCGTAGATATACATTCTGAAGTTTGGTCTTTAATCCCATTTCATATATGGTGGTCTCATAGGGAGAATATAAAACATGAATAGTAGGGTTGTAGTCATAAAATAAAGGAAGTAAAAGGGCTTAACATTGGGACTATGAAAGAAGTTTCCAAGCAGTCGTTAGTGAAATCAAGCTTTAATCTGGTAAAAGTAGAACATACATTTCCAGGAGTCTATTTCAATGGACAGAAAATACTGTGAAATTGAAAGCTCCATAGTTTATCCGGTGCATTATTGTTTGGCTTTATGAGAATTTTGTCATTGACAGAACAAATACAGTATGCACGTTCTGATTTTTATTCTACTTGGGGAAAAAAAAAAAAAACAAATACAGAAATAACACTATTTTTCCTCTGCCTGTTCAACCCGATAGAGCTCTGTATCTCTTCAAGTTATTTCTCTTCAGTCGCAGTGATAAATGGCACTTTACAGGGAGCAGTCATAAAGCTCTCATCGCTGGCTTGTTATGCATTGTTTATATGCGTTTTGAAGGAATATTGTATCACAGTAAATGCTCATGAAAAATTATATATACCAATCAGTTGTGCTAACAAGAATTTGTAGAATCAATCTCAAAATCCAGCACTTTTGGTGGATTCTGTTTGCCAGACTGTTGTGTAGAGGTTCTGGTTTTTTCCTGCAATATGTCTTTACTCATAGTTGGGGGTTTTTTCAGACTTACTTTCCCATGCAGCATAAAACCAGATCACCCATTGATCCATGCATCTGTCCCTCCATCCCTCCCTGCTTCCAGCAGCACCAGGAGAGGGCTTGTTGGCTTCCAGGGCTGCTCAGGTCCTTCCCATGGCAGACAACATGGCAGAAAGGTCTGCTTGCTTGGAGAACTCACACAAGATGTGTTCGAGTGCTATGTTCTCTCTAATGAAAGTTAATCTCCAGTTTCCAATTAGGCTTTTCTTTTTTATCAGTTCATACAGTTAATAATATCTACAATTACTAATATAAATTTTAGTTAATAGTGTCTATTAACAACTGACTTTATAAGAATTTATCTCACATTTAAGTATCTGTGGTCATAATAACTGAAATAATTTAGGACTAAATGAGTTTTCAGCCTCGAGCATTTGATAGATCGCATCATTTCCTTTTTGTTATTTATACAGAACCATAGGTGTGGATGGTACTTTATCAGGAGCTCAGCATTTAAATCACACCTAACGCACGAGTGTTTTATGGGGATCATAAACAACATCTCAGAGAGAGACAGTGTTTTTCATTGTAGCGTTCTTTCCTTTTCCTTTTTAATTTAATCACTGTGGCTGAACTCTGAGATAATGGTCAGTACTGGAGTGCTGCCCAAAAACACTCATTCTGCAGCATCACTTGTGTGCATGAACACCAACGGCGCTCAGATTTGAAACCTACTTATATGTCCAAATCACATTTTTCTGTTTTGAGTATATATCCGAAAGTCAAAGTGTTTCCTCCTACACCTTTTTATACTTGAATTTCAAAGGAAGTTGCATCTGTAAGCTTTAAAAGAAGCAAAGGGAAGATCTTTGATTTGACCCAAACCATCCTACAGTTTGCTAAAAGTTTACAGAACTTACAAAATAAATACCCAATGAGAAGTCACATTTAACAGACATGCAAAAGTCTTTTTCACGTGGCTCTGCAGGTTAATGTCATCTTTCTTAATCTGAAATATTGTCCTTTTCCACCACCAAGTGACCCACAGTCAGCACTGGGCATTACATGATGATGAGATTTCAGTGGAGGATTAGTATCTCTTGTGAGTTCCTTCCTTACAAGCATCTATATATCTAAAACATCCTATTTCTCTTTTATTTTACTTTCCACTGGAAAACCTATATGCTTACCACCCATGTTCTTTGGCTGATTAAGCAAATGAGTCAGGAAATGAAGTATAAAAGATAGTGCCACATAGGACAACCCCCTGAGCGGATGGCAACCCTGGCTGGTCCCAGCTGACACAGGTTGGCCGCTTCTGCTGCCAAAATTCCCACAACCATCATTTTTAAGGAACAAAAAGAAACATACAGTGTAGCCATATGAATGCCATGATCAATCAGAAGACGGTCCATTGCAGTTAATATTTTTTGCTTTGTTGCTCCTTATGAGGGCTGGTCCCAAGCAGCATGGCCCTCCAGCTCTGGGTAGCTGATGGAGCTGTGCTGCCTTGTACTCAATGAGCATCTTCCATCTGCTTTCTGTCTAAGAGAAAAGTGGAAAAAAAAACGAGGCCAAAAACTGGTGTAGAATCTGTCCTCCAGAACAGATTGCTGTGCTGAGCTCTTACCTCTGCTAGATGTGCTAAGCACCTTCAGAAGGTTCTGATTTGGGTGGGTTTTTTCTCTCCCCTTTATCTGAGCATTGCTTGCTTTTTGCTCGTTCATCACATTCCTGTTTTCACATTAGCAGTTAATGTAGACTGGATTCTTTTACATTTTCCAGGGTCATTCTTTCCTTTTCTCTTTTTCTTTGTTTATTTTTACTCTTCTTGCCAGTTTCCTCTTTCTTACTCTTTGTATGAAGATTACATTAAGTGACAAGAATAATGTCAAATAAATGAGATTATATTAATGAACAGATCTTGTCGCATTTCCATGATTCACAGGAAAAATATTCACACTGGCTGATTTTTCAATTAAATCATTTGCTGTGTTATCTATCCGGCGTATCTTTATGAATATGCATAACTGTAATGCATTTAAATTGTTTCAGAGTCTTTGTTAACCTCGAGAAGCCACAAGCTGCCTACCAGCAAAATATGGGAATTTTTTGCTTCTTATGTAAAAATCAGAATACTTTGTCTTAGCCTTGATATCTTTTTCAAGGAAGTACAGAGGATTAGATGTTTCAGAAAGCGTCTTGATTCCTTCCAGAGATAACAGACTTCTTCTTTTGTTGTTCAACCTATTTCATCTTTAAAGTATTATCTTTCTTTCCCCTTTTTTCTTAATATTTCGTGTAATATCTCTTTTTCCCATGAGGACTCTTAGCACCAGCAAGTACATCCAAAAATGCCGGTAAAGAGTTTGTAGAAAATTAGCTGTAGCTTCAAAGATACCAGAAGTATTAATTTTGAAGAAAAGATTGCTGTTACCCAAATATAAAGGGAGAATCTGGGGACTGAAAGTTGAGTTTCTTGAACATCTCTTTCCCCTGTCGATGAAAGAATGACGGTGTCTGGCTGGTGGGTAATGGCAAGTGCCGAGGTCTCTTGTTTCAAAGCCTGTAACAAAATATTGCGTCGTTGCTGTTTTAAAATGAAAGACTTCTATCATCACCTGTAAAAACTGTACCTTCACAGACACATTGCCGGGTGACTGAAATGGCTGGAATTGCTTCTCCAGTGAGATTTCACTGCAAACAAGACAGCAGTGCAGCTTGCCATGTGTGTAAGGGGAAAGGGGGGCCTCTTCCCTTGAGACAGGAGGCTCCTAATGCAAGGCAGCTGGGAATTACAAGGGAAATAACTTGGGCTGCTCGCTGTTGACCAAAAGGACTCATGTGGTCCAGCTGTACCTCTTCTCACATGTTCACCACTCTGTTCCTTTCTTTGAGGTCTCTTGAAGCTTATCTCTATTAGAGACCACAATAAAATGAGAAAACAAAGACAGGATTAAAATATTGCAACAGCGCATCTTTAATTCAGCACATCATTTCTAATTTTTTTTTTGCACTCACATGCAATATATGCTCCAACTCTATAAAGCACAGAGGGTACTGTAATAATACACGTATTTTATTAACAGAAGCTTAACATCCTTCCAAATTTACTTACTCTATCTTTCTGTAGGTAAAATAAGACCAATTGCTAATGTGGGAGATGTTAATTTTTCACAATAAAACATGGTGCTCAGGACAGTTGGGCCGTTCCAACCTCAGGTGTGAATTGGTTTTGCGGATCACTTTGGTTAAAATCATTTCCAGCATTCCTCTGCCTATTGCTGACTCTTCTCGTTTTATCAGAAAGAAATGCAGCTCATCAATATCCTTTATCCGGCGAAATTCATTAGCCATTAATTGCTCTCCAGCAGTGCTTTCTGTGGAGCTGGAATCCAAACAACGCTCACGCAGCACTGCTGGATGGACGGATCCCAGGATGGGTGCTGTGCTGGGGGTGATGCCACAATCACTGTACTTTTGAAAATCACACGGCTGTATTCTAAAAGTGGAATTGACTTCCTGCTGAAAGTTTTTGGTTTTCTGTGAACGTCCTTTCCTAAACTGTGCTCGAATTCATGCCCTCAAGGGTTTAAATAAATAAGGTAATTAAAGAGATCCTTCACAGCAGAGACCAACAGGTGGGATAGGAGCCCGTGGTTAAGCACAGCCTTTTATTTGGGAACTGTAACTTTGTACACAGCTCTTTTATCTTTCCTCGCCCATCTTTTGCTCTTGTGAAACTGTTACATGCTAATGACAGCTCATTTGGTTGTGAATGCAAAGTAAGAAGCTGGGTTCCATCTCAGGACACAGAGTATGAACTATGCTAGCAAAACCAGCACTTTCCTTCTGACGCTGAAAATGCTCTCATGACAGGTCTGATATGAGAGCATCACAGCAAAGCATCCCGCTGCTCTGTTGCCACTAAAGCCACGGGAACTGCACTGGTTATCCATGGTGAGCACCGGTGCTGTTCCTCCACATGACATCACCCCCGTCCTGCACATTTTGCAAGGTTTTAAAAAGTGCAAGTTTTAAAACTTGCATCAGCTCTTCTGCAAGACTGTCGTAGTACACTCACACTGGTTTCCAGTGAGAAGAGAAACAGAAAACTGGGACAATGAAGCACGGTCATATGCCATAGAACCACAGAAGTGTTAAGGTTGGAGGAGACCTCCAAGATCACCAAGTCCAACCGTCAGCCCATCCCCACCATGCCCGCTAACCATGTCCCTCCATATCACATCTCCACAGTTGCTGAATGCCTCCAAGGTGGTTTTTTTGAGACTCACTGTTCTTAGTAGTTCGGTGCTTTGGCAGTTTTATGCCATTCCCACACCAGTATAGCCAAACCATTCTCACTGCCACAGACTATACAGACTTATATGAAAATAAAGTCAGTTTTAGAAGTCAGCTGTAGGAGATTAGGAGTCCCAAGTTTGGGCTGCCCTCCTTAAAGGAGAGACATGGTTATTTCTGTTTGGAAATAGTATCTTTACATCACTCGCAAATATTAGTTGAGAATAACTATGTAATATTATAATACTGTTTTGTGACATTCTGAATCATGGAAAAAATAACCCCCCTCCATTACCAGGGCAGCTGTTGGTAACAGATGGACAAGTAAATAAGGAGTAAAGCCTTTGATTGATGTTCCCATAATCGAATAATTGATTTAGCGCCTGATCTCATAGATTCTTTTAGAGAATAAACATTGCTGGAGCTAGAAGGATGTGTGCACTTCAGCGGGAAACTCCTCTCTGGCTTGAGCGAACGAGTGCTACAGCACAGAACCCATGCAGCAGCCCCTTAGACAAGCTGTCAGTACAGTTACAGCCACAAAAACCTGTGGGTTCACTGGGAACTTTTCTAACGGTCTCACAGGCATTGAGTCATACCCATTCAGCAATAGAAGCCAGAGCCCAGCATGTAGTTCCTCACCTACATAGAATTGCTTAGGTTGGAAAAGACCTTAAAGCTCATCAAGTCTAACCACAACCTGACCATGCTACCCTAACTAACAACCCTCTGTTAAATCATGTCCCTAAGCACCACATCCAAACGGTTTTTAAACACATTCAGGGATGATGACTCAGCCACCTCCCTGGGGAGCCCATTCCTGTGCTTAACAACCCTTTCTGTAAAGAAGTTTGTCCTGATATCCAACCTAAACTTACCCTGGCGCAGCTTGAGGCCATTTCCCCTCGTCCTGTCACCAGTGAGAAGAGACCAACCCCACCCTGCTGTAAGCACCTTTCAGATATTGGAACAGAGCAATAAGGTCTCCCCTCAGCCTCCTTTTCCCCAGGTTAAACAGCTCCAGTTCCCTCAGCCTCTCCTTATAGGGCAAATTCTCCAGGCCCTTCACAAGCCTTGTTGCCCTTCTTTGGACCTGCTCCAGCACCTCCATGTCCTTTCTGTACATTCTGTACATCAGCCTATGATAAAAGGTGCAGGACTCTGAGATTGGTTGAGTCCCAGGATGTGCGTGATCTAAACAGCACTGGAGCTGTGGACTAAAAAAAATCATGTTTGGAGGTGCCTAACCATTGCTGGCATGCAACATAGGCAGGTCTACATAGTTTGTTAGCTCTGTGCCTGCTTCTTGCTCAGCTTGTGCCCACATGATGCATGAAAGAATCTAAGGCAGAGCCAGAAAACCATTCCTGGATGTCCTATTACCAGTACATCTGGAAAAAGAAATTGAGTTAGAAATTCAAATATGACAAAATATTGAGACTTTCATGAAAGGATTAAGAGAAAGTGTGCCAAAAAAAAGGAGAAAGTTGCAAGTTTGCTGCAATTTAAAATAGCTATCTTTGAAGATTTCTGTGTTCCACTCATCTTTCCTAGTGCAGCCCGTTGGGAATCTGTACATGAAGGTTCAGATCTTCATCTTCACAGGAGATGAAAGGCATGCTGTTCAGTGGTGGGAGCTGGTTTCTGGGAAGTGCATCTAACTCCATGTAAGTGCAATTAAGTGACAGTACATACCATCATTGGGAACGGGGCAGTACAGTGCTCAGTGCTTTGCAAGGTAGAATGGATAATAAATTCTGAGAACAGTCACACGTCACATAACCGTGTAATGCTGGTGCTGTTGCTGAGTTATTAGTGATTAATTGGGATAGCATGCTGCTGTAAATTAAAGAGACACGTGGTAAAGATCAGCAGTAGAGGTTAAAAAAAAAGGCACTTTAAAACAGATTTCTGATTGATCAGGAGAAGTTCTGGGAAAAGATATGAAAGGATTTGAGCAGCAAAAGTCTGTAAGCACATTCTGGATCTTGAATCTTGGTCTTTTTCATAATTGAAGAGGTGTGCAGAATATATCTCAAACACTGACTCACCTCGCTGTATTTTGGCTGGCAGGGAAGGAGAAGTCGATGAGTCAAGAAATGGAAAAGTTAACTCATCCAACTGGTGCTGACAAGAAGTTTTCCTTTCTTTTTGGTAAACATTATGGAATAAAAATAATGCAAAAGCTTTTGTGTCACTTCTGCTCACTCACAAAGCCATACTTCTGTAGGAACCGAGGCTATTTATTACCCCAGAATAGCTATATGACTGCTATTTGTATCTGAGCTTCTTGTAATCTGAGGGTTCTTAAAGTTTTCTTCTTTTTCTGTTTGTTTTTGAGTTCATCTTCTTCCCAATTCAGCTGCCATTCATTCCCAAATGTGGGCAATTTTCAACTCCCCATCAGCTGTGCAACATCTTGTGGTTAACTGTAGGAACTCATTGGCTGTTCAACATAAACAGGTGAAGATAAATAGAAGCAGCAAGCCTCAGTGGCCACGTGAGCTATTCTGTCTGCCTTGTGAGTTCCTGCTATTGTGCTGAAATTTAAGGGCAGTTTTAATAGGGATTGTATTTGGGACTTCTGGCAAATGAGGATGTGAAGATTCACACCTCCCTGCCTGCCTCAAGGTGGCATTAAGAAGTGTCACAGGCAGGGTATGTCTTCTTTATTCCCTGCTGCAGACTCCTCAACCTTTCCTGACACTGACAGCATTTTCAGACATCATTAATGTCGTGGTAGAAGTTCTCTCTGCATAGATCTCACAGTAACTTCTGTTAGCTTGTTACCATGGGCTTCTCAGAGGTCAAATGAGAAAAGAGATGAAAGAGCCAGCATTAAGGATGACTTTTCTGAAAGGGCTCTCCTGTCTCCCGATGTCCTGCCATCACATATTGCTGCCTGGGAGAACAGAGAGAAGTGATAATCCCCAAATGGGAAAACCACCACATACCTCCTGATGGCTCCTAGGGAGCATTTAAGTGCTGCTTAAGCACAGGTTCACTGTTTCTGCCTTTACGGTGAAGTTTAAATACAACTCGCTTTGAGTAAGTATGGGGTCTGCACTCATGGAATTGCTTTGAGGGCATTCATCACTTTAGATATCAGTTGGTCAGATGGGTTGGCACCTGAGCTGCCTGCGGAAACTTGGTCAGCAGTTGAGGTACTGAAGGGTTCAATAATTTAAAAATGGAAAAGACGTCCTAAATTATCGAGGTAATTTCCTGAATACAGGCATAGCTTCATTTTCTACGTCTGAAGCAAATCAGTGCCCAACATTTCCTTTGGGGCTCATCCTTATGAATCTCATTACCAGAGAATTTTCCCTCATATTCGGCCCAATTTTTCCCAGTCTTAACTTAATCCCATTACTTCTGCTTATGCTCCCTCTTGCTAGACTAACTAATTCCGTGTCAGTCATTAAATACAATTACAGATGCATCAATTAACATCTGTTGGCGGGGCTGCGGTGCGGTGGGAAGGTCCGTAAGACCTGGTGGAATGTGTGGGGTTGCACAGCTGGTGAACTTGGATGGAGAGATCCACTCATGGTCCTTTCAGGACCACCATCTCCTCCCCACCCCTGCTCTCCATGCACTGAGCAGGCTGGGTATGGTACCGGAGGTACCCAGATGGGCTTCTCAGTGGAACGATGGTGCTGAGCACTGTCCCATGATCACCCAGCACAGTAAGTACTTAGGCTAATAATTAGCAAGACACAGCACTGAAGTGTACGTACAGATAAAAACACAGACATACAATCATTATCTGTAAGAAATGCTACAGTTTGTAATAATGGGTCTAAATGTATCACTGTGTTAACGAGAGCAGCAGGGCGAATTCAGCCAACATCATTATACCATATACTGCATTGGTGAGTTTTTACTGTTTTTAGCTTCAGCAGGATGTGATACCAGTTTGTTTGTTTAATGTGATACTATATTTTTTTTTAAGTCTCGGCTCTTCCTTTCATTAAACGACAACACAATGTTTCTCTTGTTTGTACTAACATTTACTGTAATACTCTGTATATTTCAACTGCTGAACAGTCAACTGGAAGAGATTGGCTCGAGCGGTTTTTATAAATATACTTGGTGCACAGATGTTCTCAGAACCTATTTTGCATGCTTGCCTGACTCGCTTTCCTTTCTGTTTTTAAGGGGGATTCCGCCTGTTTTATCCATTTACAATTCTTCTACTCTCTTGCCTGTGATGAAAATAATGAAATAATGAAATTATAGGTAATGCGAGCTGATGGGGACAGAGGGAATTCATCTGTGTCATTGGTAGCTCATTAAAGACCCTTCACAGAATCACAGAATGGCTTGGGTTGGAAGGGACCTCAGGGATCACGAAGCTCCAACCCACCCGCCGCATGCAGGGCCACCAACCTCTATATCTAATACTAGACCAGGCTGCCCAGGGCCCCATCCAACCTGGCCTTGAACACCTCCAGGTACGGGGCATCCACAGCCCCTCTGGGCAGTAATATCAGATCCCTTCTGAGATAGGATGTGTCCCAGTCCATGTAACAGCAGATCGGAAATGGTGGGAGCTCCTGGCCAGCATAGTGGCAGTGCTCATTGGTGTCTTCCCTGGTTTCAGAGCCCAAATCCCAGCACCCTCTCTCCCTGCTGTCCCTCTTCATATGACTGCTTTGGTAGTGAAGTCTTGGTACAGCCTCCGAGTCCCACACATTTCTGATGGCGTGAAATTGTTTGCTGAAGCGTGCTGCAGAAGGTAAATTCCCTTCAGTGGAGCAGTGCCTGAGAAGCGTGGAAAAGAATTGTCCTCAAAACTGCACATGCTGCAGGCAGAAGTGATTTGTGAAGGACTTCGTTCACCGCCTGATGTGGGTGGAAGGGAACCAGACAGCAGTGATAAGGGCTGTCCTCGCTGCGGCTGACAGTGTCCTGTATACTACCAACAACATAACAGACGTCCTTCCTGATCTTAGGAGGAAGTTGCTTAAACATAATGCATTTAAAAATAATCATCTATTACACAAGGCAAAGTTCAAGAAACAGCAAAGGGCTTTGTGTTTTTTACCAGTGAAAGGGTATTTTAAATTCTGAGGACGTTTATATCTAGTGGCTGGATTTTCCTTTGATTTCTTTGACATTTGAGTAAATTAGGAAAACATTTTGAACAGCGAAAGAAATAACAAAAAACAACAAAGTATCTGAAATTGAATATACTTCAAAAGTAAGTTTGAAGATTCTGCATCTTCTTGTATTATCAGTGACACAAATAATGGGGCTGATTGGGAAGCATAAATAAAATTAGTTGTATTTTAATGTCTTCCCCCGTTTTTTTGATCAGCACTATTTTATTATTATTATTTTCCATATTCGGTATTTGAGACGATACCCTTTGCTACCATGAAAGCTGTTGAAAGTTTGTTGTGTGGTCATTTGTCACAGACAGAAATGCAGGTTGGGCAGAGGGCCTCCCCTCCCTGAGCACCATCCTTACCCCAAAGTGGCAATACAGGCAGTAGCTGGGGGCTGAGAGGTCAAAACAGGCATAAAACTTGAAAATCCGGGATCACACAGTCAAATCCTTTGTATTGCGTGCTTGAATCAGACAAGAAATCTTACCTGATGCTTTATATGACCTTCAGCTAAAGAAAGCAGAAGGAAATGTAGCTACAGGCTGAGAAGGAGCAAGGAAAAGAGTGCTTGGAAGATTTTACCCAGTTCTGTCACAGTTGTCCTTGCCAGAGATAGCTCAGCTATGTTTGGTATTATGACATAAACCAGTGTTGTTGTCATCTGTAGCTGACAGGTTCTCTTCAGGCACCCACCACCTTTTCGAAGAACCCATTGGCTCAACATGTTGTTTCGATTATTTTAGAGGCTGTTAAAAGAGAGCCATTCCTCAACATCAAAAAACACCGATTTCCCTGTTTGCCAGCTACCGGATCCAAACAAAAAGATCTCAGAGCACTTCTCAGCTTGATGATAGCTTTTTCCTTTCCTGACCAGCTCTACATCCAGAAAGCCCCAGCAACCTGGCCATCCTATAGGATGATAGCTTAAAGAGGCTGGAATATGTCATTCCTCACCCACGCCTCCATGTGAGGCGTAGCAGAGTATTTGCCAGTTTGCCCCAAATAGCAAAGAGCAGAACTTTGACTGAGCTTTCATGTTCGTCTGTGTACTTTCAAAGCACCTTTCTTCATTAAACTGGAGTAAAACACAAATGGAGCCAAAGTTCCCCACAAACTCACAAACTAATCTCAAATGAAGCTGGGTTTTGTAATTTTAAGACAGATTTCCTGGGAATCCCTAAAGGCAAACCTTATCCAAGCAAAAGCAGAATGATGGATGTGCTATCTAGGACACGCAGATTCACATCTGTGGATATTTTAGGGAAATAAGATGAAATGAGCAGAAACTCTGTTCTTTTTAATTTCCCTTGGGTTTGGTTAAACCTCCGGAGACAGAAGCTTCCCTAAAGGTAGAAGACAAGTTACCAACTGGGAAACCAAAACAGAGCATCCAACTGTCGATGTCCCTTTGTGGGCCACCGAGTGTTGTCGTAGGGTGGACCCAACACCCGCACAAAGGCAACTCTGCCACCTAAACAGCATTTATCCCAACACCAGCCCCACAGGGCAGGGTGCCCGTGATGTCCCCAGCTGTCCCCTGGCTGTTCATTTACAGCTTTCTGGCACAGGAGACACAGCTGCTGTGCCACAGGGCTTTATGCAGCTCTAGTGGTGCCGGGCAGCCCGAGCAGTGAGGCTCAGGGTGAGGAGTACAGAGGAGCCTGCTGGAAAAAAAAGGCTGTAGTCATTAATATGGATTCTCGGGTAATTTTATTTTTCATGAGCTTCTTTTCTCTTTCTCCATCAGCCCCCAGGAGATGGCAGATGTTTTCGAGTATCACATGGAGAGCAATGTGTCTTTTTGCTTTTTTGTTGTTGTTGTTGTGAAGATTCCTTCTCACTTGAAAGGATGAAAAGAGAGGAAAATCCTTTTTTTTTTTTCCCCTCTTTTTGTGTGTAACTCAGATCTTCTCCAGCAAATGCAATCAGCATTTCTGAAAAGTTTGCAGTACCACTGCCTCGTAGAGCGTTTGCCCTTTCAAAGGTATGAACTTGTCCATTAAAGCCAGCTGCAGAGGAAGCTTGGATCCCTTATCTCCTGCAGGGGTACAGCTCATGCAATAAAATATCAGGATCAGTGAGGTTAGAAAACGCTGCTGCTTTCTCAGGTTGTACATTTATTCCATATACATTATTGTCTACTTTTCAACCTAATTCAGAGCCAAAGAGCTTATAAATCAAATCTACACATAATATTTGAAAAATAGGGTCTAATCTTGCTGTCTGTTAGTAAAGAAAGATATTGCAAATAGAATTGTTGCAACAGCCGCATTGAACTCCTCCTGGCTGAATCCAACATTAGCAATAAAACACTGTAACAATGTGCAAGATGTCAGAAGAAAAGTAACGGAACATAAAATCTCCATTTTCCTTGCTATGGCATTACTCTATCTCAGTATTGCGTGCACATCTACCGAACTTGTCTGTAATTGTCCCTTCAGTTCTTTCCTGTTGATTGCCTGCTTTCCCTAAACTACAACTTTCTGCATCTCCTGCATTCAGATATAAGGGTTGCAAAAGGGAATGACTTTTTTTTTTTTCTCTGAAGAACTGTAAAAATATCAGTGTATTAATTCATTGTACCTGTCAGGTGCCCAAATGCAGGGACACCTTCCAGCAGGTGTAGCCGTGACCGACAGCCGATGGGCTCTGAGCACTGAGGGCTCTTCACCGCGGGTTGCTCCCTGCTCCTTCCTCCCACACCTGGATCATGGATTTGGCCAGAAATCACTGCTCCCTCCCAGCACGCACACGAGGCATTTGCTCTCAGCTGCTGGATGGACTCAACCAACAAGAGCAAGACCAAACAAGTGGTTGTGCAGGCTGGACTCCTGTTGGGTATTGCGTTGTTTTCATGGATTGAGCTGGGAGAGAATCTTCTACTACTGAAAATATCTGTGGGTCCTCTTACAGATGTTACAGCACGGTGACAGTGAGTCAATATAAATGCAGGAAGGTAGCACCGGAAGAAATGTCAAAGTTCTGCCAACTCTGCTCCCTCACTCAACTTTCATTTTAGCTTAAGATGTAAGAAATAATTTAATTCTTAGCAAATATGAAGGCTGATTCATGAAGTATTCATTTCCCTCTACCTTGCTGTTTAAGGTGGCTCTATTTTTTTCTCCTGTTCCCACGGAGAAGAACAGACAGCAAGCACTACTGAATGAAAGATATATGAACCATAAAATTGCTGGAGAATCTCTGATGTACACGTTCGAGTCATCGGGCTTTGGTGCTTTTACAGTATGAGGAAGGACTCTGACTATTCTTGCACTTGCCTGTCAGTAGAGGGGTTTTTATTTTAAAAGACAAAAGATAAAATATCTTTTATACATTTCAATCCAAGTAAGTGAAAATGTTGTATTATATTTCCTGAACCTAGTGGGAAGGCTGCCCCAAACTGGGCCTGGTAATATTGGTTGCACAGAGGAAGAGATTATTAATTTTAATGCCCCTTCACATCTAACAGGGCCGGATCAGCTGCACTCGATGCTCACCAAAATAAAATCATTATGGATGCATCAAAAAAATCCCGTTTGTGTTTCTCATAAAATGAGATGCATTAGGGCCTATCAGAGTCTCCTAACGGCTGCAATAGAAGCCCCAGACTAATTTAGCAATAGATGTGTTATACAATGAGAAGATGAAACAAAGAGCTGGAAGGAGGATAAGGTGATGATGGAGCCCTTCCTCAGTATGTGATGTTCCTTCGCTCATTCCCAGGAAACAAGGGAGAAAAGCCTTGTGAAAATTGTCAGCAATATGAAAGTACATTATCTGGGGCACTAAAGAACAAAAAATCTTAATCTTTTTCTCAGTATCCTCTCTATTCCCCTGGTGGAAAAGGAGATAACCTTTCTTTTTGGTTTTATTCCTTGCAAAAGCAGAACAAAGTGACAAAACTGAAGCTCCCGAAAACCATATTTTAAAATAAACTTCTATTACTGATGCTTTTTGCTTGTAAATGACCTGATGTGCAGTACTGCATTCCCTCCCTGCTCCCATAGGGTGAACATGGGCTCCTGGGGCTCTTGGGGTCTCAGCCGGTGTTTGGCTTCTGTAAATAGGTGAGGGGAAATTATTTAAGCAAATGGTGCAAGTGAAGTATATAAACTACAGGCCCCTAAACTCCTCAGTGAGAATAATTGCAGAATCAATGGTGAATTCAATCAGGTGAACTGCTGGAAGTGGGAGAGTGCCAGGGGAATCTCTCAAAGAGTGAAAAGCATGAAAAACAGGTGCGAGTGTAAGAACCAAGCTGTGTGTAAGCTCTACGATATCATAGAGTTGAGTGTACTTCACCCTCCGAACAATTCAGTTAAATCATTTAAGCTTTTCGTTTCCCCCCCCTCAAGGGGTCAATATTCCAAAGCTTTGCACTGCGGAGGAGAAAACTCCAAGCTGTTTCCATCAGCTGACACAGATTTCCTCCACATTGTGCCTGTTAGGGATAACATACAACGAATAAACTTTGTGTAGTAGCTCAAAGCCTCAACGGTACAGCTGGGCTGGGTTTCACAGGGAATCAGGCATGGCACTCCAGAGAGAAGCAGGGAATGGGGCCATGCAGCAGATCATAGCTTCGCTTGCATTGTGCACCATTGGCCACACATGAGCTAGGAAGGCCCAGCGCTCTGCAGATGCAAGGCAGCAGGACAGGAGCAGGAGGTTCCCTGAGTGTGTGCTTGTGTGCAGTTCGGCTATGAGCCGTCAAAGACATCCCTTTGTCACTCTGAGCAGTGTTTACACAACTCCTGAATGATGTTGAATGTTCCTGAGTACTGAACTAAGAGAAACATCTCAGTCAGGATAAAAGTGCCCCCGGAATCTGCTTCTTGAAATGTTTTTTTCTTATGCAAACAGCTTCTGGGAAGGGAATAATCCCCAGAAGGGGTTTGCTTTTATTCCTGCATTGATTTAAGAGAAGGGACAAGAATTCTTCAAAATACAGTTCTTCATTTCCATAACCATTGCTCTGACATCTCTTTTGAGAAAGCATACACCCATTCCGTCATATCATACCAAGGCTGACACTTCCAAGTCACATTTGGCTGTTACCTGTTTTGACCCAGCACACACTCCAGAGTTACTTTGACAGAAATACATTTCAGTCCCTTTCCAAGAGCTGCCACTGCCATCCCACGCAGCCCATCGGAGCATGGGGCATAGGAAAGGCACACTAAAATGAGCACTTAAGCCATGGAGTTTTCATCCCACTTGAATTCGAGTCTTAAGCGTGTTGAAATTGTAGAACTTCTCTTTTGCAGTGTGTCAAGAGCTTGCTTACAAATGCAGTTTGCCCTGCAAAGATCTACAGACACACATAGACACGTGGAGAGGAGCAGTGACACCCCATGAAACCCACTGCTGGCAGAAGCTAAGATGGGAACCTGCACTGCGATGAGAGAAATTATTTAAACCCAACTGTGTTTCTTGTATCCCTGGGCTTGACACTGGGCGGTTTCAAATCTGTTTGCCCTAGTCATTACTGAGGGGTTGTTTTTTTTTTTTTGATACATAGTACTAGAAATCTATACATGAGAGAAATCTCCTTAAGGAAGAGAATAATAGTAATAGTTCTGAGAGGAGAATAGTCAGCGGAAATGACGATAGAAAGCATCATAGAATCATGGAATGGCTTTGGTTGGAAGGGACCTCAAGGATCATCAAGCTCAATTCCCCCCCACCCCAAAACATGCAGGGCCACCAACCTCTACATTTAATACTAGACCAGGCTGCCCAGGGCCCCGTCCAACCTGGGAATGGGGCGATGGTTTGAGGCTGATCCACAGCTGCAGTCGGTAGGAGATATTCACCAGAGAATTTGGATGACTGCTGTATGCAGCAGAGCGAGAGGCAATATTGGAGGACAGAGGGCAGAGCAGAAATGGAGACAAGCCAACAGATGCTTTTCGTTGTTAAGACCTTTCCAATATTCATTTGGTACAGTTTTCCTGATAATGGCTCTGCTTTCTCTTTTTTTTTGTATGACTGAAAGACAGGAAAACAGTTTTGCCTAAAATCCTTTTATGCAAATATGTGAACAGTTAAGAGAGACTGAACACTAATGGAGAAAGCCACCATCTGGCAATGGGGTGGATATGTAGAGAGAAAAAGAGGTTTCCAAGATCAGACCTCCGAGGTTACATTTGTTTGTCCCACGGGGCCAGCAGAGGAAGCACTAGTTGGAGCAAATTGGAGCTGGTGGCACTGCTTGTTCCCCTTGGTGCTCAGTGCTGCTGTCCAAGCAGGGCCTGTTCTGCATGTGCAGCAGCTCCCCCACGGTTCAGGACTGCCTGCAGCTCTCCTCCATGTCTGCTGATGGATGGGCAGTCGTGCTCGCACCTCAGATAGCAGCGCTGCAGGCTTGCAGTCCATAAGCTTAGCTTATTCTTCATCACATTCCCTTTCTTTGGTTATTCTTGTCCTGTGTGAGCTTGCGATGGGCCCGGACCAATGTTTTAACAGCCACATTGTCATTCTGCACAGACAGAAGATCCCCCACGCTGCATGGCGATACAGAGATATTTCAGCCTTCGTTCTGCCTTTCAAACAACCATGAAGCATTTTGGGAACAGGTTTCTTTGCATGGGAAGAATAACCATTAAAGACAGGGAAGAACAAAATAGAAAGCTTGTGTTCCAGTGTTATTTTCCTCTGCTAGAGGACAGCTAAACAAACAAACACACTGCGCTGTGCCTATAATAAGCACAAGCTCTCAACGTAAAAAGCACCAACCAGCTTTTTAGAAGGCAGTTAATTATTAAACGACCCATGAAGATTTTGAACGCATGACCGGCCCTTATGCACTTAGCTGATAAACTGAATTTCTCTGGATAGTGTATGTAGATAACGTCCATTTCTTCTCTTTTCTTAAAACATGTATTTTAAGGATTGACGTGGACGGGCACTCATTTTGAGTAGAGCGTGCTTAGATGAGTTGTGACAGAGAAATGAGATCTCTGGATGCAGATAAGTCCATTTTTGGCACTAAATAGAGGTCAAATTCAGTTATTATTAGAGGTCATTATGAAAACGCTGTAGGCAAAGTAAACACATTGGCTGGCAAATGAAGGAAAACCAGGTGCACAATCAGACAGCCCTTAAAACTGAAGCAAATTTCCACTAACGGGTTAAAAAAATTGCACTTGTGTGTAAAGATTCTCCAACTTGCTAAGCACATCTTTGAGAACTTGGTGTGGGTTTATTGCATCTGCTTGGTGCACTGGGTCAGTTCCTCAAGCTTTTCATTGCACTTACAAAAAGAAGTGATGATATGGAGCAGATATCACAGAGCACTGATTGCTGCTTCTGCCTAAGGATGCCAAATAGCTGCCTGATGCTGCATGGTGTGTTGCGTGCTGTCCCCAACAGTGTACGGCCTAATTCAAAAAAGGCATGTAATTAAGAGTGTGTTAATCTTTCATTTCCACGATAAGCTTTTGTTATTCTGTACAGAGCTTAAAAAAAATTAAAAAAAAGCCATTTCCAAACTAGCAGTGATTCCTATCCCAGGCCTTGAAATCCCAGGAAATGGTGGAAGATGCAGAATAACCAGGCTGCGTCCATGCTGGACACTTAGGAAAGGCTGAACTCTGTGATTATTTCTCCAGTTCTTTGCCATCTGTAGCTCCTGAATTCCGTAATAAAGCAAACCCCAGTCCTAGTGAAAGGACAACTGGCCCATAAAGTTACAGACTGCAGCCTCTAACTGCACTGTTAGCACTATTTGCACTATCCCTGTCATTTTGGGAGAATGGCCACCAAAAACCAGCCCTGCCCACACAAGGCCCTGTTGAGAATCAAGGAGGTTGTTTGCAAAGTAAGAGCGTACTTCAAAGTCACTACTGGGAGCCCTAGCGTTATTTCAGGATTTTAGGTTCTTGTTTAGGGATAAGGAATATTTTCAAAGGAAGTGATAGGAATAGACCATGCTCCTATGACAATATAGGTGATGTATTACTGTAGCATCTTTAAAAGAATCATTTTATGCAAAAGTACATTGGGCTTCAAGAATTGCTATGCACAAGCTTCCTCTTCCTGCTTTCCTTTTCTTCATCTCTGGCAGATCAATGGGTAACTGCGGTCCTCTGTGTCTTCCTGCCCTGGTAAAGCAGTGGGAACAGAGCCCGGCTCTCACTTACTCACTCTGGTTCACTTTCAGTGAAGCGAAAGTCAGACCTGCTGCTGTTCTGCTGGCTCAAATCAGCTCCACTGCAGCTAGAAATGCTGAACGCGTATGTGAAAAATCTGTAACAGCAGGTTGGTGGGGAAATAGAGCACTTCTGAACACCGGATGGTGAATCTAGCAAATAGGCATAGCCAGATCAGGACTGCAGAATTAGTCCTGGTGTAGCATCGCCTTATTGCTTATTGGATGACGATAAGCATGAGTCTCGTGTAACTGCAAGCCTGTGTTCCTGGATACCAGCTGCCACGTGCTCTGAAAGCAGCGTAAACGTGCTCCTTTGGATGATATCCTAGCATGAAACTGGTAATTGGTTACAGATGAGAAAGAATGTCTTATTTTTGATCTTACAGTTTACTGGTCTAAACAAGTGATTCCTTGTTCATCCTTCTAGGTGTCTGCGTTCCCTTCAAGCAAAAGATAAAGCTGCAGTTCTAACAGGAACAAAGCCCCACCAGTTTCCTGGGCCTTTTTCTGCATTTTGTCATGTCATTGTAAATAAAGCACTGACACTTTAATGCTCTTTAAACGTTAATCTTCCTTTTAATTGCCCATTGATCCTAATGCCTAAATCCATAGCTGCTTCATTGAGGTATATCTCACTGTATATTGATAAATCTATACTTTTATGATCTGTTATCCCAAAGAAGTCCAAGCTTAATGTGATGCATAGATTTATGCTGTAGTTTTATTTTGGTATAAATAAGTGGGGCCAAGACAGTCTGCTTAGCCTGCTCCTCTGCTATCACTTTGCAACTTTGTGCACACGTTATTCTTGTTCTCAGGTTTTGATTGCTTCATGAATAATTACAAAAGCAAGCCTTGTATGATCCCTACATACATATTCAAATGCAGGATTATCACTGCTTTCTTTTATGCCATAGAATGTGGTAGATCTCCAGCACGTAGATAATCTTCATTGATTTCTTTAGTGCTAAGTAATGTCTGGTTTGAGTTTTTTGCACACAGGCAGACATGCCTCTTATTCTTACAAGTACTGGTGTAGTTCAGAAGTTGATTCATTTTGCTTCAGAATGAGTTTTTCTCAGCTGAGAGAAGGACCAAGAGGTCCCACCACCTATAGATACTACCATATCATCCCCATGCTGACCATGGTAGCAGAGCAGTGGTCTTGGAGCAGCCCCAGAAAGGTTTTCTGCCCTAATTCCAGTTATTTGGACATAGGATTCTGTTTAAGGATGCTTAACAAATTTCGAAATGTTCTTTCCCTCCATGGAAGTCTTTGTCAAATCTTATTAAACTCATCCTCAGCAGTGTCTCGTAGCAGTGAGACGTAAATATGAGCTATGTGTGAGGTGAAACATTAATTCTATTTTATTCATAACGACAGTGTCTTTTCATCAGTTAGGACTTTAGGCAAAGCATAAAGAGGGACTGGAAAAAGCAGAAGTGCATATTAACACAGTAGGGCTGAAATTAACTCACAAACTCCTTACCTAAATGTTTCTCTGAATTATGAGCACTGGTTTCAGTTCAGAGAGCAGAAAAAGAAGCCTTTTCTGTCCTCAGTTCCAGTAAGCCAGTGACTGTTCCCAAACATGATGCACAGCTCATTCCTAAGAAAAAGCCTAGATCAGAGGAGAGCAACAGCTTGATCTGAAGCAAATTAAAGTTAGGGAGATGATGTGCCTGCAAGACAGGGCTGGCTCTGAACAACCCACTGCTCCCTGCAGGGCTTGGAGCCACTGGAACTGCAACCCAGAGCACCAGGAGCTCTCTACATGCCCTAAGAGAAACCCCTGGCTGCTGCACAGAGGCTATTCCAGCTGCTAACACAAGCATTACAGCATGACTGGCTTATGGCAAAAGGTGCTGCTGGCACAATGCTTGTCATACGTATACACTTGCTCAAACAGTATGATATGAATGCCAAAAAAAAAAAAAAAAAAAAAAAAAGATATGAAAGAAACTGTGTAGGCAGTGTAGGCTCCTGAACCTGCTTAACCAGGTTGCCCAAGATACACCCAATTGAGTTTGAAGCTCTCCAAAGAGGAGACCCCACAGAACAGAAGTGCTTCTAATAGTCAGAGGAAACCTCCTGTGCTCCACTTTGTGCCCAGTGCCTCTTGGCCTGGTACTGGGATCAAAGAACAGAGACTACCTCTGTCTTTGCACACTCCCTTCAGATACTTTTGGACATCAGTGAGGTCCCTCGGAGCCCACTCCTCCCTAAACAATCACAGCTCTCTCAGCCTCTCCTTGTGGGATACACTCTTCAATCCCTTGATCATCTTGGTGGCCCTCCATTGGACCTAAAGCTGCTGAGAAGGCACTCCACAGCCGCATGCTTATGGTATCTAGAGCCCTGTGATGCTCTATGGGCTCTCTGCTCACCACCCCTTGGCTCCCAGATCTAGCCCTTGTGTCCTGTTTGGGTACGTACCCATCTTATGAACAATATAGGGATCTTTTGGCCCAATCCGGATTCCCTAATGGGGCAAAACCAAACACACAACAGCTCCTTGATTTTTCCATCTCTCAAGGAGGGAAATTTGGCCAGTTAATGAACTGAAGCCTCCAGGAAGGAATGTTTCTGGTCCTGTGACTTGAAACAAAGTCCAGTATTGGAAGTATGGTTCAAAGTGCAAAGCGGTACTCCATGTGTATTAGAGAAATGCAATGAGTAACACGTGATAAAACAGCACTTGAAGCCCTGAATCATATATTCAGAATGGGAAAAATAGGCTATTTGCCCCAAGGGAAAACACTTTCCCTAATTGCAAATGGTACATACAGGCCAAATTTCTAGCACAGCCATTATGAGCACCTTATATGATCAGCATCGATCCTCTAGTGTATGTTGTCCAATAATTCAGTCTTCCTGTAACTGCCCATTATTGTCCAATTTCCTGCTAGAATGACCTACTATAGCTGCATTTTATATCTTATTCTTCCAGTCTGTGGATCTATGCTTCTCTTCATGTTGTTTTTTAATCTGATTAATAGGTCCAAGCTCTACATTTATATTATCTTGTCTAACACTTGCTTTTGTCGTATCAATCAAGACACTTAAAATAAGGTAGTCTAACAGAGTCGCTGATTCTTCTCAGCATTATTTCCTTGTACCATTTTTCATCCTTGCTGCTCTTTACACCTTATTTTCCTTTAAGGCTTATGTGGATAGCTTGTTTTAAGAAGTAGTGTTTTAAGAGCTAAATCAGGATGCCAGCTGAGTAATATTTTATACCAGCGTTGCTGCTAACAGTGGAGAGCTGGCTCTCCCTCCCTGGGTGACAGAAACACCCACACATGGGTTCTGCTGTAACCCTCGTAGGCACCTCCCTGTATGCAAACGTGGAGATGAGGCAGGCAATTCTGATACCACTGATGAGAATTAGAAAGGGACTTTTGCAGAGGTCAGACATTCCTCTGCAAACTGGGCCTAGAACGGCATTAACTTCTGTGATGCAAACCACTAAAACATACCCGAGGTAAAATATTTGATGGATAAAATATACTGAAAATTTCAAGGAAGTGGCATAAAAATGGCAAGATACATTTTGATTGGGTATATATTTTAGGATTTCTACTGTCCTTACCCCAATACGTATAACTTTTCAACATAGTGCAACATCCAATGCCATAAACAAAAGCAATTTGGAACGTTGGTGCTTAAAATCATTCGTAAATTACAATGGAATTAAAGTGAATTTAGTCATCCTACCCTGTTTTATAACAAATAAAGCCACTGTGTCTGGTGTTAATACACACAATGCCAAATTAATTTTTAATTATATCGCTCTTGAAAGATCTAGTAAGTGAAGTGCCAGAGCCAGCAGCTCTTCTGAAATGACACGTCAGCTGAAAGATCCCCAAAGCCTCTGATAGCAGACAAGGTGCAACACCAGGGCGAGTGGCAGGGCCTGGGCAGAAAGCTTGAGCCACCTCATTTTCAGTTAATTGGCAGTGGAAATTTCCAGATCTGTATGTGTATTTTTTAATGAGATTGGTTGAATTGAGAGCACACACATTTCTGACTGAGCTAACAGATTACTGCAGTTCTTACTTCACCTCTTCATCCTTGTTCTGTTTGTGTTTTCTGCACTGTCAGGACCACCATTTTCCTGCATTTGGTTGTGAGATTACAAACAGCTAACTATTTTAATAACACTTCCTTGCTTTTGAGGTGGGCGAGGTGTGTGGATATGCCATATCTCCACAGCTCAACAGCGAAAGACAGTGGATTGTTTGGGTTTGAGTTTGGCTTTGGTTTCTTTACAACAAACAACAGAACGCATTGCATGACTACATGAAGGTCTGTGGCAGTGGGACTCCATCTTCAGCCCCCGCTTGCTGTAACTTGCTTCCTCCCATGCTGTAGTGCTGCTCACTGTGCCTAGTCTTATTTTGATTAAATGTAGTGGTTTTGCAGAGTGCTTTCAAACAGCTAGGAGCAACGAAGCCATTGGGAAGCCCAAATTTAGAACCTATTTTGCTCTGGGAGCAAGGTCCTTGCTGCGAGCTGGTTGTGGAGCCCTCTGAGGCCCCCAATGGCTGCGGCCTGCTCCTCCTGTTGCCTGCCATCCACCCCAAATCCCCCTCTGAAACCACCACAATGTCACATTAAGTCAGAACAAACACAAGCAAATGAGAGCAGCTGTGATGGGACTGCAGCCCCGGTTTGCTCAGGGAGTGGAGGAGGGATGGTGAGGGCTATGGGAACCACACAGTGACCCTCTCTGCCAGCCCCACCTGTGCCTCTTGGATTCACGGTATGCTGTGAATTGTTGGAGAAAGAGTAAACTTCTTAGCAATAGAGGCCAGGTTGGATGGGGCCCTGGGCAGCCTGGTCTAGAATTACATGTGGAGATTGGTGGCCCTGCCTGTGGCGGGGTGAGGGTTGGAGCTTGAGGTCCCTTCCAACCCAAGCCATTCTGGGATAAATGGTTGTGTTTGTCAGAAAGACAAAATGAAGGTATTTTCAGGCAAAGCGGTTGGACAGAAAAGCTCTGCGTGATAATGACTGTCATTGAATTCACTTGAAGCAGCATGAGAAGAGCTCTCCTTGTCACTTTGGTTTAGGGTACTCGGTAGTTTTGGTGTTTACAGCTGATCCCCTCCAGAGGATAAAATCTCCATGGGTTGCATTAAAAACACTAAAAGCATCAGAAGTTTCAAAAGATTTCTGTTCTTAAAAGGTAATCCCAAGCAGGCAAGCATGGAAGCAGCTCTCATTTCATGGCCATCGCATACGCAGAGGCTGTTCACAAGTTACTCAACTGACAAGAAGCCATTACTGTTCCTCACAACGTACATCTGGATTTCCATTGCAGAGAACCCAACAAGCAGAGAGGAGCTCCTCTGGGCCCTCTGTGAGCTGTTCTCTCTCCCACCTGCCCATGTCTCGGTCTCCAGTACCACCGTGGTGCCAGCAGTGCCCATTCACATCACAATTCTTGCAAAAACCAAGAAGTCATTGTATCCCAGCAGGCTCTGGGCAGCTTAAAAGAGCTTTTTGGCTGAGGTGACAATTAAATAACTACAGCTGAAGGCTGCATTTCCTGCCTCAAGGATTCCATTTCCAAGAAGGTGACAAACTATGGGAGGCCACACACCTGACCATGCCCATGAAGAACCCAGGAGTATAAAAACTGCATGGCATCAGCATTTCAAAAGAGACTAAGTTATCACTTCATGAATTCAGAGTAATCTGAATTTACTGCTGCTTAATGCTGTATTGGATCCACACGGCCCCCTGCAGATAAGCCCAGAAATGCTGCATCACCTGCAGGGGGACATCTCTTGTAGCAGTAAATGTTAATCTCATTATAAAACAGGTTAAGGATTCACAGGCATAAATATGTGGCATGGGGCACCTGTAGCCATTTTGCCTTTTTAAATAATTCATTCTTTAAATACTTAAACGCATATTAGATATTACAAGATCTGTTGCGTTCCAAGAGAAAAAGAAGAGGTTAATTCCCAGTCAGCAGAGTTTAGGCACATTGATTATGCACGAGGAGATACATTTACTTAAATGTCATTCTTGCACAGAGAGTCCTAGGGAATGGCTGGGAAGCCCGTGTGGTTCTTTGGTCCCACACAGGTACTGGAGGGCTGGGGGACATCACAGTGCCCTCAGCTCCCTTGGCAGCACTACGATGCACACAGAGCACTGCGACGCTGACACACATTTCCCCAGGTAGAAGTGCAGAGGAAAAGGTGATCCTATCCCCCCCGTGCCCTGATCAGAGCATATTGAACTTGGTGAAAGGTGCATGATTACTGGTGAAAATGAAACTCTGCTTTCCCCTGAAGCTGCTGTTGCAACGTCAGTGCCCTTTGCACGTGGCTGTGCTGTACCAGGTCAATGCCTTTCCTCATCACAAAGTAACACCAATTCGTGATTCCATTGATTTACTTTGCTCTTGTCCAGTATTAGCACTTGGCAGGGTTCCTGGGACAGTGGGAACATACAGATGGAGCCCGGAAACACAGCCCAGGATCCGGGACATAATTAGAGCAGAACAAAGCACTGCATTTCACAGCTAGCAGGGAAAGCCTTTCTGTGGGATCAGGGAAAGCTGCAGGCTGGAAGCTCAGCATCCTCAGAATGGGGGGATCTGAGTATGCACAGCTCTCAGGGGGCACAGGAGCTCATTGGCCCACACCACAGGGCTGGATACCATGGTCAGGAACTGCCCATGCACCTCCCAGCAGACATGAGTATGATACACGGAAATCCATTTTCTCCATTCAAATGATTTTTTCACTGTTAAATTCTATTTTCCATCAGCTTTCTTGGTTTTCCTAGGCTGATTTCATTGTTAGCGTGGAAAATATCCCGGAGCAGCCCACATCCATCCCGATGGCAGCGTGTACCTGCAGCACAAGGAGCATGCAGAAGGGCTGTGCAGTGTGCGAGCCTGCAGCCTGCTGCTGAATATGCTCATTGTGGAAAAACTTGTTCTGCTGCCTCATTGTGTTATCCCTAATGTTTTCGCTGACTTCAACTGCTCCGATGACTCACTCACACAGAGGCAATTGGCCTCCCAGAATAAAACACTCTTGTGGCAGGGTTTTTTTTTCCCCCCACATAAAAGGCAAGAGTTTCAGAGATGCTCCTTCAACAGGATTCTGCTTTTTAATTTATATAATGCATGTTCAGTGTGATCCGGAATGCATTATCCAAAAGACCTGAGTTTATACATAAGCTAGCAAGGATGGACTCCCACTGAAGCAGTTAGGAGGAGGAGGCCACACACATTAATAAGGCATCTAAATTTGGATGAGATATAACCGTGTCTCCTGAGACAGTATTATCTCTGTGCAGTTTCTATGGTTGCTAGTTGGGGTCATTCTACTCCTCCTCACAAAGTCTGCCTCTGTGAAAAATAATCTTGGTTGTTTTTTTTTTAAATGAAATATTAGTGACACATTCATAAAAGAATTTGACGTGAGGACTGACGCTGCTCAAGCCATGGGACTACATTAGCTGGATGCATCCAAACTGTGAGAATTCAGAAAGTGATGAAGAAATGCTGTTCATTCCCCTTCCTGGGGATATACTTCTGTATCGGGGTGAGTCCATGCCCTACAGCAAGCCAAAGCCCCATTCTTCTAAATGAGAAGAGTGACTGCCAACCGCGACAGCAGACAGCATTGACCACTGTTCCATTTGTCCCTAGTGCTGCACCCTCTCTGCAGGGGCACATAAGCTAAGAAAAGAGGTTTTGTTACTGTAAATCAAAGTAATGTGTAAGAAACGTCGATGAATACAGGTCTGGGTTTGTAGGAATACAGCTGGCCTAAAATCACGCAGGAGTGTGCAGAACTAGTTATTGAAGCTTTGTTCACATGAGGCTCTTTTGTTGAAGAATCATTTTACAAAATGTACTCTGTGTAGGAAGTTGTTTTTTACCCAGATGTATATCATATTGTCTAGCAGTAGGGACACTGCACCTACTCTATGCACACTCATCAGTCATGTTTAGGAAAAATGATGCTGTTTTTTTTCAGCACAAGTTCTCTAAGACTCCAGAGAGACTCTCTGGAAGATATTCAAACATTACTGAAAAACAAGGCAGAAAAACACGGCTACTTCCTTTGCCATTAGATACCTGTTTCTTTGAAATGGGAGCAGTGAGACACCTGATAGCCGTGGGACGGAGCAGTGACCCCGCCAAGCAGTGGGCAATGCAGGACTGGCTGTGCTGCCACAGTGAGTGCTGGGGACTTGACTTCTGCCTACCTGAAGCCCTCCATGGAGCTCTGGGTGCTGCAGGCTTGAGAACTTCATCTCACAGTCTGACGGTACAGGAAGAGAAGCTCCGAGCAGCTTCCAGCACCAGGATGGGAAGCAAGGATGGGTCGGTTCCCTCGGCATCTGCCTTCACACATGGAGCCTTGGGGTGCTCTAGGACTGGGCTCCAAGCAACGCTGAAGGTATGCATGAGGAACACAGGGTCTGAGCACTTTGTGTGGAACCTGGCGAGGGCCAGATGGTGAGAACCCATTTTGTGGAAAGTAATTGAAAAAGGAAAACTAAAACCAAAATGTTTTGTCCGTACCCAATAGACACCAGAGAACAACATCAAGACAAGTAGAAGGTAAAGATAAATTTGTAACTGCAGGGGAAAGTGCTCATCTGCTGAAATCAGAAATGTTTAGATGCCATCAGAAGCTTCAGACACAATAGCTGTTGCCACAGAAATGGATTACCATGAATTACAAAAAATATTAAATTGCATTTTTTTTTAGATGATGCTTAGGGTAACAAAGAATTGATGAACGTGCTGACGTAGTTTAGACTGATCGCTATTGGGGGACAGCCCTGCCCACGGCAGCAGGTGGAACTGGGTGATCTGCAAGGACCCTTCCAACGAAACCATTCCACAATTCCATGATTCTGTTTGCCACCATGACGAAACCAATGGGCAAGCAAGGAAGCAGCCTTGCAGCTGTGCGTCATCAGGGGCCTCGCAGCAACAGCACTGCAGCATGAGCTTCTGCCCACTGTCACTTATAGGTGAAACAAGGAGTTCTGTTCAAACTTCAGCATGTCATTGCAGGAGTACATCAGATAGTACTAATTTTCACATCCTTTAAACTTGCAGAGAGAAAGTAAACAGGATCAGAAGTGTAGATGCTTTTAGCATGGGCCTTTTGTTTCACTTATACATATCTAATAGACTTTGGAATCCATTGTATGTCCCAGACAATGCAAGTCCTCTCATGTTTGGGAGAGATTATTCTCACAAAAGGGAATCGTTTTGTCAAAACAATGAGAATAAGAAAGTTTTCAAGATTAAAATGTCAGGGAGATAAACACATTACTTTGAACCCTATTTGTATTCTGCAGCTCCTTCAAACACTCAGGCGGTTATCTTTCAAAAAGTAAACATGCATGAAATCTGATCAGCTCTTTATTGTACATGGAATAAATTATGCAGGGCATTGTAATAGACTCCTATATAGCTCATTTACACATCTTTTGATAAATGTAATATGCAGATTCCTCGTCCTCTGCGAGACATTAACCTCTGCGCATATTGATGCTGTTATTCCGGGAGGTGACAGGCATGCAGGGACCTCTCTGTCTCCTGGAAGCATCAAGCCCCTTAGAGGGGAGGGACCTGCTCAGCAACGTGCAATTGAGCTTTCTTTAGACTTCAGCCTTGTAAATTTTCTTCTCAATGTCAAAGATTCGAAGTTCTCAACTAATTTGAATTGCAGTATGAAGTGGTTGGACTGGAAGATCCGTGTTTAGTGCCCACTCCCAACACCATTCGGAAGGAAGCTGAGCCTAACTCAGCAGCTGCAGGTATCACTGAGAAGTTATTTTTCTGGTGCAGGATGATAGAAATTCCCTCCTATTGAATGGATAAAATCTTCGAAGATAAATGATTTGGGATACTTATCTCATTTTCAGGTACCCAGAGTGGCAATTTTTCAGAAATTGAAGGAAATGAATTCTCCTTAAAATGTCTCAATTTGGCATCCTGGGTGTGAGGCGACAACCTCTGCTGGCAAAATGCTTGCCAGGACAACTTCTGGAAGCTTTGCACAAGTACCTGTGTAACAGCACTTCTTGCTATCCTTCGTCTGGTACAGCCTCAAAGCAATATGGGCACATCCGGCTATGGGATGTTTGCTACTAAATGGGATTGAAGTTATGCATACGCTCTCTGTGCACACACACACACACATAAACAGAGCATAGCTCTCTAAAGGTGAGGACTTTTAGATTTTTATTTTGAGAGAAAAAAAATCCTATGGAAATCCACGGTGTTTTATAACAGACACTATTCTTTGCCTGCATTAATTGTAGGGTCAATACACTTCCCAACATCAGCACCCTGCAGGCTGTGTTGTGTCACTGCTGAAAGGTTTGTCCCAGCTCCAAAGGCAGCATTTGATGCCCCGGGCTGGATAACCTGCCCACAGAGGTCCTACCTGGGGACTGATGCTGCAGCCTACACCTGGTGCTGGGAGCAGCACTGCGCTCTGCTGCCACGTTATGCAGAGGAAGCAACACAGCAGCACACTAAATACTTATTAAACACCATCAACTGACCCTCTGAGCAATTTGCTCTCATTTAACCTATCCACTGGGATGAGCCCTGCATGTGTGGGCTGGGGAATGCAAGGAGAGCAGCAGTTTGCTGCATTACACGAGCATCCTGCAAAATTAAACAGCTGCGGGACTCCTGAAACAGAGGGTATCTTTGGAGTGACGATGCAATGATTATTTCACTCAGTAAGATAATAGCCACAAGCCCGGGCATCTCCTCTTGGACTCAGGATTCTAGTTTGAGTCCGGGCAGGAGGAATTAGGAGGGAACTGAAGAGCTGGGAAGGGAGGAAAAGAGTAAATGATTTTTTCCCATAAATCCTCAGAGTGTTGAAATGCTAATAACAAAACAGAAATGTTCCAAATAGGCTAGAACTTGGTGGAAATTCAAAAGGAAGAAACGTAACGGTGCTTTGTAGTAAAGGAGCATCTTAAAAGCCACAGTGTCACGAGAGCTTCGTTGGCTCTATCCTTATGCAAACGTTGCAGGAGTTCATTACTCCACCAAAGAGCTTTTCTGCCTCATTAATTCTCATTCAAACCGCCAGGACCTTGAAGTCCTCGCAGTGCTGTAATGCGAAATAACTTCTAAGAAGCTTCTCCAAAAAGCTTTAGAAATTGATGACCACATGAAGTTCTCCTTTTAAGTCTGCAGAAACAGAGATGGCGGCCGTTGAGCCTGGCTCTGCCGTGCTGTTTCATGGATGGGATCAATGCCTCTTTGCTCCATTTGTATGCAGCCAGTATGCAGGGTCAGAGCAGTAATTCCATTACAATCATGGTCAGGCCAACAAAAACAGTTATGGGTTCAAAAATCATGAGATTAGGTGTAGATAGATGAATGATAAATGAGACGATGCTAATTGCTTCCTGGTTTGGGGTGTGTAGCATGCGTTTATGTGAAAGCTCAAGAAGCGCATGCAGAGCAGCAGCAGCTTGGAAACAGCTCCCATGGTAAAACAAAAAGAGGAAAAAACAAGAACAGGAAGGCAGAGCACAGCCCTTTGGAGTGTCAGCATTAGGACACATCCAACCCACAAGACGCGGCCACGCCGCGGGGCTGTGCTGTCAGATCAGTGCCCGCTGGATATAAATGCTTAAAGACTGCTGTCAATGGGAAAGGATGGACCCATGTGAAAAACAATTACACAAACCCGCTGTTTTCCCGTCCCCTGTATGCCAAATTCTGGATTAATGAGGCAGATCAGCCTGCGAGCCCCCTGCCTTGGTAGGGCATTTGATAACTGCACATTTTCAGTTGAACCTACAGCTCCGTGGATGTGCTTGGTGCTTGTCTCTGAAGGGAAGAATTACTCACTCTCAAAATGACTTGCTGGCTGCTAGCATGGAAAAATGCTCTTTGTATTTCTTTGCCTCGGACAAGAAGGCTTTCAAATGTTTATTTTAGGTACCAATATTTCCCTGTTACATGATATATGAAGATCTGACAATCTTTTTATGGATGCATTTTCACAGCATACTGTGAGATGAGTAAATGCGATTAATCTGTTTTACAGCAGGGAGCTGGAGCAGATTGAAACCAAGGCTCAGGTCTGTGGAGGTGCTAAAATGCCCACTGGCACTGCCAGAGAATGCAGCTGTGGTTTTTCTTTTTTTGTTGTTGTTGTTTGTTTGTTAAAACGAATAAATAAATGAAAACAAAAACCCACTAATTCAATCTCCTATTGAAATCAAGCAGCATCCCCCGTGCTAGCTCCATCAGCAGACTGTCTTTCTAGAGAAGGAATAAAGAAGAATCTCCACTAAAGGTCAAACCTCCCACATCTGCTGGCAGATCTGATCAGATGACCCAAACCAGCTCCAAGAAAGGCAGAGCAGAAGCAGAGAACAAATTCATGTAATCCATGTAAACTTCCATCATCTGTACCACCACAGCTCCAGAGCAGGCAGCTGAACCCCACAATTAACTTTACACTCTTACTTAACATTCTTCTGTTTGGTGTGGCCAATGAGATCTTCAGAAACCTGGAACCACCCTCAAATCAGGTTATATCACTTATTCTGGAAAGGTACTGGATTTCCTTATGCAGCTCTATCCTGACCTACTTTGAAAGGCACTTCCAAAATAGGTTATTTTGTACAGCAGTAGTTGAGTAAGCAGGCCAAAAAATAAAGCAGTGGTTCCTGTTTGCTTCAGCTGTGCAAACACTCTGGAAATGTGCTTATAGATAGGAAGAAATAAATTAATCCTTCCTCTCAGACAGATAAAATACTCCGTAAGAACTGAAGAAGAGAACAAAGCTTGATAGTCTTTGCTGCCAAAGGTACCCACTGCTGCTTTGAATTATAAAATGAGGGGCAAAGGTATAGTCTAGGAAGAGGAAAGGGCGATGTTTGTTCCTCTTCTGATTCTTTCAGTGTAAAATGTTCTGTTGGTAAAACCCTATGCAGATTTTGGGGTAGAGAAGTAGTAGATGCCCGCTGCGTGTGTACCTCATGTATCTTACCCGTCACACATTCCCACAGCATGTGTTTTCTGCCTTAGATACTGCAGCCAGATGGGATTCCTTGCTTCTAGCTGTCTCATTCCTAGGTTCAAGATGCATCAGATACAAAAATGAGAAGCTGTGCTATCACTGTGGCTAATAATTTAGAGGGAAATAAAGATACCGAAGTCTAATTCCAGATCTGATACAACAGTTGCAGCTCTTTTGTGAAGATTAAGCCAAGTGTTGTACACTGTTCCTGTTTTCTCTCCTACTCCACAAGTCTGAAGTGAAAAAAAGCACTCATTACTTGTGGTTCCTTGCAGGCAGAGGTACAGTCTTGAATTAGGACTTCCTGTTGATAAATGATTTGTGCAGATAAGCAGACAGAGTGGCACACTAAAGATGTACTGCTGACATCCAGCCTAAAATTATCACAGGGAGCAGGAAAGAAATCAATGGCCAGAACCCTGATCTGCTAGTCTTGCTGACTGCCCTGGAGCCGTGGAGCTGTTTGTGTAGGGGCTCACGATGTATACAGCAATGTGAAGGTTATTCTCCGGGTGCCAAGCAGCCACAGTTGGAGGGTGGGGTATGGTGTGCTCTGACCTTCATGAATCACTGGAAGTTGTAAATAGGTGGAGAAGAGGGGAGCTTTATTCCGGTTCTTCAGTCAGCATTTTCCACAATGAGCAAAATCAATACGGTGCCCAATCTACATGGGGGTTTGGGTGGGTGGGCTGTAAAAACCAAACGGAAAGGTCAAGTACAATATAAAGAGCCAAGACCAGCTGGCAAGAATGTGCTGACTTCCACAGAGGTGATCCCTTAACTCTTCACACTGCTTTGATGACTGTGGCACATCTACGATAGCTTCACAGTCAATGCTTGGCAGAGGTATAGCACTTTATGCAAAACTGACAATGTAATACTTGGGGAAAATTTTTACAGCCATTTGCTCTGCTCCTGATAAAGGTGGATCTACTGGCTTGTATCTCATCTGGTTAATTAGTAGTACCCTGCTCCATTAACTACATGACAAATTGTACCTCATTGGCATAGCATAAAGTACAGAAAATTCTCTAATGAAAAATGGAGAGCTCGTGTTTTTACAAACTGATTTTTTTTCCAACAACCTCCCCCCCCCTTTCTCTGCATAACAGAATCACCGGAGTTGGAAGAGACCTCTGAAGGCCGTCTGGTCCCACTCCCTGCAATGCGCAGGGACACCCACAGCTCCATCATAGCTCAGAGCCCATCCCCTGACACAAGCTGAGGATCATGTAAGTGCCCACAGCAAGAATTACGAGAGAAGCAAATATCTTCTTATCTGTACTACTGATCTGTTATCATAGAAATATTGCAAATTATTTAAATGAGCACCTGTGAAACGTGTGATGCGGGGTAAGATTTGGGGTCGCGCAGGACTGTGCTCTGCCAAAGGGCTCTGGGATAGATGGAGGCACGATGAATCCCGAGGGTGATGTGAGACCAAAGAAGGACTTCTGGCTGCACTCGGACTGGCAGGAAGGCAGCCCAGGAGGAGCTCCGGCCCAAGGCTCTGTGCCTGTATCTCCCAGGGCCACGCAGAGCTGGCAGGAGGGGCTTTCCCTCTAGGAGCTGTCAGCTCCTTGCTGCAGTCTCTTCCTTATGTGCAATGCATAGACCCTCACTGTGAGGTGTAAAGCTGGCATGGTCTGGATACACAGCCACTGGCAAAACAGCTCCTTGCCGTGCAGCAGCAGCTTGAAATACTGATTTTTGGCCTGGTACTCGTAGCTTAAAATAAAATATTGTTTTTAAAAGGGACAGCATTACAGTGCACGTTTGTAAGCGACTACGGAAAGGTGGAACTACATCTAAGTGCTACACTGTATTGAAATAACATTCAATTATCTCGTTCATGATAGAAATAACCCCAATTTGCTTGTACTTTTTATAAAGGCAAATAAAATTTGGCTTAGTTGCAGCAACTCCGAAGTGACAACATATTTACTCGTTATTATTAACCTAACAGTTCTACCATTTAAAATCAGACAAGGGATATTATCTTTGTAATAGAAGGCAATTGAGAATCTAAATGAGAAATCAAATGCTTTTTCAAGCTGATTTATTTTAGATTAGAAAAACCTAAACCAGATGTAAACATGAATTGATGAAGCATGAAAAGGGAATCACAACAGAGTGATAAATATCTGACTCGTGTTGTTATAGGTGCAGATCTGCATTAGCTAGAATAAATTGATCTGTAAGCTTTTCTAAAACTTAATTAATGCTGCAGAACAAAGCTGGAGATCAATTATCAGCATGGTATCTTGGCACAGATAAATTTGAACTAAATTAACCGTCCAAAAAGGTACGTTATCAATATCATATTGGGATGACTATTGTCACAGGATAGAAAGCAATCCTGCTGCAGCCGGAACGCTCCTTTATACGCAGAGGTTGGAAAAGCACAAAGTATATCCACAGACTCTCATTGTGCCTTTGCAAAGCGTGTGTGTTCCACTGAAGTAACTGAGCAGCAGAAGACTGTTGATGTATGGATATAAGCCTTTTCCCAGTCTAACAGGAGCAGGCGTGACTCTTCATGT
This sequence comes from Alectoris magna, assembly GCA_030625065.1. Lineage (NCBI taxonomy): Eukaryota > Metazoa > Chordata > Aves > Galliformes > Phasianidae > Alectoris > Alectoris magna. The sequence goes on along the minus strand of CM060566.1, from coordinate 20,865,233 downwards.
TTTCTTTTGCAGATTAAAATCATTTATTCTTGACCTGGTGGACAACGATCAGGTCAATTTTAGTTACTGTCACAAACTTTGTGCAAGTGCTGGAATAGCGAGAGAGTTCCCTGATATCTGGTAACCCTACAGGTACTTTCTGCTGGGTTTTTTTCCCCGTCTACTCCTTTAGGGTAACTATCTGATTAAGTCTGCAGAGTAATTACTTTACGGTAGAAGGTTGTGCAGTGAAATGTATTCCATTCTATGAAAGGGATGTAGAAATACTGATTTCTTGGTTAGGAGGTTCACATAAATGGGGGGAAAAAATCAGATATGCAACAAGGTGAAAAACAGTCCTGCAAGACATACTAGAAATTACTCTAAACTCCTTACTGTACTGCAATCTCCACATTGTTTGTAATGAGGAGAAGGGTGAAGTCCTTTCATTCCAAATAAGCCCAAACATTCCAAACGAGATTCACAACTCCAAGACTGCACTCTGCATAAGAAATGTAAATAAGTAGCACATCGAACCCATTGCATCTGAAGGTATGCAGATCTTCACACCTTAACGTGCTAGACCTGGATTTCCTGTTGCCGTTACAGCTAAAACAGATGGACTCTCTTTCCAGTTCAGTCAGAGCACAACTTGGTACTCGGAAATGGATGGAAGAATGGGTGGACAGGTGGTGGGTGGGTGAGAGGTTCTGTTTTCTTCTTGTAGATAAACTACATCTTGTAGAAGATAAAAATACATGAGAGGGCATCTTGTCGTCAGAGTCATCTTCTCCGTGATCCCAAATCTTTCTAAAAGCGTGACAGGTTCACCACCTCTCTTTCACACAGTTTTATTTAAAAGCAACAAATCCATTCAGAGTTTTGTTGTTTGGGTTTTTTTAGTGCTCTTTGTCCCCATTTTAAGACTGCCTGGATGGCAGTGCAGGATGTTGCGCATCTCAGCCTCTGCATAAGCAAGGCATCCCAGTGGTTCTGGAACAGATAATATCCCAGAGACGGTTTTAGATCTCTTCAATCAATTGTATTGATCAAACAGCACTCAGGTATAAATTCTGAGCCAGATAACCCTAATTTGTTTATAAAAGTGTGTCTTTGAAGATAGTCTTAATTAAGTAGGAAAAAACAGCATATAATTAACGTGAAGAGAGCAGCATGGACAGCTAAACAAATACCCCATCACTGAAGACAACTGGTGGAGTTAAATCTTTTCAAGCGAATGATAAGGGAATCGCCAGATATAAAGGTATTTGTCCTTTGATCAAGGACTTCTGCTTGAGTCCCAACCAGATAACAGACAGCATCCTCATTTGGGGTATTCACTGAATAGAAACGAGTGCTTGCATGTAGTACACAGGAGAATTCAGCCTCCTAAGTGTAATTGAAACAAATGTTGGCGTACTGCCCCACACCAGGGGCCCTGTTCCCAGCAGGGCCTCAAGTTGCTGCTTTAACTGGGAGGTCTCGGGGCCAAAAGTTCACTCTGATCCCCTGCCTGCAGCCAGCACCTGCACCAAGCTAGGTTACAAATAAAACTGTATGCACATGAATGTGAATAAATAGCATTTCACCTCTCCTGTGCTGCTGCACTGGGTGCTGTGTGTACACAGCTCGACCAGCTCCATTACACCCTGTAGGAAGATATTATGGGCTCCAATTGCCCACTAACAGTTTCTCTCTGTCACAGAGCATTTAAGTCTGTTGGCTGATCATGCCTTGTTATTTAGTTTTTACAGTTCCTTTGAAGTCATCAATATCCCAGCTTCATTTGGTGGCAGAGTTAGCTCAGGGGAGAGAAGAAATGCCTCATGCATCCATTTCCACAGCTAACTGCTTATTTGGAGTCGAATCCTGTAACCTTTAATCAAGCAAAACTGCTGTCCTTAGTGGGAGAGTGTGAAAATGCTCCAGGACATTTCTTTTACTTGTTTTCATCCTGATACTCGTTATTTGAAGATTACATATCCAGTAAGTGCAAAAATAAGGGCTTGTTTTTGTGTCTCTGCAAGAGTCATCTCAGCAAAGTAACTAACAGGAGTGAATGCCTTTCCCATAGAGTGCAGTGAGTGATGCCCTGGCTGCGAGACTATGTCGTGGGGCTTGCATTTCCCTTCTTCTTATTAACTATTAATAATGAGACGTGCACTTTGAAGTATGCTCTGTTTACACGTTAAAGAGCATAATGTAATGGCAATGACAATGTAGAAGGTAAATCTGGATTTGTAAACACAAGTATTCTAAATGATGAAGAAGTTTCAAGCGAAGCAATGCAAGAAACAACTCGGTCTCTTGGGGCGCCTGCTGCTGACTTTTGGGATTATTGGAAGATCCTTAGCTAATTAGATTAAAATCACCATAACCCACAATTAAATTGTCATGGGAAAAAAAAAAAAAAGAATTCTAAGTAAGAATCATAGAACCATAGAACAGCTTAGCTTGGAAGGGACCTTAAAAACCATTCAGTTCCAACCCTCTGCCACGAGCAGGGCTGCCAACCACCAGATCAGGCTAAATTAGGATGTGAGTATTTTCATAAACAACTTTTAAAAAGATGATTGTAGGAGCGCTGTAGCATCACTGAAGTACAGCAGCACAAGTGAGATTTAAAAGACCAATACTATCCATTCAGTCTGTCAGTGTAAATTGTTTGCAAATCAAACTTCATGCCTGTAATGAGATCAGTGCTGTCTGTGTGGGCCAAGCTGTCTAACGTGTTCACACTTAGCTATTAGGTTAATGGGAAGCTTCAGTTCAGGGATTATGTCAGGAATAAATAAGGAACAAGTTTTGCTGCACAGAGCAGTGGGATTTAATGAGAACCTCTCTCCTGGCTCCATTTCTGCGTCTTCCAAGTGGGAAGTTGTTGGCCTCACGTGGGAGGATATTTTTCCTTTGGTAGATGAAGATGACCCCACAATCAGCTGCTGTGCGGGGGATCATAGAAACGGATTGAGTTGGAAGGGACCTTTAAAGGCCATCTGGTTCTACTCCCCTGCAATGAACGGGGACACCCACAGCACCATCAGGTGCTCAGAGCCCATCCCCTGACCTTGAATGATGCAAAGCTGGAGTATTTCAATAACGCTTTGCCATCTACAGGCTGAGAACCTTTCTTTGTACAATCCATCTTTTAAGGAAAAAAATCATTCCAGTTAGTTTTGGTCAATGTGGTGGCTGATTACTAGGACAGTCAGTCTGTGCACGGGTCTGCATAAGGCAGGCGGGTGGTGGTTAACACAACCACGTACCTGGACCTTGTATTCTTTGCACTGAACAAGTGGTCTCAAAGAAAAGGGTTGCTGGCTGGAATATATGGGGGCTTTCCCAGAGGTCCAGGTGACAGAACATGGCTCCTGTTGTGGGACAGAAAGGTTGCTCTGGGCCACACCAAAGGCCTTGCAGATGTCTGGGTAGGGGACATCAGCCACTCTACCTTTGTCTGCTGATTGAGTAATCAAAGTTACTCTCTGGGATTATTCTGCCCTTCTTGCTGCCTAGCTTTTCCCTTTTACACACCTTACCTGAGCCTCCAAGGAGCAAATATGGACAAAAAACATGCAAAAAATAAGAATTGGCAACTTCAAGTTACAAATGTCCAGGGAAGTGGTGGGGTCACCATCCCTGGAGGTGCTCCAGAACTGTGGAGATTTAGCACTGAGGGCCACGGTCAGTGGGCATGGTGGGGGTGGGCCTGAGGATCTTAGTGGTCTTTTCCAGCCTTAATGATTCTGTGATTCTATGAATAAGAGTCTCTGCCCAGCTAGACCCCGTTAAGTGCTCCCACAGCTGAAGCCCTGCTTGGCTCTGTCCTGCCAGATTCTGATTCAACAGACAGTGAGTGGATTAGGGGCAGAGAGGTTGCCTGCCAGGAAGAAACTGCAGGTAGCAATGCTTTTTCTCTGTGTTTTCCTCTTTTAAAAGCTTCAGAAGCCACGAATGCTTCAAACTCGAATTTCTTAGGACCTATCAGAAAGGCAAAAAAAGCAACATCATGTTAGCTACTAAGTACAGTGTAAGAAAAAAATACACATATAGTATTTTCATGGACAGTTATTTAGCATGCCATGCAAAGAGTAAACAAGAAAGAAAGCAGGGGAATACTGCAGTGAAGGAAGGAGAAAAAGGAAGAAATGGAGATGATTCTAAGTGTATGCAAAGGATTTTTGCTGAATGCTATGCCACTCCACAGCTCCTAATTTTGGAAGTTTCTCAGGAATGAGTTTCATGAAAACTACCAGAATAACTGTATGGTAACTGTTGAGTCACAGTCACAGCTTGAACCACTGATTGAGCACCTGGGGAAAGGACCCAGTCAGCCCTGGGAGCACAGGTGAAGGCAATTCAGCTGTGTGACTGAAAGGGATGGTGCCTGGCTGCACCTCCCCTAGACCCCATTTCAGGGCTGACTGCCACGGGGGAAGGATCTCTTTCTGGAGACTGCTCCTTTGTGGAGTTCACCCCTGTGAGCCTAGATCTTCAGAGATGGGTGAGCAGTCCTTTTTTTTCCTTCCCTTATAGCACCTTTTTATTGTACTGGTCCCTCTGTTATTCCACCTCTTGTATCGCCTTTCTGTTGTGTTGATCTTTCTGATTGTTACAGTAAGTAAAACTAAATCCTGTTGGAAAATGTATGGACTGGGGAGGTATACCAGCATGATCCCAGGCAGCATTGGCATGAAGGGTATAGTGACCACTGAGGATGCTTGAAGGAAAGTTCTAGTGCTGAAACCTGTAGGTATTATCCCTTCAATAAGACTCAAGGATACCTCTGTGTCAGTGCATTTGAGGCTAACTATGCCTAAGTCAAGTAACTCAGGAATAAATAATCTAGCACTGTTATTCCTTTTTCCATTTGTGGTTTTGTTAGCATTCATTGCAAGGTAGAGGTGGTTCTGGTTTTTGATGCTACGGAGGTTTTGTCTTAAGGCTCACCAGAAGAAAGAGTCTTATTGAGAAACGAGTATTATTTATTATAAGGATTATAAGGAGTTTTGGAGCAAGTGCTCAAGAAACCTCATTCTTTACATGCTGCATCTACAGCTTATTGCTTTCTTCTTCTTGTTTTTCCAACCAGTAACTGTCCTAATCCCAGGAGAAAAACACACAGCTCTGAATAGGCTGTGAAATTATATAATAGTAATCTCCAGGACACAACAGCTATGCATCCCTCCATGCAGTATGCCAGCTGCTTGAAGGCAGGTAGGCAGACAGATCTATCGACCAGCGTAGGAGTTGGAAACCAGTTTGGAATATTGCCCTGTGCTGCACTTGAAGCACAGCAAAACTGTTCACTCAGGAATGTTTGAAGAGACTATAACTGGATTTTATAATCTTCTAGCAGAAAGTTGAGAGACTTTTAGCTCCTGAGGTACACAGACCATTTGTAGCAATTAAATTTCTGTGTTATTCTTGATTAGATCAGAGTGCTGGGGTAAGTGTTCAGAAAAAATGCAATTCTGGAGTCCCTCTGGTACTCAATCAGATTTATGCTCTTTAAATGCTCAGCAACTTTTGTAAACAGATTATAAGCTCCTTGGTCACTTAGGTAACGCAGCCGTTTCTTCAGAAAATACCTTGAAATGCCCAATAACCCAGCTGTGCTATTAACCATTACTGTAAAATGAGAGAAGGAGGAGGGAAAAACTTTTTTTCAGTCTGTTTACAGCAACGTGTCCTGGCTGTTCTGAGCACCTAGAGCCAGGCAGGAGGCAGTGATGCAGCATGGCCTCTTTGCATGTATCTGCTGGCTGAAGCTCCTCTCTGTGCACTTTTGGTGCTCTTCTACTTCCCTGCTCTGTTCTTGCCTCTGTTCTTTGCCTTCCTTTCCAACTTGGGTTTTTCAGTCTCCTTCAGCTCCTTGTCTGGTAGTAGAACCAATGCTAGATCCACTTCAGCACAAGAGATACCTGCTACAATACTCTAAAATATTCTTCATGCTTTAACATGAAGCTACCTACATTACCAGAGAATCATTGGATCATGGAATGGGTGACTTGGAGGGACCTCACAGCTCCCAGCCCCAACCCTTGCACAGGCTGCCCATGGCCCGTGTATGGCCATGGGCACCTCCAGGGATGGGGCACCACAGCTCTCACAGCCTTCAGCTGATACTTCTCTCAGAATCTTTTCGGTTTCTCTTGTTTATTTAGACAGGACATCAGGCCTGCAACCTTATTTTGTTCAATCACCAACGTAACAAACAAGTTTTTATGCATGATTTGCTCATTAGCAGCTGCTTCAAACACCCCACCTCCCGGTATATAATCCAATTTTAAAAATAATTGGGAGAATGATGTAGCATAATTAGCATTCAGAAATCTGTTTTAATCCATATGGCTCGAGGTCAGTTCGGGAGAAGTAATTTCAATTAGTCATTAATTGCAGGGGCCAGGGGAGCCTGCAGGTTGCACAGCTCTGTGGTATCGCCGCTCGCTGCAGCCAGGCCATGCACAGGGAACATGGTCTGCCAGGGAACATGGGTTTGACAACGATTCACTTGGCAGAGCTTTTCTCTTTGATTTATTTCGGATGGAAGGATCTGATCTTGCAGCTTTTTAAAGCTGAAGCAAGTTTAGCAGTCTACTTCAATGAAGGCAAGATTGGAGCTTAAATGCTGGGTTAATGCGGGCTGACACGGTTGCTGAAACTGGGCTCATTAGGGTCTCTGTGGCCCTTCCATGTCTGTATGTGTGCAAGCATGTGTGAAAGCGGAGCGCTAATGTTAATACCTTGGCTGTACACCAGCTGCAGTAATGCCACATAAGTAAAATTCACCCCAAAGCCTCAGCTGGGAGAGCTCTTCACAGCCGTGACCATAATGCATTTGATAGGTGACTCATTTGTTGCACTGTGGAAGTGGGTACTTCTCCATAGGAACTGCTATTTGTTTTATTGGGATAAGCACCTGGCGAAGGAGGACCATTCAAAAGGAACTTCTGAGGAAACAAATCAGAACAGACATCATTGAGGTTAGAATTATCTTTATAAAACTGTCCCGTGCAGATGCGCGGAGATTTTTTATTGCTATGCAAATGATTGTAATGTGTAAGTCTAATGGGTTGCAGTGGAGATGAATCACTCAAATTAACTTAATCGCTACGTATTCTGTTAAGGGGTTATCTGAGAGTCTCGTTCGGTATCACTGCTAATGGCTGACAAGTTCAGAGCATTGTTTTGAGATTTGGAAGTCACAGAGTTTACATCAGACAGAGAGGTAAAATCCTAAAAGCCCAACAGCCTGACGTTTTATTTTGGATCTTTTGCTTAATAACTCCTTGGAGAAAAAGAATGACAGCGTTGGGATTTATCTTCTCACTTCAAGGTATTCTACGGTTCATCTTAAGAAACTGAGTGTTTTCTTAATGTGAAATAGAATGACTCAGGATTCATAAGTAAATCCATTTCTAATTTGTTCCATGTGTACTTTTCAAGGAACACGAGGATGTTATAATTATCATGCGGTTGGGTTGGCCAACATAGTAGTGTTCTTCTTGATTCGTGTCATTTAAATTTAACAAAACCCTTTGCTGATACAGAGTGATGCTGCATAGCTGTATGGAGAAGATGAGGGAACTTGGGATGGTTCCATATGGAGAAGAAGAGGCTCAGAGGAGACCTCACTGCTCTCTACAACCTCTGAAAAGAAATTGTAGGGAGGTGGGGGTTGGCCTCTGCTCCCAGGTGATGGCCTTAAGTTGCACTGGGGGAGGTTCAGTTTGGGTATTAGGAACAATTTATTCTCCAAAGTAGTGGTGAGGCGTTGGAACAGGCTGCCCAGGGAGTGGTGGAGTTCCCATCCCTGGAGGTGTTCAAGAACAGCAAGGATGCGACACCAACAGTCCTTCCAACAAGCTCCCATTTTCACCTCTGTATTGGATTTAATTGTACTGGCTGATACATAGATTTATTGGATCAGCTGAGTAATATAACTTAATGATGTAAAGTAGTGTAGGAGGGCAGAGCTTGAAGCAGGGGGTTGAGTCCTCACACTTAGGCTGAAGCGTGCTGTCTCACTATCTATTTGAGCAGGATGGGTTATTGATGGAACGAGCACAACTGCAAGATCTGGGAATACAGCAGGAGATCGGGGGGGTGCAAGGTAAGCCCCAGATACAGCAGAGAGGATGTGAAAGCTGGTCACATAAGGGGTTTCATTGCTGGTGATCGCTTTGTGCTTTAAAACCTATCAAGACATTCTGAAGTACTACGGCTGTGTTTCTTTACGGCTTTAAAGCGGATGTAAATTTACATGCAAGTTAGCTTTGGCCCTCCAGCTCTTGGCAATTTGCCACTGCAGCCTTCAGTATTGCCCCTGAGCAGATCATCTTTTATGAGAAAGCCATCACTCATCCCACGATACTGTAGGAGGGTAATTTCCCTGCAGGGAGGTGCGTGAAGAGGAGGAGCACAGCTCATAGTGCTTCACTGCTGTAAGTGGGGAGAGGGAACGAGGCTGTTTCCAGGGTCTGGTTGGACAGCTGCTTTATTTCTAGGCCACTGAGCAACTGTAGGGATTGGATTAAAGGGGTTAAACCAATAGGTTTTTGTTTTTTTTGCAACTGAAATTCAGCGTTCTTATGTATGTGCAAGGGATTGAGATCCTTGGACAAAATATACCATTTAACTGTGTTGTGTGCAATCCCTGACACAAATAGTCTGATTCTTCCCACTTCCCTTGCTTGCTGGTTGAATTAACCAATCTGCAGAGAACGACACTGAGAAAAGTAACTCCTGGTGCTGAGACCCTCAAAATAACTGATTGTCCCCACAATAGTATTTTTGAGAGGCGTTTCTATATAAGAGCAGTAAGCAATTGAAATTACTCTCAATTCCCAGTGTTTACTGCATGATTGCTTGTTTTGGTGAAATGTTAATAATGCAGCAGTGTCTAGAAAGAGTCGATAATGAGGTAATGGGTATTTATGGGATAGATGTCCAAGTGATCCTTAGTGCATGGTTATTTGAAAATAAATGGTGTATTGATTGAAGCAACTATGGAACTAAATGGTATTCCAACACGTGGTGATAGCTGATAATTACTTAGAAGCCATTTTTTGCTGTTAATACAGCAACTATTCTATTTTTGTTTCCTTTGTATAGAAAGGCAAGTCCACTCAGGGAAATATAATAATGATTTCCAGAGGGTTCTGTATCCTTTTGATAATTCTCCCTCTGATGAAAATACAATATTCATACATATTTCCTGTCACGGGGATATCTGCATAGTCCCATTCCAACACAGTCAATACCAATTTGAAGGAGGTTTTAAACAGCGTTTAATGTTGCCCTATTATTAATACTCTATTAGAAGCACATCATCTTCTGTCTTGGGATAAATCAAGAGAACGCATCTCCAAGACTATTTCAAAGGTAAAACTGTTCATTGGGAGCCTTAAATTTGGGGTTGAAATCATCTGTGTCAATGTTTGGGAACTTTGTGTGAAATCTGCACGTGCAGAAATCGGAGGTCAGCCATTTATGCAATAAAGATGCAAATAAGAAACAAGATCTGCTTGGGCAGAATGTCACCTCGCCTCAGAAGGCATTTTTGAACTGAGGCTCAGGGAGAATGAATGGTTCTTTGCCAACAAAATGCCTCGTGCCCTGCTATGGGCCTCGCACTTCAGCTATGCAGGCTGAAGGCTTTAATTTTTCCCAAGTGGCTTATTTTGGGGTAAATAAATGAAAGTTATAAGAAAGATGATAAAGTATAAAAGGAGAGGTTTATCAGATGAATGGATTTTCCTTTTTGACTTGATGGACCCTGAATCAAGTTTTCCTTCCGTTGTAAATCAACAGATAAAATTCCTGCACAGAGGAAGAGCTGATATACTTTATGGCATGAACAGCAAATGGGAAAACAAAACAAAGAAAAAGATTAAGCTCTGAGAAGTCTGGGATGAACATTTGTAGTAAGTTAAGAAACTAATTTCATTCAAAAATGTGGCAGTAACTTGTTTGGATGTTTTTGTTGTTTTTTTTTTTTCCTGTCAAGGTAATAAATTCAAAATTAAAAGATGAGTTTTAAAGTGTTAACTATCTATACCCTGGGCTTCAGTCAGGGGAGCTGGGGTCTATCAAAGATGTGGGGCTGTAGTCAGGGGGAGTTGGAGTTTACTCAAGAATTGGGGATGCAATCAGGGGAGCTGAGGTTCACTGAGTATTTGGGGCTGCAGTCAGGGGAGTTGAAGTTTACCAAAGATTTGGGATGCTGGGATTTTTTCTTTTAATGCCAAATATGTCATTGATGTTAATCAACAGAATGGTAATCCCTAATATTTGGTATTGACTCTTGTGATAGGATGTAAGTATTGACATCCAAATCTGTTCTCAGCATAAAGGTAATGATTTGTGTCTCTCTGTCCTGCCTTAGAATCAACACTTCTACATTATTAACACCATTGCTTCCTAATCTGATGTTGAGGTTTGGAAAGTGCCGAATAAAGAAATCTGGGGATGTTCTCAGTCTCCAAAGCATGGCATACCCAAGTGTAATGCAAAGCCTCCTCTACCTGCCTTTCCCCTTAGGCTTAATAACACTTGCCACTAGGTCACAGCTAAGCAGACCACAGTATCTTCTCTTGTCGGGGTTTCTTTCAAGTGCAATTGGAGGCAGAAAATCTATAGTGATCTGTGCCCCTGACTCTTTTATTATTCATCAGATCGTTTCTAGTTGCTGTTCTCTACGTTGTGAGCTTCCAAGCTACTGAATCATGAAGTTAAATCACATTTAATTGCCCGCCTGCAGCATCAGAAAGCAAAAAGTTGAATCATTTATTCACTTACAAACACTCTATGCACAGCACTCCCACCTTGCTACATTTAAGAACAGCTACCCTAATACCTGTTCGTGTTACACTCCTTTTTGTTTTACCCAAACTTGGAAGCATTTCTCAAACAGCAGTGGTAGGAAGGCAGGAGAGAGCCCACAAGTGTACGCTGTTGGTAATCTGAAGGACATTTGAGGTTTTTGCATAGGAAGGATCAGAGTGATAGGGCAATTGTTGGAACAGTTGTAAAGCCAGCCCAGTTTCTGTAATTGCCAGCACAGGTCTGGCAGTGCTGCCCGCAGCAGGTCCACTGCCTCTGCTGCTTATTGATCCCTGTGATTCACTGGTTTTGCTCATGGGCATAAGTCAGAGCTTTCAGCAGATCAGCACAACGGTGGAAGGATCAATTACTCCTTTCCCTCCCTTCCTGATCTGTTTTAATCATGATATCAAAGATGGAGTAATGCTTTCTCAGGTTAGAAAACACATTTGAAGCTGGGGCAAAACTGCCATATAGAAGCAGAGAGGCTCTGCTATGCAGATCTGGGGGAAAACCTCCCGATTCTACAACTGACCTGAAAGCAGCAGCCAGCGATGCCGAGCTTAGTTTAAATTGTTACAACAACCAACTCAATAAATAAAGCGGTTCACTTCTCTCACCTCTCCCTTGGCAGCAGCTGAGAGCAAACCGTCTCCGCAGGACAACGGCGCTCCAGGGAAATTATTAAGCTCAGACTCACAGCCTTTATTTTGACATTCAAGAACAACCCGGAGTGCAGACATGTTAGCAGACGTGTGAGGGCTGATCTCATTTGAACATTAGCTGTGTCTTCTTTGTATTTCTTTCTTTATTTGTTGGGTTGTTTGGGGTTGTTGTTGTTTTGAATTTTTTTCCCCCTATGTCTGTCAGAGTGTTTAGAGAAATCATTCCTTTAAAAAAGAAAAGGGAAAAAAAAAAAATAGTCTTCAGAGCACAGCTGCTGGTTGTTGTGATTAATGGAGAGGTGTAATTAGAGGCAGCAGAGAGCTGTGATAGCAGCTTGCCAGCATGCAGGAGTGCTGCCTATAGCAGGGTTGGTCTTTTTGCTCTTCTTTTTTTGTTGTTGTTTTATTTTGTTTTCTTTCTTCCCCCCCCCTTGGAGGATTGTTCTCCCTGTTTTAGCAGTGCTGGATATTAAGGTTTTCATCCTTTCCACGTGAAAGGTTGTTCTATATTCTCTGAGGCTTTTCTGGCTACCCTCCTATTGAGGGAGCCGCTATGGGAGTCACCAGGAGAGCAGGAGTGGGAGGGGAACTTCCTTCAGGAAGGGCACACCATCAGGAAGCAAGCAATTCCAAGGAATTTAAAGCTAAGCAGTCCTTAAGATCTTGTATTGCAGGTTTCTTCTCACTGCAGAAGACACCTTGTCCCTGGAGTAACGCTCCCCTTCTAGGCAGCCTCCTGTTTGAAAGCAGGGAGTCTTGGAAATGGATCTAGAGCATCCAGAGAGCAGTTCTGTCTGGGAAACTGCTTAGGAAATGGTACTGCTCAGCTGCCACTCTGAGGGTGCAAGAAAGACAGAAGGAACTGAGGTATCTCTCTTTCCCTCTGGGTTGTAAGTAAGAGACAGGGTACAAGGGAGGGTGGCTGGTGATCGTCATCTGGAGATCAACTGCATTAATGCAAGAGGTACAATGGTAGCATTTCCCAGTAGCAATGCACGACTTGCCCCAAAGCCCTGACCCAGCAAGGAGGACAGCTGCTGTGGGCAGCTGGAGGAGTTGGGTGCATAAGAAGGAGAACATGAGCGGTTGCAACACAGGCACCTGTGTCCTGCAGCTGCTGGGAAGGTGAGGCAAGGGCTCCCTGCCCTAATTAATTTGGAATGACCTGGAGATAAATCAAGGCTGAATGCATGCAGCTTGTCTGAGCTCTGAAATTACATTCCATGCATGTAGCTACTCAATGGCTTTTAGATGGGGCTCTGGCAGCATAGCTTTGCAGCAAGAACACGCTCCCCTGGCTGCTGCTGAGCTGCTGCTTGACACAGGTGGCACACCTGCAAGGTCTGGGACCAGCTGCCAGGTTAACTCACTGCTTGCTCATGGGAACTTAGTTATCTTGATGGAAGGCCTTCCCAGGAGCCTTTGCATTTTGGCTGGTGCAGTGTGATTTCGTGCTGTGCTGTGGAAACACTGGGAGATGCCAACCAAAGGTAAACCACGTTGTGGGTCTGTGGCGTTAGACCTCATTTTGGTCTCTCATCTGAACCCAATGGCCACACGCTGCACAGCATAAGCACAGGTAGTTCTGGGCACTTTAATTTCTCACGTTGTCCTTCAAAACTGGCAAAATGTCCTCATTTAATTTGGTATTTAACTGGAATCACAACAGTTGGCTTTTTGGTATTAGGGATATTAAATTAAAAAGGCCTCTGTGTACACAAATTGGGTAACACATCCTGCCACCTCATTTACATCCACAGATGGGCAAAAATCCCAAATCCTCACGCGTATGTTTAAAGGTGGTGGATCTGTGGCTGAGGTAATGCGAAGATGGGAGCACTGAGTGGAAAAGGAACATGTGTTAATAAAGTAATTAGGAAAGAATTGTCAGGGTACAAAGGGGAGATGGGGGGGGGGGGGGGGGGGGGGGGAGTGTAGGAGAAGCAAAGCAAAATGCAGATTCCCTGAGATGGGGATGTGCAACAGGTGCTTGAATGGCAAACAGTCAACAGTAGGTGACTTTATGGGAGTCTTACAGTGAAATGATGTCATGCTGCAGACAGAGGTAATCTAGTGGACAAAGATAGGTGCCTTTAAAAAAAATAAAATAAAAAAGAATGAGGCTATTGGAGGTGGAGCTGGCATGAAAGTGCAGAGATGGATGGTGAAGGGGTATCAACCAAGAGGGAACGTGTAGGAGAAAAAGGCAGCACGTCATGCGCTCCCTGTGGAGAAAACTATTATGACTTAGATAACTTCAGTAGTCCAAATACTTGAGATACTGTTATCGGGAGAAGAAGCTTGAAATACAGCACAAGATAAAGGCAAATCAGAGCTCTGACATAACTTCTGCAACAGCATCGCACCTCTGTAAGGCAATGCTGAGAAATTTAAGATTTTGATCTCTTTCCTTGTGCAGGGTTTGTTTCAACGTGCTGGGAGTCAGCACGCTTTGATCCTCGGTGTGCAACTGGGATTGTGTTTTACATCTAAAGCGAGGCAACTTCTTGGATTAACGTGGGTTTTTTTTTTTTTCCCTTGTGGAAACAGAAATATGGGTGGATAAACTGGAAGTGGAGAGAAATGGAGTATTTTTGTTCTGATCTGCTACGAAGCTCTTGTCTCTGCCAGCCTCATCTATTTTGTGATTCTGCAGATCGTATTTCTGTGTCGTTATAGAATTACATGAACTACTTTAATGTGTGGTATACTTTGCTACTTCTGCCCTTCTCCTCTCACCTAGAGGCCTTTTCCATCCTCGGTGATTCTTTGATTACTTTAACTTATCTACTTCCAATTTCTATGTCTTTTGAGATCTAAGTCCTATTGTGGGTTCTGCTGTAAGTAATGTGGCAAATTGGTCTTGCTTGTTGTGGCCGAGTCCGTAATAAATATGATCATAGAATGGTTTGAGTTGGAAGCGACCCTTACAGGCCATGTGGTCCAACACCCTGCAGTGAGAAGGGACACCTCAGCTCAGCCAGGTGCTCAGAGCCCTGTGCAGCCTGACCTTGGGTGTCTCCATCACTTAGCTGGGACAATAACTCTGTGTCTCCCTTCTTCCCACGTTCTGACTGGAATGGCTGGATTACTCTGTAGATTTGATAGTGCTTTTTTTGGTCTTTGTTTTGATAAAGGTGGTAAGGAAAAACCAGCTGGAGGAGATGGGTGTTACAGCTCTGAGTGGGATGAGGTCATCCTTCCCTCCCTGTGGCGTGTGCCACTCGCCGGCTGTGCTTTCTGTTGGGTCTGTCTCCCATTCTCATGTTGGGGGGAAAATCCTGGAAAAAAGCAATGCTGAGTATCAAACTAAAATGTTCATTTTTAAGTAGTGGTTCGTGTTTATTGTATAATTAATAGGTAAAAGTCTTTTAATTAACATTAAGAATTGAGAGGAGATTAGAGGAGAAATACCCTATTACTTCTTTCTCTAATCCACCCGTAATTGTGTACCAAGCTATCAGCAAAGCACTTAAAACCTAAAGAAGCCTCAGTAAGAAGCAGAAGGCAATTGCCCGCTACAGCATCTCAGGCATTTGGGCACGGATGCGATCCAGCTATGGATGTCCCTTATGCTGCGCTCGCAGTGTTCTTGGCAGCTCTGAGCAGTTTGGTGGCCGCACAGCTTGAGCTCTCCGAGCCAGGCTGAAATGCAGGAACCTCCTCTGAGGATGGAGGACGTTCGTTCCCCTGTGGTAGCCATAAGGTTGTCCTTGGTTGCCAGCAGTGATCTGCCCCTCTGTATTAGAAAGGGGATAAATTTCAGCTGGTTTGCGTCACTATTTTACTTAAGTTCGGAGAAGGCGAAGCTCTCCGGTGAATTAATTAATTTCACTCAGTTTTGACAGACTGCTTAAATCAGCTTAGAAGTGCCACAGCTGAGTAAACCCATCTAGGAGTTTATGATTGCTTCTTTTGGAAGGACCTGCTCAATACCACCAGCCGCAGTAACAGTGCAGCAAGGAGAACCGCTTAATTAAATACTGGTTACAAGAGCAGACGATATGTACGGTTCCTACAAGGAAACTGAGACGAAGTTTTAAAGAGCGATATGGATCCTTTTTTTTGGCTTAGATTCCTCTTTAAGAGCAGTAACTTCTTAGAAAATGATGCAGCTTTTACATCCTAACAGATCCCTCGCAGAATAAATTTTCGTGGGCTGCATTTTTATTATGATGAAAAGAAAATCTGAAATGCGGATGCCTAAAAGTTAAAGATGGGAATAGCGCTTGCATTCTCCTTTCAATTCCTCTCATGTTTTCCTGAATCTCAGTACGTAATTGTAGCAGCCAACCTCGTTGACCTGTTCAGGTTTTAATTGACCGGAGGCCCGCTCATGGTGTGAGCTCTCCAGAAACCCCCCCAGTCCTACCAGCAGAGAAGCTCTTGCCATCTTCTGGTTGCTTTTCCATCTCGAATCATTTGAAAAAGGTCATGAATTTCTTAGAAAATCAGGCGACAAACCATTGACAAGTGAAGAAAGCCCTTTGTGCCTTTATATATGGGGAAAGGGTGCTGTGGCCAAGAAAAATAAAAGTGAATCCCGACATGCTACACAATGAAATTACTTCTTGTCGCTCACTGTTTCAGGTCGAGCAGGTTACTGCGCCTGTGAATTTCTGTCACTATGAGGCAGAGTTGGTGCAGATGACAAAGCAATCCAAACCTGCGCACCTTAGGGGAGCCTTGGCAATTTGCATGGCAAGGCAAAGATAAGACTGGATCTGTGCCTCCTAGCTGCTGGTGGGGGATGTTTCCATCAGCCCCGCTGGAGCCCGGATTTCATCCACGATGGTTTTGAGGATCTTTTAACTAAAACAGGACTAAAGAAAAGGTACAGCAAGAGGCAATAGCTACTGGCAGATGAGAGTGCAGAACACGGCCTTGGGCTTACACTGGTGCTTTGCCTTGCCACAAGTGTTTTAATTATTTTATTTGGGATAAAAAAAACCCAATCATTTCTGGTTTTAGACTATAGTGAGAACTGAAAAGCATAGCTAGCATTAATCTAATGTTATTCTTTTATCCAGTGATTATCTAGAAGATCCAAAAATAATGAGCTGGATGTGCTGCTTTGCCAGCAGCAGAGGGACAGGTTCTGCAGAGGCTCTGCCCTCCTTGGTGGTTTCAAGGCCCATTGGGGTATTGCCGTGAGCAGTGTGGGCTCTATGGAGAAGGCAATCTCTAAACACCAACTGAAGAACTTTATGGATATTTTGAAGTCTTGCACCTGCTTTGCATATACTATATTCTGGGTTTTTTTTTTTTTCCAACTATACCTGACCTCTATTGTTAGACCTGAATGGTGCCATGGAAATACGAAGGGAACACATTAAACTGTTATGGTCCAAAATGATCTATTTATCTTGGTGAGGCTGCCAAGCTGCAAATCGTGGCCCCATCTGTGCCGCAGCCCCAGCCAGGCATCTCAGCTCATTGGGATGGGCATTTAATGAGAGCTGAAAGGATGGTCATGATGCCAGAGGACTCGCTGGGAAAACATGGGAAGCTCTCAAAAACTGGGAGAAACACCAGGTTACGGCGAGGCTTGTGAGTATCTTGCTCCACCAGTTCCTTACACATTGTGGGTTTGCATCTCAAACAGATGCAAAGCAGAGGTGACCTTCAAGGAAGGGTTTGGAGGTGGAAAGTCTGCTCATATTGTAGAGGGAAGTTCTTTCCATCCTCTGAAAGTGGCACAAATGCAGTTTGACGCTGGGAGGTATGACACAGCAGCAGTCGGGGATGCGTTGGTAGCAGAGCTGAGGCAGAGTCCAACATCTCTGTAATAGTTTGTGTTTGAAGCAATAGGGCACAGCAGCCGGCGGAGGGCTGTGAGCAGAGGAGTCGTTTGGCTGAAGCAATGAGCCAGAAAAATGCTCTGCAAAGAGGGATGGCTGCAAGTGAGGTGGCAGGGGATTTGTGAGGGTCAGGGAGATGCTTCTGCTAGTCCGAGGCAGAGATTAATCAAGAGCAATACGAGCATTTTGCAGAGAGGTTGAAAAACAAAACGCTTAGATCTGTTGTCTGAGGAAAATGTTAGAAATGTTGTGCAGGAAAAGGCGTGGGGCTGTCCCTACCTGCAGCAGGACTAAGGAGAGGACTTGTCTCTTCACATCTTGGTTCTGGGAAGCTAAGGCAATATTATATGGATGCATCTGTGTAAGAGGCCACAACTTCATCTCCCTTTGTTTATCCTCATTTAACTCTTTAGGATTCTTTAAAACTGTAATATTGTTCTGCGAGTGATGCAGTGCTGAAGACACAACCAAGTCCATCTGTACTGCTGATCAGGGCTGTGAACAGCACAGCTGCACTGAATAGATTTAACTACCTTGAGCCCAATTAATACCTAATTGTTCATTAGAAATTAAATAACTTGTGTTTAAAATTTAAAAATATTTGGGAATTAAATATTTAATGAAACAGGCTACTACAGGTGCTCTGTCAATTTAGATACTTGGCGTGCCAATTTATATTTCAATTTATTGTGAGAAAACAAAAATGAGTCAAAGGAATGAATGCTTCCTCTATGTACAATTCACACACAAAGTGAATCAGTGAGTGGCATTGGTGTCTGCTGCACAGGAGAGTTACTAACACAGCTGCTTGCTGTGTTCCAGGCTGTGTAATAAAGACAGTTCTTCATAATAGTCTCTGCTACAATAAAGAAGTATGTTGAAGAATTTAGGGTGCGTTATTTTTAATAACAAAAAGGAAGGGATTTTTTCACTCCATACAAAGCCTTTTGTTTCTCTCCTGTCTGTGACTACGAGGTCCCTTAGCAGTGCCTACAGTAATGATTCTCTGAGTAATGAATGGTTGGCAATAAAGTGATGAGGCAAACAAGGCAATGTAATCTGGTGTTATCTGGTCACTGATAGAGGCAGGAGCTAAAATGTCGCTCACAGCACAGCTTTGGGAAAATAACTCTGAACTGTCACCATTCAGTATCTTAGAGTCTGTGTGAAATGTATTTGAAGTCATCATAGAATGGCTTGGGTTGATAAGGACCATAATGCTCATCTCCTTCCAACCCCCTGCTATGTGCAGGGTCGCCAACCAAAAGACCAGGCTGCCCAGAGCCACATCCAGCCTGGCCTCGAATGCCTGCAGGGGTGGGGGGCATCCACAGCCTCCTTGGGCAACCTGTTCCAGTGCGTCACCACCCTCTGGGTGAAAAACTTCCTCCTCATATCTAACCCAAACCTCCCCTGTCCACCTTTGTAAATAGCTGTTCCCTCTCCTGTTTCTAGGCTTCCTTCAAGTACTGGAAGGCCACAATGAGGTCTCCCCACAGCTTTCTCTTCTCCAAGCTAAACAAGCCCAGTTCCCTCAACCGTTCCTCGTAGGAGCAGTGCTCCAGCCCTCTGATCTTCTTAGAGACCCTGCTCTGGACCTGTTCCTATAGCTCTGCATCTTTCTTGTACTGGGGGCCAATCAATATATTCTTAAAAGACAAAATTACATTCATCAGAAGGTATCAAATTGAAATTTAAAAGCACAGGCTGATGAATAACGGTGAGGAAAAAAAAAGTGGGAACAATGGTTGTAGAAGGGCTGGAATCCCCCAGCATGCACTTAGTTCCTTACTGCTCCATGAGCCTTTATCAGGGAAATGTTTCCTCCCCGAGTTTTTTTGGCGATTTTGCAAAATTTCACTGCCAACTCCTTCTCCCTTTGCCATCAATCCCATTTTAGATCGTCTCTTGATAAGTTAGGAAATTCCTCCTGGAACGGCTACAAAAGGCCATGGGAATTCCACAGCTGGGTCAGCAACATGCGTTCTGAACCCATGTTCACCTCCTGAAACTGCTCTGTTTCTGCCTGTGATGAAGTGGGCTTGTGAGGGATCCAAGCCTGCAGCTGGGGGAGGAGCTGCCTCTCTTCATTTCCCACCAATTTTAGTGCCTTTGAATGTATTCAGGATCTTGTAACACCATGTTCTGCTACAGAAAATAAATAAGTTAATGGCGCTGAGCAAATATTTAGTTGCTTGATGTAATGCATCTGAATTTTGAGCCAGCAGACTATCCCTTCAATCCACTTATCGGTATTTTTCTCTGTCTTTCTGACTACAATTATTTTCTCATCATTTCATTGGTCTTCCTTAATTTCCTGGATTACATGGCGGAACAGAAAGTACGTTCTTGTTTATTCAAGAGAAAAATTACTCTAGCACTTTTACTGCGTGTCTCCATAAGCAAAGCTTAAGAGGATGTGATTTCTAAAGTGTCTTCATACATAAAGGAATTATACAAAGAAGAGTACCATATATTTCTTAGCAGATTATATTTCTTTGTCTTGATTCGGTGCTGACGCAAAAACAGACTTGCTCTTAGGTTTAAATTATGCTTTAATTAGGTTGTTATAGACTCACCTGTGACTTTATTAATCTTGCAAAAATAATGGTTGTTTTATGTACACGGTGGCTGGGGAATAGTAGTTTGTGTTTGCTTGAAATGCCTGTTTCATTAAATAAAGCGCTTAATGTAATTAAAAACATTTTTGGGGAAGTCTCAGCTTTAGCCCATTAGTGGGGAGAGGCACAAGAAGGTACACATAGATACTTCCTTATTGCTCATAAATCTGCTCTTATTACAGCTGTAAACTCTGGGATGTAGTTTTATGATTCCCATTTCATTGAAAACTCTATAGGCTATTACTGATGCTGGAAACAGATATTTGAATAAGAGCAACTTGGAATTTTGGGTTTGATTGCATTTAATTGTGAATTATGTTGAAGCTACTGTCCTCATTATCTTAAGAAGTATTTAATTAAACATAAGCATCCAACTGTGTGTCTTTTCCAAGAGCCAAAATGTTCAAAGACCTTGAACAGAAGGGCTATATATATATATATATATATATATATATGCATGCAAGTATCATAGGGTTTGCAAAATCCTCCTCAGTTTTCTTAGAATTTTCTTCCTTTCAAGTGTTGAAGTCGCAGCTTTCATGATTGTTTTATTTGCCTTTTCTTGTGTGTATTTTGAATCCTTGAAATAATAAGCAGCAATTCCAGAATCCCAGCACGGAGAGTTGTATTTGCCATACGATCTTTGGAAGGTCCACCTTCCAAAACACTTGAGCTAACGAGTGATGCAAATGGGCATCAGGGACAGGGCTCAGCTATGCAAACATCCTGGGCAGAGAGGAACACGGAGACCTGAGTCCTGTCCCACCACAGAAGGGGAACCAATCCAATATGCCCAGACTCTTCTGTCCTTTGCCACCAAGTCTGAGATCTTTCTCTCTTGATTTTTCTTCTCTAGTCTCTCACTCTCCTAATTACTTTTCCTCCCCTCAGAGAAATTGTCCTCCTTCCATTTTCCCTCCTGTCCCCATCTTTGCACCAAATTGATATCAGATCCCTATCCAAATCTCTCTCCAATCATTCTCTGTGGTTTTTCACAATTATTCCCCATCTCTCCTGTCCAAACTTCTTTCTTTTTCCCTGGCTGCCTTTTAAGTCACATCTTCTCTCTTGGGTTTCTCATTTGTCAGTGTCCCTAATCTTGCCTCTTCTGCCAGTCTCCAGGATGAGCTTATCTCTTCTTTTCCCCTGCCTTTCCCTACCCAATTTCTCCTGAAATCTGTCTCTTGATTGCTCTTCCCTTCCCCCATAACAGTGACTCCCAGTCTCTTAGCTCAGTCAGTCCCCATTCCCCTCATGTGTTCACAGACCGTGTGAGTCTGTGCCCCCTCGGATGCACCAACACTGAGCCAGTTACACAAACTAGCGAGAGTTCAGCTGAGGCTTCTGCCCCAGACTTCAGGCGTGCCTCTAAGTTAATGACTTGAGTTAAAGAATCAGCATTAACTTTGAATTTTCTGGCTTTCGACTTTTCCTTGCACAGCTTGACATTTTTGTAATGCTTTGTTTTTCTGGTACTTCAGGAAAAAAAAACAGATGGGGAGTAATGTCAGAGCAGAACGCATATCCCTCGCTTTGGCATGCCTGCCACCCCATTTCCAGCTCTTGGGGTTCATTAACAGTGCTGTCCCCGGTGTCCTGGAACCCCTCCTGACATCATGTTCCATGAGCACCACCTCTGAGCACCATCCTGAAGCCTGCAAGACTGCCTTGGGTAGGTGGGAGCTCTGGATGGGTCATCTTGGGAATTGACACCTTGGGTATGTGGTAGCCATGGACAAACTGCCTTGCAGAGGTGCCATTTTGGGGAGCTGGCAGCCATGGATGGGCCGCCATGGAGAGGTGGGACCATGGTTAGGTGGCAGCCATGGGCCCTCTGAGCAGGGAACGTGCTGCCTCCCAGTTGTGTGAAAGAATAGAAGAAAGTCAAACAACTGAGGTGACACTGAACGACAGCCAACAGGGAGGGGACAGCCCATGGGAAAAGCAGAGAATTGATTCCCTAACCTCCTAGATGCATCTCACTGATTTTTTGCAGTACCTTGACAGAAACCAGATAGTACAGTGATAGCTAATTTAAAGGTATCAATAGACAGTCACATCCCAGTCTCCTGAATCTCAAATCTTTTCCTTAGTCACACAATCACTGTGTCCAACCTCAGCTACCCAATATGCTTAATCTCCGTAATATTATACACATCTGCTTTGAACTGTGACAGATTGAGGCCATGCAAACTGTTTCAAAGGTGTGATCCAACTTGGTCTTTTCTAGGAATGATTTCAAGTAATTACATACATGGATGCAACTTTGCCCAAAGACATTTTCTATCTGCAGTGAATATTTGCTGAAGGGATGAGGCTCTGCTAGCCCCCAATGGAACACGCTGTGCTGTATCTCACTGGTCAGGGGGAGGCTGCTTAGCTCCTCCACATCCCATCTCAAATGCCTAGAGGAAGCAAATGGAATTGAAAATGCTTTATTTGAAACTGAACACCATCATCTGTATGTTTAAAAGGAGTGAAATCAACTTGATCTGAAAAAAAATGGCGATAATGTAATTGGGGGTAAAAGTATTATCAAGTCCTCATCCAATGCAATTAGAGAGAGAATATTCACGTTGTGAATAGCACACCTTTAATCTTGAAATATTTCAAAAGCTCGATATGTATGGTTTTTGCCCTGCATTTGCAGGAAAGTTCCAGACTAGGTTAATAATATAGTGGCAGTACTTCACAATGCGCTCCAGTGTACAGAAGTAGCTATTAAACTGTCAACAGCACTAAAAGATGATATTTTGATGGCAATGGATAGGAACCCCATCTTCCTGCTTGTGCTGCTCAACATTTCTGTAGCTTTCAAGCACAGTCAACCACGATTTGTCACTGACTTGCATACGTGACATTGGCTGAATAGGTAGTTTGAGCTACAACTGTGTCAATCAATTTTTCAGGCAAAACTTGCATAGCATCAGTAGACAGCTGTTCCCTTTTCCTCCTCCGTAGCTCCTGATTGCTCTCATTCCTCTTCATCATCTACCTGAAGACCTCTGAAGAAGGTGCAGGACATGCCAACTTCCTTGCTGAAGCTGTTCGCTGTTATTGACCTGAATAATCCCCTCCACAGCTGCAGCCTGAGATATCATTATATACACAGAATGAAGATCAAATTCAGTCTTGGTACATCCTGAGGGGAAATGTTTCAAAGGACTGAGTTGGCCAGTATCTGACTGGTTATCTTCTCCTTTTCTGCCCCACCATTCCCTTAGCATTGCACATATCCTGAAGGACGTTTTCAATGTTTCGGCACAGGGAAGTAGTGTTATTTTGGGTGAAAATGTTTTATGTCCATTGTTAAAAATCCATCATGGGAAGATGTGACCTCAGTAGCAATCTCTGTATGTGCCACCTTGAAACTCCTCTGCACCTCCAAGCTGGATCAAATTCCAGTTGATGCCAGCATGCAGCAGATTGGCATAAGTTCTTCTGTCTCTGCTATGGTTTTAAGCTTGAGATCAAAGTCTTCAAAGCGCTGTGTCATTGCATCCTATCTGTGTCAGAAACTGAATGAAGGTGTGCTTTTCTCAGCCTTGAATAAGAATGTAAGAGGCAAAAATAAGCTTTAGTTATCATATTTCAGGCAAACCCAAACAATTTCTTCTATACCACATTGTTTTTCTTTCCTGTCTTAACCAGCATGAGAATATGGTGGGAGGAACACGTGTGCACCTGCGTTACTCCAGAAAGGCTCATCAGCAAACATTGCAAAGTCTGCCATAAAACGTTCATCAGTCGGATCATTGTTGCAATGTAACGGCTCTCTGGATGAATCCTGAAATCAGTGCAAAACTCTTTGATAGACTCAAATCTATTTAAAGATTACCAAAATCACTACACTCACCTGGTAGGAAAATATGTGCTGTGGACTTCAGTGAACTACTTGAACACAATACAATGCGAAGAGGATTTTAAGGAATTTGTTCTTTTGCTCTCCAGATCTCAAATCTATGCTGCTTTGAGTCTAATAACTTTGTATTATTTGTTTGGTGAAAGCATATCTTCTAGAAAGGCATCTGGGCAATGTGGAGGTCACGAATGCACTCAGCTGATTTTTGTAGTAAGTAATCTCCCTCTCCATTAGAAGCACGTACCTCAGAAATACTTCCACTAGAAGTACTTTCTCCCTGTAAAACCCTTTGTACACTGTAGTTGAATTAACTCTCAGTGTCCTTTTTCACAGCAAGCCAGATTGAATTGCGTGTTTTTAAGACCTTTCTCCTTAATAACTTCAAGTAATTTTTGTGGCTGTTTTCTCTCATTTGCCAGTCTCCTATTTGGATAATGCACATATGTATGGTATGAAAAAACCTAACAAAATATTCCCAATAAAATGCTGAATTCTGCTTTTATATATTCCCATAATGCGCAACGTACCTACAGAAGTAACTGATAAAAAAAAACCTGAGTTGTCTTCAAATATTAATTTTGTGGTCAATTATTATTTTCTATTATTACAGGTTTACAGATGGTCGGCATCGAGGAATAAAATAGCGCTACAAACCTTTAAATACAAACTTTAACGTCACGCTGAAAAATATCACCTTCAAACTCTGTTTTAAAAATGATGCTGCCGCGTAGGCCTTCTTTAAGAAGGAGGTTATGCCTTGAAGTTTTTTTCCCCTTATCTCATATTTGGAACAAGGACGTTTTGAAAGCCAGGTGTTGGCTGTTTAGCAACGCGAGGGGTCATTGCTGAAATATGTGCACGAACGAATGCGAGCGGCGCGCTTGGAGATCTCCTCTTAACTTTGCTTGAGAAGCACTCAGAAACAAAGAGCCCAGCTTCAATATTTAAGTCAAGAGAATGAAACATTCATGTGCTGCAGCGAGATATTGTTGCTGGAGCTGAACGGACGGTGCCTGCCTGCCTGAGCCTGGGAACGCGCTGCAGAATTTATGTGCTGGCCGTAAAACCTGCGTTTAGGGACACAAATTCCCACCAATCAGACTAAATAAATCAGCAGGCCCAGGTTTTATCATCACAGATAACCCTCATTAATCCAGCGAGCTTTTCCCGAAGACAAAGGACAAAATGAATTGCTCCATTTGTGCTGCCTGAGCGGCATGCTAATGCGGGAGGTGGAGGCATGAATAATGCAGGGCACGCAGCCCGGCACCGCAGCTCCCGGCTGCCCCTGGCACCGCGCAACAAGTGGCTGCCACCGCTCGGCCATCACCATCGGCACCCAATGCCATCCGGAGGGAGCAAACCTCTGTGCCAGCCCTGTGCCCAGCACAGCCGGGGGGAGCCCGAGCTTCCGCCCTGTGCAGCATGGACCCGGGAAGCGCAGTCGTTTGTAACTCACACGTACGTGACCCTGAATTACTGCTCCTGGCGGAGAGCAGCGCGCTTGGGTAAGTTTGTGCCACTTGTGACGTTTTCTGAAGCTGTCGTCATCTCTTCCCCGTTTATGGGAACTTTAGCATGTAGTGTTTTGCCGATCTGTCTGAAAACAGAGTGCATTCTTTTTGCCTTTGAAATGAGTTAGAGCAGCCCAGGAAGGCGTGCAGTGACTTCAGTTTTACCTTTAGGAAATACATGAGCAGCGTCTGCAGAACTGATGCCGATGGTGCAGTCGAGCCTTCCAAAATTCACTCGTGTTACTTACATTTTCAAGTCCACGTTAACGTGCTGTTAAAATAAAATGTGCTTGTGATCCAAATTTGATTTCTTGCCACCCAAACTGAGACTAATGTAATTCAGCGAGTGTCAAACTGGGAAACCTGAAAGAATGTTAGTTACTCTTCATAAGAAATGTTGGTTCCTTGTTCTGAGTGTAACTTGCACGGTTACTCTTTTACTCCCAGCTGAATGCTTTTCTGATTGGTTTGGGAACAGGAACTGGGACTTCCATGCCATCCTTACCGAGCATTAACTATTCTGTCATATCAGAGGAAGGAGATATATTTTGCATATAAATCATTTGGCAGTGATGGAGTAAAGCTGGAGTCGCTAGTACTATCGACAGTTTTTGCTTTATTAATCATGATCAGCCCATCCACCTATCATATTCACCTCAATTGTCTGCTGGATTTGTGTTGATAGCGATACCATCAGCACTGCCTGGGAGCTCTCAGGTAACTCACTGTTTGGCACAGTTAAAAAATAGATATAAATAGCCAGCTCCCAGGAGGAGAGGCTGCGAACAGGAGTATGAATACGAAATGAATCGTAAATATGTTTTGATTGTGGATAATCAGCTCTTCTCCTTTATTTCCTAGCTTCTAATTAAATAGTCCAGATTCTGTTGTTGCTGCTTTATTTTCTTTGTTTTGATCATAAAAGCATTTTACCTGACATCGAGAAGACAGCCGTATTTTTGAAGGGGAAAAAAAAGTGCAGCACGGTGATATCTAGCGCTGGCAGTAATTAAGCGTTCTACCTGTGTTTTAAGAGGAACCAAAAAAAGAGGTGAAAACGGGGATATGTAAATGACAGGATGTATGCAAACAGTGGATGTAATCCTGCACTCCTTAACCATGGCAGTAATCCATATTCACGTAGGTAACCCGATTGGTTTCAACAGACTCGCATCAGGAGGTGCTGTAGCATGAGGCCCATACTTGTCAAGGAGATAACGGTGTCTGTCTTACCTGGATGTTCTGTAGGGTAATTTTAGCAACACAGCTTTTAGAGGTGTGTTTGAATGCATTAAGGTGATCGTATTAAATTGCACTTTACCAAATGTCGCTTTAGTTTCTAAAAGTATATAAGAGAAAAATGGAATAATGTATTGGAGGTGTCAGTAAGACAGTGCAAACCTAATGTGTTTTCTTAGAGGTGTTCTTGCAGTGGAATAGCACTGCTTATCCCAGTGGCTGTAGTTGTAGGCTGTTTTGGTACGTGGGGTACATACACTTTGCTTCCTTTCGGTCAGGATACAACTTCAGCATAAGGCCACTGTGACACCTAATTACTTAAAAGCTTGCAGTGCAGTGGGGTTGAGAAGTATAAATAGTCATGAAGCTCTGTGCCACCAACCTGCGTTCGGTTTGTGCTGGATGCCAGTGATGGCAGCGTGGCTATGAATGTTATCCTACAACCACTGTGGTCACTCCTGAGAGATGATGCTCTGCAAATATTCTCTTTTCCTTACCCTGAATGGACAGGAACAGAAATGAAACAAGTGTGTAATGGATGATGTTTCCAGCTGATAGGCAGAGCTTGTGCTTAAGTGAAGCTGTTATTAAGTGCCTGTTGGCTTTTTGTTGGTTGCATTGAGATGTCAAAAATGAGTCGATTCTTCTCTATCTAGCTTCATTCCACAGCATGGCATGCGGCTTTGGTATTTTGTATTTGCAAATTAGGTACAGTATGCTCTTAGTATCTATAGGTGGACTATTATAGGTATTAAATAGGTATTATAAACACCTGTTTGCACAGAAATATCATGCAAAAGCTCAGCGCTTGGGCTCCGTGGCTATGGAGGGCTGAAGGCAATTTTTTAAAATCAGAAATCACGTTTGTGGTGATTCAGGACAGTCAGTTTTTCTCCTTTGTGCACAGAAGTCAGGGATAGAAAGAGGCATTTTCTGTAATCACTGCCGTGCCACTCTCATGCTTTCTTTCAGCAGAGGGTACCCTTTCTCCTCACTTCCCACCTAGGGCAGGATGAGTGCTCCCTGTTATTTCCCAGTGTTACAAGCTCCATGTGAGCAGAGCAGTGGGTGTTCACACTGCAGGTGATGGTACAAACAGGAAAAGTTCTCTGCAGCTTGGCAGCATTCTCTCTGTGTCAGATGGATATTTCTGCTCTTTGTGAGTGGGGACACGGAGGCAGCACATCATGGCCATTCTCTCCAGCTGTGGGTATGGCTGAGGTTCCTGCAGTAAGCAGAAGCTTTAAAGGGCAGGCAGAGGAAATGTTGTAGCTGTTGTTTTGCAGCTGGCTGGGAGTTGATGGCAGAGAAAGCAGAAAGACCGGAAAAGCCAGCATGTGGCCAGCACCCATGTGCAGGTTGAGCAAGGCTGGGAGGGTGGCCCTGGGAAAGACAAGTGCTGGCTACAACACCTGCTTTACCAGCCCCTCGAGTCTGAGCCCCATAACAAACTCAGTTTGGTGTTTCCTTGGGGTGGGACTTGGGTTAGTGGACCTTGAGGACAGCAGCACCATGCATGCTGGGGAGCTTTCCCTGGTGGAAGGGTAGCACAGCCCCTGCAGTGTCTCAGTTTGATCTTGATCCTTATCAAAAGAACAAACCAACACAACAACCCTAATGATTGGCTTATAGATGACCAGTAGTTTCCAAGTGGAAAAGCTGAGCTGGTAAGACCATACATACTAAATGGAACAACAGCACAGATCCAACCCCTACGATTGTGTGATTCTGTGTGCATACCAACTATAAAAGGTATTTACTTGTCTTCCATCTGTTCCATTGCTGTAAACCCAGTTCTGTGACTGAAGCACAACTGGAGGAGCAGCAGCACTTACTCTGCATGTGGTCCTGTCCAACCCAAGCTGATATCTCCCCAGGGCATGTTTCAAGGCTGTTCTTTCATACAACGCTGCTATGGTTTCACGTGGCCATTTGGTCTCTGTCTCTCCAGGGAGGGAGAGGTGGGCAGAGGACAACCATAATCAAAGCCATGTGTGTGGTCCCCAGCCCAAACCTGCCTCGGATTACAATCAGCGATGTGCAACCTGCATTAATCACAGTCGCGTGCGATGGTGTAACGCGTCAGTCCCACTTCCCATGGCACATAGAATTAATGAGGTGAAAGACTCATCCTCAGCTGCATAGTTCTTGGGGAAAGTGTGTTTCTTCCTCCCAGCAGGCTAATTGGTTAAGGAATTAGCCAGGCTCCTGAGCAGTTTCTGTTTTGCGTGCACCCAGTTGTGACACCTGGTGGTGTCCGAGGCAGACTGGATTTATTAAGCTGCAGAGCAGGCAGGGGGCAAGAGAAGAGAACTGCAAAGACTTTCCTGCTTGACTGCGGATGATGAAATCATTGCAAGCTACCGAAAGGGAAGTTCTGAACCTGGATGTCAACCTTGATGTGCTTAAATGACAACTACAAAAGGTCACACTTTGAAAACTTTTTTATTTCACAGCCTTCAAGAACGCATACGAGCTCGTCTGTAGTACGCATCGCAGCGCTGTGCTGTGAGTGCAATGAGCTGGAAGAGTGTGTTCATTTTCACTCATTAGTTGACAGTGCTGCCTTTCAAAATGCTCTCTGGCGTTATCAGCAGTCAATGATGGTATGCTTTCAAAGGTTAAACTATTTGATTTTTATTCTAATTTGCTTACGCTCAGAGAAGCTGTATGAGGAGCATTATTAGTCTCCCTCTAACCATTACAGCAATGAATGACTGCTGGAAACTGTTTGATGTTTCTACGGTTTGAGGCATCAGTGGCCCCGGAGAGAGAAATATGTTATCTTTCCACTAAGTCTTTAGTTGTTCCCTGAGTTGATGAAAGAGTTAATCTATTACTGGCAAGATATTCACTGCAGTTGTGAGTGAATCTTAAAAAGCCTTTTTAGTTGCAGTCAAAATCAAGCAATCTGCATGAATTCCTCTGAGTAATACCATGGTGTTCTTCTGCAGCAACCACTTTGTCATTTTTGGTGCTTTCCCATCTCTTGGCAGTGCATTTCAGAGAGCTTTGTTCTTGCTGTGGAATTACAGTTACCATCCTCACTTCTGGCAGGTCTGGCACATGGGAGCCCACCAGGTGTAACCAGCAGGGAAAATCCTGCACAGCTGCAGCAACCATAGAATCACAGAATGGCCTGGGTTGAAAAGGACCACAATGCTCATCCAGTTCCAACCCCCTGCTATGTGCAGGCCAGACCAGGCTGCCCAGAGCCACATCCAGCCTGGCCTTGAATGCAATGAGCACTACTGCTGTTGAACTTTATTCCGTTCCCCACAAAGGGTACACAGCTTTTTGCTAGGTCTGGTATCCTGTCTTCTTGTTCTCACGTTACCATTAATCACTGGGGTCCTGCATAGGGATGTATCACATTTTAAAATATGTCTTTGCTGCTTGTATTTAACCTTTTCCTTCTGATCAGAACATCAGTGTAGGCTTTGTAAGGGACAGAAGAGGTAAGATAAAGCACCAAGCATTGCTTTGCACGAAGGAGCCTGTTGTCACCATGCTGGCAAATAGTGCTCTCCTCTCTCCTCCTCTCTCAGAGCCCACCCGCAGCATCACACCATGCAGCTGCTCTGAATGCTATTGGTGAGCTTTTACCTGGGCTGCCAGGACATAGCAGAAGAGTTGTTACCACTTTTCACATCTTACCCAGCAGCTGGCAAACGGCTCCCAAATTGTGTGGCTGTGAATGAGTCCTTTTGAAGGAAAGGGAATCTGGTGAGTCCTACCCCACTGACACTGATAGAAACAACACCGAGGATGCGTAATACTGGGGTGGTATCAGGCTTTATCAGACAAAGTGGAGGAGATAAGGAATGGTGTTCTGAGCCAGCCGGTCAGCCCTCCTTCCATCCAGCTCTTCAGCTGTGTAGATGGAACAAGTGCCTTCACAGCTGTCAGAGCGCTGCATGTGTAAATCAGCCCCACCCAGAGCTCTCTTGCATAGCTGTGGCTCTTTCCCATCTACTTAAAATGCCTCTTTGGATTTATTTCTCCACGTTAATATCATGCTTTTAGAGGCAAAGTTCTCAGAATACTTTCTGCATAGTCGGTTTTTGTTAACAGATCGCTTTTCAGGCTGAATTGTTCCCAAAGCAAGGTTTAATCAACAACTACATGGCTGATTTTTGCTTTGCTAAAATGTGGTTCAAGTGTCACTCTGCTCATGTGACTGAGTGAATGGAAATGAGACACCCGTTGAAATGAAGGTGGGCCATCGCCTTTGTTAATAATACTGGGCAGCATAGTGAAACCACCTGAGAACCGGTCTGCAGTGAGGGTCAGTGAAACCTGCAACAGATAATACAGCATTTCCAAGCACCATTTAAAAAAAAGACTTAGAGCAAAGAGATTTCATTCTGTTTCCTACGTCTAGAATTGGATATGTATAATACAGTGTATTATACGCTCACGCTGGGTATGATGTGCCATTGAGTGCTCTGTGGATCTCTCTCCCATACAATTCTTTCTATATAGGATATAATAGCTGTGGGGAGATATGGAACTTAATGGGCGAAAAGAAAAAGCTGCATACCAGAATGGACAGAGCAAATTGCTAACTGCTGCTCCGGAAGATTTAGGAGGGTTGCTATGGTTTCTGCTGAAACCTTCCAGCCGCAGAGCAGCCTCTTGCAAGCCGTGCTGAACAGAGGTGTAAGGAAACACATTGCACGTGCAGCCCTGGTGTGCCGAGGCAGTGCCCAGCACAGTGCTGGGTGCCACCTCCCTCCCTACCTGTCCTCTCCTTGGAACTCGGTCGGTGTGATGCGCATTGAGAACTGCCCAGAGCTACGCGCCTTCGCTTGGTGAAAAGTTCAGCGCACGGCAGGGGGTTGCTAAAACACCCAAACTGCTTTTTTCCTATCGTGTTCTCCTCTTTTTCTTATCTTGCATTTCTGGATTTCCTAACGCTGAAATTTTTAGGACAGGCGCTGCTTGCTTCTCCTTTTTTCCCTTCTTTACCCACACAGTGCCTAGAACAACAGCTCATGACCTAGTTCTGTCTTTTAATTGCTGCTGCAATATGAATTTTAATTCCAGCTAGAGTCCAGATGTATTGAGGATACGGAGCACATGTCAGAGCCGGTGCCATTTATCTTGTAGGCCAATGTTTCTCAACCCTTTGAATTCAAGGAGCCCTTAACCTTTTTGAAAAATTCTTAAACCATCATCGTGTATTTCACCGTTGTCTGGTGATGAGAAATTGAGATAACAACTGTTAATCTAAATGCTAATATGTATTTTGTTTTACAGCTTTGTTTTCCTGTTCCTTAGCCTTCCACTAAAAAAAAATCAATGTAGATGAACATAAGCATTGGCCTCGCATCCTTCAGTGCCCGAGTGAACCTGGTGACAGGTACTGACAATTGCTAGGAACCCATCTGATAGACAGGGAACCCAACTTGTTCGCACTTAACATTTGTTGGCACCCTGTCAGAACCATTTTAATGACTTTCGGACATCAGTGGTACAAGAAGAGTGGGTCAGTTCTGCAGGATTTTTGATATCACAGAGATCATAACTTCATGAACAAGGTAATAATTTAGCATGCTCAAAAGGAATACTTGCTGGAACTATTTCAACTTCGTTCACTTAAAGGATCTCAGCTTTTATTTACTTCTCTGTGTTTTAGAACAAACACTGGCTGCACTTAGTACTTTCTAAATATCCCACAGATGTCCTCTATCAGCTGACATTTAGCTGTTGTGCTCAGCGAAGATTTCCCTCCTGTCCTCCACTCAGATGTGTGGAGAAGGCAAGTTATCAATATGCCTTCCACAGATTGCTCCAGAAAAGGCTTAATTTTAATCATTCAGTGATTGCAGCTTGTGACAGATGCGGGAATCCTTTGGGAGGCACATATGAAAACATACGCTGTTTTATGTTAGATTATATCTTGAAATGCTGAGATACACTGTGTTCAATCAGCACATAACATTAATTGTTCCTATTAAGGAAACTGCAACATGGAAAAATAACAGCAGCTTCTGATGTATGCATAAGGATGCCTGACCCAAAACTTGCACACAGCAGGCATGGAGGAGCATTTACTTGCATTATGCCAATGGATGTAGAATGCGAAGGAGACTAACTGATACCTAGGAGAGACAGAGGAGGAGCAAAAGGCTCAAACAGGCACTGAAAACATGGCTGGGAGAAGCCCAAGGACAGGTAATGCATGCATATGTCTGGGCTGAGCATCACCTTTGAGATGAC